>OX104059.1:66041543-66088032 GCA_944474145.2 Dicrocoelium dendriticum | reverse complement strand
TGCCCGACTGTTAGACATTTGCAGTGGTATCCAGGTCTACACTGAGGAGGGTGCAGATACCAATTTATTACGACATATTCAAAGGCAACTTTACTGATAGTCTCCAGCTCCGCCGAGGTGTTCGTGTCATTTTTGACTGTTTGTAAGACCATAGGCAAACCGGGTGCGTTGTCTGCACCAGGTGACACATCGATGGCTGCAACAGGGTGCCGCGTTATAATCAGCCGAAGTATTTGCGCGGAGGTCAATAACTACTTAAAGGCGTATGCGTCCGTTAGGGCGGGAAGTAGCTGAGGTAAAGGAAATCATTATATTGGGAGATGGTGACGGCGCGAAGCTGAAATCAAATTACTTGATTCCAACTCACGTATGTTACTGCTACCTGACGGTTTCTGGGCGACTGTAACTGCTGCTATATCCCTGGGGCGAACCTTGCTACCGCCGATTTTGTTTTCCACCAAACAGTTACGGTGGTATAGTACCGGTTGTGCACGCAATGAACGCCCGTACCTGCAACAGGTTCAACGCAGGCGAAGCAAAACTAGTCGACTTACCGGCTTTGTGCCACTCGGTTGCTTAAGCGATGGTTGGCAAAGGGACGTATCACTTTCGACGGATGCACCTGGGGCTACCCCGATAAGCTCATCCATTTATTTTATGAGGCTCTTGATGAACGCGGATACCGCACTAGGGTTCCCTTCTTCCAGGCACTTAAGCCGAGTAAGAAGTTTCGCTACCATGGCACTGGGCTGCCTTGCGGTTGCTACCTTTTAGGTCCGACGCAACATGGACTCCTCCGGCATGTTGCAATTCGCTAACCATCGATTACCGATAGGCAAGTTTTCTAAATAAGATTAGAAAAATGCTGTTGTACCCACCGGATGTTGATTTTCCTTATATAACCTTATTAAATGGACGCACGGTAGCCACATGTGCAAGCAAAATGCGCAGCTGCACATGCTATTTGCGCAGTCAAGGTCATATCGAGGATATTTATCTTGTACAACCAACGGTGGAAGTAGAAACACACAAGCTGGCATAAAAGTCCTTTTCCGATGCCTAAGTACGCGACACCGAACTTGGGTGTTGTAGATGACGCATTACCAGGGTGCCAGCCTATGTTGTGTGACGGCCTATTGGCACCTGCACGTAGGCGTTACCTTTACCTTTACACAACAGGTGTGTCACAAACGATTGTACACTGCCTCTGAAATTCCTTCAGCAGGACCCCCGACAGTTTCCACATTTTACACACAGCTATAGCAAGGCGGTTGGAGGCATGCGTGACTTTCTTCAAGCTCAGATTAGCACTCTCGACATGGATGTAAGTGTAGTTCCCAACGTGCACCAATCCCGCTTGAGCGTAGTTCGTCCACGACCGCTTGATGCACACATACAGTGGGATGTTAAATACCGTACAACCTGCCGATCATTTTCCTGAAGTAGACTCATATCCTGCTGGAACCCGGAAGAGTGTGAATGTGGGAAACCTAGCGTAGTTGGTCTACGTATCCATTGTCGCCATTAGGTGAAATAACTAACTTGTGCGGAAGCTAGTAGTCTGCTGAAAGGAATAAAAATTTGCTTCACTCACTTGCTTTCGATCGGCCTCGCGGGTACGAAGCTAGTACATCAGAATCTCATAACAAATAAAGAAACTTTTATTCCAGAAAATGCGAGGCACATCTTCACAGGTGTAACAGTGCTCGGTTTGGCCTGTGAGGCGGTTTCGCACAAAGACATTCATGACAAGCGTTACAGAAGTTAACCACATCTCTGCGCTAGTCTGGCCACCAGAATTGCTGCCCGACAGCCTCATCCATTTTTCTCTGCCCAGGGTATCCTAACTCCGTATGTAGTTGGCGCAACAAGAAATCGACCTTGCACTGGGGAACAACGATTCGTTTGGAATAATTCAGCCCGTATTGATAGTACAAGATTTCATCATGAATTACGAGGCGTTGCCATACCGACCACACGCAATGAGCCTCCCAACTTAAGCCTGCCATCTCCGCTTTCGTAGGTTTGATTCCATCGGTGGATAGCCTTTCATAAATAAGCTTGAGCTCCGGGTCGTTCCTTTGGAGATCCGACCACTCAGCAGAATTGGAAGTGTCAAGCGACACTACGTCTACGTGGTGATCCGAACACGAAGGACAATCGACGTTTTGTCTGCCGTTGCGTCGTGACAGAGCATCCGCGTTAGCATGCTGTCCGCCGGGTCTATGCACACATTCAAAATCATATTCTTGAAGTTGTTCTTGCCAGCGGGCGACCTGCCCTTCGGGGTCCCTAAAGTTTTGTAGCCACTTAAGCGAATGGTGGTCCGTGCGAATAAAGAAACGCCGCCCAAAAAGGAAATAGCCAAAATGCTTCGTGTATGCCACCAAAGCCAACATTGCCTTGCGTGTTGTGCAATAATTACGTTCCTGTTTGCTCAGATATCTACTTCCGTAAGCAATCACATGCTCTAACCCATTAGTCCAGACTTGTACCAGGACAGCTTCAATTCCGGCGTCGCTTGCATTCGCGTCAAGAATAAACTGACCAGCCCTAGAAGACAGACCTGGAAACGCTAAAATTGGCCAATTTATCAGCGCTCGTCGCAAAGGGTCAAACGCTTTGTCACACTGGCGAGTCCAATGAAACGGTCTTCCCTTCTCGGTCAAAAAGTGCAGTGGCGCGGCAACGTCGGCAAAATTGCGGACGAACCTGCGGTAGTAGGAATCATGACCCAAAAACTGTCGCACGTCTTCCTTGGAACGCGGAATAGGCCAGTCTTGAATCTCCTTTACCTTACTTGGGTCACTCTGAACCCCGATGAGGTGATGACATGGCCTAAGAACGTCCCTTCCTTCCTTAATAGCTAAAATTTGTGTGGCTGCAACTTGAGACCAGCATCCACAAGACTGCGTAGTACTACATCCAGATTCGCTAAATGTTCCTCCAGGGAGCGCCCATGCACGATTACGTCGTTTAAGTAAACTAGGTACTAGTGTGGGATCAAAGTTCTAAGAACGACGTGCATTAGACGTTGAAATGTGGCCGGCGCGTTTGCTAAACCGAAGGACATAGTTTGAAACTCGTACAGTCCCGATGGTATCACAAAAGCAGTCTTTTCACGATCCCTGAGATCGACCTCTACTTGCCAATATCCAGATGCAAGATCAAGGGTAGAAAACCATTGCGCCCCCAAGGGTTTCCAAAGTGTCATCTATACGATGCACTGGAAACGAATCCTTGCGGTTACTTCATTTAGCTTTCGATAACCTACACAGTGGCTCAGAGAACCATTCTTCCTTTTGACGAGGACTATTGGCGATGCCCAGGGTGATTTCGATGAAGTAATAATGTTGGCCTCCAGCATTTGTTTTTATCATATTTTTAAGCTCCGCACGATATTGCACTGGTAAACGGCGTGGTCGCTGAGTGATAGGTCTCTCGGGCCTTGTGTCAATTTTGTGTCGTATGATACCAGTACGGCCCACACAGGACCCTTCCCATACGAACGCGGCGGCATTTTTCGTCACTACACTGTACAGGGCGTCGAGGTTCTCTGACGGGACAGTATCTTACAGAGGATAAAAGAGCGGTTACCTGTGCTTCCAGCGGTGCGTGCTTGCGGCATGTTGAACACACACTGGACAGAAGTTTTGGATCGATAGTAATGGCCGCTTGAGAATTGTTAAACTTCAGACACCCCTGACGCATGTCGAAGCAGCGCCCCAAAACACATAGCAAATCCTAGCCGAGTACTGCGTCCCACGGCATTTGCGTGGATACGAACGTAGGATGGGATAGCTTTTCGTCACCTAAAACCAGCTCCACCATAGCGATGCCGGTTGCATTTAATAGGGTGCCATTTGATGTTCTGTGGTGATGACGGTTATCAAGTTTAACGCCCCTGGTGCATAAAGAGAGTTCAATTAGACAGCAAGTGGCTCCTGTGTCTACTAAAGCGTGTGCCGGTCTAGCACAAAGCAGTATGCTCACGAATCGCTGTCATAGGTTTGGTAAGGAAGTGATGCAAGGCGCAGACTGGGACTTACCCCCATGGGTCCACGTGCTTGATGCTCCAGGGCTGTGTCGAACATCAGCAGAATTCTAAAATGATCGGTTAGGTCCACACATTTGAGCTTGTTGCCAAATTTTCGGCAGTAGTAACAGTCAATGGCATTCTATGATCTCGTGGGTCAAAACATCACCGGATACCCAAATCAAACAGTTGCAGTAGCAATATGGGACCCCTACCCCAAACAGACTGTGGTAACCGCTACATCCTAATTCTTGTCGACCATTTCACCAAGTGGTGTGAAGCCACTCCTATTCCCTAAATGGGCGCAACTGTAGTGGCACATGCGCTCTTCGAGAAATGGGTCTGGCGTTGGGGCGCCGTGGAGCAGTTGCATTCTGACCAAGGTTCAAATTTCGAGAGCACAATTGTTTCTGAGCTATGCCATCTTCTTAGTATCCGTAAAACGCGCACTAGTGCTTACCACTCGCAAGGAAAAGGTGGAGTTGAACGCGCAAATCGTTCGTTAATGGCTATGCTAAAGGCGTTCGCGGACGACTACAGCGCACGGGAGTGAGACCGCGCACTACCACATTGTTTGTTAGCCTACCGTTCCACCGTTCATTCTTCGACATCCCACTCTCCACATTATATGATCACTGAGCGTGTGATGCGTCTGCCGTTTGTTTTGACTATACTGCGACTGCCGCCATATCCGCTGCTAGCCACAGACCATGCAAAGAGGGTACGCAGCGACCTAATTCGTGCGAACCGACTCGCAAGGAATTGCTTGTCTAATGCCCAACGGCACCACAAAGACTACGACGATAGACGAGTAGAAGGCTTACCGCTACAACCTGGAGAGTTAGTCTACTTGCATGCACCAGTGCCCCCACCGGGATTTCCCTCGAAACTGCACAAGGAATGGGCAGGGCCGTTCACCGTTGAAGAAGTGTATAACGATCGTACCTGCCGTATCACGGACAACACCCAAGATCCGAGACTTTATTTTGTGGCTCACTTTAACCGCCTGAAATCGGCGACTGAATACCAGCGACCCACGCGTTTCGCATGAGAACGAACCCTCAGTTCCAGAGGCCACCGAGTACGTGGAGATAGGTGATACGACGGCACCCGAGCAGTCGAAAGAATGTGTTGAGGAAAAAAACTTAAATATAGGGGACAGTGTAGCGGCATCGCACTCACTTTAACCGCAGTCTATTCATTCTCACTTTTTCTCTTATTTTCCAGATGCATCGTGTAAGACCTCCAACTCTAACAAAACCACGAACGGACAGTCGTGAACCATAAACTGTTTATCTCCTTTATCTCTTCGATTGTATATTCTATATTGAGCCTGTTTTACTGTGTTGTACGACTTCACTTCCGTTCTGTGAATACACGCTGCTCATCGCCCACTGTGTTCTTCCGCCCGGGTCTCCCGCCCACCGTATTTACCTGTGGATTGCGTGATTAATCGCGTTGTTGTGCTTTTTGTCCTTCAGCTCGCGGGTATATCTGGTTTTCCCCGACTATTGCACACTACACAGGCATGATCATGTTAAGCTAACATAGTGTGATCGAAAAGGTACAAAAAGTGCATGTTTGACATAACGGTGTGTGTAAGTGTATGTGTGTGTATATGCAAACAAATAAATAAATATTTTATTCCCGACTATGGGAGGCACGCCCATGGAGGCGTGATCAGGTATGTGCAACCGTATAAACATTTCATGGAAACTGCAACAGTGACAGTAGAAATTTGTTCATATATCCATGATTGGAACTGTACAATGGTGAAAATGTGAAACAATAATGTGGCTGTGGTGACATCGGGACCCGTTTTTTACGAAATAATCACTGGGCCATATATTGCAGTCATACCTCGGCTATTAAATAGATGGAGAATTCCGAATGATTTAATGGAAGGTAACTGAAGAGCACGCTCGAGAGGGATATGACAATACAGGTGAGTTCGTGCATAAGTAACGCAAAGGTCAACGGTGATATCGTAGAGTAAAGAGATGAGAATAAATGCGTGAAATCGTATAAAGAAGAGACGACACTATATGCAGATGTATATGTTCCAGTGTAACGCACCTATTATAATGGTGACGCTAGTTGCCTTGCCAGTGTGAAGGTATGGGCTATGACTTTATTCGGCAGGGTCACATTCGCCACGTTGCAGTGTTGTTAAACGGACATTTGTGGCTTTAATTAGGGAGAACGCTTGCCAGGCGAAAAACCACCACGTCCTGGAACACTGCCGCCAATCCATTGAATAGCAAGTTGTAACTGGCTGTGTTTCTTGTTAAACGTTTGTTTTCTCAGTTATTCGCAGTCAAGTTTGCGTCCCATTTTTCTGGTGGCCGATACGTTAGGCCAGTGCTTATTGCATTCCTGGGTCCTGTCCTCTTTTGAACGAAGGGCTCTGCCCGATTGGTAGGTCAGGTACCAAACATGCTTTTTGAATATGATGTGTTGATCATCTGCAGAACTACGTGAAGTCTCCGAGATATAATTGAAGTATGTTGAATTCTTGTTGAAGTCTTGAAGGATAGGAAAGGGTTCCGAAGAAAGATTCGCAGATCCTCCGGGGTATGTAGTAAAATTGATTGCAAATTTGGGAAACCAAGGCCAATTGAGCGACCAAAGCGGATTGAAGAGCTCATAGTGACCAATTGTTCTGGCTTTGTATCGGCAAGAGCATGTGCCTTCCGAATTCAAAAGAAGAAAACCAGACAAGAGGTATGTGGAAGAGCTAGTGTTAGGTAAACTGATCCCAATGGTTCAAGCCTCGGAAAATTGTATCCGTGCAAGATAACGAATGAGTTGTTCAGTTAGTAAGTTGTAAATAGGGTTGATAATCTTCCGCTCATGTCCAGATAAAGGAACTGCGTGGTTTGTATTGTTGTCGCAACGATGGACAATTCCTTGGTTGCGTGGCGCCGTACCTGTGACAAACTCGGGAAAAAGGTGTGTGAATGTTGCTTGTGTTGTTGAACGTGCCGCAACATTTTGACTGTTATCGTCAGGAATGTGAGAAGAAGAGGTTGATGACCGCTGGTTGGGTAGCATTTTCCGGTTATCTACGGAACAATGAGTTTAGTTTGTGCCGAGTCACATCCACCACGTCGCGGTGTTGATAAGCAGACATCTGTGGCTTGTTATAGGGAGAACGCCTGTCAGACGAAAACCCACCACGTCTCGGAGCACTGCCACCGAACTATCTGCTGGAACGAGTTACTCCCTAACCACCTCGCTGGCACCACGAGGATGTTGTTCGTCTAGCCAGCCTTCGGCTAGTCAGCCTGTGCTGCGCGCATTTGAGCCGCATTTTATCCATAACGAAAGTGTGTACTGGGAAATGGTGACACATGTTAGCACGAACTGATCCGATTAATTTTACCAACGACTTGAAAGATTCCTTAAGCACAAACCCATAAAAAACTGGTCAGCCGTAATTTATGCCGTCTGTTAGGAAGAACTGGTAAACGTTAAAACGGCAGCGAAGTTTAAGGACGAATATCCTACATATCCAAAGCGGTTTGTACCATGCGTTGCATCCACGCACACAACGCGCGGAAATCGCGGCAACATTGGTACTTGATGATTGCGAGCAGTCTACGTGCACAAGGAAGCCCTTTTCGCAAAGGATTGCACGAAACATGTTCCAAGCTCTGCAGGGCCTGCCTGACTAGCAATAATATCAAGCGATTTCACCTAGATGACACGGGCGACCTCACCCTGCTTCGTGCATTACGGAGGTCGTCGCTAGTGACGTGTTTCCTGAACGCATCCTCGAAATATTGCTTCACGACGTACGTTGGGGTGCTGTATCGAAATAAGTCAGCGGATTAAGTTAACTCCTCCTCCTAAGTCGCCAGTTTAGAGGGTGCCTTTCGAAAAGGAAGCCGTTAATTGGATTGTTGTCGGCCAGGTCGAATATTAGCACCCATAGCTTATGGCCATCCCGAGCAACATTGATGGGAGCACTATAATCATTGTCTCGAGAACTGAAGTATACGGTCAATCAACTTATTAGCCACATACTAGTCTCGCTGTATTGCTTTGCTCCATGTTTTGCGGCGCTTACAGCGCACGCATTTCTAAACGATGAGATCATACTTCACGCTGGAATACTTGCTTCTTTTGCTACTACAGCAGACAAAATTGACGTTGGTGCGATGCACAAATGACGTGAAGAGCGAATAGAATGCATCAAAGCTATGGAACGAATGTCCATGGAAGATGCATTTGAAGTCAGCCTCCATGGTTGCAATTCGAAATAACCGCCAAAGACGACCTACTTCATTAGACCTCACTTAACGTAGCCACGAACAGCGGTTTTAGAGCTTTCAGTTCTTTCTTACAAAATAGGTTACATAGTCGAATTTTGCGTGGCAAAATTGTTGCAACTGATTTTTTATTGCCCACATTTATCGCAGCTCATACTGTGCCACCACCTGGCACGCCGAGAGCGATCAATGCGGTTTCGGCGTTATGGTTGTTGTACAAAATTTGCTTTGCTGATAACGAAAAATATAGGCCGTTTCGGTGCATGAGTATGTTTATTATATTGTGAAGTGTGCTACTAATATGCCAAGCAGTTAATTATAAATCATTAAACGGATTTGTTTAACTACGTTACGGTGGTTAATCATTTTCTTGCTTCTAGTGGCAGCAGCCATGGTGGTCGACTCTGTCGCTTTTCGACATATCCGTAAGGGTCCGTATCTGGAATTTTTAGGGATCCTTGAGGATTTAAAACGTTTACAGGTGGAAATGTCGAGATAGTTTGCTCATCGGAGCGTGATTACCGCGAAGCTTACAGAAGCGAAACTGGTACGTGCTTCCAGAAGGCTGCCGTTACCAATATATTCAATATATGTGCGTGCATAGCAAGCGATCGAATGTTGCTGGAAAGCGGTAACTGTGGTTTATCAGCGTGATAATTTTATTACGTTTACCGGTGGTACAATTGCCGTGCTCGGTTCTCAGTGGTTATGAAGGGTGACGTTACGAGATTGGATACACTTGTCCGCGTCATTCGCACACGTTTCATGTAGGAAAGCCTTGGCTTTAGGCCAAAAATTGGTGGCTAACAACGGAATAGGTAAATATAGTGTTGAATTTGATGAAGATTGTTCGTCAGACTCAGGAGATGCGTTCATTTGTGCGCCTTAAATATGACGTTCGTTTAACGAGGCGAGATTTCCATGACATACGGCGGCGTCATCGGGAGTTTGTTGTCACGGAGGTGAAGGTGACGCAGCTTTTACGAAGCAGTGGTCAACTGAAAATATTGCGTGAAGGAAATGAGATCCGGCACCTCTTCTTCGTCCTTTTCCGCATGCTGGAATTGGTGGGCTGATACGGGTAGGTAATTTTGGCGGAGTCCACATATCAGCCAAATGATTGTGGTTTATCTTGTAGCATTGTACTTTTGTGGACGTCCGCGGCGTTGGTATCAGTTTCTTTTATGCGCTAGTGACTAATGAGACGGAGGCTATCTACCAAGATGCGGTGAGAAGTATGCTGGTATTCGCCTCCGGAGTTAACCGTGCGCAACCGCTTGTTATGGACAAGTGCGTAGCGTGGGTGAATGCGTTTCACAAGGCGGTTCACACAGCCAACCTCCTTTTCTGCCGGGCACCCGTTATAGGTGACATGCAGCGGCCTTGTGCTCTCGTTCCGTTCTGTAACTTGGAGGATAAAAGGCTCTGCTCAGCATGTTGCGTTGGCTATCGTATACGCACGACTGCGAGCTTTATCATCGACGTATGGAGCGTACATCGGTGCACAGCGGTGAGGGTTTCCAGTACCTCCGCCACATGTGGATCCCATGGCGGCTTAGCTAGGCGGCGCATTTGATGGGCCAAGTGGTGTTATTTAGGCGCGACAGCACCAGTGTCCGTTAAAAATGAAAGTAAACATCTGAAGGAAACTTTAAGTAAGCCGTCAGTTCTGCTTCACCTGTTTCCGGTAATAGTGCAGAGGTGCGGTGACATTTAGGAGGAGAGGTAAACGGTGCTTACAAGTGCTAGGCTTCGGATTGCGACGTTGAGCAGGGTGTAACCAGTGGGCAATGTATATTGAAGAAGGTGTCCTCATATGCCAGGCGACAGTACGTGCGGCACAGGCTAAGAGTTCGCACCTGCAACGTGAACCAGGACGGCAGGTATTGGCTAGTGGAGCGGGAGCGCCTGGGCATTCAGCATGTGCTTATAGCCGGTGGCAGCGCATGCAAATGTCGCTTTAATCGTCAGCGGCGCATTCCCTGAGCCAACTTTGTGAAGGTTGCTTGCCTGCATGCATACGAGAAAGAGGTAATTCTTCGTGGTTGCAGTTGGGTGCTGCCAGCGGAAAATGTTGGAGAGGCGGACCTGTCGGAGGACACGGAGGGAACAGTGACGGTCACGCAGATGTCATCCCGTCGTGATATTGTGCTTGACCGCGCGAGAATAATTCGCATCGCCCGGGATTTTTTGGTGACGTGGAGGCGCATTTGCTGTGTATGGGCCCGTAGGGGTTCAGACGCGCGATGGGCGTGATGGCACTTTGCGGAAGCTCCTGGCGAATCCGAGTAATGTGGAAGTGTTTGTCCGTTCATCCAATGTGCAAAAGTTGCAGCGCTTATCGTGGGAGGATCTGCCCATATTTCAAGCAGTGGATCCAACGCTTCTGCCCAAGTGCGCTTTTGGCACCTTTCTACGTTCTTGAGACATTCACCTCGGGCCCAAGGTTACCAAGGGTCACATTCGGAGAGGCAGGAACGGTGGTTTGGCAGCGGAATGACAGTGCCGGCAGGTATAACAAACGCAAATCATTTTTGGTACCCCTTGTGGGGGAGGTTGCCGCTACCAGCAGCATGTCACGCGGATTGAAATTCCGTAAGCTGAAAACCACAAGCTCCGATCGGCACCGCACAACTACGTGGCGTACAAGAAGACGGTAGGGTGCGGCGGGTGCGGACAGCGCTGTTTGCGCTCAGTGTCAGCAGGGGAAAAACCACTCGCCGTGCTCCGACTAAGGCGATTGGATAAGGTGTGGTGTATACGCACGATGGTTTCATCATACATGTGCAGAATATCAAGGTGAGTCTGCACACAAGTGTATAGGCTGCTGTGGGTAGGTTAAATGTCGCATACATGAAGTTGCATTCCGTCAGCGTATCAATCTCCAGTAATTTAAACGTTATTTTGTGAACGTTCCCCTTTCGATTTCCCCTACATTCGATAAGTGTCATCCTTAGCCTGTTTATCACGTAACCCTTATATCCTGCATTTTCTGTAGCCTTGGTTAGCACGTATTCATTTCATTTTGCATGTCACAGCGCTTTCCACTTCAAGCGGTGTCCCCTTACAAAACTGACCGATGTAATACATCCGCCGTCAGTTCATGGTTGAGAGGACGTTGTGGGATAAGTCCCCTGCTCACAAGCACTTCCAAACCATGCTATGTGCTCACCTCCGCCCAGGCTTTCCGCTAGTTGATAATCTGTAGCTGAAAGTCCATCCTTTACATCAATACCAGCTACGGGGCCGGTGAAAAGTGTCACGGTTTCTTTGCTTTTTCTGTCGCTAAGCCAGTTTGCACTAATTGGCCTAACCATCATACCTAGCCCTGGTAGCGAAGTACCCGAGCGAGAGCAATTGAGGCCTAACAAAGGATGCGAAGCAATGTTCTTGGTGACACGCATCTATCGGCCCACTACAGGCCTGTCCGGTTGACCGGCATGGTTAGTAAAATACTTGAAAAATGTGTACGATATCCAGTGGAAAACCACTTGCAAATCTTTGACCTGCATAGCGTCTAGAAATATTGCTTTCGCGACTATCTTGAAAAGATCTGGCCATGCTCTCTAGGTGTCCGCTTTTCTCCATGGACGGGCGCAGTGCAGGGGTGTGGGATGCTGTCTTTCCTTTCCGCTAGCTGACCGTTGCGGTATGGAGCAGGGCTCTTTCCTACGTTCGTTGCGTGTCTTAGTGTACGTGAATGACTAGCCGGAGGAGTCTGAGGTACCATCGCGCTTGTTCGTTGATGACTTGCAGAGCTAGATTATTATAGATATCCTTGGAGGTGCCATGCCTCTTCAGCGGGCTCCGGATAGACTCTACGGATGATCAGTCTTGTGGTTGCTGCCCATGCACCTGGCAAACTGTTCTGCGCGGCCTGTCGGAGGGTTAGAAAGGATATAGTGCTAAGCCAGCGTTTCTGGACCAAGAATGGTTGGTCCTGACTGGTTCTGCCAATTTAGTCCTCCGACATTTTCCGTTCTGCTCGGTCATTGTATGTGGGTAGACAATGCCCTTCAGCAAACCTCTATTGCGTTTGCAGTACTTTCCATCACCAAGGGTATCTTCATCTGGTAAACGAATACGAGTAAACTTTTATCTTCCGGTATTCCTCCTCTCTTACTTAACGTGACTGACATACCAGGGTCAGCGAATGCAAGGAACGTGTGCAATAAGTTGGTTGCCCATGATATTTCTCCGCCGTGTCCGTGTGAGACATGTGACCAAGTCGGAACCTTCCTAGCAGCGGTTGAATCGAGGACCAGCTAAAAAAGGAACAATGATGATATTCATCTTTACGTTGTACTCACTCCTGATAGAAGAAAGCACCAGTTAAGAAAACCTCCGCTGTGGTTTAACAAGCAGTTACCTGATAAATACTCGTAAATTAATATTCCTTGTTTCCGTTATATAACAGTAGGGTTTCAGGTGATTATTATGAACCGCCTAAAAATCCGATGACGTTTGCTTGAGTTTTAAAGCACAAACATCTTACTACACTGTGGCTACGCAATAAGATAAAGTCCTAGCCATAGTTGATGAAACCTTGCCTGGCCATCGGCTTCGGTCTGCACTGGCGGACGTAAACACCGACTGTATGTACAGGTCCATGAGCTTTGCGATCGTATTAATAATTCTGGTGCTGTTGCAACAACAGGAGGTTCTGCTGTACGTGCTGGCATACGCTAAGCAAATGCTGCTTTAGCTGCCGGGTGTACTGATGAACACTGTTCTCTTCCGCCGGTATCCTCGGGTGGGCGTCGTCTACTGGTGAACGTAATTCATGGATCTATTGCAGGAAGGCTGGATAAAATCCTGTGGAACTGTGTGGGGACGATCGATAAGCCAATAGTATGCTATGCGTTTTCCGTGAATTTTAACGGCAGCCGATCCAGGCGTCCGCTGCAATTGACAGCCATGTCTTTCAACAAGCACTTAGTAAGGACCTTTCCCTGTCTTGTCCTACCGACATTAGACTTTGGATGAAGTGATTATCGGCAATAAGCTTCGGAAATATTTAGCCGTCGCATTAGGGGAACACGTGGCACTACCAAATGGCGCTTTCAGTTACTCAGAAATCCTCCGGGACGGACGTGAGCACCTAAACTTTAATTTGGCGGCCTAGCTTCAACTTGCTGACTTATCCGTTCTCGTCTGAACGGTCTTCTGCATCCTGACCTCGCTCGGACTTGTGAGATCTAATTGATGTTGGCCCGGTCGATGAACCGCCCTGTAACACTCACTTCAAGAGCAATACTAGTCAGGATTCATAATCACTATTAGATTCCTATTTCAGCTTTAACATTTCTATTTCTGCAGTTGCTCTCTGTTAGTATGCAGGCCTAAATCAAGCGAGTTTATGAGCCGATATTATGGACTCGGTTCAATGATCCCCTTCCTTCCGACTACCGTGACCCTAATGGTCAGGAAATGGCCGACACAGTGGTCTGTTCACATCACCTCGAGAATTCCGTTGGCCTTTCCACTTCTCCTCAACAGAGCAATTTCCTTCCAAACCTCATTCTTTCCTTCTCGCGCTCTGTTTAAATTCCTTTTTCTATCGGACTGATAACTATTCGAGCCTGGCTCTACTCTAGCGTCGTCTGCTCAGTCTCTTGCTTTCTGATAACTTCCGGATATCCGAGACGTTAAAGACGTGGGCTCTGAGGTCCAAACACTGTTCTTCTCCATCTGAAAGCGTTGCTCGGCCTGCTAACCCTTTTTTATTTAGCCACTTTGGGTACTTCTTCTTTGATGATGACACTCATTACTGTTATTCCCATCTTAATTTGGCGACCTAGCTCCAGCTTGCTGAATTACCTGGTCACGTCTGAAGGGTCTTCTGCTTGCTGACTTCTTTTGAACTTCCGCGATCTACATGCTCTTGTCTTTGTTGTTGCAATGCTCTTTTACACTCGCCTTATGAGCGTTGCTGGTCGTGGTTGATCCTTATTATTACATCCCCTTTCTTCCTTAACATGTCTATTTTGACGATGCTCTCTGTTAGCATTCCGACATTAATATACTGCGTTCTCTCCATGAGCCGACATTCCAGTCTCCTCTCAGTGGTCTCCTGCTTTCCGACTACTGCGTTCTTACCGATGAATCATCGACAGGTCCAGAGGTCTGTTCACAACATCTGGAGATATTTAGAGGCTTGCCCATTTCTTCTCATTATAGTCTTTGCCTTCCCTACTCCATTCTTTTCTTCCGCACACACTCTTTGCATGCCTGTTTCAATTGGACGCACAACGCTTCGGGCCTGGCACTAATCTAACCTCCTCTGACAAATCTCCCGCTTTCTAAGCACTTCCAGACATCCGAGAGACGTGAACGATCTGGGCTCTGCTGTCGCAACCTACTCTGTCCCTCAGCCTGAAAGCTTCGCTGGGCACGCTACTTGCCCCTTCAAATAGCCACTTTTGTCACGTACTGCTTCTTTTCTGATGACTCTCATTATTTTTATTTCCACCTTACTTTGGCGGCCAAACTTCAGCTTGCTAAATTATCCGGTTTGTTTTGATGGGTCTGCTATCTTACCTCTCACGGACTACTTAACTAGTCTCGGTAGACCATTCTCTTGCTTTCTAGTCACTTCCACACCGAGACGTAAACGATTTAGGCTCTGTAGACCCAACACATTTTGCCCCACATCCTTAGTGCTTCGCTCTTTATGCTACCTGCCTATTGTCTCGCAACGCTCCGCTCCCTTAATTAGATAGCCGAGCATTATTCGTCTTTCTTTTTCTTAGCAAGGATGAATCATCACGCGAAGAATGTCGTTAGCTTTTCTACTTCTTCTCAGTAGGACCTTCTATACGGACGCCGTTTTTCTTCTCGTGCTTTCTGCTGCATTCCTTCCTCATTTGGTGTTAAATTCATGTGTTCGTCTTCCCTGCCTTCTTACATTTTTACTAATTTAAGACTGCGTCAACGTGTCCCTGTAGCTACCTCTGAGCGACATTTTTTCTATAATTCGCACATCTCCTGCGCCTTTGTTTTCTCACAGACTGGGCGTATGCGCTTTAGGACCACTCAAACTCTCTTTATCCCGTGTACCCCATGTGTCCCTCACTTTCCCTGTGCTCCGAGGTCCGGAACTTCTTGGAGACCTGGGTTTGGACTGAGGAACAGCTTTCGCCCAAGACGAACGTAACAACCGACAATGATTTACATGGAGCATGGTTGAAAACAAAAAAGACCCAGCTGCAGTCACCACAACCCTTGTCCAGTATGGAGAACTGGACAAATCTTCATACTCCTATATATTATGCAGCTAAAAACTCCCGACAGCAGAAAATTTGAACTTCTGCTCACCCGGACACACAACAAGACGACTATTCTCGATGTTCCTTTCCGCAAGCGACCTCAACAATCATGGCGACCCCAAGCAAATTACCTGTCCAACTAACAGAGGAAATTAGGAGTCATTTGTCTGCGAATAACCGAATATGATACCAGTCCTCAAGCGGCTTTGCCAGTTAAACATTAATGTTCAAAATGCTTTACGGCAGCGTTGCAGGACGTGGTGAGCTTTTGCCTGGCAAGCGTTCCCCCTATAAAAAGCCACAAATGTCTGCTTAACAACACTGCGACTTGGCGGATGTGACTCGCCACTGAATAAAGTCACTGCCCCCAACTACATACTGGCAAGTCGAGTAGAGTCATATTTCAACATTTCCCGACACGTGCAAGTAGCTGATACCCTCCGACTACATGCACCGTTTTATTTCACTTATAGTGCCTTGACCGTTTCAACTACACACTATTGAACCCGAAGTATCGTCGTGATACACATCTGCTTTTAAACCTTGATCATGCCTGATTTGGTGTGTCTCTATGAATTTAAGAATAAAGTATTTATTTATTTATTTAATTTGGAGTAGTGTTTCAGTATCTACTGATCCGGGATCTGTTCGCTGCTGGTTAGATTCCGTCAATTATGATAAAGGTGTATACGAGGTACTTAAATAACCATTACATGATATAAGGGTACAATAATTCAGCCATTAATGAAAGTGGTCGATTGCGTTCCGGATGCATGTATTCCGCAGTATGTGCGGCTGTCTGTCTTCGTTGCCTTTTTGCTCGAGCTTGTCACAGATACGGCGTCGAGTACTCAAGGAATCGTCCATAGCTGCGAGGATGATACAATACGAGGTAACGAGCAAAAGATTATCCGCCGCTTTTACAACTTACCGACCAGGCAAATAATTCGTTAGCTTGCAAGGATAAAGGTTTCTTGAGGCTTAAACAATTGAGTTTAATTCGCCAAAGAAAATCTTCTTACATATTTCTTACTTGGAATTCTCCTTTTGATTTCGGACGGCATATTCTCCTGCCGATGCAAGGCCAGAACAATTGGGTTCCGCCATTTTCGTCACTGGATACCTTCTACCGAAGCTCTTTATCCCGATTTGCCTATTCATATGCCCTTGGATATCTACACTCCCAACCTATTTTACAAATTTCCCCGAGAGGACCTCCGACTAATTTTAGGGACAATATCCCATCCTTCAAGGCTTCAACCTATTTCTTTGGATATCCCTTGGAGACTTACCGCGGTTCTACAGACGAGCAACACATCATGTTCACAAAATATTCCATTCATAATCCACCAATTAGGTCGAGCCATTCAGTCAAAACAGAACAGAACCCAGGAACGAAATAGGGTTGCGCCTAACGCGCCAGGCAACGGAACATGGGACGCAAATTGACTGCGAATGACTGAGCAAATAAATACTCAACAAGAAGGCTGGCTGGCCGAACAAGGCCGGCTGGCCGAACAACCTCCTCGTGGTGCCAGCTGGGTGGATTGGGTTTACCCCTTCCAGCAAATAGTTCGGCGGCAGTGTTCCAGGACGTGGTGGGTTTCCGCCAGGCAAGCGTTCTCCCCATAAAAAGCCACAAATGTCCGCTTAACAACACTGTGACGTGGCGGTTGTGACTCGCCACCAAACTAAAGTCACCCACTGCTTATCCGGACGACCGCTTCAAGTCCACAGCCACCATGCACCCATTTAACACCGGCCAGACGTTCAAGCACGATCAAAAAGACTGGAATACATTTACGAACTCCATAAACACGGCTAAACACGCCCACATACACACTTACATACATTTATATTTCAACCTATGCGACAATCTCATTGATCCATTGTACAGTGACTGATCACATTTTTTACACCTAACATGATCATGTCTGTGCAGACGTGCCTCGCTTAGTCGAGAATAAACATTTTATTTATTTATTTATTTATTTAGTTGCAACTTGCCATGCACTGGATGGGCGGCAGTGCCTCAGGATGTGGTGGGTTAGCGTCTGACAAGCGTTCTTCCTAAGTAAAGCCACAAATGTCCGTTTAACAACACTGCAACGTGGCGAAGGTGACGCCACCGAATAAAGTCACAGCCCATAACTTCACATTGGCAGGGCAACTAGCGTCATCACTCTAGATAAGTTCGTTGCACTGGAACTTCTACACCTGCATATAGTGTCATCTCTTCTTTATACGATTTCACGCATTTATTCTCATCTCTTATTCTCTACGATCTCACCGTTGATATTTGAGTTACCTACGCACGAGCTCATCATATTGTTCCACCTGTCGATCATGCTCTTCAATTATATTTTATTTGATCATTCAGGCTTCTTAAGCTATTATTAGCTAAGGTCACGATCTCACGTCAACCCACTTAATGTTTCACCTTTCCACTCTTATACAGTTCCAACCATGGACGTATGAACAAGTTTCTATTGTTGCTGTTACAATTGCCTTAAAGTGCCTGTACGGTTGCATCTATCTAACCATGCCTCTATGGGCTTGCCTCGCATAGTCGAGAATAATAATTTATTTATCTTTTTGATATAGCAGCCACACGATAAGAAGGGCGCCAGTATACTGCTTGCCAAATATACCAGCCTTATGGTAGTCGGTATGTCCGCGGGTCCCGTACATGTTAGTAAAACGGATGTATAAGAGATTGTACGACTACGTCGCTTTCTGTAATTTTACATCCTTTTTGGGTTGCTTACGATTGCGACAGGCATTTACTCCTACTATTGAAAATGCAAAGTCATACCAAGTTTATATGCATTTCTAACCGGTGTATGGCTTTCGTAAGCGCTGCTTGCTGAGGCCGTATGTTAAGTTGGCCGGCACATAGAAAGCTTCCTGTGAAGCTATTAACCTATACGATCCATCCATAATGAGCAGCGTGTGGGGTGCAAAGATCTCGGTAATGTAGGCCTTCACTTTCTCCCAGGCTGTGTCCACCGTGTAAGACACCATGCTTTCGCGACGCTTTTGTGTCTGCCCGACACATATTTGGACATGCGTCTGCGTCAACTTGCTTGCAATTAGAGCACATCAAAATTGTATGCGGACATCGTCACTGGCTTTTAGTGACCTTGACTACTTTAAGAATACCGTTACTTGCTAGAGCTTTTTATGCAAATAGTGCAAGCCAAGGCTTACGGAGCTTAGGTACTTCATAAGTAATTGCTTCACACAAGCACTGTTATTGCGATCGCCCTTTAGCATCCCACATTGGACCATCGCAATGACGCTGGACCTTCCCGTGGTGCGATGGTTTGTGTGCCTCAGTGATCCATTGAGCTATACTGGGTGGTGTAAGTTTGCACCTTCAGAGCCACTCAAAGCAGATTGGTCATTGGTTAGAGGCCAGACGAACTCAGCCTCCTGGCCCTCCAGGTTTGGGGTTGGAATGAGGGTGGCTCCTTATTCCTTAAAACGGACTCCTTGTAGCCCAATGCCAAACCCGCTGCCTTGCGGACAGGTTTCTGAACCAAAGGCTTTGGTTGAGAACCCTAATCTTTCTCCTCTCTAGGCCTGGTCAACTTGACAGTACCCTGCCCGCGCAATTCTATGAATCTCACTTCAAACAAATTTCTGTTGCTCTGGCCACCGCAGAGGATAATCAACGGTGCCCTATCTGCTGCGTCCAGCAGGGTGGATAGGGTTTTGGTTGCTCCTGCTCAAGCCTTCCGCACTGCTTTTTTGCCCTCGTGCGCTTTTTCACCATTATCGTCCCGTTCCAGCTTCAATTTTTCCCCCTGGTTTCCACCCCCCAATTCTCGGCCCTCCTTTACCTTGCTTCTATAGTCGCTCGTCTTTTAGATTCAACTCACATGTGAACGCGCAGCGTCATTCCTGTCCTGTAAACAGGCCCATGTCCAACAAAGCGGCCCATTCCAGTTCATCGGCTTCCATTTGGAGCCCTCGATCCATCTTCAGATTGGCATGCCTCAATGTTCGCACATTGCTTCAGATCGGTCAACAAGCAGCAGTTGCGCGAACCTTAGAGACCCTCTCGATCGATGTCTGCTGATTATCGGAGACCCGCCTGCAAGACTCAAACTCTGCGCTCACTCTGCGATCCCCTTCAGGTGACACTAGAAACACTTTCTCATTGCGCCTTTCCGGTGACAATGCAGCTTCGAGCACCGGCCAAGCCGGGATTGGTATTGCTCTGAGTCCCCGGGCTGAAATTGCTCTGGTTGATTGGATTCCAATCAGTAGCCAGATGTGTGCGGTCCGATTGGCTAGCTCATGCAAAACTTCGAAGTCGCGTGGGGCTAACAGGTGTCGATTCGTTCTCGCTGCCTATGCACCGACAAATCGTATCGATAACTCGGTAAAAGACGACTTCTATCGTTAATTAATCGAGCTCCCTAGTCAAAGAAGAGGCTCGGACACGGTAGTGCTGGCTGGAAACCTGCACGCACAAGTTGGAAAATTCTCCACAGATGAGCTGCATCTGGGCGGCCAACATGGTATAGGCTCCCGTAATGATAACGGCGAGTGGTTGCTTCATTTGTGTGAGGATGCTCGCTTATTTCTGCGAGCACTAATTTCCGACACAGCACCCGCCTGAGGGTGACTTGGCGCCCAACAGCCTCGAAACAGCCTTGGACGCAAATCGATCATATAGCAATCACTTTCGTTAGAGAGGCTGCATCCAGATCTGTCGCTCGAGTTGGAGCGCAGGTGTGGACACCGATTATGTAGTTGTATGTGCTAGCCTGCGGACGCGCTTTGGCGGACGCCCACGGCAGCTTTGTGACCGCATTGACACCAGCCAACTGGCGAAGACAGCTGTTCTGAATGCCTATCAATATTCGCTGTCATGCGAGTTGGATAAACACTCACCAAATGCAATTGAAGGTCACCGGTCTCATATTCACCAAACCTTACTTGCAGCAGGAAAATCCTCATGTGGTATGTCTAATCGTCAACACTGGGTCTCTTCACAGTCTCTGGAACATATAGATGCTCGCCGGTATATTCCGGCTGGAAGCGAACACAATGAAACTCGCAAAGAGCTCCGGGCAAAACTCCGTGCTAGCCTAAGGAGAGACCGCAAATCCTGGTGGTCTCATCGTGCATCGGAGATGGAAATGGTTGCTGTCCTTTATAACCATCGTAAGTTATTCCGTTTGATACGGGAAACGGGCAGCAGAATACCTGGTGTTAGTGAAACAATTTGTGACTAGAGTGGACAGCTTATCCACAACTTGTCAAAACGCTTGGAGTGTTTGGGCTGAGCACTTCGAAATGCAATTTAATCGGCCGGAATTTTTAGATTTCTTGCCGGCCAATGAGCGCACTGCTCCGTCGGCTATCCCTTTGGATCCACCCTCTCGCTCAGGAGTCGAACGTGAGATCGGACTGTTAAAGTTCAAGAAAGCCGCTCGACCTGATGATCTTCCTCCAGTCCTCTTCAAATTCGGAGGTCCTGCTCTACTGGATAATTTACAGGAATTACTAGTTAAACTGTGGTAGCAGGAAACTGTCCAAACCGACTGGAGCAGCTCAGTCATAGTCTTAATTTTCAAGGGAGGCTCACGATCGGAATGCGGCAGCCATAGAGGAATCAGTCTGATCTCCATCGCCTCCAGATTGCTCGCCTCTGTCATCCGTCACATACTGACTGGCACGCGTGAAAGTCACATTCGTGAAGAGCAAACCGGGTTCCGTCGAGATCGTGGCTGCCTGGACCACATCTTCACCTTGCGTCAGTTGTTGGAGCACAGTCACATATATTGGCGGCCCGCCGTTGTCGTGTTCCTGGATATCAAAGGTGCATTCAATTCGGTGGATAGACATGCACTTTGGGACTGTCTACTCAGAAAAGGTGTACCTGAGAAATATGTGAATATTATCCCAGCATTATATGCGTGTAGCTCGGGCAGGGTGAGGGTTTACGGCAAGTAGTCGTCGCCCTTTAATATCTCCAGCGGCGTGAGACAAGGATGCCCGCTGTCACCTTTCCTCTTTAACTTCGCTTTTGACGAAGTCATGGAACTCGTGTTCACAGGGCAACACTTTTAAGTTGTGGATCTGCTTCCAGGAGAACGACTTCTTGACTTGGGGTATGCTGACGTTATTGCCCTGATCTGTGACAGCTTCCAGACGTGCCAAGCGGCACTAAACAGACTAGCACTAACTGTCCGTCACTTCGGGCTTTGCTTCGCACCCTCGAAGTGCAAATCGTTTCTTCAAGATTGGTCTGGAGCGCCTCCTACGCTGAGCTTTGGTGGGGATCAGCTAGAAGTCGTTCAAAAATTCAACTACCTGGGAAGTTGTATCTGCTCCCGTGGGATTAAGGATGAGACCACGAACCGTATAGCAAAAGCTCGGGGCGCTTTTGCTGACCATCGCCACTTATGGCGGCGGCGCGACATCACTCTTGCACTGAAGAGTAGAGTGTACAATGCAGCAGTACGTTCGTCCCTACTGTACGGTAGTGAAACCTGGCCCCTAAAGCAACGGACTTGAAGAGGCTAGTTACGTTAAACCATGGGTGCCTTCGCAATTTAGCTCACATCCGGTGGGAACACCGCGTGAGCAACGAGCGTGTTCGACGCGTTGTTTCCGGCACAGGATAAGGAACCGAACAGCTCAGCACCGTTATTTCACTCATCAGGCTCCGATGGCTCGACCACGTGTTACGCATGTCAGCCCACCGACTCCCGCGACGTGCATTGTTTGCGCGCCGAGGATGTGGATGGAAGAAGAGGGTGGCCAAGCCATGAGTTTGTCGAGAGGAGAGAAGGCCCTCACCTCTGAGCTGGTCTCAGTTGGAGCGTCTCGGCTTCCTCGTTGGGGTCCGTAGGTCGATTAACACTTTTGGTTGGACACACTTGCTGACATGGCAAGGAGCCGACCTCAGTGGCGTTCGTGCTGTGAATTGCTTTGTCCCACCCCATCCCTCTTAGCCTCCCCTCCAACCACGATCTCAGTATTTAGCCTTCTATAATTGCATAGTAACTTTTTTGATGCACATTAGCCGACTGGTAGCTTGCTGGAACGATGCTCATCCGTTACCGGTAGTCCAGCCAGCTTGTACCAGTTGCTTTTTTCTCCTTTTTTCTGTGTGTTGCGGCACAAGCTGAAGTGTTCCCTACCTCTGGCTAGCGTGTATGATGCATGCATGTGTATGCATCCCACATTGGATCCCGCAAATGGCATCCATCCATCGTACATCCAGTGATTGTTAGACACAAGTAAGATTCCATTTCAATAACCCTTTTGCGTTCATATACCAAGTAGACATGCATCACCCTCCGCCGTCATGCTTACCTCTGCCACCGTCCCTCCACCCACCTCCCGTTATTACCATATGAAGCAAGGGTGATTCGAAGCCACAGGTATAATCCGATTTCAATGCTGACAACTTTCGGATCCCAAGTACACATGCGCGTGTCAGCCGCCGTCAGGCATACCGCGGTCACTCTCCCTCTTCGCTCCTCACGGTACTACCATATGATGCAGGAGTGATTCGCAGCCACAAATAAGGTCCGATTTAATGATAACTTTGCTTGCATAGACCAAGTGAACACACTCGTCCTCCGCCGTCATGCTTACCGCTGCCAATCTCCTTCCTCCCACACCCGTTACTACCATATGAATCAAGCGTGATTCGTAGCCACAGGTAAGGTCAGATTTTAATGATCACTGCTTTCAGAGCCGAAGTAGACATGCGCCGCCCCCCGAAGACATGGTTACCTCTACCACTGTAAACATGGCCCGCCCGTTGTCACCACCCAGTCAAGTACGTCTATTTGCCAACAGCCGGCATAACACCGCGTCCGGTCATTTGTCGTTTTTCAGTTTCGTCCACAATTTACATTTCTTACAGAACGGACCAACGGCCTTTTCGGGACCACCCGTTGTCCCTGTGTCATGTTGTCGCACAGCGCAAAGGAAACCAGCAAATTAGGCTGCTTCCTTGCAGCCGACTACAAGGGCAAAGGTTCAGGGGTTGGTTCCGTAATCTTCCGCCAATATATGGGCCCAGCGCTCCATTAAGAGGCGTGAAGGAAGACGGCAAGCAATGCGGAAAACATGCTGGCTTATTATGAACGAGGTATGTACCCACTGCAGTTAATTTTAACGATGAACTTGCAGCTGTAACCGTACGATTTCGGTAAACATGGTTTCCCCGTTTCGTTCCCATTCTTCTCCTTTACTCTATGGCGTACTCATTTTGTCCTGTGAACCTACCTGATGAACCAGTTTTCAATATTCTCGAGTTGGCGGGTGATACGCGTTTGCAACGCTCTCCACTTAGATGAGAGTAATCACTTATGCTTTGTGCGTCATTCTTCCACCTGTAGAAACACATACACCCTCATAACCGCATTGCGTATATCAGTACCAAGGGGTCCTGTGCATCGGTACCCATTCCACTGACATTCCGGTACTCCCCAATTTCATACCGTCATCATTACGTCATGTCACTTTTCCTAGCAACGTGTTTCCTTATAAATACCTTGTGACACACCTAAACGTGACCTAAAAGCACCTGGATCTTCATTTCACAGCAATAGACAATTAGGACTATGTCTTGTTTATTTATTGAGGTAACGCTTTCGTACATCAAACCTCCTCACTTCATCGCATTCACCACAGTAACTCAGGTACCCTACCCTAAGCAACATCCGTTGAACATTTTTTGAATTATCAAAATCCCAGTTCCTCCAAACTCCTAATACCTCCGCAGAGATTACCTATCCACTTTGATGTATACGTCCGATTACTTTATACATAGCCATTTTTCCTTACGGGAAGATATATATATATACAAAGAAAACATTCCTTTCGACCCATTTCAGCAGGCATTTATATTTATTGAGCAACCCACGGATTACTTTTACGCACCTTTTACCTGTTCATGCAGTCACACACTTCCAATTCCATGGGATTTATTTGCCGTCAATATATATATATTTATATACGTATAATTCATTCCACATACCCATATATACGTATTCATATGCCTATACTTGTGTGTAAGCATTCGCATATTGACATGTTTTACACGCATGCACGCGCATGGTGTCGGTGTCTCACTTCACCGGTGGACCGGCGAATTACTTGTTGGACGAAAGTGGTGGGGACAAGTCAACGACCATCTAACTGACTCGTATCCCTCTACAGTTTGCGTGCCTCAAGGCACTGTGCTGAGGCCCACTCTGTTCCTGATCCACATCGAGCATCTACATCAGCTTCTCCGGTCGCCGTGTTCCCTGTTTGCGGCGACATGAAGCTTTGTAGAGAACGACGCTCCTGACGACAGTGGCCTACTTCAGCAAGACCTCAACTACCCATCCACATTGCCTGCAGCAGTTCATCTCCCGGTCAGCCCAGCTAAGTCTGTATCTATGAGCTTGAGGAGAGGTGCTATCGCCTGAACCTACACCCTTGATGGCCATCCGCTATATCCCACACCTTCCGGGAAGGACCTAGTTGTACTCTCGTGCTACCTGTTGACGTCCGCGGACAACACGAACAGGCTATTTGGTAACGGACAGCGCATGCTTTAGGCGCTAAACTGTAGCTTCAGCACATGGTCTGAAGTGGTTGCCACTCGCCTCTTCTCTTCCATCATTAGACCAACGCTAGAGTACGGTTCGCCCGCTTACTTTCCGGGTACCCGAGGCAAGGCACAAAAGATCAAACGGGTCCAACACGTCGCTACCAGGCTCATCCAGAGTTCACGTGAGTTGATGTATGAAGATCGGTGCGAGAATCTAGGACTCTACGCTTCTTACCGTCGAGTGCGTGTCCACCTAATTATGACTTACTGTATTCTTCGTCTCGGTGACTTCCCCATGCTGAGGCCAATGCTGCACTTACGAGAGCCGCGCAGCGCACGCGGACACAGGTACGAACTTGTCGTTTCTGGATATGGAACGCCTTCTCCACCCCCTGTGCTTCGGGCGGTGGGTAGTAAATATTTGGAACAGTTTGCCTAAACATATGATGGAGACAACATCTGTGAAGCAGTGAAATATTCTTAGATTTATGTTTAACCACTGTTCGATTCAGAGAATGATTGCACAATTACAATGACATATCACAGTTTTGACTCTTACAATACCGTGAGTCAAAGCTGGTAAATGTTACATGCAAGCGATGACGACAGTAACGGCCGACAAGCTTTTTATAACGTTTTTCCCCGTATTTCGCAAAGTTGTAGCGAATACATTTCTACAAATATTTGTTTACCAAGACTGCGACGTGCCTGATGTGACTCGCGGCTCAATAAAGTCACAGCCCCCATCACACATTGGAAAGTTGATCCATATCACATTTCACAAATTCTGCGCATATATCTGCTCGCGTACGAACACGCCTACATATTTGACCAGGCACATGCCACTATTTTTAAACATTTTTGCAGCTACTCCTCATGCTTCACTCATCTGACCCGCACTGTGTACACAACCTCATCGGACTAGTTCCTTATTAATATACTCCACATTAGTGCTCTGCTTCTTATCTCCACATCGCCCATTCTGTGAACATAGACTTCGTACAACCTTTGAGCTATATGGGCCCACACTACTGACTCCACCTATACTACCGCCGTCCTTGGGGCTGCTACTCATGTACCATATTGCAAAATGCTCATCATGCCCAAAAGACGTGCCTCGCTTTATCGAGAATAAAATATTTATTATTTTATTTATTTATTTGCTCTAAAATACAGTGTTTAATCTTCAATATTTATAAACTGCAGCATAGCTACGCAGCTTCATAATCGCGTTTACACATGCCTTCTCATACCTTCCAGCTAACATACATTAATTCCAAATATCTCCCCATACCGACATGCACTAATACTATATTTCAGTATAATTTATCATATATATATATAGCTTGGCAGAAATGAATAAGTTTACACACACGCGGTCCATTATCCAACGATTGTTGAAGATGCTGATCAACATTTCTCCTACACCGTTACAACTTACAAAGGTCACCTCCACTGCAAAACAACTGGTACTTACAAACCATATGCAATCCATGGACACATATATTTATGATAATTAACCATATATCATAGTACTTATTTCATTTTACGGAAACATAGCGCTGCCTTTTCTAAGCGACTTTTCACATTCCGTTACTTTTTAACTACCTGCGTACTGTATATATTAACTTTTCATATTTTTACGACCTGAAATTAGCATGGTACGGTACAGTTTTTGGATTTTGGATTTCCTGACTTCCTTATAAACACCTTCCGCAAATAACAACCTCAGCAACGAGCATAGATTCAGAGAACACAGAACACAGTTGTCCCGATGAGCAACAACCCGTACGCAAAATCCCGCCATTGGCGGCCACGGGGATCCCCTTGGGGCAGCATACGCATTAGGGAGAACACTAGAGGCCAGGACAGAGCTTCTATTGGACAACACGTAGGCTCAGTAATGGAAGCTTGGTAATTTAGAAAGTTGTGAGCAGAGTTACCGTTAACGGAGCTCTTCGGGATATTGCACGACTTCGGTAACTGCACGGAAATGACGCTCTTGAAGGCAACCCAGAAAGGCCGTGAAAGCAGAAATTCAAATTCGGTCACGCACCAATGGTTTTGATAGTTCGTTACACGCAGTACACTTTACATTGTTAATATTTTAGGAACAACTCAACGTACAAGTCATTGGGTTCGTTGGGTAGTTGAGAATGTGGTAACCATGTGAGCAAGATCGATTGGCTCAAGCTCATTGGTTGGCTTGCTGACTCATTACTATTGGTTGTGTGCGTCTGTCGCTTGACTCTCCGTTTAACAAGAAGTCGACTCAGATGTACAACGTTAATTTTGCGAGATACATTTTACCTTTCCTACGGCTTTCTTGATACAACATTGTGGCGTCGCGGAGGCAAAAATGAACCTTTCCATCCAGCCCCCATCTCCATTTTGGACTGATTGCGGTAGCAGACCGACATCGGATGCCTGGTTCCGTTGGAAAACATCCTTCCTAAACTACTTGGATTTAATCAGCGATCTCCCTACTGCTCTTACTGAGGATAAAAGATTGAAGCTGCTTCGTCATTTACTCGGAGATGAGGGACAGCGACAATTCGATGACTTGGGTCTCCAAGGATGCAAATCGGTTATGGACGCCTTCAATGCTCTCAATCGTGCATGGAGTTACCAAATGAACGTGTTTACTGCGCGATATATTTTCTCCCGAATACACCAAGAAGCAGGCGAACCCTTGAATGATTTCATTGCTCGGCTGAGTCGTGCAGTACGACCGTGTGCCTACTCGTCTATTCCACAGAAAAAGATTGAAGGCTGTATGCTCACTCAGCAACTGATCACTGGAATCGCTGACAATCGCATACGTGAGGGGCTATTGCAGGAAGACGCTTGCACACTAACGTGGGATCGAGCTTGAGAATTAGATAGAGTAAAGACCGAAATTTCATTGCAATCGAAGCAGTTTTGTTCCACCAGCTTAGCTGAAGTGGCGAGAGTACAATCTTTCCGGCAACGTCCGACAGACAAACTTTCTTGCTATCGTTGTGGGAGCACGTCTCACAAAGCTAATTTTGCCGGTTGTCCCGCACGCAGCCTCACATGTAAAAACTGTGGTAAAATTGGTCACTATGCCCGCTGTTGTCGATCGCAGGCTGTCGCACTTATTAAAGATGATGATACACCGGAGTGCCATGTTACCGATCCAACTCAAGACAATATCTATTCAATCACCGCTGACTCCATACCTTCAGGTTGTGTAGCCATATCCGTTGTTGAACCGAAGTTTCCAGCTGCTGACATTCGTACTATATTGTTCCTTACTGTTAAAGGTGCTGTTCCATTGGAAATGGAACTTGATTCTGCTTCTCCAGTTACTATCGTGCCCTTCCAATTTTATGAACGCTACCTATCACAGCATACTTTACATCCCACCTCACATTCATTCTGGAGTTATAGTGGGAACACACTAACCATATTGGGATTTATTATCGTGCCTTTGCAGTTGCATTCTGTGATTGCCGATGTAGCAGTGTATATTTCTTCGGACAACAGACGACCCTTGCTTGGGAGGAATGCTATGGTGGCTTTGCATTTTGTACCATCATTCGACCGCATGCTTATCTCTTCCGTCAACGTAGCACACTGGCAGGAACATTATCCGAAGCTCTTCCAGAAGTCCATCGGCCGTATTCCATGTGGTGTGCATCGAATTCAGCTGAAACCGAATGCGAAACCGATCGCCATTGGTCAACCTCGACCCATTCCGCTAGCGAAACGTGAAGCGGTCTCTGCAGCCCTGCAAGCGATGCTAGCAAATGATTTGATTGAACCCATCGATTGCTCTGAGTGGGTGCATCCAATGGTTTGTGTCATGAAAAAAGACGGTACCGTCCGTATATGCAACGATTTGCAGGCGCTGAACAAACAGATCGTCGTAGAACGCTTTGTTTTACCATCTAATGATGAACTCACTGTACGTTTAGCTGGTGCAACTGTTTTTTCCAAGCTAGATTTGAAAAGTGCGTTTTTCCATATGCCATTGGCCGATGATTCCAAACACCTAACTGCATTCCTCGCTCCTGATGGTCTATTTCAGTACGAAGTCTTACCCATGGGTTTGAGTTCCGCGCCCGCCGCCTGGCAAAAGTTCATGACTCACGCCCTGGCAGGTATCGATGGGCAGGTTGCCTACATGGATGATATTTGTGTTTTCGGCCGCTCACAGGAAGAACATGATGAAAGGCTACACAAAGTCCTCCAGCGCCTCAGTGATCTCAATTTGCGTCTGAACGCAGAAAAATGTCTCTTCAATGCACCAGAAATTCAGTTTTTGGGACACGTCATTTCACGCAGTGGCATTCGACCAAGTGATGAAAATATCAGGGCCATCTCTGAAGCGCCAACACCCAAAAATTTGACAGAACTAAAGTCCTTTTTGGGAATGTGCTCTTACAACCTGCGTTATCTGCCGGATTTTGCGACTGTGGCAGATCCATTACGACAGTTAACAAAGAAAGGGTCGCCGTTCGTTTGGGGCAGCAATCATCAAAATGCCTTTGATGAACTGAAAAGGAGAGTTGCGTCTGCTCCCTTAGTTGCCATTTTTGATGAATCTTGCCGCACCTTTGTGTCCACTGACGCGTCTGATGTCGGTCTCGGAGCTGTCCTCTCACAAATACAAAACGGAGAGGAGAAAGTTATTGCCTACGCATCACGAAAGCTATCAGATTCCGAACGTCATTATCCAGTTGGGGAAAAAGAAGCTCTTGCATGTGTGTGGGCCTGTGAAAGGTGGCATTTATTTCTGTTCGGTCGTCGTTTTATTCTGCGTACTGATCATTCAGCCCTAACAGCTCTTCTCAGCAATGGATCTAAAGGATCTCGCCCAATGCGAATCGATCGCTGGTATGCCAGGCTCCTTAACTACGATTTTGAAATCGTGTACCGGCCAGGTTTGCAAAATCAGATTGCTGACGGCCTATCTCGCTTACCCGTGGGGTTGGAGGATGAAAAAGAGAGACTCAGAGAGGCGGTACTAGTTTCCAGTCTCGGAGCTAACCTGTCTGCCTTGACGATCGAGGAACTACGAAGGGAAAATTCTAACGATTCTTTACTGCATGAGATTATTGAATATGTGCAGCAGGGCTGGCCCAAGAATAACAAAATCCCCGGTGAGTTCATTCCGTATTATGCAATTCGACATGAACTATCAGTAGTAGACGGTTGCCTGATGCGCGGTTCGGTGTTTGTAGCTCCGTCCCAGTTGATAGCCAAGATAATAGCTTGCGCACATGAGGGACATCCAGGTATAGTTCGGACCAAAAATCGAGTAAGACTCTATTTCTGGTGGCCACGAATGGCATCTAGCATTGAGACATTTGTGGTCAATTGCAATGCTTGCCGATTAGCGGACAAAAGTTCTTTGCCCGTTAAAGCCCCGACACAGCCAATTGCTTACCCGATGAAACCATGGACCAAAATCGCCATTGATATTATGGGCCCTTTCGCTACTGCTCCTACGAATAAGCGAAATCTACTTGTTGCTACATGTTTTTACAGTAGATGGCCTGAAGTACACATGTGCGACCAAGTTACTACTTCGGTTGTGTTACGTTGGCTTAAACACTTGTTCAGCCGTTTCGGTTTACCGCATGAAATAGTAACGGATAACGGGCCACAATTTTGTAGCCGCGAATTCGCAGATTTTCTACATTGCCATAACATTAAGCACTCCAGAACTGCGCCCTACAATCCTGCAGCCAACGGCATGGTCGAACGTTTAAACCGGTCTTTAAAAGAAGCTATACAGGCCATACACATAGGAGGTTCGGACTGGGAAGATGCAGTTTTAACTGCGGTTTTTTCCTACAGAACATGTGACCACAGAGCCACCGGAAGAACGCCAGCAAAGCTGATGCTAGGAAGGCCCTTACGCACAAAGTTAAATGCTGCACATAAGCTTTTATCAGCGAGAGATGCCGAAGTTTCAAATCGCATAGCATCTTACCAAAATTCCTACGCTAAATTATCAAGACCAATGCAGCCCGGGACATACGTTCGCGTCAAAAGCAGAGCAACAAAGAAAGGCACACCTTCGCTTTCCGCTCCACTGCGCATCGACCGTGCGCATGGCCCGGGCACCTATCGATTGGAGAACGGCCTAATTGTCAACGCGCGTAGACTCCACACAGCTCACGGACCAGCTAATCAGCCCGACCGATGCACGCGCGAAGACCCGGCTGAGTTACCATTACCACGAAGCCAGCTGCATCGGTCCGCGAGAACGGTGAAACCTATTGATCGCTACGAACCCGGTTGAGGCGGCTTTTCGGAGGGGGAACGATAATGTGGTAACCATGTGAGCAAGATCGATTGGCTCAAGCTCACTGGTTGCCTTGCTGACTCATTACTATTGGTTGTGTGCGTCTGTCGCTTGACTCTCCGTTTAACACGAAGTTGACTCAGATGTACAACGTTAATTTTGCGAGATACATTTTACCTTTCCTACGGCTTTCTTGATACAACAGAGAACAGGGGGAGATCTTTTGTCTGCTACATCGCCTCCCGACCATGGCTGGGATGCTCGCGTCAGTGCGCAACGTAAACTTCGGACAGACCATCCTACTCGCGGCTGAAGCAAAAATCCCGGTATACTCATCAGGTGGAATTCAAGTAGTCGTTTGAAGCAATCCTCTGTCTAAGCATCAGAGACGGGCCCGGGTAACCGGTGCCAGTCATTCACAACGCGAGTGGATAAAACAAGGATAGACCACACTTTGAGCCCTTGGTTAGAATATTTTCCATCGGTTGCCTCTAGTCGCTCTCGCAACGTTAAGGTGGATGGTTTCCTGCAACTCTCTTCCCAGCTATCTCCTAAGGATACGTCAGGCAAAAAGCAACTCCCTCCGGCGGCGATGATAATCCATAGAAAATATATTCAGATGTATTTGTCGAAGGGATAGAGCAGGTCACGTATTGCAGACGCGAAGTTTGAGCCACGTCGTTGGACCTTTTTAATTATGGTGCGTTCGAATTTGCTAAGCGGGTATGCACCAGGAAGGCCGTATTCCTGCATCAGGCTCACATGCGTGCTTGTAGTGGTTATTGTCGCTTACAGCTTTTATTTCGCGTAAAACTTATTAACCCAATCTTATGTGTATTTTATTTGATTTGACAAAAACTACTCGCATCTACTTCTTTGAAATCCGCGCTTCCGTCGTGCTGAGTTTCCGCTGGGCTGCTGCTGGCTGTAAACGCTGCCTAAGTGCCTGACTGAAAGCCGCATAGTTGCTGTGGAAGCATAACTCAACCTCTGCTTCCATTGTGTTCGACGTCCTCGACCGGTAATTCGTTCGCGGTAAGCGGAACTTAACTGTGATTTGACTGTATGTTAGCATTTCTTAAGTATTTCCTTTTCCTAAGGGACTTGAGACTTTCCGTATCTTTTTGACCATTGCATAAATTGGTAACCTCTTTCGTTGAACGCTGCTTTTTCATCATCATATCTTACCAGCTTACATATGCTTTTTCTGACAATTGTCGAAGTTTCGCTTGCTATTTTTGACGTTTCTAGTCCACGCATATGGTTTATTCAGGTAGAATCCCCGGGTCGGTTTCATAAATTTACGTTGCAGCCAGCCATGTTTTGCACCTCGTTTTACGTTTATCGGTCCTTATTGCATTTGTAGTCTTCAACATTATTAATCCCATGCCTCCAGCAGCGCCGTATGATAAACTTAAGGCAGTGATCATATAACTTACCAGAGCATCGGATGAAGCGCGTCTGCAGTAGATGCTTTCCGGTGTCGAGCTTGCTGCCCAATATCTATCTCAACTTTACGACCTATGCGTTCCCCTGTTGGCACATCGAAACTTGAAGGCTCCATACTGCGTTAAATTTGGCCTAAGGGTCTGCCGGCTAACAAGCCAGCCACGCTTTTAGTCTTCCGCGACGATATCACACTACAAAAGCTTGCGGAAGCTGCTGACAATGTGCATGAATTTTGCTTTAATAATACCGTACGTCATGCAATCAAAGCAGTCATAGTCAGTCCATCCTTTCGCACCACGCTTGTTGCGAGTAACGACAGACATTCTAGCTTAGGACTCAATTTGTCTGCTGTTAGATGTGCGTGTGCCGCTACTAGAAAAGTTCCACTCGAAGCTCTCTTCAAAGCAGGTCATGTTCATGACAGCGACAGTCACAATGCTAATTCCGTCGGCATTTTTAAGGTAGCAGGCAAATTCGTCCGGGTTGCAAATCCCGAAATAATCATCTATTTCGCAACCGAAAAACGCCAAAGCCAGCTCGTAGTGGCGACCGCTGCCGCCGGCCAAGTCAACAGTCGCCCTCTGTACGTGTTCGACTCCATGACCAAGCTTCACTTTTCAGTCAATACATGCACAGCAATCAGCGTTATACCCAAATATTTGGAAGACCACTCTCGGCAACCAGCAGAACTCACGTTACAGACGGCTACTCAGACTAAGCTACAGCCATGAGTCTAGCAGATCCTTAATCTAAGCCTTTGTTTAAGATGGAAAATTCCTTTCATCTTTACAATCACGGACTTTCAGAAGTTTATACTTGGAAGCAAACCCCCAGAAACTTCGGCCTCGTAGTTGCTCTGCTTGCTGAACGTTACGGGATGACAGCACTTCGCTAACTGTCGCATTAGAGTTTGCTACAGTCAACACTGTGAGACCTCGCGTACTCATTCCAGCCCGTACGCACTAGTCCTCCTTTCTACAGCAGTTTCCATCTTTGTTCAGAATGAATACCGACACCGATGAGCCCAAACACGAGGTTCGTCACCATATCGTCATTGGGGGTTCACCTGTGTCAGCGAAACCGAGATGGCTTCCACCAGACAAAATGCAGGTGGCCAAATGAGAATTCGATCACATGCTCAATCTCGGTCTCATCCGCCCCTCCAACGGTGGTTGGGCATCTCCTCTTCATCTGGTACCGAAGAAGACCGGTGATAGGCACCCATGTGACGACTATCGGACACTAAACCGCATCACCGTTTCTGATCGATAAACCATTCCACCTATCCGGTATTTTTCATTGGGATTAACAGAGAAGTCCATCTTTTCTAAGAATTATCTTGTTCGAGCTTATGAGCAAATTTCATTGGCAGCAGAAAACGTTGCTAAAACAGCCGTTATCACGCCATTCGACTTTTATAGATTTGTTTTTATAGATTTACCTGGATTGCTTTTAGCCTTCATAACACCGCACAAGCTTTTCAGCGTTTCACGGACCAAGCCCTTCGTGGTCTAGCCTATCTTTTCGTCTACATTGACGACGTCTTGCTAGCAGTGCTACTTTAGAATAGCACTTAAAATACCATCAAAAAGAATTCGAGTGTTTCTACAGTCACGGAATCACTATCCATTCCGATAAATACGTCTCGACAATCACGTTCCAACTTACTTGGTCCCAGAACCGATGGTAAGGGCACCATACCCACTCCTGAGAAGACCAAGACAATTACTGACTGTCTTCCGCCTCGGTCGGGTAAACATCTACGCCGTTTCCTCGGCATGGACAATTACTGTGTAAGATTTATTCACAACTGTGTTTATGTTCTTCAAACACTGACTGATTTGCTCAAAGGTAACCCGAAAATGTTTACGCGTACACCGGAAGTCGCACCAAAGTTAAGCCAGTTAAATTCAATGAGGTACTTGAAAACGGATGTAAATGTCACTCACATTCTTAAAACCGATACCTCACAAGCCGCCGTGGGAGCTGTTTTATAGCAACTGATTGGAAAGGAATTCCAATCGTTGTCTTCCTTGTATTGGTAGCTTCAGCCAGCGCAGACCAGATACAGCACTTTCGGTTGCGAACTGCTCACAATCTACTTGGCCGTCAAACCTTTTCGTCCTGTACTTGAAGGACGACGTTTTGTAATCCTGACGGACCACAAGCCTCTCGTCTACGCCTTTCGTTCCGGTTGCAATCGCCATTCCACGCGAAAAACACGGCACTTGACTTACGTTACTCCATTCTGTACCAACATTTTCTATATTGACGATCGGGATCATGTGGTTGCCGATAAACTCTCAAGTGCTCATGTTCACCGGATTTCGCCCTCACCGATTAACATTGAGGACATATCCGTTGCTCAGGCGAAAGATCCAGAACATGCGCAACTTCGTTCGAACACCTCATTGGGATTTTTTAATTGTTTTTGTTAAACGCAGACGCAAGTATGTACTGCGATGGTTCTACCTGTAAGCCAAGACCTTTTGTTCTCCAGTCTTTTCGGTGTACTTCCTTCGACCAATTCCATGGAATACCGAACCCAAGCATTTGATCCACCGTGAAGTTAAGCACCGATCCTTACATTTAGCGTAATATGCGCGTGGCCATCCAGCTTTTGGCTAAGCATTGCCTCAGCTGTCAGAGGGACAAAGCTCATCTACACACCCCTACCTCACCCGGAACTTTCTCACTTCCGGAAGCGCGGTTTAGACAAATCCACCTAGGCTTAGTTGGACCTCACCACCGTCTAACAATTTTGCCTTTATCCTGACCCAAGTGAATCGTTTCACTTGTTGGCCACAAGCGATTCCTTTACGTGAAACTTCTACTAAGACTGGCTCGTGCATTTTCCGAATCATGGATTTCTCTCTTCGGCATACCAGCTACGATCACCACGGATAGGTATCTCAATTTCGCTTCACGTTGTTCCGTGACGTCAATGGCTTATTGGGTTGTGCTCATATCCGAACAACCGCTTATCATCACCGGGCGAATGGCCTTGTCGCTCGAGATTATCGACTGCTAAAAGCCGCCAGCACAACCAGTTCATCTGACGCACATTGCTTTGCGTGTATTCCAGCCGTTTTCCTTGGTATTCGTAGCATCTAGCAACGAGGATGTTGTATGTTGCTCTGTCGAACACGCCTTTGGCATGACTTCCGGACTAACAGGTAAGACGATATTGGATTCCTGTGTCACTGGGAGAACTGGATCCTGTTTCTTACACTGAACGCCCTAAGCAACACACGCCAGCCAATCCATCTACTTCTCTTCGAAGCACTGTTCGCGAAAATAATTTCCTCCGTATTTGTGCACTTGTCCGTTTGTTTTCATTTGTAGCGGTACACTTCAAAAGCCGTTATCACCTGCCTACGAAGGCCCTTTCAAAGTATTTTCACGAAAGCCGTAAATCCTTATCCTGGTGAGGTATGGATCGAAGTGATCCCTGAGTATTAACCGCCTTTATACTGCTGATGTTGAGCCTCTATTTGAAGGTTCAGACAAACTTACTGTGAGTCCTTCCGGCTTGTTGCCAACTGTAAGTCAACCGACCAATGCCAATGCAGCAAAGCCTTCGTGCAGTCTCATAACTATTGCTTTCAGATACCCACGTGCAAGTCGCTTTGTTTCTTTCTTCTCTAAACCGCTTTTTCTAGCTTTCTTTTCCACTTCACGTCTTACGGTGGGTTATGTAGTAGTTATTGTCGCCTATTTCACGTAAGCAACAACATTTTATACAGTTTGTTTGAATTGATGAAAAACCACTCGAGTCTCCTTTTTGAAATCCGCACTTCCGTCTTGCTGATTTTTGGCTCTTCTGCGGCTGCTTGTTAACATTGCCTAAGTGTCTGTTTGAACGCCGCATAGTTGCTGTGAAAGCAAAATTTAACCTACGCTTCCATTGTGTTCGACGTACTCGACCGGCATTTTGTTCACGGTAAGCGGCATTTAACTCTGATTTGACTGTGTGTTAACATTTCCTTAAGATTTTATTTTTCTTAAGGAAATTGAAACCCGTATTTCATTGATCACTACTAGGTGAGCAGGAGTGTAAAGAGCTCCGGTGTCATGAAGCAGAAGGCTTTTCAAATTGCCTGAAACATCCTGTAGGCAGTGTCAACCCACTACTTGTAGTCCTGAGGGTGTCTTAACTACGGGGCGTCAATGACGCTAAGATCCGTCTCTGTAGCGACGTTCCGGAGCAAGAACCCCCTATATGGTAAGCGACCAATGGTCCAGGAGCGTCGATAAACAGGATGGATCTCTTAGCGATTTCCCGCAAAATTTGAAACGATGCGTTTTCGTTACGTACTAACTTTCTGTACACTGTTACATAAAGTGGGGTTTTGAACCCTTTTGTGCTACTTTAAAGTAACACCTTCCTACTACAAATATGTGTGTTCTGTTTTGGACTATTGTGCAACCCAATGTCTACTGTCGTCTTTCGTGTTCAGCTATTTTATCTAAACTCATAGTTTCCCGTGCGTTTTACCAGTATTTTATGTACTACTCACAACCCGTTTGACAATCGTTGCGTGTCTCCTACGTTTGTCAAGAAGCCAAAGAACTCAGCGTTCCCGACAGCTAAAGCTAGTCCACCTCAAACACTGGAGTGCAAAGTTGTACTCACGGAACCAGTAGCCGTTGCTTTTCAAAAAGTTTATGCTCTCGAAAGTGTAGGACTAGTAAATACTACTCCGAGACGGTGCGCGAAATTAAGCCCGGATATCATAAGCCACTTGGAGTCGGACACAGCGGATTGTATTCGATGGGCTACAATAAGAAGCGGACGGATGAAGCGAGACAACAGCGAACACGTGAGCGCGAGAACTTACAAGACGGACGAGTGTCAAGCCGGTTGTAAGAACGATTAAAACAAGAAAGAATAATGTACAATTGGACAACAAATAAATTGTACACGAAAGATAAGGGTTATCTTTTTGGGCGCTACAGAGCTCGCCCTAGAAGGCTGAACATAGGAAGATTTCGATTTCGAAAAAGACTGTTGAATCAAGGTACGTAAGGCAAAATTGTAAGGAATAAAAATGAGCCAGGGTTCGTGTAAATGAGGGTTTGCTGGAAGTTGGTGTCTGCTGTGCCGTTTGTGATTTGTTAGTTATTGGTTGCAGGGCAGGGTGCATTTCGGCGAGCCGTTGGAGCGGGCTTGTCGGACTACAAATAACTGGCTAGTCCTGAAAAACGCCGACAGGACCTCAACCGCCGCTCCTACCAAACGGTCGGCTTGGGAGGGATCATCCCCCTCCGCACCCCGCCCCGCGCCAAAACGACCCACGTCCCATGAAGAAACGACCGTTGTCCCACGGAGAAGCGACCCTTGTCCCGCGAAAAAGCGACACGACCCGCGGAGAAGCGACACTCGTCCGGCGCAGAAACGACCAGTGTTCGCGTCAAGGTCCTCAAAAACATTCCTTCTGTAGGCCAGTCGATCGAAGGGGAGGGTTGGGGCATGTAGAGACGGGAAAATAGAAAAACACGCGCAGAAAACGCCAGAAAGAACAAACAAATGATCTGCGTATTTAAATTTTTGGTTTTTGAATATTTTTTGGAAAAGGTTTTTCGGAGGGTTCCGATATACTTTTTTGCGTTCAAAACGTTAACCGACCAAAAATGGGACAAATATACACAATAGCTACAAAGCTAAGAGTATTCGCATTGTACGTAGTCAGAGAATCGAACGGGCTTACGCACCTCCCGTGCACCGCGATGGGTCACGGGAGGCCGCGGACTAGATTCGGGAAATATCGGGACGGATGAAGCATGTAGACCGAGATCCTGTACTCGTTGAACTGCACTAGAATGCTTTAAGCTGGTGCGGTAAGTTATGACGTCACACTAAACACCACCTAACGAAGTAGGCATGGGTTTTCTTCCATGAGGCTGGTTTTAGACGGTCTATGGTGACGACTTCGTGTCGACCACTGCGGTCAATAGTGTACGCCTTACTCGCAAGATGTATCACTTTTTTAAGGTCCTATGTACGGCGACTGAAGAGGCTGTCGAACACCGTCTGCGCGAAGAAGGATGTGTGAGCACGTAGGCCGCTTCTCGGGCACGTACACTGGTGTCTTCTGCGATTGAGGAGCGGGTTGACGTATCTCACGCATTTGGTGAGCCAATCGATCAGTGTAATTTCCGTAGTCAAAAGTGTAAATACATGGGGCTGGTGCTACCACCAGTCTGCGCAACCGCAGCGTGCAACCGTAGACTAGCTGCGCTGGTGTGGCGTCGAAGTCGGTTTTAACCGAGTTTCTTAAACCTAGGAGAACGAGGGAATGTGTTTCAGACCATGAAGGGCCTGCGTGTGCAAGTGCAGCTGCCTTCAACTAGCGGTGTAAATGCTCCACCATGCCGTTAGCAATGGAACAACCGAACAATGGATTTATGCGGGTATAAAAGCTAAAACTTGACAAATCCCGTAGGGTGATCAGTGCGAAAATCATAGAAGTGTGAAAAATTCAATGGAAACCAATTCAGTAAAATCGTTTAACAGCGAATCACTACAAGCTTGTGGACTCACCGAGTTTGAAGTGTCAAAATAATGGTCCACTATAACTCCGGAGCGGAGCATGAGGTATGGAGTATTTGGTTAAAAAGTCACCGCCCCTTGAAATTCGCATGGGGCAAAGTGTTTGAGTTTGAAGCGTCAAAATATAAGTCCACTGTTGAAATAAGCTTGAGGGAAAATTATTTTTAAAGAATGGATTTTGGACCTCTCAAAATTAGACTGTACTATGGGAGATAGTGAAATGAAGTGAGTGCACTATCAACTCGATTTTTGAACTCGATCAGGTTTGGTGCACTGATTACAGATTCTGGGAGAGCATTCCAGGCTTGGCAAACACGCACGGAAAAGAAATTCCGTCGACATTCCAAACGGCTGTACTGCACTGCCAGCTTCAGATGATGGCCTCTCAGGGTGTTGTTGTTACTGAGTTCCAGCAGATGGCGGCAGGTATGATTGGGGTCTGTCAGAATCTGATAAGCCATAATCAAATCTCCCCGTAGTCTTCGATATTGACCACTAAATATCCCGAGCGATCTCAGTCTGTCTTCGTAGCGTAACTGGCCTAAACCTTTCACGTTCTTCGTTGCGCGTCGTTGAGGTTTCTCTAAATCAGAGAGGGCTTTCCTCAGCCACGGCTGCCAGACTTGTATTGCATACTCCACGTGTGGTCGTATGTATGCACCTAGAAGTTGGTGAAAAACGGATGGATCGAAGCATCCAAATGTGCGCCTGAGAAGGCCCAAATTTCGAATGCTCGCGTTCGAGGCTTTCTTTGCCTGGGCTGAACAACCAAGGTCGGACTGAATCAAGACTCCCAAATCCTTTTCCTCAGCAGTTGTGTGAAGCACATGGTCACCCAATTTATAGAAAAATGCTGATTGGTGACGAAAGTGTAATACTCTGCATTCTTCTGTGTTGAATGGGAGCTGGTTCTGAACTGACCACGCATACACCTTATCCAGATCCTCTTGAAGTATTGCGGAATCGTCTGGTGTATTGATCGCTCTCCAGACCTTGATGTCGTCGGCATAGAGTAGGCAGTTGGAAAGAATGAGGGCCGCTATGTCGTCAATATACATCAAAAACAATCGTGGCCCCAGTACCGATCCTTGTGGTACACCACATTCGACTTGGATTGGGTGGGACAGAGACCCACGCACTTTTACCTCTAAGCTCCGGTGGAGAAGAAAGCTTGTAATCCATCCTAGGAGCGGATCACCAATGCCGAAGCTCTGAAGTTTGCAGATCAGGATTCCATGGTCTAGTCGATCGTAGGCCTTTGAGAAATCTAGGTAGACCACGTCCACTCCTGCACCGCTGTCAATTAATTTGGTCCAACTCGATCTTGCTAGCAGCAGATTTTTTTTTTTCGATCGATTCCGTCGAAAACCATACTGTTCATGTGCAAGGAAGGCAGACCCTTCTAGATATGCTGTTAATACGTCAGCAACAATAGCTTCCATAACCTTCGACAGGACCGGGAGAAGGGTTACAGGACGGTAGTTGGCTGGATCAGAACGGCTACCGCCCTTGTGAATTGGGGTTATGATCCCACATTTCCACATCTCGGGTACATACATCTGATCGAAGCAGCGTTGGAAGAATCGTGCCAGAGGCTCTGCTAAAGTTTCTCCCATTACCGCAAGGGACTTAGGGTGAATGTTGTCGATTCCAGGAGAGCTGTGCTTACGCATACACAACAACTTCTTTAATACCATCCCCGCCGTGAAAGTTATGTGCGTAAGTTTTGGTTGTATAACAGCTGCTGACAAAGGAACAGGTGGCCAAGGAATGCATTGAAAGTTCGAAGCATATTGCAGCCGCAAGGCGTTCGCCGCATCCTCCGTAGTCAGCGTCATGCCATCTGGCGTTTGAAGAGGAGGGATTCCTCGTTTCACCTTGCGCAGGTTGTTTACGTGTTGGTAGAGCAGCTTATGATTCGAAACCATGCGCTCCGTCAGATGCTGCTGGTATGTCAGTTTATCCTCACGAACGAGTTGAGTGCAATGATTACGTTGAATTGCATAGGCCGTCCAGCTCTCCGTGCTCGGGTGTTCCTTATAGATACGCCAGGCCGAGTTCCTCACTGCCACACATTTCCGTGTCCTACTTCGCACAAATGAAACAGTCTTCTTCGAGTGGACAACCTTAGTTTCGGATGCCTCTTCGACGAGAGTGCTAAATTGGTTGACGAAATGTGGCCATGCGATTGTCGGTACTTCGTCTGTCAGAAAGCTCCAGTTGGCTGTCTCTGCAAGTCGAGCCAGCTCATCGTACCGTATGATAACTCGGCTTTCCCGTGTAGTATCCGCAGGGTACTCTGCGTAGCATATATAATCAAAGAGTAAAACTGCATGATCGCTGCAACCCAAAGGAGCGTCGATGATTACTTTCTCGACCATGAGTTCTTCGTTGGTAAATATCCGGTCCAGGATGGACGGCCTTTCTGCTGCTCTGAATCTGGTGGGATTGTAGATATGGCCATAAAGCGGAAAACTGGAGACAAGGTCTTGTAGATCCGCTTTGAACTGTTCCGTAGGTGTTGCTTGGGCATCCAGAGCGTGGATATTGAAGTCACCAGGGATAAGAATATGGCTGTATCTCCTGCTGATCACAAGCCTCAGCGCAGACGCGAGGTTGAAGTCCATCTCGGGTGTAGAGGATGGAGGTCGATAAACGACCGCCACCAGACAGACGTCGTTGCCTGTTAAACGCAGCCGACACCAAAGAGTATCCTGCACGTTACCGTACACGTCTTCTATGGGCTCACATTGGAGGTCACTGCGGTAGTACAGAGCCACCCCGCCCCCTTTACTGGATCGATCGCGCCGAACGACGGACATGCCTGGTAGCTCGACCTCCGCGTCTGTGGTATCCGGGCGCAACCACGTCTCGGTTATAGCGACGAGGTCACACGATTTGGACCTTTGACGTAGTCGCAGTTCGGGTAGTTTGTTACTTAGACTTTGAGCATTAGTGTACATACAGGACAGCTGCTTGAGCACCAAAAGAGCTTGTGGAGGATTATACGAAGTTGGATTCAAGCCGGCCGATGAAAGGCCGGCACCTGATCGTTTATTGCGCAGTTTATCGATGAACATTTTGCACGGGCCTGCAGCCCACCTAACGTCGTTCCTGCACACGCAGAACGCTCTTCAATAGCGTCGTTTTCAGTGGTTGATAACCTTGATGCAGTGTCTTCGGCTCCGTTTATTTTATCACATTGAGTCACCGATGGTGTCACATCCTCCGGTGGCTTCGATTCAATAAATGGTACCTTAAATCGTAGTTCCGATGGCAGTGCACTGTGCATTTTATGCCAGTTACGCATTAAGTTCGCCGCCATCTGCTGGGACTGAGCCACAAGTTTCAGTATCCTTGGACCATGACCTTTGTAAAGAGGTGAAACGGGCAGTCTAGAAATCGACTGAAGGATGACGTAACCTGCAGATAGAGTTTCACGGATGTACCGCCATTCTTCCAGATCGTGAGCATGAGCCTCCTCGTCCCTAGCTGTAGGTAGCTCGGGCACGCCATGAACTAAAAGGGTTTTTCGCCAGCTGGCCGTGTTGCGATCGTCTAAATTGTTTTTTTCTCGCTGACGTTCGCTCCATGGAACATCCGGAAAGATGCGGATCTTACTGTCTTCACCTCGGAGGTGATATGCCGATAAGAGCACCGCCTCTACATCGTCAGTGGATGCCAGTGTTATCCGCAGAATTCTGGGCTCACCATAGTGAGCGGAGTTTGGATGTCTCGTCACATGCGTGATGTTAGTCGGCTTGACCCTAGCACCTATGCGATCGCAAATGAGATTCCACTGGTTCAAATCGTCCTGTTGCTTACCTCTCAGAGAATTTGCTTTGGATTCAGGAACGTTGGTGCATATGAGCGTTAGAGCACCGTAGTTCCTCCTGGTGTTCGGTAATGTGGGAGACGTCGTGATGGATGGACTAAAACAAGTCTCTGAATTTCGTGCTTGGTCTTTTACACATGTCGCAGATATTGTGCTTAAAGTCTTGTTTACAGCGTCTCTAGCAATAGTCGCTGCGTAAGTTGATTGGCCTTTAAAGGTACTCAGACTTTGTTGGTCAGTCGGAAGTCTGGTTCTTACTGAGGCTTCGGATAAGGGCGGAATGGCTGAGGAACTGAGGATGTTTTGTTCGTACGTGATGCCTGATTGGTTCGGGGTTCCCAAGATATTCGCCGCTGTGATTTCGCGAGAACGTCTAGCTCTTTTCTTCGGTTTAGTGGCGGTGAGTACGGGAGATGGTGGAGATACAAACCTTGCTATAATAGCCTCTAAGGAAATAATTCTTTCATTTAGACGTAATTCTACTTCTGCAATCCGACGGTCGTAATATTTCGACAAAGCAATTACGCATTTTACCATGGGAACCGTTGTGCAATTAAGACAGAACGAAACAGACTCGGACAGATTGTTGTGCTTGTTAGCCTCAGTAATCGGACTATGGTTAACGGAACACAACGCGCAATGCTGGCCCGATTTTACTGTCTGGGCAAGTGACTCAGCTCCACTTGTACCTTCTCCCCTTGTTACATTGGTCATGGTCGGCTGCAGCGAAGTAGCACGGCCCGGTTCACGGGCTAGTTTGGTGTCGTGCGTGGTAGGTGTGCTTCGCCGTCTTGTCCGCTTGTGGTCGGAGGACACGTTGATCGACTTACGCGTGATGGGCCTGTGCGTCATGCGATCACTGCCCGGTTCACGGGCTAGTTTGGTGTCGTGCGTGGTAGGTGTGCTTCGCCGTCTTGTCCGCTTGTGGTCGGAGGACACGTTGATCGATGATGGGCCTGTGCGTCATGCGGTCACGTTTGAATAGGCCGTGTAGGACGTGCTTGGGTCGTCTGAGTGAGTGAATTGATCTGGCCGAGATGTGATGGCGATCGTGAAGTTTGCTGGGCGCTTGAGTGCGCAAGTTAAAAATGAATTTCTTCTGTAACTGTTATGCACAGTGGTGCTGTGAAGCGACTGAAGGCTTGTTAGCAAGCGGAAAGATTTCTCTATCGAATGATGTAAAAATCCGAAGGGTTGTAAAAAAATCCACGAAAAGCTGCGACTGGAGAGGTTTTGCGTATGAATTCCCTGGCAAACTCCGCGAAAAACACAGACACAAGCTAGGGGTTGAAGCGATGGGAATAATCCGGGTGAAATGGATCCACCGTGTAGAGAAGCTGATTCCGAGTAGAATGAATGCACGCTAGGTGATATGCAGTGAAATGGTGATGAATGGTCCACAAAAAGGCGAGAGCCGCGTGGATACGTGTCACCTTAGTGTCAACTTAGTGCCAGGTGATACGCTGACGTCTGAACGTGGCGATAGCCTAAATCGTTAAGCAACGTGGCAAAGGTAGCCGAGAAATGTGACCCTCGATTGGTGGTCACGATGGTGGGACAGCCGTATTGAGCTACCTAGCGCTCCAGAGAAGCTTTCGGTACCGTTTCCGAAGAGCAGTTGGGTATGGGAAAATCTTTTGTCTACCTAGTGAATCGACCGACACAGGACAGTAGATACACAGAGCATTTGGACGGCGGCAGAGGACCCACGAGGTCGACGTGCACATGATGAAAACGTGCGTCTGGAGTGGGAAACGTGCCTAATTGGCTTTTCGTGTGCTTGTGCACCTTCGCGCTTTGACACGGAAGGCAAGCAACTGCCCAAGTACGGACGTCCCGATTAACATTGCGCCAAACGAATCGTGCGGTTACGAATTTAACCGATGCACGAACACCTGGATGAGACAAGCCGTGCAACGTGTCGAACACGGTCTGCCGAACCTCGCGTGCGACGACTGGCCGCGGCGTGCCAAGAGATAAATCGCAAAGTATGGCGACGTCTGATGATGTCAGCGGAACGGCTCGTATGTCCAGTGAGAGGGACCTGTGTAGTAGATCGACCTCAGCGTCGTTGCGTTGCGCTGTGGCCGCGGCTGCCAAATCTATAGCAGTGCCGGCGTCAGCAGAGATAGCTTGGATGCGGGAAAGTGCATCGGCGACGGCGTTGTGCACACCTGCGACACGCCGTATATTGGTCGTAAATCGAGCGGTATAGTCAAGGTAACGCAACTCTCTAGAGAGAACCGGTCGTTAGTAACGCCGAGCACGTAAGTCAGGGGTTTAGAGTCGGTGAAGAAGACAAAGGAGCGGCCTTCGAAGACTTGCCGAAAGTGATGTATCGCTAGGTGCACGCTAGTAGTTCTCTACCAAACGTGCTGTATTAAAGTTCAGTTTGGTTGTAGGTGTTTGGAGAGAAACGCTAAGGGCTGCCATGTCTTGGCTACTTGTTGCTGCAAAACAGCGCTGATTGCCACGTCCGAGGCGTCAGTACTGAGGGACAGTGGGGCGGCCGGCCCGTAATGCGCTACAGAAGCTATGTTGGTAATAGCCTCTTTCAGCGACGCAAAAGCAGCGCGTACTGCGGCAGGAACTTTGAATTTCTTGAGTTTTCCTCGGAGAAGTTCCGTGTGGGGTTGCATCAGCGAGGCGCAGTTGGGTATAAATCGTCGGTAAAAGTTGACGAGGCCATCAAAACGCCTGAGCTGTTTAAAAGAATGAGGCTCAGGGTAGTCGATGATGGCTTGTATTTTATCCTGCAGTGGCACGACGCCTGCAGAGGAGATACGATGGCCGAGGAAGTTTACCTATTCGCCACCAAACGAATACTTTTCTGCGTTGATCGTCACCCGGTGTTGAGATAAACGATCAAAAAGTGTTCGTACGTGGCGCATGTGCTCTTATCGTGAAGAGCTCGCGAGTAAAATGTCGTCGAGATACGCGTAAGCGAAGTCTAAACCGCGACAAACTTGGTCGATGAAGCGCTGAAAAGTTTGCGCGGCATTCTTTAGACCAAATGACATGCGCAGAAACTCGAACCAACCAAATGGAGTCGTCACGACAGCTTTAGCGATGTTCGCTTGGCTACCAAAATTTGGTTGTATGCGCGTACCAAGTAGATTTTGCTGAAGATATTTTTACCCGCTAGGCTGGCATTGAAATCCACCATGTGTGGGTTTGGATAGCGATAGGGCGCGGTAACCGTATTCAAGGTTTGATA
>OX104059.1:66014035-66041044 GCA_944474145.2 Dicrocoelium dendriticum | reverse complement strand
AATGTGAAAAGTCGCTTAGAAATGGCAGCGCTATATTTCCGTAAAATGAAATAAGCACTATGATATATGGTTAATTATCATAAATATATGTGTCCAAGAATTGCATATGGTTTGTAAGTACCAGTTGTTTTGCAGTGGAGGTGACCTTTGTAAGTTGTAACCGTGTAGGAGAAATGTTGATCAGCATCTTCATAAATCGTTGGATAATAGACCGCGTGTGTGTAAACTTCTTCTCTTCTCCCAAGCTATACATATATATGATAAGGTATACTGAATTATAATATTAGTGCATGTCGGTATGGGGAACATTTGGAATTAATGTATGTTAGGTGGAAGGTGTGAGACGCCATGTGTAAACGTGATTATGAAGCTGCGTAGCTATGCGGCAGTTTATAAATATTGAGTATTAAACACTATTTTAGAGCAAGTAAATAAATAAAATAATAAATATTTTATTCTCGATAAAGCGAGACACGCCTTTTGGGCATGCTGAGCATATTGCAAAATGGTACAGGAGTAGCAGCCCAAAGGGCGGCGGTAGTATAGGTGGAGTCAGTAGTGTGGGCCCATATGGCCCAAAGGTTGTAGGAAGTCCAGGTTTAACGCAATGGGTGATGTGTAGATAAGAAGCAGAGCACTAATGTGGAGCATGTCAATGAGGAACTAGTCCGATGAGGTTGTGTACACAGTGCGGGTCAGATGAGTGAAGCATGAGGAGTAACTGCAAAATATTTAAAAATAGTGGCATGTGCCTGGTGAAATATGTAGGTGTGTTCGTACGCGAGCAGATATATGCACAGAATTTGTGAAATGTGATATGGATCAACTTGTCAATGTGTGATGGGGGCTGTGACTTTATTGAGCGGCGAGTCGAATCCTGCACGTCGCAGTCTTGGTAAACAGATATTTGTAGAAATGAATTCGCTACAACTTTGCGAAATACGGGGGGAAATGTTATAAAAAGCTCGTCGGCCGTAACTGTCGTTCTCGCTCGCATGTAACATTTACCAACTCTGACTCACGGTATTGTAGGAGTCAAGACTGTGATATGTCATTGTAATTGTGCAATCGTTCTCTGAATCGAACAGTGGTTAAATATAAATCTAACAATATTTCATTGCTGCACAGATGTTGCCTCCATCATATGTTTAGGCAAACTGTTCCAAATATCTACTACCCTCCGTCAGAAGCACAGGGGGTGGAGAAGGAGTTTCATATCCAGAAACGACAAGTTTGTACCTGTGTCCGCGTGCGCCGCGTGACTCTCGTAACTGCAGCATTGGCCTCAGCATGGGGAAGTCACCGAAGCGAAGAATACAGTAAGTCATAATGAGGTGGACACGCACCCGACGGTAAGAAGCGTAGAGTCCTAGATTCTCGCACCGATCTTCATCCACCTAGTCACGTAAACTCTGGATGAGCCTGGTATCGACGTGTTGGACCCGTTCGATCTTTTGTGCCTTGCCTCGGGTACTCGGAAAGTAAGCGGGCGAACCGTACTCTAGCGTTGGTCTAATGATGGAGGAGAAGAGTCGAGTGGCAACCACTTCAGACCATGTGCTGAAGCTACTGTTTAGCGCCCAAAGCATGCGCTGCCCGTTACGAAATAGCCTGTTCGTGTTGTCCACGGACTTCAACAGGTAGCACGAGAGTACAACTAGGTCCTTCCCGGAGGGTGTGGGATATAGCGGATGGCCATCAAGGGTGTAGGTTCAGGCGCCAGCGCCGCACCTCAAGCTCATAGATACAGACTTAGCTGGGTTGACCGGGAGATGAACTGCTGCAGACCATGTGGATGAATAGTTAAGGTCTTGGTGAAGTAGGCCACTGTCGTCAGGAGCGTCAAGTTCTCTACAAAGCTTCATGTGGCCGCAAACAGGGCACATGTCGACCGGAGAAGCTGATATAGATGCTCGATGTGGACCAGGAACAGAGTGGGCCTCAGCACAGTGCCTTGAGGCAGGCAAACTGTAGAAGGATACGAGTCAGTTAGATGGTCGTTGACTTGTCCCCACCACCTTCGTCCAACAAGTTAGTCGCGGGTCCACCGGCGAAGTGAGACACCGACACCATGCGCGTGCATGCGTGTATAAACATGTCAATATACGAATGCTTACACACAAGTATAGGTATATGGATCCGTATATATGGGTATGTGGAATGAAGTATACGTATGCAAAATTTATATATATTGACGGCAAATAAATCCCATGGAATTGGAAGTGTGTGACTGCCTGAAGAGATAAAAGGTGCATAAAAGTAAGTCGTGGGTTGCTCAATAAATATAAAGGCCTGCCGAAATGGGTCGAAAGGAATGTTTTCTTTGTTTATATATCCTCCCGTAAGGAAAAATGGCTCTGTATAAAGTAATCGGACGTATACATCAAAGTGGATAGGTAATCTCTGCGGAGGTGCTAGGAGTTTGGATGAATTGGGATATGATAATTCAAAAAATGTTCAACGGATGTTGCTTAGGGTTGGGTACCTGACTTACTGTGGTGAATGCGATGAAGTGAGGTGGTTTGATGTACGGAAGCGTTACCTTAATAAATAAATAAGACATACCATTGCTGTGAAATGAAGACCCAAGTGCTTTTAGGTCACGTTTATGTGTGTCGCAAGGTATTTATAAAGAAAAAACGCTGCTAGGAAAAGCGCCATGACATAATGATGACGGTATGAAATTGGGGAGTACCGGAATGTCAGTGGAATGGGTACCGATGCACAGGACTCCTTGGTACTGATATACGCAATGCGGTTATGAGGGTGTATATGCTTCTACAGGTGGACGAATGGCGCACAATCATAAATGATTATTCTCGTCTAAGTGCAGAGCGTTGCAAAACGCGTAACACCCGCCAACTCGAGAATCTTGAAAACTGGTTCATCAGGTAGGTTCACAGGACGAAATGAGTACGTCATAGAGTAAAGGAGAAGAAGGGGAAGGAAACGGGGAAAACATTTTTACTATAATTGTAGGGTTACAGCTGCAAGTTCATCGTTATAATTGACTTAGGTGGGTATATACCTCGTACATAATAAGCAAGCGTGTTGTCCGCATTCCTTGTAGTCTTCCTTCACGCCTCTTAATGGAGCATTGGGCCCATATATTGGCGGATGATTACGGAACCAACCCCTGAACCTTTGCCCTTGTAGTCGGCCGCAACGGAGCAGCCTAATTTGCTGGTTTCCTTTGCGCTGTGCGACAACATGACACAGTGACTACGGGTGGTCCTGAAAAGGCCGTTGGTCCGTTCTGTAAGAAATGTAAATTGTGGACGAAACTGAAAAACGACAAATGACCGGACGCGGTGTTATGCCTGCTGTTGGCAAATAGACTACGTGACTGGGTGGTGACAAGGGGCCGGCCATGTGTACAGTGGCAGGGGTAACCATGTCCTCGGGGCGGCGCATGTCTGCTTGGGCTCTGAAAGCAAAGTGAGCATTAAAATCTGACCTTACCTGTGGCTACGAATCACTCTTGCTTCATATAGTAGTAACAGGTGTGGGAGGAGGGAGATTGACAGCGATAAGCATGACGGCGGAGGGCGAGTGTGTTCACTTGGTCTATGCAAGCCAGGTGATCATTAAATCGGACCTTATTTGTGGCTATGAATAACTGCTGCATCATATGGTAGTGCCGAGAGGAGCGAAGAGGGACAGTGGCCGCGGTATGTATGACGGCGGCGGACACGCGCATGTGTACTTGGGATCCGAAAGTAGTCAACATTGAAAGCGGATTATGCCTGTGTCTCCGAATCACTCTTCATATGGTAATAATGGGAGGTGGGAGGAAGGACGGGGGCAGCGGTAAGCATGACGGCCGAGGGTGACGCAGGTCTACTTGGTCTATGAAAGCAAAGGGGTTTTTGAAATGCAATCTTAATTGTGTCTACCAATCACTGGATGTACGATGGATGGACGCTATTTACGGGATCCAATGTGGGATATATACACATGCATACATCCTACACGTTAGCCAGAGGTTGGGAACACCTCAGCTTCTTTGCCGCAACACACGGAAAAAAGGAGAAAAAACAACTGGTACAAGCCTGCTGGACTACCGGTAACGGATGTGCATCGTTCCAGTAAGCTACCAGTCGGCTATTGTGCATCAAAAAATTGCTATGCAATTATAGAAGGCAAAATAACGAGATCGTGGTTGGTGGGAAGGCTAAGAGGGATGGGGTGGGACAAAGCAATTCACAGCACCAACTTCAATGAGGTCGGCTCCTTGCCACGTCAGCAAGTGTGTCCAACCAAATGTGTTCACCGTCTATCGGACCCAAACCGGGGAGCCGAGACGCTCCAACTCAGACCAGCTAAGAAGTGAAGGCCTTCTCTCCTCTCGACCAACTCATGGCCTGGCCACCCTCCTCTTCTTTTATCCACAACCCCGGCGCGCAAACAACGCACGTCGTGGGAGTCGGTGGGCTGGCATGCGTAACACGTGGCCGAGCCATCGGAGCCTGGTGCGTGAAATAAAGGTGCTGAGCTGTTCGGTTCCTTTTCCTGTGCCGGAAACAAGGCGTCAAACACGCTAGTTGCTCACGCGGTGTTCCCACCAGATGTGGGCTAAATTGCGAAGGCACCAATGGTCGAACGTAACTAGCCTCATCAAGTCCGTTGCTTTAGGGGCCAGGCTTCACTACCGTACGGTAGGGAGGAAAGTACTGCTGCACTGTATACTCTACTCTCCAGGGCAAGAGTGATGTCGCGCCGCCGCCATAAGTAGCGATGGTCAGCGAAAGCGCCCCGAGCTTTTGCTATACGGTTCGTGATCTCATCCTTAATCCCATTGACGCTGATAAAACTTCACAGGTAGTTAAATTTTAAATAAATAAATAAATAGTATATTCTCGGTAAAACGAGACACACCTGTAAAGGCGTGATCAAATATGCAAACAAGCATAGCTTCTTTGGAATGTTGAAACATCTCGTTTTAATGAAAGGTATAAAAGAAAAGATGTTGTCCATATGAGTGAGCATATGGTCAGGTAATGGACAGACCAAGGGACATTATGGCGCTGTGGGGCGCAAAACTCCGTCAAAACACAAGTTGGGGGTAATTTCGCCAGATAGTGATCCGTGAGCACAGGAGCCTAAACAAGGTTTTGGTGCAACCAATAACCATTACGAGATAGGGATGATCTGTGCTCCAACAAAGCATTATTCATAGTAGTATTAGTTGCACAGGTTAGATGTAGAAGGCTGTGGACTGCGTCAGTGTGAAATGCTTAGCTGTGAGTTTATTTTGTGGCGAGTCACATCCGACACGTTGCAGTGTTGTCAAGCGGTCAGTTGTGGCTTTTTATGGGAAGAACGCTTGCCAGGCGAAAACCCACTACGTCCTGGAACACTGCCGTAGCTTCCGTTGAACAGTAGTGCAAGTCGGCTTGCATCGTATAAACCGACTTTGCACTCTATTATTCGCAGTCGGTTGACAGCCAAAATTCTTCGTTGGTTGGCCGAATGGCTTAGTACCGATACGGCAGCAGTCGTTGAAGCCGGTCAGTGATGCAAGATTCGAAGAGTCGAATGATAATGATGCAGGTGAGTAAACACATTGTTAATAGAGGCCGACTTTTCTATTATATCCTTGTTCGGCTCGCAAACCGTGTCCAGCTATCCACGCTGGACTTGTCATGGGGTCGGTGAGTGAAGTTGTTTCTTGTGGCTGGATATGTCCTTCATAAGTAAAAACGCCATTCTCCGCAAATTGGATTTGGGATTCCTGCGAATGTAAGTAAGCGTAACTGTTTCCATAACCAAGTGAAAATTCCATGGAAGGCCATCGGAATAGCCATGTATACGTGCGCAACGCTGTCCGTGAAATGACATCAGAATAGCTGCAGGTGACTGGCGAATAGGAATGTTTGAGGCAGTGAAGATAATCACGCCAGAGTTGTTTGTCTTCAGTTGTGGAACGGGGGATCCATGTACACATATTATTTCAAGTGAGTAAATTGTTCTCTCTGAGTACGAGGCGAGCTAAACCCATTTGTTTATACCCCGTGAAGGTAGCGGCTCCGGAATGGCGGAAAGAGCTTCATTTGGACCAGTGTGTGGGATTTTCATTTCCTAGAGGAAGGACCAAGCGTTTGAGGATGGGTCGACCAGTCCCAGTGGATAAACCTTCTTGTTTTGGCGGATGTAACTGTGGGAATCTCGGGAGAAACGGGCAACGACTTCCAGCTGATCACCAACAAGGGTCAGCGAAGTAGGCGGTCCAGACCAATCTTGGAGGAAAGCTTTGCATTTTGTGGGAGCATAACATAGTTTGAAGCTGCTGACAGCCAGTGCATATCTGTCCAGCGCAACTTGGCATGTCTGGAAGCTGTCACAGGTCAAAGCAATACCGTCAGCATGCTCCAAGTCAAGAAGTCGTTCTCCTGGAAGCAGATCCACACCTTCAAAGTGTTGCGCTCTGAACACGAGTTCCATGCCTTCGTCAATAGCTAAGTTAAAGAGGAAGAGTGACAGCGGGCATCCTTGTCTCACGCCGCTGGAGATATTAGAGGGCGACGACAACTTGCCGTAAACCCTCACCCTGCCCGAGCTACACGCATGTAATGCTCGGATAATATTCAGATATTTCTCAGGTACACCTTTCCTGAGTAGACAGTCCCAAAGTGCACCTCTATCCACCGAATCTAATGCACCTTTGATATCCAGGAACACGACAACGGTGGGCCGCCAGTATATGTGACGGTGCTCCAACAACTGACGCAAGGTGAAGATGTGGTCCAGGCAGCCACGATCTCGACGAAACCCGGCTTACTCTTCACGAATATGACTTTCACGCGTGCCAGTCAGGATGTGACGGCTGACAGAGGCGAGCAATTTGGAGGCGATGAAGATCAAACTGATTCCTCTATGGCTGCCGCATTCCGATCATGAGCCTTCCTTGAAAGTTGGCATTATGACGGAGCGGCTCCAGTCGGTTGAGACAGTTTCCTGCGTTCATAGTTTAACTATTAATTCGTGTAAATTATCCAGTAGAGCAGGTCTCCTGAATTTAAAGAGGACTGGAGGAAGAGCATCAGGTCCCGCGGTTTTATTGAACTTTAACAGTCCGACCTCACGTTCGACTTCTGAGCGAGAGGGTGGATCCAAAGGGACAGCCGACGGAGCAGGGCGATCACTGGCCGGCGGGAAACCTAACAATTCCGGTGGAGTAAATTTCCTTTCAAATTGCTCAGCCCAACGCTCCAAGCGTTTTGACAAGTTGTGGATATGCTGTCCACTTTTGTCACATGTTGTTTCACCAACACCAGGTATTCTCCTGTCCGTTTCCCGTATCAGACGGAATAACTTGCGATGGTTATAAAGGACAGCAACCATTTCCATCTCTGATGCACGATGATACCACCAGGATTCGCGGTCTCTCCTTAGGCTAGCACGGAGTTTTGCCCGGAGATCTTTGCGAGATTCATTGTGTTCGTTTCCAGCAGGAATATGCCGGCGAGCATCTATATGTTGCAGAGACTGCGAAGAGACCCAGTGTCTATGTTGGCGATTAGACTTACCACTTGAGGATTTGCCTGCTGCAAGTAAGTTCTGGTGAATATGAGACTGGTGACCTTCCATTGCATCCAGTGAGCGTGTTTCCAACTCGCATGACAGCGTACATTGATAGGCATTCAGAACAGCTGGCTTCGCCAGTTGGCTGGTGTCAATGCGCTCACAACGTCGTCGTGGGCGTCCGTCAAAGCGCATCCGCAGGCCAGCACGTACAAGTACATGGTCGCTGTCCACACCTGTGCTCCAAATCGAGCGACAGCCCTGGATGCAGCCACTCTAACGATAAGTGATTGCTGTATGATCGATTTGCGTCCAATGCCGGTTCGCGGCTAATGGGCGCCCAGTCACCCTCCGGCGGGTGCTGTGTCGAAAATTATTGCTCGCAAGAAATAAGCCAGCGTCCTCACACAAATGAATTAACCACTCACCGTTATCAGTACGGGAGCCTACACAATGTTGGCCGTCCAGATGCAGCTCAACCGTGGATAATTTTCCAAATTGGGCGCTCAGATCCCCAGCTAGCACTACAGTGTCCAAGCTTCTTCTGTGACTAAGGAGCTCGTTCAGTTGACGATAGAAGTCGTCTTTTACCGAGTTATCGCTACGGTTTGTCGGTGCATAGGCAACGATAGCGAATTGACACCTGTTAGCCCCAAGCGACTTCGAAAGTTTTGAACGAGTCAGCCAATCGGACAGCACACATCCGGCTACTGATTGGAATCCAATCAACCAGAGCAGTTTCAGCCCGGGGACTCAGGGAAATACCAATCCCGGCTTGGCCGGTGCTCGAAGCTGCGTCGTCACCGGATAGGTGCAATGAGAAAATGTTGCTAGTGTCACCTGAAGGCGATGGCAGAGTGAGCACAGAGTTTGAGTCTTGCAGGCGGGTCTCCGATAAGCAGCAGGCATCGATTGAGAGGGTCTCTAAGGTTCGCGCAAGTGTTGCACGTTGACCGATCTGAATCAATGTGCGAATATTAAGGCACGCCAATCTGAAGGAGGGTCGAGGGCTCCAAATGGAAGCCGAAGAACTGGAATGGGCCGCTTGGTTGGACATGGGCCTATTTACAGTGCAGGAATGATGCTCTGCGTTCACATGTGAGTCAAAACAAAAAGACGAGCGACTATAGAAGCCAGGTGAGGGAGGGCAGAGAATTGGGGTGGAAAACAGGGAATAAAAGTGAAGCTGGAACGGGACGGTAAGGGTGAAAAAGCGCAAGATTGCGGAAAAGCAGTGCGGAAGGCTTGAGCAGGATCAACCAAACCCTTATCCACCCTGCTCGGTGCAGCAGATAAGGCACAGTTGATTATCCTCGGCGGTGGCCAGAGCATCAGAAATTTGTTTGAAGTGAGATTCATAGAATTGCTTGGACTGGGTACTGTCAGGTTGCCCGGGTTTAGACAGTAGAACGATTAGAGTTCTCAACCAAAGCTCTTGGTTCAGAAACCTGCCTGCAAGGCCTCGGGTCTGGCATTGCGTTACAAGGAGTCCGTTTTAAGAAAGAAGGAGCTACCCTCATTCCAACCCCAACCTGGAGGGCCAGGAGGCTGAGTTCGTCTGGCTTTTAACCATTGACCAATCTGCTATGAGTGGCTTTAAAGGTGCAAACATACACCACCCAGTATAGCTCAATAGACCACTGAGGCAGACAAACCATCGCACCACGGTTAGGTCCAGCGTCATTGCGATGGTCCAATGCGAGACACTAAAGGGCGATCGCAATAACAGTGCTTGTGTGAAGTAATTGCTTATGAAGTACTTAAGCTCCGTAACCCTTGGCTTGCACTATTCGCATAAAAACTCTAGCAACCAGCGGTATTCTTAAAGTAGTCAAGGTCACTGAAAGCCAGTGATGATGTCCGCATGCAATTTTGATGTGCTCTAATTGCAAGCAAGTTAGCGCGGACGCATGTCCAAATACGTGTTGGGCAGACACAAAGGCGTTGTGAAAGCATGGTGTCTTACACGGTGGGCACAGCCTGGGAGAAAGTGAAGGCCTACATTACCCAGATCTTTGCTCCCCACACATAGCTCATTATGGATGGATCGTACAGGTTAATAGCTTCACAGGAAGCTTTATAAGTGCCGGCGAAAATAACAAACGGCCTCAGCAGGTAGCACTTACGAAAGCTATACACCGGTTAGAAATGCATATAAACTTGGTATGACTTTTCATTTTCAAAAGTAAGATTAAATGCCTGTCGCAAACGTAAGCAATCCAAAAAGGCTGTAAAATTACAGAAAGCGACGTAGTCGTACAATCTCCTATACAACCGTTTTACTAACATGTACGGGACCCGTGGGCATACCGGCTACCATAAGGCTGGTATGTTTGGCGAGCAGTATACTGGTGCCCTCCTTATCGTGTGGCTGCTGTATCATAAAAATTAATAAATGATTATTCTCGCATATACGAGACAAGCCCATAGAGACTTGGTTAGATAGATGCAACCGTACAGACATTCTAAGGCAATTGTAACAGCAACAATAGAAAATTGTTCATACGACCATGGTTGGAACTGTAAAAGGGTGGAAAGGTGAAACATTAATTGGGTTGACGTGAGCTCGCGACCTCAGCTAATAATAGCTTAAGAATCCTGAATGATCAAATAAAAGATAATTTAATAGCATGATCGACAGGTGGGACAATATGATGAGCTCGTGCGTACGTAACGCAAATATCAACGGTGAGATCGTAGAGTAAAGAGATGAGAATGAATGCGTGAAATCGTATAAAGAAGCGATGACACTATATGCAGGTGTAGGAGTTCCAGTGTAACCAACGTATCTAGAGTGATGACGCTAGTTGCCCTGCCAATGTGAAGTTTTGGGCTGTGACTTTAATAGGTAGCGACACCTTCGCTACGTTGCAGTGTTGTTAAACGGACCTATGTCGCTTTAATTGGGAAGAACGCCTGCCAGACGCTAACCCACTACATCCTGAGACACTGCCGCCCATTCAGTGAATGGCAAGTTGTAACTGGCTGTGCTTCTTGTTGAGCATTTATTTGCTCAGTCATTCGCAGTCAATTTGTGTCCCATGTTTCCTTGTCTGGCGCGTTAGGCGCAACCCTGTTTCGTTCCTGGGTCCTTTTCTGTCTTGAGTGAGGGGCTCGACCCAATTGGTGGGTTATGAATGGACTAGTTTTTGAATTTGATGTGGTGCTCGTCTGTAAAACCGCGGTAAGTCTCCAAGGGATATCCAAAGAAATAGGTTGAATCCTTGAAGGATGGGATATTGTCCCTAAAATTAGTCGAAGGTCCTCTCGGGGTAATTGGTAAAATAGTTTGGGTGTGTAGATATCCAAGGCCAAATGAACGGACAAATCGGGGTAAAGAGATTCGGTTGAAGGTATCCAGTGGCGAAAATGGCCGAAACCAATTGTTCTGGCCTTGCATCGGCGGGAGAAGTCCGAAGTCAAAAGGAGAACTCCAAGTAAGAATTATGTAAGAAGATATTGTTTGGCGAATTGAACTCAATTGTCTAATCCTAAAGAAACCTTCATCCTTGCGAGATAACGGATTATTTGCCTGGTCGGTAAGTTTTAAAAGAGGCGGATAATCTTTTGCTCGTTGCCTCGTATTGTACCAACCTCGCAGCTATGGACGATTCCTTGGGTACTGTACGCCGTATCTGTGACAAGCTCAGGAAAAAAGGCAAAGAAGACAGACAGCCGCACAGAAAAACGGAATACCTGCATCCTGAACGCAGTCGATCAATTTCAATAATGGCTGAACTATTGTACTCCTATATCATGTAATGGTTATTTAAGTATCTCGTATACACATGTATAATAACTGGCGAAATATAACCAGAAGCGAACAGATCCCTGATCAGTAGATAATGAAACACTACTCCAAATTAAATAAATAAATAAATAGTTTATTCGTAATTCATAGAGATACACCAAATCAGGCATGATCAAGGTTCAGTCGTGTATAGTTGAAACGGTCAAGACACTATAAGTGAAATAAAATGGTGCATATAGTCGGAGAGTATCATATACTTGCATGTGTCGGAAAGAGTTGAAATATGAGTCTGGTCGACTTGCCAGTATGTAGTTATGGGCAGTGACTTTATTCAGTAGCGAGTCGCATCCGCCACGTCTCAGTATTGTTAAACAGTCATTTGTGGCTTTTTATAGGGAGGACGCTTGCCAGGCGAAAACCCACCACGTCCTACAACACTGCCGCAAAGCATTTTGAACATTAACGTTTAACTGGCAAAGCCGCTTGAGGACTGGTAACATATTCGGTTATTGGCAGACAAATAACTCCTAATTTGCTCTGTTAGTTGGACCGGTAATTTGATCGGGGTCTCCATGATTCTTGAGGTCGCTTGAGTAGAGGAACATCGCGAATAGTCGTCCTGTTGTGTGTCAGGAAAGCAGAAATTCAAATTTTCTGCTGTCTAGAGTTTTTAGATGCATAATGTGTAGGAGTATGAAGGTTCGTCCAGTTCTCCATACTGGACAAGGGTTGTGGTGATTGTAGTTGGGTCTTTTTCGTTTTCAACCCTGCTCCATGTAAGTCCTTGTCAGTTGTTACTTTCGCCTTGGGCAAAAGCTGTTCCCTAGTCCAATCCCAGATCTCCAAGATGTTCCGGACCTCGGAGAACAGGGAAAGTGAGGGACACATGGTGTACATGGGATAAAGAGAGTTTGAGGGGTCCTATAGCGCATACGCCCAATCTGCGGGACACCAATGGCGCTCGAGATGTGCAAATTATAGAAAAAATGTCGCTCAGAGATACCTACAGGGACGCGTTGGCTCAGTCTTAAATTAGTAAGAATGGAAGAAGGCAGGGAGGACGAAAACATGAGTTTAACGTCAAATGAGGAAGGAATGCAACAGAAAGCACGCGAAGAAAAACGGCGTACGTAAAGATGGTCCTATTGAGAAGTAGAAAAGCTAACGACATTCTTACGGTGAAGATTCCTGCTTGCTAAGAAAAAGAAAGACGAATAATGCCCAGCAATCTAATTAAGGGAGCGGTGCGTTGCAAGGCAATAAGCAGGTAGCATGAAGAGCAAAGCACTAAGGATGAGGGGCACAAGGTGTTGGGTCTACAGAGCCTAAATCTTTTGCGTCTCGATGTGGAAGTGATCAGAAAGCAATCGAGTGGTCTGTCGAGACTAGTTAAGGAGTCCGTAAGAGGTAAGATAGCAAACCCGTCAAACCAAACCGGATAAGTTAGCAAGCTGAAGTTTGGCCGCCAAAGTAAGGTGGGAATAAAAATAATGAGAGTCATCAGAAACGAAGCAGTACGGGACGAAAGTGGCTATTTGAAGCGGCAAGTAGCGTGCCTAGCGAAGCTTTCAGACTGAGGGACAGAGTAGGTTGCGACAGCAGAGCCCAGGTCGTTCATGTCTCGGATGTCTGGAAGTGCTTTGAAAGCGGGAGATTTGTCAGACGAGGTTGGATTAGTGCCAGGCCCGAAGCGTTATGCGTCAAATTGAAACAGGCATACAAAAATAGAGTGCGCGGAAGAAAAGAATGGAGTAGGGAAGGAAAAGGCTATAATGAGAAGAAATGGGAAAGCCTCTAATTATCACCAAATGTTGTGAACAGACCTCTGGACCTGTCGATGCTTCATCGGTAGGAACTCAGTATTCGGAAACCAGGAGACCACTGTGAGGAGACTGGAATGTCGGCTCATGGTGAGGACGCAGTATATTAAGGTCGGAATGCTAACAGAGAGCAAAGTCAAAATAGACATGTTAAGGAAGAAAGGGGATGCAATAATAAGGATCAATGACGACCAGCAACGCTCTTAAGGAGAGTGTAAAGAGCATTGCAACGGCAAAGACAAGTGCATGTAGGTCGCAAAAGTCTAAAAGAAGTCAGCAAGCGGAAGACCCTTCAGACGAGACCAGGTAATTCAGAAAGATGAAGCTAGGCCGCCAAATTAAGATGGGAATTACAGTAATGAGGGTCATCATCAAACAAGAAGTAAGTGCCCAAAGTGGCTAAATAAAAAGGTTGTTAGCAAGCCGAGCAAGGCTCTCAGCTGGAGAAGAACAGTGTTTGGACATCAGAGCCCACGTCTTTAACCTCTCGGATATCCGAAGTCGTCAGAAAGCAGGAGACTGAGCAGACGACGCTAGATTAGAGCCAGGCTCGAATAGTTATCAGTCCGATATAAAAAGGAATTTAAACAGAACGCGAGAAGGAAAGAATGAGGTTTGGAAGGAAATTGCCCTATCGAGGAGAAGTGGAAAGGCCGAAGGGATTCTCGAGGTGAAGTGAACAGACCACTGGATCAGCCGTCTCCTGACCATTAGGGTCACGGTAGTCGGAAGGAAGGAGAGCACTGAACCCAGTCTATAATATCGGCTCATAAACCCGCTTGATTTAGGCCTGCATACTAACAGAGAGTAACTGCAGAAATAGAAATGTCAAAGCTGAAATAGGAATCCTATAGTGATTATGAATCCTGACTAGTATTGCTCTTGAAGTGAGTGTTACAGAGCGTTTCGTCGACCGGGCCAACATCAATTAGATCTCACAAGTCCGAGCGAGGTCAGGATGCAGGAGACCGTTCAGACGAGAACGGATAAGTCAGCAAGTTGAAGCTAGGCCGCCAAATTAAAGTTTAGGTGCTCACGTCCGTCCCGGAGGATTTCTGAGTAACTGAAAGCGCCATTTGGTAGTGCCACGTGTTCCCCTAATGCGACGGCTAAATATTTCCGAAGCTTATTGCCGATAATCACTTATCCAAAGTCTAATGTCGGTAGGACAAGACAGGGAAAGGTCCTTACTAAGTGCTTGTTGAAAGACATGGCTGTCAATTGCAGCGGACGCCTGGATCGACTGTCGTTAAAATTCACGGAAAACGCATAGCATACTATTGGCTTATCGATCGTCCCCACACAGTTCCACAGGATTTTATCCAGCCTTCCTGCAATAGATCCATGAATTACGTTCACCAGTAGACGACGCCCACCCGAGGATACCGGCGGAAGAGAACAGTGTTCATCAGTACACCCGGCAGCTAAAGCAGTATTTGCTTAGCGCATTCCAACACGTACAGCAGAACCTCTGTTGTTGCAACAGCACCAGAATTATTAATACGATCGCGATGCTAATGGACCTGTACATACAGTCGGTGTTTACGTCCGCCGGTGAAGACCGAAGCCGGTGGCCAGGCAAAGTTTCATCAACTATGGCTAGGGCCTTATGTTATTGCGTAACCACAGTGTAGTAAGGTGTTTGTGCTTTACAACTCAAGCAAACGTCATGCAGATTTTTATGCCGTTCATAATGACCACCTGAAACCCTACCGTTATATAACGGAAACAAGGAATATTAATTTACGAGTATTTATCAGGTAACTGCTTGTTAAACCACAGCGGAGGTTTTCTTAACTGGTGCTTTCTTCTATCAGGAGTGAGTACAACGTAAAGATGAATATCATCATTGTTCCTTTTTTAGCTGGTCCTCGATTCAACCGCTGCTAGGAAGGTTCCGACTTGGTCACATGTCTCACACGGACACGGCGGAGAAATATCATGGGCAACCAACTCATTGCACAGGTTCCTTGCATTTGCTGACCCTGGTATGTCAGTCACGTTAAGTAAGAGAGGAGGAATACCGGAAGATAAAAGTTTACTCGTATTCGTATACCAGATGAAGATACCCTTGGTGATGGAAAGTACTGCAAACGCAATAGAGGTTTGATGAAGGGCATTGTCTATCTACATACAATGACCGCGCAGAACGGAAAATGTCGGAGGACTAAATTGGCAGAACCAGTCAGGACCAACCATTCCCGGTCCAGAAACGGTGGCTTAGCACTATATCCTTTCTAACCCACCGACAGGCCGCGCAGAACAGTTTGCTAGGTGCATGGGCAGCAACCACAAGACTGATCAATCGCAGAGTCTATCCAGAGCCCGCTGAAGAGCCATAACACCTCCAAGGATATCTACAATAATCCAGCTCTGTACGTCATCAAGAAACAAGCGCGATGGTACCTCAGACTCCTCCGGCTAGTCATGCACGTGCACTAAGACAGGCCACGAACGTTGGAAAGGGTCTTGCTCCATGCCGCAACGGACAGCCAGCGAAAAGGAAAGACAGCTTCCCACACCCCTGCACTGCGCCCGTCCATGGAGAAAAGCGGACACCTAGAGAGCACGGCGAGATCTTTCCTAGATAGTTGCGAAAGCAATGTTCCTAGACGCTATGCAGGTCAAAGATATGCAAGTGGTTTTCAACTGTATATCGTACACATTTTTCAAGTAACTTACTAACCACGCCGGTCAAATGGACAGGCCTGTAGTGAGCCGGTAGATGCTTGTCAACAAGAACATTGCTTCGCCTCTTTTCTTAGGCCCCTAGTGCTGTCGCTCGGGTACCTCGCTACCAGGACTAGGTAGGATGGTTAGTCCAATTAATGCAAGCTGACTTAGCGACAGTAAAAGCAAAGAGACCGTGACAATTTTCACCGGCCCCGTAGATGGTATTGATGTAAAGGATGGACTTTCAGCTACAGGTTATCCACTAGCGGAAAGCCTGGACGTAGGTGAGCACAAAGCATGGTTTGGAAGTGCTTGTTAGCAGGGGACTTATCCCACAACGTCCTCTCAACCATGAACTGACGGCGGATGTATTACATCGGTCAGTTTTGTAAGGGGACACCGCTTGAAGTGGAAAGCGCTGTGACATGCAAAATGAAATGAATACGTGCTAACCAAGGCTACAGAAAATGCAGGATATAAGGGTTACGTGATAAACAGGCTAAGGATGACACTTATCGAATGTAGGGGAAATCGAAAGGGGAACGTTCACAAAATAACGTTTAAATTACTGGAGATTGATACGCTGACGGAATGCAACTTCATGTATGCGACATTTAACCTACCCACAGCAGCCTATACACTTGTGTGCAGACTCACCTTGATATTCTGCACATGTATGATGAAACCATCGTGCGTATACACCACACCTTATCCAATCGCCTTAGTCGGAGCACGGCGAGTGGTTTTTCCCCTGCTGACACTGAGCGCAAACAGCGCTGTCCGCACCCACCGCACCCTACCGTCTTCTTGTACGCCACGTAGTTGTGCGGTGCCGATCGGAGCTTGTGGTTTTCAGCTTACGGAATTTCAATCCGCGTGACATGCTGCTGGTAGCGGCAACCTCCCCCACAAGGGGTACCAAATATGATTTGCATCGATTATACTTGCCGGCACTGCCATTCCGCTGCCAAACCATCGTTCCTTCCTCTCCGAATGTGACCCTTGGTACCCGTGGGCCTCAGGTGCATGCCTCAAGGACGAAGAAAGGTGCCAAAAGCGCACTTGGGCAGAAGCCTTGGATCCACTTCTTGAAATATGGGCAGGCCCTCCCACAATAAGCGCCGCAACTTTTGCACATTGGATGAACGGACCAACACTTCTACAATATTCGGATTCGCCAGGAGCTTCCGCAAAGTGCCATCAAGCCCACCGCGCTTATAAACCCCTGCGGGCCCATACACAACAAATGCGCCTCCACGTCACCAAAAAATCCCGGGCGATGCGAATTATGCTCGCGCGGTCAAGTACACCATCACGATGGGTGGACATCTGCGTGACTGCCACTGTTCCATCCGTGTCCTCCGACAGGTCAGCCTCTCCAACATTTTTCGCTGGCAGCACCCAACTGCAACCACGAAGAATTACCTCTTTCTCGAATGCATGCAGGCAAGCAACCTCCACAACGTTAGCACAGGGAATACGCCGCTGACGATTAAAGCGACGTTCGCATGCGCTGCCATTGGCTATGAGCACATGCAGAATGCCCAGGCGCTCCCGCTCCACCAGCCGATACCTGCCGTCCTGGTTCACATTGCAGGTGCGAACTCTTAGACTGTGCCGCACGTACTGTCGCCGGGCATTTGAGGACACCTTCTTCAAAATACACTGGTTACACCCTGTTCAACGTCGCACATCCGAAGCCTATCACTTGCATGCACCGTTTACCTCCCATCCTAAATGTCACAACACCTCTCCACTATCACCTGAAGCAGGTGAAGCAGAAGTGACGGCTCACTTAAAGTTTCCTTCAAATGTTACTTTCATTTTCAACGAACAATGGTGTTGTCGCGCCTAAATAACACCACTTGGCCCATCAAATGCGCCGACTAGCTAAGCCGCCATGGGATCCACATGTGACGAAGGTACTGGAAAACCCTAACCGCTGTGCACCGATGTACGCTCCATACGTCGATGATAAAGCGCGCAGTCGTGCGTATACGACAACCAACGCAACATGCTGAGCAGCGCCCTTTTATCCTCCAAGTTACAGAACGGAAGGAGAGCACAAGGCTGCTGCATGTCACGCATAACGTGTGCCCGGCAGAAAACGTGGTTGGCTGTTGGAACCGCCTTGTGAAACGCATTCACCTGCGCTACGCACTTGTCCATAACAAGCGGTTGCGCACGGTTAACCCCGGAGGCGAATACCAGCATACTTCTCACCGCCTCTTGGTAGATAGCCTCCGTCTCATTAGTCACTAGCGCATAAAAGAAACTGATACCAACGCCGCGGACGTCCACAAAAGTACAATGCTACAAGATAAACCACAATCATTTGGCTGATATGTGGACTCCGCCAAAATTACCTACCCGTATCAGCCCACCAATTCCAGCATGCGGAAAAGGCCGAAGAAGAGGTGCCGGATCTCATTTCCCTCACGCAATATTTTCATTTGACCACTGCTTCGTAAAAGCTGCGTCACCTTCACCTCCGTAACAACCCACTTCCGATGACGCCGCCGTATGTCATGGAAATCTCGCCTCGTTAAACGAACGTCATATTTAAGGCGCACAAATGAACGCATCTCCTGAGTCTGGCGAACAATATTCATCAAATTCAGCGCTATATTTGCCAGTTCCGTTGGTGGCCACCAATTTTCGGCATACGGCCAAGGCTTTCCAGCATGAAAAGTGTGCAAATGACGTGGACAAGTGTATCCAATCTCGTATCATCCCCCTTCATAACCTCTGAGAACCGAGCACGGCAACTGTACCACCGGTAAATGTAATAAACTTATCACGCTGGTAAACCACAGTTACCGCTTTCCGGCAAGATTCGATCGCTTGCTATGCACGCACATATATTGAATATATTAGTAACGGCAGCCTTCTGGAAGCACGTACCAGTTTCGCTTCTGTAAGCTTCGCGGTAATCATGAGCCGATGAGCAAACAATGTCGACATTTTCATCTGTAAACGTTTTATATCCTCAAGGATCGCTGAAAATTCCAGATACGGACCCTTGCGGATATGTCGAAAAACGCCAGGGCGGTCCACTATGGCTGCTGCTACTAGAAGCAAGAAAATGATTAACCACCGTAACGTAGTTAAACAAATCCGTATAATGATTTATAATTAACCGCTTGGCACATTAGTTACAAACTTCACAATATAATAAACATACTCGTGCACCGAAAAAGCCTATATTTTTCATTATCAGCAAAGCAATTTTTGTACAACAACCACAACGCCGAAACCGCATTGATCGCTCTTGGCGTGCCACGTGATGGCACAGTATGAGCTGCGATAAATGTGGGCGATAAAAAAATCAGCTGCAACAATTTTGCCACGCAAAATTCGACTATGTAACCTATGTTCTTAGAAAGAACTGAAAGCGCTAAAACCGCTGTTCGTTGCTATGTTAGGTGAGGTCTAATGAAGTAGGTCGTCTTTGGCGGTTATTTTGAATTGCAACCATCGAGGCTGACTTCAAATGTATCTTCCATGGACATTCGTTCCATAGCTTTTATGCCTTCTGTTCGCTCTTCACGTCATTTGTGCATCGCACCAACGTCCATTTTGTCTGCTTTAGTAGCAAAATAAGCAAGTATTCCAGCGTGAAGTATGATCTCATCGTTTAGAAATGCGTGCGCTGTAAACGCCGCAAAACATGGAGCAAAGCAATACAGCGAGACTAGTAAGTGGCTAATAAGTTGATTGGCCGTATAATTCAGTTCTCGATACACGGATTATAGTGCTCCCATCAATGTTGCTTGGGATGGCCATAAGCTATGGGTGCTAATGTTCGACCTGACCGACAACAATCCAATTAACGGCTTCCTTTTCGGAAGGTGCCCTCTAAACTGGCGACTTAGGAGGAGGAGTTAACTTAATCCGCGGACTCATTTCGATACATCACCCCATCGTACTTCGTGAAGCAATATTTCGAGGATGCGTTCAGGAAACACGTCCCTTGCGACGACCTCCGTAATGCACGAAGCAGGGTGAGGTCGCCCGTGTCATCTAGGTGAAATCGCTTGATATTATTTCTAGCCAGACAGACCCTACAAAGCTTGGAACATGTTTCGTGCAATCCTTTGCGAAAAGGGCTTCCTTGTGCACGTAGACTGCTCGCAATCATCAAGTACCAATGTTGCCGCGATTTCCGCGCGTTGTGTGCGTGGATGCAACGCATGGTAAAAACCGCTTTGGATATGTAGGATATTCGTCCTTATACTTCACTGCCGTTTTAACGTTTAACAGTTCTTCCTAACAGACGGCATGCATTACTGCTGACCAGTTTTTGATGGGTTTGTGCGTAAGGAATCTTTCAAGTCGTTAGTAAAATTACTCGGTTCAGTTCGTGCTAACATGTGTCACCATTTCCCAGTACACACTTTCGTTATGGATAAAATGCGGCTCAAATGCGCGCAGCACAGGCTGATTAGCCGAAGGCTGGCTAGACGAACAACATCCTCGTGGTGCCAGCGAGGTGGTTGTGGAGTAGCTCGTTCCAGCAAATAGTTCGGTGGCAGTGTTCCAGTACGTGGTGCGTTTTCGCCTGAGAGGCGTTCTCCCTATAACAAACCACAGATGTCTGCATTTCAACACCGCGATGTGGTGGATGTGACTCGTCACAAACTAAACTCATTGTTCCGTGGATAACCGGAAAATGCTACCCAACCAGCGGTCAGCAACCTCTTCTTCTCACATTCCTGACGATAACAGTCAAAATGTTGCGGCACATTCAACAACACAAGCTACATTCACACACCTTTTTCCCGAGTTTGTCACAGGTACCGCGCCACGAAACCAAGGAATTGTCCAACGTTGCGACAACAATACGAGCCACACAGTTCCTTTATCTGAACATGAGCGGAAGATTATCAACCCTATTTACAACTTACTAACCGCAAAAATCATACGTTATCTTGCACAAATACAATTTTCCGAGGCTTGAAACATTGGGATAAGTTTGCCCAACACTAGCTCTTCCCCATACCTCTTGTCTGGAAAACTCCTTTTGACTTCGGAAGGCACATTCTCTTGCCGATACAAAGCCAGATCAATTGATCATTCTGAGTTCTTCAATCCGCTTTGGCCGCTCAATCAGCCTCGGTTTTCCATATTTCCAATCAATGTTACTACGTACCCCGGGATATCTGCGAATCTTTCTTCGGAACCCTTTCCTATCCTTCAAGACTGCAACAAAAATTCAACCTACTTCAATGTATATCTCTCGGAGTCTTCGCGGTGTTCTGCAGAGGATCAGTACCTCATATTCAAGAAGCGTGTTTAGTACCTGACCTACCAATGCGACACAGCCATTCGTTCAAAACAGGACAGGACCCAGGAATGCAATAGGCACTGGCCTAACGCACCGGCCACCAGAAAAATGGGACGCAAACTTGACTGCGAATAACTGAGAAAACAAACTTTTAACAAGAAACACAGCCAGTTACAACTTGCCATTCAATGGATTGGCGGCAGTGTACCAGGACGTGGTGGCTCTTCGCCTGGCAAGCGTTCTCCCTAATTAAAATTACAAATGTTCTTTTAACAACCCTGCAAGGTGGTGAATGTGACCCTGCCGAGTAAAGTCATAGCCCCTACCTTCACATTAGCAGGGCAACTAGCGTCAACCCTATAATAGGTGCGTTACACTGGAACATATACACCTGCATATAGTGTCGTCGTTTCTTTATACGATTTCACGTATTTATTCTCATCTCTTTACTCTACGATATCACCGTTGACCTTTGCGTTACTTATGCACGAACTCACTGTATTGTCATACCCCACTCGAGCGTGCTCTTCAATTATCTTCCATTGGATCATTCGGGATTCTCCATCTATTAATAGCCGAGATATGACTGCAATATGTGGCCGACCGATTATTTCGTAACAAACGGGTCCCGATGTCACCACAGCCACATTGTTGTTTCGCATTTTCACCGTTGTACACTTCCAATCATGGACATATGAACAAATTTCTACTGTCACTGTTGCAGTTTTTATGAAATGTTTATGCGGTTGCACATACCTGATCATCCCTACATGGGCGTGCCTCGCACGGTCGGGAATAAAATATTTATTTATTTAATTATTTGCATATATACACATATACACTTACATACACTGTTATGCCAAACATGTACTTTTTGTACCTTTTTGATCACACTATGTTAGCTAAACATGATCATGCCTGTGTAGTATGCACTAGTCGGGCAAAAGCTAGATATACCCGCGAGCTGAAGAACAACAAGCACAACAACGCGATTAATCACGCAATCCACAGGTAAATACGGTGGGCGGGCGACCCGGGCGGAAGAACCCAGTGGGCGATGAACAGCGTGTATGCACAGAACGGAAGTGAAGTCGCACAACACAGTAAAACAGGCTCAATATAGAACATAAAATCGAGGAGATAAAGGAAATAAACAGTTTATGGTTCAAGACTATCAGTTCGTGGTTTTGATACTGCTGGAGGTCTTACACGATGCATCTGGAAAATAAGAGTAAAAGCGAGAATGAATAGACTGCGGTTAAAGTGAGTGTGATGCCGCTACACTGTCCCCCTAGGTTAAGGTGTTTTCCACAGCACCTGCTGTCGACTGCTCGGATGCCGTTGTATCACCTATCTCCACGTACTCGGTGGCTTCTGGAACTGGGGGTTCGTACTCTTGGGAGACGCGTGGGTCGCTGGTATTCAGAGTCGCCGGTTTCAGGCGGTTAAAGTGAGCCACAAAGGAACGTCTAGGCTCTTGGGTGATGTCCTTGATATGACAGGTACGATCGTCATACGCTTCTGCCACAGTGAATGGCCCTGCCCATTCCTTGTGCAGTTTCGAGTGAAACCCCGGTTGGGGCACTGGTGCATGAAAGTAGACTAACTGTCCAGGTTGTAACTGCAAACCTTCGACTCGTCTATCATAGTAGGCTTTTTGGTGACGTTGGGCGTTGGACAAGCTATTCCTTGCGAGTTGGTTCGCACGAATTAGGTCGCTGCGTATCCTCTTTGCGTGGTCCGTGGCTAGCAGCGGATCTGACGGCAGTCGCGGTACAGTCAAATCAAACAGCAGACGCATCTAACTCTCAGTGATCATATAATGTGGAGAGTGGGATGTCGAAGAATGAACGGTGGAACGGTAGGCTAACAAACAATGTGGTATTGCGCGGGCTCACTCCCGTGCGCTGTAGTCGTCCATGCGCGCTTTTAGCAGAGCCTTTAACGACCGATTTGGGCGTACAACTCCACCGTTTCCTTGCGGGTGGTAAGCAGTAGTGCGCGTTTTACGGATACCAAGAAGATGGCATAGCTAAGAAACAACTGTGCTTTAGAAATTCGAATCTCGGTCAGAATGCAACTGCTCCGGGGCGCCCCAACGCGAGACCCATTGCACGAAGATCGCATGTGCCACTACAGTTGCGTCGTTGTAGGGAATAGGAGCGGCCTCGCACCACTTCGTGAAATGGCCGACCAGAATTAGAATGTAGCGGTTACCACAGTCTTTTCGGGGTAGGGGTCCCATAATGCTACTGCAACTGTTTGATTTGGGTATCCGGTGATGTTTCGACCCACGAGACCATGGAACTCTAATGATTGTTACTACTGCCGAAGAGTTGGCAACAAACTCAAACGTGTGGACATAACCGATCATTTTTGCCTTCTGCTGGTGTTCGACACAGCCCTGGATCATCAAGCACGTGGGCCCATGGGCTAAGTCCCAGTCTGTGCCTTGCATCTCTTCGTTAACAAACCCAGGACAGCCATTCGTAAGCATACTGCTTTGTGGTAGGCTGGCGCACACTTTAATAGACACCAGGGCCACCTGCTCTCTGATTAAACCCTCTTTATGCACCAGGGGCGTTAAACTGGAGAACCGTCATCACCTCAGAACCGCAAATGGCACCCTAATTAATAAAACCGGCACCGCTATGGTGGAGCTGGTTTTAGGTGACCAAAAGTTATCCCATCCCATGTTCGTATCCACGCAAATACCGTGGGACGCAGTACTCGGCTAGGTTATGCTACGTGTTTTGGGGTTCTGCATCGGTATGCGTCAGGGGTGTATGAAGTTTAACCATTCTCAAGTGGCCATTACTATCGATCCAAGGCTTCTGTCCGGTGCGTATTTAACATGCCACACGCACGCATCACTGGAAGCACAGATAACCGCTTTTTTACCCTCTCTGAAAGATACTGACCCGTCAGAGACTCTCGAGGCCCTGTACGGTGTAGTGAAGAAATATACTGCCGCGTTCGTATGGGAAGGGTCCTCTCTGGGCCGTACTGGTATCATACGAAACAAAAGTGACACAGGGCCCGCGAGGCCTACCACTCAGCGACCACGCCGTGTGCCAGTGAAATATCGTGTGGAGCTCGAAAATATGACAAAACAAATGCTGGAGACCAAAACTATTACTCCATCGAAATCACCCTGGGCCTCGTCAATAGTCCTCGTCAAAAGGAAGAAGGGTTCTCTGCGCCTCTGTGTGGATTATCGAAAGCTAAATGAAGTAACCCACAAGGATTCGTTTCCAATACATCGTATAGATAACACTTTGGAAACCCTTTGGGGGGCGCCATGGTTTTCTACCCTTGATCTTGCATCTGGATATTGGCAAGTAGAGGTCGATCTCAGGGATCGTGAAAAGACTGCTTTTGTGATACCATCGGGACTGTACGAGTTTCAAACTATGCCCTTCGATTTATCAAACGCGCTGGCCACATTTCAACGTCTAATGCCTGTCGTTCTTAGAACAATGATCCCACACCAGTACCTAGTTTACTTAGACGACGTAATCTTGCATGGGCGCTCCCTGGAGGCACATTTAGCGAAGCTGGATGTAGTACTACGCAGTCTTGTGGATGTTGGTCTCAAGTTGCAGCCACACAAATTTTAGCTATTAAGGAAGGAAGTGACGTCCTTAGGCCACTTCATCACCTCATCGGAGGTTCAGAGTGACCCAAATAAGATAAACGCGATTCAAGCCTGGCCTATTCCGCTTTCCATGGAAGACGTGCGACAATTTTTGAGCCTTGCTTCCTACTACCACAGGTTCGTCCGCAACTTTGTCGACATTGCTGCACCACTGCACCGGTTGACCGAGAAGGAAAGGCCGTTTCAGTGGACTCCTCAGTGTGACAAAGCGTTTGACTCTTTGCGACGAGCGCTGATAAATTCGCCAACTTTAGCGTTTTCAGACCTGTCTTCTAGGGCTGGTCAGTTTATTCTTGACGCGGATGCAAGCGACACCGGAATTGGAGCTGTCCTGTTACAAGCCGAGCGTGATGGGTTAGAGCATGTGATTGCTTACGGCAGTAGATATATGAGCGAACAGAAACGTAATTATTGCACAACACGCAAGGAGATGTTGGCTTTGGTGGCATACACAAAGCATTTTCGCTATTTCATTTTGGGGCGGCGTTTCCTTATTCGCACTGCCAACCATTCGCTTAAGTGGCTACAAAACTTTAGGGACCCCGAAGATCAGGTCGTCCGCTGGCAAGAACAACTTCGAGAATATGATTTTGAACGTGCTTATAGACCCGGCTGACAGCACGCTAATGCGGATGCTCTGTCACGACGCAACGGCAGACACAACTTCGATTGTCCTTCGTGTTCGGATCACCACGTAGACGTAGCGTCGCCTACACTTCCAATTCTGCTGAGCGGTCGGATCTCCAAAGGAATGACCCGGAGCTCAAGCTTATTTATGAAGGGCTATCCACCGATGGAATCAAACCTACGAAAGCGGAGATGGCAGGCTTAAGTTGGGAGGCTCATTGCGTGTGGTCGGTATGGCAACGCCTCGTAATTCATGATGAAAGCTTGTACTATCAATACGGGCTGAATTATTCCAAACGAATCGTTGTTCCCCAGTCCAAGGTCGATTTCGTGTTGCGCCAACTACATACCGAATTAGGACACCCCGGGCAGAGAAAAATGGATGAGGCCGTCGAGCACCAATTCTGGTAGCCAGACCAGCGCGGAGATGTGGTTAAATTCTGTAACGCTTGGCAGGAATGTCTTCGTGCGAAACCGCCTCAGAGGCCAAACCGAGCACCGCTACGCCTGTGAAGGTGTGCCTTGCATTGTCGGGAATAAAAGTTTATTTATTTTTATGATATTCTGATGTACTAGGTTCACACCCGCGAGGCCGATCGAAAGCACGTGAGTGAAGCAAAGTTTTATTCCGTTCAGCAGACTACTAGCTTCGGCACAAGATATTTATTTTACTTAATGGCGACAATGGATACGAAGACCGAGTCCGCTAGGTTTCCCACATTCACGCTGTTCTGGGTTCCAGTAAGATATGAGTCTACTTCAGGAAAAGGATCCGCAGTTTTTACGGTAGTTAACATCCCACTCTATGTGCATCAAGCGGCCGTGGACGAACTTCGCTCAAGCGGGATTGGTGCATGTTGGGAACAACACCAACAACCGTGTTGAGAGTGCTAATCTTAGATTGAAGAAAGGCAAGCATGCCTCCAACCACCTTGACATGGCTGTATGTAAAGTGTGGGAACTGTCGGAGGTCCTGCTGAAAGAATTTCAGAGGCAGTGTACAATCGTTTGTGACACACCTGTTGTGTGAAGGTAAAGGTACCGCTTACGTGCAGGTGCTAACAGGCCTTCACACAACATAGGCTGGCACCCTGGTAATGCGTCATCTAGCAGCACCCAAGTTCGGTGTCGCGTACTCAGGCATTGCAGCAGGACTGGTGTGCCAGCTTGTGTGTTTCTACTTTCACCGTTGGTTGTTCAGGATAAATATCCTCGGTATGACCCTGACTGCGCAAATAGCACGTGCAGCTGCGCATTTTACTTGCACGTGTGGCTACCGTGCGTCCATTTTATAAGGTTATATAAGGAAAAGCAACATCCGGCGGGTACAACAGCGTGTTTCTAATCTTATTTAGAAAACTTGTCTTTCCGCAATTGATGGTTAGCGAATTGCAACACGCCGGAGGAGTCCATGTTGCGTCGGACCTAAAAGGTAGCAACCGCAAGGCAGCCCAATGCCATGGTAGCGAAACTTCTTACTCGGCTTAAGTGCCTGGAAGAAGGGAACCCTAGTGCGGTATCCGCGTTTATCAATAGCCTCATATAATAAATGGAGGAGCTTATCGGGGTAGCACCAGGTGCATCTGTCGAAAAAGATACGTCCCTTTGCCAACCATCGCTTATGCAGCCGAGTGGCACAAAGCCGGTAAGTCGACTACGTTTGCTTCGC
>OX104059.1:65837191-66013535 GCA_944474145.2 Dicrocoelium dendriticum | reverse complement strand
GCTGGTTGATGAAGCCGCTTGGTAAGTTCGCCAGCACTTAGGGCGCTTCCTGAGCAGGTACTTACCTGTATGATCTATCCATGGAGGCTGCGCCCGTGTCACCCTTCTCTTAGTGAATGGGATGTGGGGAGCAGAGATCTCAGTGAGGTACGCTTTAAATTTTTCCCAGGCTGTCTCAACGGTGTCAGCCACGGTGATAGCACAACGCAAAACTGAAGCTTTGGCTCGTATTGCGTTAAAGTCTGCCCGCCAAATATTTGCACATGCCTCAGCGGTAGCTTGATGACACTTAGTTAGAGCACATCGAAAGGATATGCAGACATGGTCACTGGCTCCTAGAGGACAGTCGTAGGCAATATCACTTACGAAATCGTGTGACTTCGCAAAAATGAGATCCAAGGTAGACGGAATTTGGTTGCGCATATATCTAGTCGGGAGGTCCACGAACTGATGCAAAGGCAGTTGCAACGTTAGCTCAAGGAGATCCGAACCGAAAGTGCCCACCGCCGAACTGCAAGATAGATCAGCCCAGCAGACTTCAGGGAGGTTGAAGTCACCCAGTATTAGACACCTATTGGCAGCCTGAGTACGAATAAATTCAATAACCTCCCTGGAGATACTACCAGGACTTCGATATACCACTACAACTGTAAACTGAGCGGAGGAAGTGCACACAATAGCCGAGAGGGCTTCAACAGTTTGATCCGGCGACTGGAACACCCAAGTCCTCAACACATCTAATTTACAACTCACATAAAGAGCGACGCCTCCACCTTGGCGGCCAACGGAGCGATCGCATCTAAGCAGTGCGTAGCCAGGCAAACATACTTCACCGTCTGTGATATCCGGGGACAGCCACGTTTTGGTGATAGCAAGTATGTCGGGACGCGATTTGTCTACAAGTAGACCCACCCCGTGTACCTTGTTCCTTAGGCTACGCACATTACTAAGCACTACCCGAAGGAACTCGGCACGACCAGCCCTGGGTCGTACGCTACCAGAGGAGGTTCTGGTAGAAAAAATTTCATATAACCGCATAAGATAAATGTCCACTGCAATGACTGAAACGCTAAAAGCTATTATGAAAGGAATTAATCCTGTTTTCAGCTAATTGTTGGATTTGCGATTTTGCGCTGCAGACGGCTGGGACGCTACTGCGATAGACATATAATTTCTTTGCTGGTTTGTACAGCGCGATTTTGTAGGAACGTAGCTCAACTTCATCGACAGGACAAAGGTGCAAAGCCACCTATGCTGGCGCAGTGGCTTATGGTAGGTCAGTTGTTCCCTGTTCGTCAAGTTTTCTGAGAGAACAGCATGTAGTCAAACAAGTCCTCAATGACAGACTGGATAGATGACATCGCCACTGCCACATTTTTAAGCGATTGACGCGCCATAGACCTTTATTACTTTTATTTGATTCTATTTGTTCTCTTGGGTGTGTATTGTAGCTGAATCTACACTCTGCATGGGCGCATAAAGCGCATTGTTGTCTTGACATGACTGACTGGTCGTTAACACCTGACTGAGGATGACGGCGCCCACCTGAGCATACCGTTCCACTAAAGTCTTTTTAGTAAGGAATAGCGGATTATTATCATTTTCTTGAGAATCACTTGTCGAACATTTGGACTACATCTTCTATAGCGTCCAAATACTTGACCTGTGCTAAAGGTGTCGTTCAAAAGCCGTACGTTGCTTTGTATGTGACGGGTGGACGCATATCGCTTGTTGTGGCATCGGTCCTGATCCGTAACAATCCCCACAACTGATGACCACCAACCATTGTTTTACTTCGCGAGCTCTGCCGTAACTGGCCAAACAACAGTTGTCTTGTGACTGAAATTACTTCGCTCAGCCCTCACCTAACTTCAAGTAATCCCGGAGCAACCGCCACCGAGGACTCCCTGGTTCCTCCTCATTCTCTACCTTCGGCCTCTTGCCCAAGCTCCCCCGCGGGTAAGCAACGTCGCTGGCTGTCTAAAGTTTTAGAACATTCCGGTACGGCCTTCCGGAACGATGTCCATCCGTTGCTGGTAGCTCAGCTGGCATGCAACTGTAGCAGTTATTTTCCATTTTTCTTTTATGTATTGCGGCATACTAGCTGAAATGTACTACACCTCTAGCTGACTTGTATACTGTATGATTGAATGTGCCGTCTGACGCTTATTTGGAGCCATTGGGATACGTCCATCACAGCGAGCCGAAGACCAAGAAGTACTTTGCGGTTTTAAGGGAAGGAACTAGGGCTCCTGATGTACAGCTTTGGGCTGTGTGTAACGCTAAGCCGAAGTCTAAGTCTAAACCAAAGCCTTCCTCTGCTCAGTCCCAGATTTAATTTTGGCTTGACTAGATCAACCAATTGGAAACGCTGCGCAACCACAGCGCAAATTCTCCTCAACCTTACATCCCTGGTTGTGCCCAGCCACACTCCAGCCACCGACGTCTTGTCCCCATGAACGCGTATGAAGCAGCCAAATACACCTCATCCAGAAGGCTGTCTGACGACCAGGTGTTTCTTCAACGGCTGAGCACTGTTTTATTCGACGAAAACGATAGGGATGCAACATTATCTCGGCCTTCTGCTTGGGCAGGAAACAAGCAGATTCCTTTAATGCTCGCCTCCTTAATGTTGTGTGAGACTGACTTACAAGTTGTAAATTTTCGGGTGATCAAGAAGGGTGTACGCACCCGTATCAATCGGTTGCTCAACCTCCAGGCACGTCCCGCAGTACCTCCCAGGACCTCCGTGTCGCATTCGCCAATGTGTGCATCCTAATGAACAAACGTGACGAATTGTGCCGTTTCGCTGTCTCGGAGCGGCCGGACATTTTAGGACTTCCAGTGACATGGCTGAACTCCGACGTCATACCCCAAGAAGTCGTGTTGTCAGGATACTCTTGTTTCCGATGTGACCGAAAATCAAAGGCTCATGGTGGTGTTCTGTTGTACATAAAATCGTGACTATCTGGCAAACTTATCAGTACCTATCGGAGCGAGGATAGTTTATGCGAGCAATTGTGGTGTAAAATCCGTCTCAGGCGCGCAGAACTAATTGTGGGGGTTATCTACCGCAGCCCATTAAACCGTTGCTGCGATTGGATACCACATGTACAGAAGCACATGAGCCGCCCTCAGTTCTTACTGATGGGGGACCTAAATTCGCCTAAGATAATTTGGCCAGATGTTCGACTTCTTCCCGGTCATGGCAACGTTGAGGCTCAATTCGCTAAAGTGACCATTGAAATTGGGGCAACGCAACATGTCATCCAACCGACGCGCGTAACTCCGTACTCGGCATCTTGTCTGGACCTAATGTTTGCGAGCTGCGAGCAGAAGCTAAAAGAGATTAGAGTCATCGAACCTCTGGCGAACAGTGACCACTGCTCTATTGTAGCAAGCTTAGAACTCTCTTTACCATATTACAATCAACAGAAGCCGACATTCAACTATTGGAAGACGGACTTCAACGGACTCATCCAAGCCGCAAGTCAGACTGATTGGACACTACCACATGATGCGTCACTTAAGGCATGGTGGTCATTAATAATGGGGAAGCTTAACTCGCTCTGTACTCGGTTCATTCCCCTTAAGTATCCAAAATTCGGACCTGTCAAACCGCATTGGTTTGATAGGGAATACAGACAGTTAGCGCGACGACGTCGTAAACTTTGGGATAGATACATCAGCTCGGGTAGTGATGATGATTACGCGGTGTACAAGAAACAGCGTAACTTATGTAACGCCGCAAAGATCAAGAAACGCCGGCAGTTCGAAGAGGAGCTAGCATCCTCGGCCGCAACTGCACCCAAGCGAATATTTGCCTATTTGAAACGTCAACTAAAACCTGGAGACGACCTACCGGTCTTAGAGAGCTTGGACGGGAAGACACTCATTTCAAGCGCGGAGCGCGCGGACGCTTTGGCTACGCACTTCCTCACTGTATTTTCCAGTAAACCGACGGCGGTTTCATTATCGACACAGGCTGCGCAGGTCTTGCTCGACAGCCTACAATGTGATGCAGTCGAAGTATATCAGCTACTCATCAATCTCGATGGTACAAAGCCCCGCAGACCAGACGGACTTCACCCACTAATCCTCAAGTCCCTATTGATTATCATCTCACCAGCTGTGACAAACCTTTTCAATAGATCGCTCTCTGAAGGATCCGTCCCGAACGACTAGAAATGCTCGATAGTTAAACCGCTTCCCAAGGGTGGTGATCCGAGCAAAATAGAGAACTATAGACCGTTCTGTTTGACTTCGGTATTATCCAAAGTTCTCGAGAAGGTTGTGAAAAAATGTCTGCTGTCGTTCTTCGAATCGCTGAACGTATTGACGCCAGCGCAACACGGCTTTACGAAAGGGCGATCCTGCATCACCAACTTGATGTACGCAAACCACCAGTGGGTTCGAGCTCTCAATGAACAGAAGGATGTTGACGTGGTGTACATCGACTTTAGTAAGGCGTTTGACAGAGGGAACCACTAGGTACTCCTTCGTAAACTGAGACATACGGAATCGGTGGCACGTTACTTCAGTGGATACAAGAGTTTATTGTGGGGCGAACGTTTGGAGTACAGATCAATGATTATCTGACAGAATGGTACCCATAGACCAGTGGCGTGCCTCAAGGAACTCTACTTGGGCCAGCATTATTTCTTATTCATATCAACGATCTTCCGCAGCAGCTCCAGTCACCATGTGTCCTGTTCGCAGATGATTTGAAAATCTGGAGGATCATTGAAAACCAGGACGACTGCGCTCGCCTCCAGCATGACTTAGAGCGACTGTTAACGTGGTCCACTGAAATGCAACTCTCACTTAACGCAAGCAAGGCGGAGTTCATCAGTCTCACCAGACGTCCAGCCACTCGATCATACACCTTGGACGGCCAGTTGCTCCATCCCAACACATCTGTCAGAGACTTAGGAGTTCTCTCACGACATGATTTAAGATCACTAGAAAATACAGAGAAATTGTACCGTGCGGGACTTCGTATGCTCTGGGCATTACGACGCAGTTTCTCCACATGGTCCGAAGAAACCGTCCCTCGTCTATTCACCTCGCTCATTAGACCAATCCTTGAATGCGGTGCCTTAGCTTACCATCCGATAACCCAATGGGAAACTGAAAAACTGGAGAAAATACAGCATATCGCAACTAGAATGATACCAAGTCTACGAAAGCTTCCATATGAATAAAGTTGTGAATAGCTCGGACTCTACACACTATCCTATCGCCGAGTAAGAATTGCTCTTATTATGACCCATCGAGTACTACACTTGAATCACTTCCCCATACTACGGCCAATGTTTCACCTGCGAGAACCCTGTAACACCCGAGGACATCGTTACAAACTCAGGGTCCCCAGCGTGAACAAAGTATCACATCAGCTTTGTATCGAACGAAGAATCGTAAACGCATGGAATACACTACCAGATGGATTAATAGAGGCCGATTCTGTGAAGTGTTTTAAAACCCGTATCGACGATTATTTTGGAAACCTGTGCTTTTGTGAAACGATGCACATACAGTGCCAAAAGAAGGTATTGTATATCCGGAAATAATGACGCTAGTACAAATTTTTAACCGAACGCGGATAAATGAATTAACGGACCAGACACAACTGCTGATAATTCACAAGTAAATTTTGATTTTTCGTAATTCGATAGAGTTGTACAGAAACCTTTCTACTTGCTCTAAAATACAGTCTCAGTCTCAGTCTCTACCAAGACGAGGAAGAAGGTCGGCGACGTCTCCAAAGGACCCCAGGCCACAAAGGCGAGCTGCTTTATCTGCTGAGAGACAGCTTTATAGCAGATGGGATCAAAATGCAAAAAGCTGTTGAGGAGCTGGGAACCCGTCGGGCTAGTGGTAATTACTGTTTCGAATCGTGGATGTTACGGTAGTTCGGGAAAATCTCGGGACACTTTGAAGGCGGATTCTCGTCCCCTTGGACACTGGCGCATTAGCACGGACTGCGGGTGGTTCCGCCAATGTACTCATTGTGAGAAATAACCTTAATGAAATCCAAACTCCCTGCCGTTACCTTTCCTGACTAATTGACTTCACCTAAACACGGTTATTCCTAGATATCATTGACTCTGAAGTGTCTATCCTAAGATACCACCTTTCTTGGGCCAACGGAGGTGGGGTAAGGCCTGGAGGCGGCCTTGTCATCTACACACACACTATGCACGTTAGCTAGCTACTTTTCCGCAGTAAATGAAATAAAAGGAAAATAACCGCTATTGGTAGCGGATTGGCATCATTCAGGTAAGCTACCAGCCGGCTACTATGCAGCAGAAAAAATAATTTACTATGCAAAATTATAAAATGCTAAATAATGACATCGTGCTTGGAGGGGAGGCTTAGAGAGAGGGGGTGGGACGAAGAAACTCACGGAAAGAACGCCACTGAGGTCGGCACTAAAGCATATCAGCAAGTGCATCCAGCCAAAAGTGTGCATTGTCTTTTGGACCCCAACAAGGGAGTCGGGACAATCCAACTGAGGCCAGATTTGAAGTAAGGGACTTCATTCCTCTCGACCAAGTCATCACTTGGCCAGCCGTCCACTTCTTACATCCACACCCCCTGCGCAAAAACAACGCACGTCGCACTAGTCGGTGCGTTGGCATGCGTAACACGTGGCAGAGCCACCTGAGCCTGGTGCTTATACTAACGGCGTTGAGCGGCTCATTTCCTGTTCCTGTACCGTAAACAAGGCGTCTAACAAGCTCGTTGCTCACGCGGTGATTCCACCAGATGTGGGCTAAATTGCGAAAGTACCTGTGGTCGAACGTAACTAGCCTCTTTATATCCGCCGATCGGAGGGGCCAGGTTTCGCGACCGTACAGTAGGGTCGAACGTGCCTCTGCATTGTACACTCTAGTCTTCAGGGCGAGAGCGATGTCGCATCGGCGCCATAAGTGGCAAAGTTTAGCAAAAGCATTTCGGGTTTTTGCTATATCGTTCGTGATCTCACCTTGGATCATACAGGTGCTGATACAAATTCCAAGGTAGTTGAATTTCTGAACGACTTCTAGCTGATCGCCAACAAAGCTCAGCGCAGGAGGCGATCGCTGCCATTCTTGGAGGAACCCTTTAAATTTCGATGGTGCAAAGCATACCCCGAAGCGACTGACAACCAGTGTTAATCTGTCCATTGCCGTTTGGCAGGTCTGCGAGCTGTCATAGATGAAGGCAATGTCGTCTGCATACTCCAAGTCAAGAAGTCGTTCTCCTGGAAGAAGCTCCATACCTTCTAAGTTGTGTCCTGTGAATGTGCTTTCCATGACTTCGTCAACAGCCATGTGGAAGAGGAAAGGTGACAGGGGCACCCTTGTCTCAAACAGCTGGAGATATTAAGGGGCGACGATGGCTTGACGTAAACCCTAACTCGGACTGAGCTACGCGCGTATATTGGTCGGCTAATATTTACATATTTCTCAGGTACACCCTTCCTTAGTAGGCAGTCCCAAAGTGCATGTCTATTCACCGAATCGTTTGCACCTTTGCTATCGAGGAGCACGACAATGGTGGGCCGCCAGTATATGTGACGGTGCTCTAACCAATAACGCAAGGTGAAGCAGTGATCAATGCAGCCACAACTTCGACGAAACCCGGCTTGCCCTTCACGAATATGGCCTTAACGAGTGCCAGTCCGTCTGCGAAAATGATAGAGCAAACAATTTGGTGGCGATAGAGATCAGACTGATTCTTCTATGGTTGCCGCATTCTGATCGTGAACCTCCCTTGAAAATTGGGACTATGACGGGGCGGCTCCTGTCAGTTGGGACAGTTTCCTGCAAACAGTTTCACTAGTAACTCGTATAAGTCATCCACCAGAGCTGGTCCCTCGAAATTGAAGAGGGCTGGGGGAAGATCGCCTGGTCCCGCGGCTTTATGTAACTTCAACTGTGCGGTCTCACGTTCGACTTCTGATCTCGGGAGGGTAGAGCCAGTGCATCAGCCCAGGGAGCGGTTCGGTCAGTGGCCGGCGAGAAATCTAAAAATTACGACCGAACGAATTGCCTTGCAAAGTGCTCCGCCCAACGCCCCAAGCGTTTTGACAAGCTGTGGATAGGCTGACCACTCTCGTCAAGTTTAGTTTCACTAGCACCAGGTCTTCTGCTGCCCGTTTCCTGTATCCATCGGAGTAACTTAAGATGGTTGAAAAGGGCAGCGGCCATCGCCATTTCTGCTGCACGTTGAGACCACCAGGGTTCGCGGTCTCTCTTCAGGCTAGCACGGAGTTTTGCCCGTGGCTGCTTGCAAGTTTCATTGTGTTCGTTTCCAGCTGGAATATGCTGACGAGCATCGATAAGTTTCAGAGACTGCAAAGAGACCCAATGTCTAGGTTGACGGGTAAACTTTCCACATGAGGAGGTTCCTGCTGCTAGTAAATTCTGGTTAATATGAGACCAGTAAGCCTCAACTGCACCCAGTGAGCTCTTAGGCAACTTGCATGACCGCGTACGTTGATAGGCGTTCAGAACAGCTAGTTTCGTCAGTTGGCTGGTGCCAATGCGCTCAAACCGTCAGCGTGGGCGTCTGCCAAAACGCATCCGCCGGTTAGCACATACAAGTGCATGGTCAGTGTCCACACCTGTGCTCCAAATCGAGCGACACTCCTGGACGCAGCCACTCCATCGGTAACTTATGGTTATACTCTGTTGGTGGGCTGATCTTTAGCTCTATCTCGTTAAGGTCTCCAATGTTATCGTCAATGAGGTCGATGCTTGTTGTTGCTGCATACATAACAGCTGCAAGTCTTTTGTGATTGGAGACGTCTACCTAGTGCCACTGAGCGCTAGAACGCGCCTTTTAGAATTCATTAGAAAGCGCGGTGCAGGCAAGGACTGCGTCATCGTGGGAGCTTACGATCCTCTTAATATCGTCCGGGACCGCCTACGCCACAATCGTTTATCTGATTTCTTTGATACAGCCATCCTCGATACCGTCCTCGACTGGAGTCTGCATCAACATGTCTCCATGCCCACCAGTATTTTGACCGGTTATTCGCCTCTTATCCTAAATGTTGTGCTCTCTCCAACGCAGTCAGCTGTTCTGGACCTAACAAGCTAGGAAGAATACTAATTTCATGTGCTGGTGAGGACTAAAAGCAGTATAAATCGGGCTAGCCGGATGATGGTATGTGGGAATCCTGAATGACAACCTCACGACCTTGTAGGCACTGCCCGACATGTGATCTAACGCGATGGCACATGCATACGGGATACATAAATGCGTAAATGCACTTTTATTCTCGACAATACCAGACAAACCTTTACGGACGTGAGCCTATTCAGCTACCATATTGTGATCTAATAGGTATAAAATACATGCTTGGCATAACAGTGCATGTTGGTATGGGTGTATATGGGGATGTAATTATGTATGAATGTAGCTGGGTGACTTGTGTTTGTGAACGTGTAGCAAGAATTTTGGCTATTAATTAACGTCGAAAGTGTAACGTCAAGCGATTGCTATCCGTGGGTTAGATAGCATTTTTCGGATATCCACGTGGTAGTGACTTTAAGTTTTGTGAGTGACATACGTCACCTTTAGTGAATATTAAGTCTAGGACGTTGATCTGCACTGTGATTGCGCGCACATGCTTAGTCCAGTCATGTGTGAATACCGTTTCTACGGAGGCCCCTTACCTGAATGGTGCTTACTTACTAGGTCACTAGATGTGATGCCTATCGAATGCTACGCCGATTATGTTATGACGTGTCGGGGGGAAAGAAACACCGTGAAAGCGCTTAGCCACTTTGTCAACTCCAGTACTAGCGGGACGCAATGGGTTACAGATGCAACCTAACAGGATGTCAACTTTGCCTCCCCTGGCTTAAATACAGACCGAGTACTGGGGATTTCCAAGTGGTATGGTTTGATAAGATGACGTGTGTAATTCAACGCTGATGTACAAAAGATAATTACCGCCACGTTGCTTGATGCGTCTGCTACAGAAAGTCGTGTGCTTAGGAAGGAGCAGCTGTGAAGCAGGAATATCAGCTGCGTGCCACCTCACCGTTGTCAGTGCCATATGCGAGCTGGACAGAAGGATGTGGGTGGCAACGATGTGCGTGTTGTTTTGATGGATCGAGCAATGCAGAATAGGGTGCATACGAGTCGGTCGGATTAACCTAAATGTGGAAGTCGGCAAAATACGCAGCAGGCTAGCCTCGTTGAAGTGGGAGATTTGTTTGTGAGCTTGCGTAGGAGTATATGATCGGTGCATCTGCGGAAGATATAGTAAGATGTTGGCAGAGGTCGGGGATAGTATGGTGAAGAAGCGTGTAAGATGAATTCCGGTGTGTATATTTTTAAGTTGAGAGATCAGGCAAGCGGTCAGGTGTAGTGCAGGTGGTCAACGACGTCTGCCAAGTGGCTGGTGTAGGTTGGACTACGTCAGTTGCATCATGCCTAGTGATCGGGTTAGGTGCTATAGCGCCGTAACTTGATCCGGGCATACTTGGACAAGGGGCCAGCAAGTTGCAGCGTGCCATAAAGTAGAGCATACGAAAGATATTCGGCCGACCTTATGAGTAAACGGCATGTGTTAGCGGAGCCAGGAATACGCGGGGTTCACAATGCCAGGGAGGTGCGGTGTTTGTAACACGCACACAGTTAATGTATCCATGTGGTCGTTGCCTACGTGGCATTGTGGCTCGGCCAACAGCGACACCCGACTTGCTCGAAATCGAGTTAGGTAATACGGAGACAGGAGTGTTGATTAGATACGTCTGACGACTAGGCTGTTCCAGTTTGGGGGTCATATTAGTTAGCTTCGGCCCATAATAAGGGAGTTTTGGTATTCCTTGTGTACCGACTGGGTGCTTCGATTATTCAGTACCCACAGTGGGTTTGCTTTGGCTATAGTAAAAGTTTTGTGCGTTGTACTGAGGTACTGCTGGAAACCAAGGAGTTTTAGACATCAACCATCGTCCGTTAGTGTTGCCCGACTTCGGACTCTTCTCAATAGGTGACTGCTGGGAGTGTCTTGTGCCAATGGTAAGGAGAGTGTAAGAGGAATGAAGACTGCATTTAAATCCGGATTCCGTGTCACACATGTTGGACAGTTTAACTGAACGCTGGTGATGTGCTGTCGTGTCCACGGCTGCTCTGGTGTTTGCTAGCAATGAACCAGTCCCGGTTTCGATGCTCTTTATTCGCCGTTTGTTCCAAGCTGGCTTGGATCCTGTGGGTCTCTTTGTCTTTCATGTGATATATCCATGTCCACATTATCAATCGTTGAAGATCAGGTGGTAGCAGTTGCATTTAGATGAGTATTAGGCAGTCGCGCTCCCAGAGGTTGTATTGTTTACGCTCTACTTTATGTTGATTCCGAACTAGGAAATAAAAGTTACCTCGCCAGCGGTGTTCTATTCGGTTTGATTAAGATTGGCGTGAGATTAGGCAGCTGTATTAGGAGAAGCCGTGAATTATTAAACCTTTTATCGAAGTCGTGGCTGCAATATTTGATCAAGCTTGGCAAGCTCGGTCAGTGATCTTACGCATGCGAGTGGCCGTGCAACAACCACATGGCATATTGCAAGCATCTGAAAGTGCATGCAGCAAGTGTTGAGGGGCCGTTTTTCTTGTATATTGGTTACAATAGCGTTGTTGGCACGGCGTACGCGTTTACTGACTTTGTGCGCCATATTGCGCAGCAATTCACCAGTTGCATATCTATCAGGCAGTCACTAAATAGTGTTATTCGGTTAAGTGGGCAAGAGGCGTGAGCTTAGCGATGGTCTCCGTAATAGACACAGTTTGACTTTTCTGCTCATCCACTTGACTTTCGAGAGCAGAAAAAGTTTAAAAACCAACGGCCACTGGGTTCGAGAATATAAATGCATTCCAGTGTTTGAGGTGGACTAGCCTTAGCTGTCGAAAACACTGAGGAATGCTTTTGTTTTTTGACGAACATGGGAGAAACGCAACGTTCGTCTACCATGTTGCACATACTACCTAAAATACTGGTAAAACGAAAGTGCTATATGGGCTGAACTAAAAAGGGTGAACACGAAAAGCCGACAATAGACATTGGGTATCACAATAGTCCAAAAACGAAACAAGCGCTTTTGTAGTAGGTAGGTGTTAGTTTAAAGTAACACAAAGTGTTAAAAACGCTACCGTATGTAACTCAGCGTACAGAAAGACAGCACGCAACGAAAACGCATCAAATCCACTTTTGCAGGAAAGCGACGTGAGATCCGTCCTGCTTATTGACGCTCCTGAACCATCTGGCGCTCACCATACAGGTGGCTTCTTGCTCAGGAATATCGCTTCAGAGACAGGTCTTAGCGTCATTGAGTTTAAGTTCCCCGCGGAACCACATGTAGTGGCTTGACACGTCCTACATGGTGTTTCAAGCAATTTTAAATGCTTTCTGCTGCATGACGCCGGAACTCTACGCTCCTGCTCACCTAGTCATTCTTTCATTCATTATACACCGCAGCTAGAGTTGGGAAAATCCTCAGCTACTGCGCCGCAATACATAAAGGGAAAGGAAAATAAATCCAACAATTGCACGCAAGATGAGCTAGCAGTAACGGTAAGCTACCAGCCGGCTACTAGGCAAGAAATTATTATGTTTTACGCTAGAGATGAGGTTGTAGATACAGGAGGAGGATAAAAGGGATGGGAATGGCAAAGAAACTTACAACACGGACGACACTGAGGTCGGCTGCTTGCCACCTCGGCAAGTGTATCCAGCCAAACGTGTACACCGCATTATGGACCCCAACCAGGGAGCCGTGACGCTCCAACCGAGGCCAGCTCCGAAGTGATAGCCTTCAGTCCTCTAGGCCAAGCCATTGCTTGGCTACTCCTCTTATTCCATCAACATCCCCGGTGAGCAAACAACGAACGTCTTGGAAGCCGATGGGCTGGCATGTGCAACCGTGGCCCAGCCATCTGAGCCGGGTGCGTGAAATGACGGTGCTAAGCGGTTCAGTTCTTTCTTCTATGCCTTAAACAGAGCGTCGAACACGCTCGTTACTCACGCGGTGTTCCTACCAGATGTGAGCCAACCAGCGAAGGCACCGACGGCCGAAAGTAACTAGTCTCATTATATCCGCCGACCTAAGGGGCCAGGTTTTGCAACCGTACAGTAGGGTCGAAAGTACCTCTGCATTGTGCAGTCTACCCTTCATGACAAAAGTAGTCGCGTCGCCGCCATAGTTGGGGAAGATTACCAGAAGCACTTCAAGCTTTTGTTCATGGTTCGTGATCTCACCTTCGATCCTACAGGCGCTGATACAACTTCCAAGGTAGTTGAATTTCCGAACGACTTCTAGCTGATTGCCACCAAAGCTCAGCGCAGGAGGCGATCGCTGCCAATTTTGGAGGAACCCTTTAAATTTCGATGGTGCGAAGCACAGCCCGAAGCGGCTGACTGCCAGTGCTAATCTGTCCATTGCCGCTCGGCACGTCTGTGGGCTGTCACAGTTGAAGACAATGTCGTCTGCAAACTCTAAGTCAAGAAGTTTTTCTCCCAGAACTATCCCACACCTTCTAAGTCATGTCCAGTAAATGCAATCAAAATGACTTCGTCAATAACGAAGTTAAAGAGGAAAGATGACAGCGGGCATCCTTGTCTCAAACAGCTGGAGCTATTGAAGGGTGGCTACAGCTTGCCTTAGGCCCTCACTCTGCCGTGCTACATGAGTATATGGCTTGGATAACATTTATATATTTCTCGGGCACAATTTTTCTGGGTAGACAATTCCATAGGGCCCATCGATCAATTGAATCGAAGGCACCTTGTCTGTCGAGGACACGACTAGGGTGGGCCGCCAATATATGTGACGGTGCCCCAACAACTGACGCAACGTGAAGATGTGGTCAGTGCCACCAAGACCCCGACGAACCCCAGCTTGCTCCTCACAAAGCTGGCTTTCGAGAACACCAGACAGTATGTGAAGAATTGTGGATGACAGCGATTCTTTGGCGATGGAGGTCCGACTGATTCCACTATGTTTGCCGCATGCTAAACGCGCGCCTCCTTTGCAGGTGGGAAAAATAACGGAGCGGCTCTCTTCGGTTGGGACAGTCTCCTGCTCCCACAGTTTCACTAGTGATTCACGTAAACGAGCAATAAGTGTAGAGACTCCGAATTTGAAGAAGGCTGGAGGAGGATAATCTGGTCCCGCGGTTTATTTAACTTCAACAGTGCGATCTTATGTTGGACTTCCGAGCGTGATAGCAGATTCAAAGGGATAGCCCACGGAGCAGGGCGAACAGTTGCCGGGGCGAAGGATCGGACAATTCTAGCCAATTAAATTGCTTTTCAAATGCCCGACCCAACGCTCCATACGTTTGATAAATTGTGGAGAGGCTGTCCACTCTCGTCAAGTATACTTTCACTAACACCATGTCTTCTGTTGCCAGTTTCCCGTATTAGACCGAATAACTTACGATGGTTGCCAAAGGCAGCGGCCACTTCCATTTCTGACGCACGATGAGACCACCAAGGTTCGCTGTCTCACTGCGGGCTAACAAGGAGTTTTGCCCGGATCTCTTTGCCAGTATTATTGTGTTCGCTTCCAGCCGCCAAATGCCGGTGAGCATCGATAAGTCCCAGCGACCTCGAAGACACCCAGTGTCCATGTTGACTACTAGACAAACCACATGGGGAGTTGCTACTGCCGGTAAGGTCTGGCGAACACGTGACCATCTATTTTCTCCCGTGGGTGCTTACTCAATTCGCATGTCAATGTCCTTCGATACGCATTCAGAACAGCTTGCTTGGTCTGTTGTCTAGTGTCAATGCGCTCACAGCGTCGCCGTGGGCGTCCGCCAAAACGCATCCGCTTGTCAGCATATACAAGTGCATGATCGGAGTCCACACATGTGCTCCAAAGTGAGCGACAGTTCTGAGGCAGCCTCCCCAGCGGTAACTGATATTAATGTGATCGATCTGCGTTCAAGGCTGGTACGAGGCTGGTGGGCGCCAAGTCACCCTCCGGCGGGTGCTGTGTGGGAAGTTAGTGCTCGCATGCAATAAGTAGGCATCTTCAGACAAATAAATTAAGTGCTCACCTTTATCATTACGGCAGCCTACTCCGTGCTGACGGCCTAAATGCATTTCATCAGTGGACAAATTTCCAACGTGCGTTCAGCAACCCAGTCAGCGTATCAGTGTCCGTACTTCTTCTGTGGCGAAGGAGCACAGTCATTTAGCGGTAGTCGTAGTTTTCTACCGATTTATTGCTGACGTTTGTGGGTGTTAGGCCGCGAGGACGAATGGACACCCGTTAGTCTCGCGTGACTTCAAAACTTTGAACGAGCCAGCCAACCGGACTGCACGCATCCGACTACTGATTGGTATCCAGTCAGCCAGAGCAGCTTCAGCCCGGGGACTCAGAGCAATGCCAACACCAGCTTGGCCAGTGCTCGAAGCTGCATCGTCACCGGATAGGCGCAAGGAAAAAGTACTGCTTGGGTCACCTAAAGGGGATGACAGAATGAGTACAGCTCCCGAGCCTTGCAAGCAAGTCTTTGATAATCAGCAGTTATCGATCGAAAGGTTCTTCAAGTTTCGGGCAATTACTGCCTGTTGACCGTTCTGTAGTAATATGTCTACATTGAGGCATGACGATCTGAGGATGGATCAAGGGCTCGAAATGGAAGCAGATGAACTGGATTGGATCAATTGGTTGGACATGGGCGTGTCGACAGGAGATGAGTGGCGCTCCGCGTTAGCATGTGAGTTGGAACTAGTAATGCGGGATGTGGAAGGACCGAAAATCTGGGGTTGAAAGCTGTGGGGATAAAAGTGAAGCTGGAACGGGACGACAATGACGAAAAAGCGTAAGCGTGGGAATAGGAAGACGGGAATGATTGAGCAGTAGCATCCAAACCCCTATCCAACCTGCTCGATGCAGCACAGAGGGCACCGTTGATTATCCTCTGCGGTGGCCAGAGCATCAAGAAATTGTTTGACGAATGATTCATGCTATTGCGTGAGCAGGATACTGTCAGGTTTCTTAGGCCAAGGCAGGAGAAACGTTGGGGTTCTCAAACAAAGCCATTGGTTTACTACCTACCGCAAGGCCGCGGGTTTGTCGCTGAGCTACAAGGAGTCCGTTTTAAAGAATTAGGTGCCACTCGCATACAAACTCCAACCTGGAGGACCAGAAGGCTGAGTTTATCTGGTCGCTAACCATTGATCAATCTGTTATGAGTGACTCTGACCCAGCAAAGCTCAGTGGATCGCTGAGGCACACAAACAACCACACCTCATTGCGATGATTCTCACCTAGTAGTAGTCAATGAAATACGGAACGTTTCAATTCCCTCAGGAAAGGCAAAATCTTAAAGAAATGCTAAAAAACAGTCAAATCGCGGTTAATTTCTGGATACCGCGAGCGAAATACCTGTCGAGGGCGTCGAACGCAATGAAAGCAGACGTTGAATTGCAAGTACACAGCGACTATGCAGCTTTCAAGAGGACACTTAGGCAGTGCTTACAAGCAGCCGAAGCAGAGTCCAAAATCAGCCCGACCGATGTGCGGATTTTAAGGAAGTATACTCTAGTGGCTTTCCGTCAATTCAAACCAACTGTAGAAGCATGTTGTGCTTAAAATGGTTATGCGAAATAAGATAGGTAAGCAACACCAACCGCTATAAAAAGCACCGTAGGACTTGCGTTGGTATGGAAACGCTAGATAAAGCAGTTTAACATAATGCTTTAGCTGTTAGTGCAGAAAAAACAAAACGACTTGCACGTGTGTATCTGAAAGCAATATTTGGGCGACCGCACAAAGGCTTGGCTGCATTGGCATTAGTCGGTTAAGTTACATGTGGCAACAAGCCGGAAGCATTCACAGTAACTTTGTCTGGAGGTTCAACAAGGGGCGCAACATCGGCAGGATATTGGTGGTTAATATTCACGAATCCATTTGATCCTTTCATCTCCAGGATAAAGTTTTATGGCTTTCATGAAAACACTTTGAAGGGGCCATCTTAAGGAGGTGTTAACGGCTTTCGAACAGCATTGATGTAAATGAAAACAAACGCACAAGTGCGCAAATGCGGAATTTTTGTTCGCGAACCGTGGTTCGAAGCGAAGTAAGTGGACGGGCTTGGAAGTATTGCTTAAGGCGTTCAGCTATAGAAACAGGCTACAATTCGCCCGTGAGTCAGGAAACCAATATCTGCTCATCTGTTAGTCCGGGAGTCGTGTCAAAGAAGAACTGAGCATCGCAACATCCAACCTCCTGTTTGCCAGCTGTAAAGAATACCAAGGATGACGGTTGGACTGTACGCAGAGTAACGTGCGCTAGGTGAACTGCTTGTGTTGGTGGCTTTTAGCTGCCGAGAACATTGCTCGACAAGGACACTCGCAGTGGGATGATAAGCGGCTGTTCGGAACTCAGCAAACTGAATAAGCGATTCAAGTCACGGAACAACGGGTACTGAAATTGGGATCCGCTATCGGTGGTGATCGTAGCTGGTACGCGGAAGACAGCAATCCATGATTTGAAAAATGCAGAGCCAATTTCAGTAGAAGTGTCACGTAAAGGACTCGGTTGGGGTGAACAAGTGAAACGATCCACACACGTCAGGTTAAAGATAAAAACGTTACATGGAGGATGAGGTCCAACGAAGTTTAGGTGGATAAGTCTAAACCTCGCTTCCGGAATTAATATAGTTCCGGAGGTGGTAGCGGAGCGCCGATGAACATTGACACTCTGACTGCTGAGACAACGTTTGGTTCAATGCCGGATGGCCACGAGCTTGTTATGCCAAATATAACGGTTGGTGATTAACTTTAGGGTGGATCAAATGCTTGGGTGCGGTAGTCTATGGAATTAGTTGAATGAGGCACACCGAAAAGAATGGGGAACAAAGCCTCTTGGCTTACCGGTAGAACCATCGCAGTAAATACTTGAGTCTGCCTTTAACCAAGGAAATTGAAAATATTTTAATGAGATGTTCGATCGAAGTTGTGCAACTACTGGCTTTTTCGCCAGTATAACGGATATGTCCTCAATGTCAAACGTTTTGGGCAAAATCTGGTGAACGTGAGCACTTGTGAATGTATCGGCAACCACATGGTTCGGACCGTCAATATAACAAATGCCGGTACAGATTGGAGTGATGTAAGCCAAGTACCGTGCTTCTCACGGGGATTAGCGAATTGGTGTGTCCATAAATTTGAGAATAAACTATTATTTACTTTTTCATTTAACAGCCGTAGACGAGAAGCCGTGGTCTTACAGGCTTACCAAAAATCGTCCTTCAAGTACATAACGAAAATGTTTGACGGCCAAGTGGATGGCGAGCAGTTCGCGACCAAAAGGGTTGTATCTGGTCTGCGCTGGCTGGAGCAACCAAGAAAATTAAGGCAACGTTTTGCAAGCCACTCCAATCAGCTGCTGTAAAACAGCTCCCACTGCGGCTTGTAAGGCATCGGCTTTAATAAGGAGAATTACTTTTTACCTGTTTTCGATTACCTCATGGAAGTTACCTAGCTTAACTTCTGTTTGATGGCAAGCAATCTAGCTTCGGCTTCTGGTGCAAGCGTAAAACATTTCCGGTTACCTTTAAGCACAGTTGTGGATAAATCTTACATAATAATTGTCCATGGCATAGAAACGGCGTAGGTTTTTACCACACTGAGGTGGTAGTTAGTCCATGATTGCTGGGTCTTCTCAGAAGTGGGAATGATGCCCTTACTATCGGTTCTACTGCCAAGAAAATTGGCGCGTGGTTGTGCAAACACACATTCACCAGAATGGCTGGTGATTCCGTGATGATCGAAACAATTGAATACTTAACTAGGGTATTTTGCTCGCCATTTCAAAGCAGCACTGCTATCCGGACGTCGTCAGTGTAGACGAAAAGATGTCTAGGTCACGAAGGGTTTGGTCCGTGAAATGCTGAAAATACTGTGCGGTGTTGCGAAGGCTAAAAGCCGTACGGATAAATTCATATAATTCGGAAGGCGTGATAACGGCCGTTTTATCAGCGTCTTCCGGTCCCACTGAGATTTGCTGATAAGCTCGAGCATGAGCATTCTCAGAAAAGATGGACTTCTCTGCTAACTCAAATGAAAAATCACAGATGTATGGAATAGTTTATCGATCAGAGACGGTGATGTTGTTCGGTGCCCGATTGTCGCTAGGTGGGCGCTAATCCCCGGTCTGTTTTTGGTACCAGGTGAAGAAAGAACCCCAACCACCGTGGTATGGGCGGATGAGACCGTGCTGGAGCAAGTGTTCAAATGCGCGTTTGGCCAACTGCGGTTTGTCGGGTGGAAGCCTTCTCGGTTTCGCTGGCACAGTTGAACCCGTAATGACGATAAGGTGACGGATCTGGTGTTTGGGCTCACCAGTGTCGGTATTTATCCTAAAAGAAGGTGGAAATCACTGCATCAATGACGAATAGAGCGTACGGTCTGGAATGAGTACGCGCAGGTAAACGGTGTTGACGGTAGCCATCTGGCAAGGGACAGTTAGCGAAATGCTGTCATCCCGTAACTTTCTGCACGCCGATCAACCACAAGGCCGAAATTGCTAAGGAGTTTGATTCCAAGTTTAGACTTTGAACTTTGGCAATGGTAAAGGTAGAAGCAATTTTCATTCTTAAACCAAGGCTTAGGTTAAGGAGCTTCTGGCCGTATGCCTGTAACTTAATCTGAGTAGCCGACTGCAACGTGAGTTCGGCTGGTTGCAGAGAGCCGTTTTCAAAGACATGGGTATAATGCTAATTTCTGCGCATGGGTCGATCAGAAAATGAAGCTTAGTCGTGGAGTCGAACACGTAGAGAAGGCGACTGTTGAATTTACCGGCTGTTACTGCCGCCACCAATTGCCGGCTTTGGCGGTTCCCGGTTGCGAAATAGATGTATATTTCGGGTAGTTGCACTCCGAACGAAGTTGCATGTCACTGTACAAAACTGGCGATGGAATTTGCACTGTGAATGTCGCTGTCGTGAACCTGACTGGCTGTGATGAGGGCCACGAGTAGAACCTTTTCTGATAGTAGCACACGCACGTCTAATAGTAGATACACTGAGTTCCAAACTAGTAAATCTGTAGTTACTCGCATTAAGTGTGGTGCAAAAGGACTATGGCTATGACTGATTAATTTGCATGATGTACTGTATTATTAAAGTAATCTTCATGCACTTTGTCATCAGGTTCTGCAAGCTTTTTCAGTGTGAGACCGTCGCCAAGGACTAAAAGCATGGCTGATGTTAGTCGGAACCCCAGTAGTCCAAAGTTAATGCAGTATGCAGTCTTCAAGCTTCGGTGAGCCAGCAAAAGAACGCATACGAAGTAAAAGTTGAGATGGAGTTCGGTTAGCAGGCTCGATACCGATAAGTAACTGCTGCAGAAGCGCTTCAACCGATGCTGTGATAGGTTTTGTAATCGCTGCCTTAAGCTTAGCAGACTGTGCTTCTGGAGGCATGGGATTGTGATGGAAGGGCCAAACGGAAAGGGGCTTAACTACACAAAAGAATTCTCGGTCTAAAAATAAGACTGCTAGACCTGAACTTAGGTAAAGCACGATCCTCGGTAGACCGTCAGTTAGTCGCACAATCTGGTCAGAAGAGGAAACTTAGTCGGCACAAGGAAGCGACGCGTTAGGTCCGATGATCGACGGACAAGGCTAGCAGACTGATGATGATCAACAGCACAACATGCGTAGCCGAAACCAGAAGGCGAATCGAAATCCGAATATTCTTTTATCGGTTTTTGGTCAGTTAAGACAAAACTGAACGATAATAATGGAAATGAGCATAAAAGAAGTACAAATGGGAAGAGAGATATGTACACGCGCTACACGTTGAATAACGTGGAAGACTTCATAGGCAATGGAGAACGATAAACGTGGCACATGGTGCAAAACATGACTAGCTGCGAAGTAAATTTACGAAACCGAAATCTGGCTTTTACCTGAATAAACCATATACGTAGATTAGAAATATCAAATGTAGGAAGCGGAAATTTGACAATGGTCATAAAAATCAAACGTATCCTGGTAAGGTATGATGAGGAAAAATGAGCGATTAAAAAAGGTCAACAATTTATGTAATGGTCAATGAATTACGGAAAATCGCAAGTTCCTTAAGAAAAGCAAACCCTTGAAGAAAGGCTAACACGCAGTCAAATCACGGTTGTTCCGCGTACCGCGAAAGATATACTGACCGAGGACGTCGAACACAATGGCGGCAGACGTCGAATTGTGATTCCACAGGAAATATGCTACTTTCAAGCAGACACTTAGGCAGCGGTTACAACCGGCAGCAGTCCAGCAAAAAATCAGCACGACGGAAGCACGGATTTCAGCGAAGTAGATGCGAGTAGTGTTTCATCAAACCAAACAATATGCAAAATATCGTGTGCTAATAAATTTTACGCGAAATAAATTATGTAAGCTATAATAACCACTACAATCACACATGTGCGCGAAATGCAGAAATACGGCCTTCCTGCTGCATATCCGCTTAGGAAACTCGAGCACAACATGATTGCAAAGCTCCAACGGCGATAATCAATCTTTCCGTCTGCGCTACTTGACCTGCTCTATCCCTTCGACGTCTACATTTGAATACGTTTTTTATGGATTACCGTCGCTTCCGAGGGACTTGATTTTTGCCTGACGTATCCTAAGGGATAACTTGGGAGAGAATTACAGGAGACATTTTACTTTAAAGTTGCGGTAGCGACTAGAGTCCATCGATAGAAAATACTTAAACCCAGGGGCTAAAAGTGAGGTCTATCCTTGCTTTATTCGCCTGCGTTGTGAATGACTGACACCCGTTACCAGGGCCCGTCGCTAATGCTTAGACGGAGGATAGCTTAAACGAGGACTTGAGTTCCACCTGATGAAAATACTGGGAGCTTGTTGCTTCAGCTACGAGTGCGATGGTCTCTCCGAAGTTTGAGTTGCGCAACGTTGCGTGCATCCTAGCAATGGTCGGGAAGCGATGTAGCTGACATGGGATCTCCCGCTTGTTTGCCACTACCCAACGAACCCCGTGACTAGTATGTTGAGTTGTACCTAAAATGTTAGCAACGTGAAGCGCTCTGCGTGCAACGAACAATCAAAACCACTGTGACGCGTGACCGAAGTTTAATCGCTGCGTTCACGGCCTTTCCGGTTGGCCTTCCAGAGTGACATTTCTGTGTGATTACCGAAGTGGTAAAAAATCCCGAGGAGCCCGGTCAACGGTAACTCTTCTTTCACAATTTTTTACATTACCGAGTTTCCAATATTTAGCCTACGTGTTGTTTAATAGAAGCTGTGCCCTGACCTCTAGTGTTCTCCCTGGTATGTATACTACCCCGTGGGGACCGTCGTGGTTGCAATGGCTGGGTTTTGAGTACAGGCTGTTGCTGAACAGGAAAACTGTGCTCTGTGTTCTTCAAATCAATGCGCGTTGCTAGGGTTATTTATAGCGGAAGGGGTTTATAAGGTGGTCAGGAAAGCCAAAAGGCTGAAAACTGTATTGTACCATGTCAATTTGCGAAGTGGTAAAAAATGTGAAACGTTAGTATATAACAGTACGCAAGTACTTAAACAAGAAAAGGAATGTGAGAAGTCGCATAGGAAAGGGCAGCGCTATGTTTTCGGAAAATGAAATAAGTGTTAGGATGTATGATTAATTATCAAAATATATGTGTGTTCATGAATAACAAATTGTTTGTAAGTACCAGTTGTTTGGCATCGGAGGTTACCTGTGTAAGTTGTAACGGTATAGGAGAAATGTTGAGCCGAATTTTTATAGATGGTTAGATAGTGGACCGCGTGTGTGGAAACGTGTCCTCTTCTCCAAAGCTATACATACATATATGATAACGTGTACCGAAATATGTTAATCGTGCATGTGGGTTTGGGGAACATTTTGAATTAATGTATGTTAGGTGGAAGGTGTGAGAAGAAATGTGTAAACGTGGAATTACGAAGCTGTGTAAGGATACTGGGGTTTATAACTACGGAATATTGAACACTTCATTATAAAACAAGTAGAAATGAATTCTGCACAACTATTCGACATATTGTGAAAAACGTTATAGAATATTTTGTCAGCCGTTAAGATCAGTATCGTTCGCGATTAATATTTACAAGATCTGACTCACAGTTTGAGGACACACCAGGGACATGACATCGTAATTGTGCAATTGTTCTCTGTATAGAATAGTGGAAAAATATAAACCTAACAAGGTTTTGAACTGCTGCCAAGAGGTTGCTTCCATCATATGTTTAGGCAAACTGTTCCAAATATATGCCACTCTCCGTTCGAAGAATATTTGGCGGAAAACCCAACTCACCTCCGTCACTAAAAGTTGGTATCTGTGTTGGCGTGTGCTGCATGGCCTTCGTAAGGGCAACATTGGTTTCAGCATGGCGAAGGCACCGATCCGTAGTATACGGTAAATCATAATGAGGTCGACTCGCACCCGACGGTAGGACAGAATGTAATGTCCTAGTTTCTCGTACCGGTCTTCATACCCAACGCGTTGGACCCGTTATATCTTTTGTGCCTTGCCTCAGGTACTCGGAATGTAGGCGGGCGAAACGTACTCTAGCATTGGTCTAATGATGGAAGAGAAGAGGCGAGTGACCATCTCTTCAGACCATGTGCCGAACCTACGTTTGAGCATCCAAAGCATTCGCAGTCCGTTGCAATATAGCCTGTTCGTGTTGTCCACGGAGTTCAATACCTAACTCTAGAGTACACCTAGGTTTTTCCCGGAAGGTGTGGGATATAGTGGTTGGCCGTCAAGGATGTAGTTTTGGCCGAAGCGCCTTTCCCCAGGCTCATAAATACGGACTTGGTTGGATTGACCGGGAGATGAACTGCAGCGGACCATGTGGATAGATAGTCTTGGTCTTGCTGAAGTAGTCCACAGTGGTGGGGAGCGTCAATTGCTCTACAAATCATACCATACGCATATAAGGCACACGGCGACCGGAGACGCTTAGGTAGATGCTCGATGTGGATCAGGAACAGAGTGGGCCCCAGAACAGTGGCTTGCAGCATGCCACTTGTAGAGCGATACCAAGCAGTTAGATGGTAGGTTAACTGTGCCCCCAATTTCGTCGAACAAGAAAGTCTTGGATACACCTGTTCAATGAGCCACCGACACCATGCATGTGCATGCGTATATAAACATCTCAATATGCGAAGGCTTACTCCCAAGTATAGGTTTATGGATAGGTATATATAGGTATGTGGAATGAGGTATGCATAAGCATAAATATATATTGATGGCAAATAAATCCCATGGAATGGGCAGCGTGTGACTGAAAGAAGTGGCATAATGTGTAGAAACATAGTCCGTGGTTTGCTCAATAAATAAAAATGCCTGCTGAAATAGATCGAAAGGGATGTTTATAAATATATATATATAGGTTCCCGCAGGCAGCTGGCCATGTATAATTTAATCGGACAAATGGATCAAAGTGGATAGGTCAGCTCTGCGGAAATGATGGGTTTTTGGAGAATGCGGTATTTGTATAATGCAAAAATGTTCAAAGTATGTTGCTTAGGGAGGCGTAACTGAGTTACTGCGGCAAATGCGGTGAGGTAAGGAAGTTTGATGTCGTGAAGCGTTACCTTAATTAATAAATAAGACGTTGTCCTAATTATCCGTTTACCTTAAATAAAGATCCAGGTGCTTTTGGGTCACTTTAATGTGTGTCGCAAGGTATTTTTAATATAACACGCTGCTAGGAAAGGTGACATGACGTAATGAGGACGGTGTGAAATTAGGGATTATTGGAATGTCAGTGAGATGGGTACCGATGCACAGGTCCACTTGGTATTAATATACGCAATGCGCTTATGAGGGTGTATATGTTTCTGTCAGGTGGACAAATGATGCTCAAACCAAGAGCGAATATTCCCGCCTAAGTTGAGGGCGTTACCAACACTTAACACTCGACGAGCGAGGATACTGAAAACTGGTACATCATGTGGGCTCACAGGACGAAATGAGCACGCAATAGAACAAACATGAAAAATGGGAAGGAAATGGGGAAACATTGTTTACCAACATCTTAGGGTTACAGCTGCAAGTTCATGGATAAAATTAACTGCAGAGGGGAAATATACTGCGTTCTTAATGGACGAGCGTTTTGTCCTTATTGCTTGCAGTCTTCCGTTGCAACTCTTAATGGAACCTTGGGCTCATATGTTGGCGGAAGATTACGGGACCACCCACCGAACCTGTGACCTTGTAGTCTGCCGCGAGGAAGCAGCATACTTTTCGTGTTTCTTTTAGGATGTGGGACAACATGACACGGTGACAGGGGGTGGTCCTGCGAAGGGCCGTTGGTCTGTTCGCTAAGGAAGGTAAATTGTGGACGAAACTGTAAAACGACAAGTGGCCGGACGCGGTAGTATGACAGCTGTTGGCAAATAGATGTACTTGACGGTGAGGTGACAACGGAAGAGCCATGTGTACAGTGGCAGCAATCACCATGATGTTGGAGGACGGCGCACGTCTACCTGGGCTCTGAAAGCAAAGCGATCAATGAAATTGGACTTTACCTGTGGCTACGAAGCACTCTTGCTTTATATGGTGGTAAACGGTGTGGGAGGAGGGAGTGTGGCAGCGGTAATCTCGACGGCGAAGGGCGGCGAATGTCTACTGGGACACCGAAGGCAAAAGCTCTTTGAGATCTGAGCTTCTCTGTAGTTACGAATTACTCTTGTTTCAAATGGCAGTAACGGGAGGTGCGAAAATTGACAGTGACCACAGTATGCATGACGGCGGCAGACACAAGCATATGTACTTGGGCTCTAACAGCGGTCATCATTGCATCCGGATTATACCTGTGGCTACGAATTACCCATGATTCAGATGGTAATAACGAGGGGTGGCAGGAGGGATAGTGGCAGCGGCGAACATGACGGCGGTAAGCGACGCATGCCTGCTTGGTCTCTGAAAGCAAAGTGATCATTGAAACGCAACCTTACTTGTGTGTACTAAGTACTGGGCGGACGATGTACGGAGGCCACTTGCGGGATCCGGCGTGGGATGCCAAAGGGCGACCGTAATAACAGTGCTTGTGCGAGGCAATTACGTACAAAGTAACTAAGCTCTGTAAGCCTTGGCTTGCACTATTTGTATAAAAGTAGCGCTGGCATTTAGCGGTGTGCTTGAAGTTGTCTAGGTAACTGAGAGCCAGTGACTATGTCCGCAGCCAATTTTATGTGCACTAAGTGCAATCAAGCCAGCGCAGAGACGTCCAACTATGTGTCTTGCAGACACTAAGGCGTTGCGAAAGCACGGTGGTTTACATGGTAGACAATGCATGGGAGAAAGTGCGGACCTACATCGCCGAGATCTCTGTTCCTCACATGCCTGCCAGTATGGATGGATCGCACAGTTAAATATCCGCTCAGAAAGCGTTCTATGTGCCGGAGAACCTACCAAAAGGTCACATCAAGCGGCACTTACGAAAGCTACACAACAGTTAGAAATGCATATAAACATGGTAAGACTTATCGTTCTCGTAAGTTAGGGTAAATGCCTGGCGCAGGCGTAAGTAATCCGAAAAGATTGTAAACATACAGAAAGGGACGAAGCAGTACAATCACCTACAAAACCACTTTACTGTCACCTGACGGGCCCTTTGTGCATACCGACTTCCATAAGGCTGGTATATTTGGCGTGCAGTATGCCGGTGCCTTCCTTATTGTGAGGTCCCTATAACCTAAAAATATAAAGCTTTATTCTCGACTATGCGAGGCACGCCCATGGAGGCATGATCAGGTAGGTTCAATTGTACGGACATTTTAGGGCAATTGTAACAGCAACAATAGAAAATGGTTCATACGTTCATGATTGGAAAGGCACAATGTTGGAGAAGTGAAACAATAATTAGGTTGGCTTGAGATCCGTAGCTCAGCTAAGTAAAGCTTATAAACCCTGACTGAGCAAATAGAAGAGAGTTTAAGAGCAAGATCGATAGAGCGGTGACAATATATTGGGTTCGCGCGTACGTAACGAAAGATCAACGGTGAGATCGTAGAGTAAAGCGACGAGAATATATGGGTGAAAACGTGTAAAGAGGAGACAAGAGTATAAGCAGATGTAGAAGTGCCAGTGTAACGAACGTAGGATGGTGACACTCGTTGCCCTGCCAGTGTAAAGTTATGGGCTGTGACTTTTTTCGGTGGCGAGTCTGCGTCGCCACGTTGCAGTGTTGTTAAACGGACAGTAGTGACTTTTTATATGGAGAACGCTTGCCAGGCGAAAACCCACAACGTCTGGAAACACTGCTGCCAATCCATTGACTGGCGTTGTAAATGGCTATGCTTCTTATTGAGCGTTTATTTGCTCTGTTATTCGCAGTCAATTGGCGTCCAATGTTCAGTTGGCTGATGCGTTAGGCGCGCGCCTATTTCTTTCCTGGGTCCTGTTTTGTCCTGACTAAATGGATCGACCCGATGGGTAGGTTATAAATTGAATATTTTTGAACGTGATGTGTTACTCGTCTGTAGAAGCGCGGAACGTCTCCAAGGGATATCCGAAGAAATAGGCTGAAGCCTGAAGGATGGATAGTGTCCCGAAAACAATTCGGTGGTACTCCCGAGGTAATTTGTAAAATGGGTTGGACGTGAAGATATCCACGGCCAAATGAACGGGCAAAGCGGGGTAAATAGCTTTGGGTGAATAAATAAATAAAAAATAGGTATATTTCTAGACTGGCTAGATGCTGCACCCTTAAGGGTTCAGATCAACGTTTACATTAATCCTGTGCACTTGCAAGGAAGTAGACAAAATACGAGTATATGTTCCTAGTTGACAATTACAAATGCATTGGCATTGTTTGGTGTACAGCTGATGGGGTCGCAGGCGCCAATCTTGAAATGTTTCTGGTTCATTCGGGCGATATTGAGCTCCTCGTTCTTTTGTTGTGATAACCGCAGAGCTGCAGTTGTGCCTTTTTTCTTTGTAATAGGATCCAATTCACCACAAGTTCAATTTAAATTCATTGGACTTTTTGGTCAGCTCAGTCGCCACAATTGTTGGTGCGCACATGGAAGAAATGAGAGCGGCGAAATTATAAGGGATGCGAAAAGTTAAAAAATAATTTCGAGAAATGCGGATGAAAATAGAAGAGATTTGTTAAGTAACATACTAAGGCTGGTTGCTTCATTAGAAAAATATAAATTAACAAACAAATACAGCCAAAATTTTCTTGCGTTTTATTGCTTTCAGGCGCCAAATTTCAGCCCATATCTCAGTAAAAAGAAAAACTGTTTCTAAGGCTATAATACTGCGTAAAGTAGCACAAAAGTAGGCTGCTCGGGACAAGTTTTAAACGCTGATTACGTTGAAAGTAAGAACAATGAAATACATGCAGTAGCTTGCAAGTTATTCGCAATTGAGTGGTGGTCTACGAATAAGGCCATTATTCCTTTTCGTTAAAAATGGCTTTCTGCTTTGCAAGCAGATAATAAAAGAAGATATAAAATCTAAAAAGCAGCGAAGCGGTATATGTTCTAAATAGGCATATCTATCCAGAAATGCTCTAAATAGCACGTTATACCCTGCAACAAGTAGGGACTGCGCAGGTGGCCTAAAAGTACACTTTTTAGGCATATTTGGCAAATATACGCAAATAAGCTACACTTTTGAGCGAAAACGCTAGAAATACAGAAAGGAATATTATGTCTGCATGGGAGTTCAGGAAAGATTATAATTAACCCACTTTTAGAAGGCCGTAACTTACCAGTTTCAATGGATACTGAGCCACATAAACAACTAGGAATATAAAGTTTAGTATGTTTTAAGCTTCTAAGTGGCTCTGAAGCTTATACCAAGGCCGCGTGAGGCAGATCTACCTGAATAACACAGGAGACCTTTCTGGTCAATTGACATATTTTGGCCTGGAAAATACACACATTTCTTAGCCAAACTTCGCAAGCTTTATCTCTTAGAGCCTATTTTCTTTATTCATGAGGCTACGTCTCCAACAGCAGGGAGATAGACGAGCCTGTCACTAATAATAAAGAAATGAGTATGGGAAAATGTAATAAAATTTGGCAAATTGCTTTGGGGCATGAAATCCATTTTGGTCTGCGTTGGTGAGACATTACCAACTCTACTTCTGAGGATTAAGCTTGCTCGAACATGAGGGATTGTTATGCCTCATGTGTTGATGCACACTATTGTGCAGCTCTTTGCTTAATTTTGAGCTATTTCTCTTCAAAAGTAAGTTCCAAAGCAAGTGCCAGCGGTGTTCATCCAGGTGGCAGTGGTTACTAGTACTATACTGCCACATCAGCTATTTCTTTTGTGGTTTTCTTAGAATGAGCTGCTCTGGTACCCTGAGAAAAAAGCGATAATGTAAAGCAGGAGTAGAATGGTAACAAAAACCAGTGGGAGCTGGTCGTCCACCCGCCAGTACGCATACCGCATGGTAGGCTTCGGAGTCAGCTAAAAGCTAAACAACACATAGGCGGTTAACCTAAGAAAAGTGGTAATAGAAAGTTTCTTGTGGTCCAGCAAGCCAGTGTGAAAGGGACCTCACTGTATTTCGTTAGCTATTTGCCCGTGAAATGGAATCTGAAAACGCGAGTGTCATACTAGCAAAAGCAGTTAAAGAAGAGGATCTGGTTTTCATTATGCCTGTCTACTAGTGTTCCAGTAGGGAAAGGTGTATGTATACCAGATAAAGCTAAGTATATTGGGCCAAGAGAGGATAAGTGGAGAGCAAAAGGTCTGATTCTTGAGCCTAGAACGTCTAAAGTGCTCTGTTTGTCAACATTATGCTATATATATATATATGTATATTAATGTGCTGTTTACATACCGGTAGTGGTTGGAAGCGGCGGAGTACAGCAACCAGTGCACAGGCATAATGAAAAGCATCAATAAGGGCCACCTAGCATCCGACATCTATGAAGGCACATAAAGATTTATCTAAAGCCGGCATTTAGACGGTTTTGCATAATTCTAATGCTAACATTAGGTGTATCAACAGCAACGAACTATTTCAACATATTATGCAAGGCTTAGGTCTGGTAGGGTGCCTTTACTAGGAGTACCTCCAAGGTCATAAGCCTAATATATTTTCCACGGACCCAGTAATAGGAAGTTATAAAGTGATAAATGTAAAGCTGAAGACAAGGAATGAAGATGTAGATAAGAGGTAAGGATTGAAATTCGCCTACACGGATGGCTTCGTCAGTGCCCTGCAATACCCTATTTTATGAATAACTACGGGGTTGCGAGCATGCCAGTCAGTAGGCTAGGCTGCATTGCTTGTAGAAATTTTTAAACATTGACGAAGTGACCATCGAAATAAAAAGCCGGAGGGCCGTGGATAGAAATTGGTCCATTCCGCCTTTGGATCGACGGGTTTAGTGGATCGTATGTACCGGGAGCAAGGCGAGCGATTCGAAAAGAGAGCTCGAGTTGCAGGGAAACTTTATTGGTACAGCAATAGATTCCCTATTATCTAGCTGTAACGGAACGACACCGTTGACGCTGTAGCTAGGGGAAAGCAGCATGACCAACACACAGGTCAGTTGTGAGTGGCAAACGAAACGAGCTCCAAGCAATAATGGCGATGAGCAAGTCAATCATTCGAGCTCAGCAACTAGTTCAACAAACAACACTGTTTGTCTAGGTATACAATGAAACAATTTTAGTCAGAATTTTACACAGGCAAACCGGGGAATCTCCAGACTGCCACCTAGGCCCCTCCCAGCAGGGACTGTGCAAGCAGTCCTTCAATCTACGTGTAAACTGTCCGCCTCGGGCCAGCCTTCTGCGAGGCCAGGAGGTGAAACCTAATGCAGCTGCTGGGGGAGAACTATGCAATCGGACCCTAGCGGGCGCCAACGCGTGTCATCCCTACGGTGTCGAAACGGTAAAATCTTTGTAGGGGGACAGTTAGTAAAGTTCACGTAGGCAGTTGAGCAGGAAGTTCGTTCCACTTCCAGTTAACGCGTGGGGATCCAGCGAAAAGTGAAACCGAAGTGCAACCAACCGGTGGTGTATATGGAAAGCAAAATGAAAAAGCAGCATAAATGCATAACCATATACAAAAGAGTGCAAAGCGTAAAACGTGCAAAGCTGCTTTTGGGTTTTCAAACGGTTTTGCTCTTTTTTGGTAATTTCGAAACGTGTTGGTCTTTATTGTGGATTTTCTAAAACGTTTGGTAAGGGCAGAAAATTGCAGAGGCACGTTCTGCGGAAAATGATGAATGCTAACGAGGTCCAAAAGACGAACTAGAGGTTTGAGCTTCATACCGCTTTGATTGCTGATAAGGCGAGTAGGAGTGCTGTCGGTTAAGGTTGTCGTTTCTGCTGGTGCGAACTGACTCCTATGAGTTTGCGGCGCGAGCTGTGATGACGCAGGCTCTGAAGGTGCTTGCTACACCGAAGAGTCAGAATTGTTCAGGAGTGCTGGCTTGAGTCTATCGACGTTGATGGTCTCAGTTTTACCATTGTAGTCAATGATAAACTTCTTGTAGCTTCTGTGTATGACACGGCACGGACTAGAATAAGGTGGTTGAAGTGGCCGGCCTCAGGGCGAACGAACGTGTGCGGGCATGTAGTTAAGCTTTCGCTCACGTCGGTACGCATGCTCTGTGCTCCGGGTTACACAGGCTAAAGTTATTGCATGTGATGAGATAGGCGAGCTGCGTAATCGTCGTAGTCGAATGCTGTTGGCGCTTTAGGTGAGAAGAGTTCACCAAGTAAGCGCTGTGTGCATCCAAAGGTTAATGACTATAAAGTGGCCTGCAAATCCGCTTTAATAGTGTTTCTTATGCCCAAGAAAACGAGCGGAAGTGCTTCGTGCCAGGATGTGCTAGATTGGGCACAGAGTGATGCTTTCAGTTGCCGGTGGAACCTTTCTAACATCCCATTAGCCGCGGGATGGTATGCGGTGGTTCGGTTATTTTGGCAACTAAGAACGTTGAGCAGTTTGCTAAAGAATCCGTCAAAGCGTGACCCACTGTCAGTGCTGACTACGCTTGGGCAACCGAATTGAGCTACCCAGAGTTTTAGGAAAGTTTGGGCAACTGTCTCAGATGAGGAGTTGACTATCGGGATCGGTCGACACAAGTGATGAGGTACACGTAGTCTTTGCATGGAGGCAATGGTCCGACCAGGTCGACATGGACGTGTGCAAAACGAGAGTCAGAAGCGGGAAAGACACCAAGTGGGCTTTTGGTGTATTTGTATACCTTAGCGAGCTGACACACTAAGCTTGCGCGGACGCAAATGCGGACATCACGATTGACGTTGGGCCATACGAAGCTTTTAGTTACGAGCTTCTGCGAAACGCGCATGCCGAGATGCAACAGGTTGTGTAAAGCGTTGAAATAATCGGCGTGACATTAGAGTACCAGTTAACATTGCCATTTTGATTAACACCGCCGGCACTATCTTCGGAACTTAAAAATGATGAGAAATAAATGGAAATTCATCAAAGCTGCACAATAGTGTGCACCTACACATGAGGCATAACAATAACTCAAGTATGAGCAAGCTCAAGCACGAGAAGTAGAGCTGTTAAAGCTCAACCAATGTAGACCAAAGCGGATTTCACGCCCAAATGCAATTAGCTAAATTTTACTACATTTTCCCAAGCTTATTTCTTTATTATTTGCGACAGACTCTTGTAGCTCAATGATGTTAGTGACAGAGCTTCAGGAATATAGAAAATCCGCTCTAAGGGATAAATCTTGTGAGGTTTAGCTAAGTAATATGTGTATTCTGCAGGCCGAAATCTGTCAACGGATCTGAAAGATCCCCTGGGTTACGCAGGTAGACCTGGCTCATGCGGCCTTGTTGTAAGCTTTAGAAATGCTTAGAAACTTAAAAAATGCTAAACTCTATTTTACTGGTTGTTTATGTGGCTCAGTATCAACTGAAAATGGTGTGCTGTGGGCTTCTAACCGTGAGTTAATTACAAGCTCCCCTAAATTCTTATGTAGGTATAATATTCCTTGCTGGATTGCTAGCGTTTTCGCGCAAGACCATCCCTAATTTGCATATATTTGTCACGTATGCCTGCAACGTTTACTTTTCGGCCACCTGCGCAGTCCGTGGTTGTCGCAGGGCATTACGGGCTAATTAGAGCATTAATGGATAGCTATGCCTATGTAGAACATACGCCGCTTCCCTACCTTTTATGTTTTCTTTTCCTTTTTCTGCTATCTGCTTGCAAAGCAGAAAGCCATTTTTAGCGAAAAATAAAAATGATCACATTTGTAAACCATCATTGATCTCGGCATTATTCGTCCTTCAAACAGCTGCTGGGCAACACCTCTCCATCTGGTTTCTTAGAAGTCAGGCGATTGGCAACCATGCGGTGACTACCGTGCTCTTAACAACGTCACTGTTCCGGATAGGTATCCTATCCCACATATCCACGATTTCTCCCTTGGACTAGCTGGAAAGTCAATCTTTACCAAACTCGATCTTGTCAGAGCTTACCATCAGATTCCAATGGCGGAGGAAGACATCGCAAAAACTGCCGTGATCACCCCATTTGGCCTTTACGAATTTCTTCGTATGCCTTTCGGCCACCGGAATGCAGCACAGTCTTTCCAACGCTTTATGGATCAGGTCCTCTGCGGCCTTGATTTCGTCTACGTTTACATTGACGATGTCTTGATCACAAGCGCCACACCCGACGAGCATTTATCACACCTCCAAATGGTTTTCGAACGCTTTGAAAACCACGGGATAAACATCAACCCAGATAAATGCAAATTTGGTCAGCCAACCGTCGAATTTCTCGGTCACAAGATCGATGGTGAAGGTATTAAACCCCTCCCAGATAAATCTCAAGCAATCATCGACTACCCGATGCCACAATCTGTCCGAAGCCTTCGCCGATTCCTCGGTATGATCAACTACTACGGCAGATTCATTCCCAGCTGTGCTGATTTGCTTCACCCGCTTACCGACTTATTGAAAGGAAACTCAAAGACCTTTATGATAACCCAGAAGTTGAAGCCGCTTTCACGGCCGTCAAGCAGAAGTTCAGTGAGGTCACCTCTCTCCATCACTTGAACACCACTGAGGACGCTACACTTGTCCTTAAGACGGATGCTTCAAGTTCCGTTGTCGGTGCAGTTTTGCAACAGTTAGTTGATAACGAATTTCAACCACTGTCTTTTTTTCTCACGGAAGCTTCAACCTGCTCAGGTCAGGTACAGCACCTTTGGTCGTGAACTGCTCGCCTGTTACTTGGCTGTGAAACAATTCCCGTCACCTTTTAGAAGGACGTCGTTTCATTCTCTTGACAGATCACAAGCCACTGGTGTATGCCTTCCGTTCTTCCTCAGACCGTTACTCACCCCGAGAAACGCGTCATCTGGACTATCTTTCACAGTTTTGTGTTGATGTTCGTTATATCGACGGTCCTAACAACGTTGTTGCCGATGCATTGTCCCGCGCCCATTTGAATCAACTGTCATCGACACCCATCGACTTGGAGAGAATAACGGCCGCCCAAAACGATCATCCTGAGCTCGTTCAACTTCGTACAAACTCCTCATTGAAAGTCACCCAACTGCCCGTACTTAACTCTGACATAAGAGTTTACTGTGATCTTTCAACCGGTAAGCCTAGACCCTTTGTCCCACAATCATTTCGCCGAACCATTTTTGATCATTTTCACGGTTTTTCACACCCAAGTATCCGCTCCACCGTAAAACTCATTACCGACCGCTTCCTCTGGCCCAGTATGCGTTCAGGCTTTAGACATTGGGCGAAACATTGCCTTAGTTGCCAGACTAGTAAAGTGCATCGTCATACAGTCACAACCCCAGGTACATTTTCACTCCCTGACGCTCGTTTTAGACACGTGCACGTAGATATTGTTGGCCCTTTACCTCCTTCCAACGGTTTCACTCATCTTCTAAGATGTGTTGACCGTTTTACCCGTTGGCCACAAGCTGTTCCGTTACGTGATACCTCTACCGAATCTGTATCCCGAGCTTTTGTCGAATCTTGGATTTCGCTGTTTGGTGTTCCATCCACCATCACTACCGACAGAGGGGCTCAGTTCAGTTCCACACTGTTCCGCGATCTGAGTCGTTTATTAGGCTGTATTCACATGAGAACAACCGAGTACCACCCCGCTGCCAATGGCCTCGTCGAGCGCTTTCATCGACAATTAAAAGCTGCCATCATGGCTACTTCGTCCGACTCACGCTGGTCTGAGCGTCTACCTGCGATCCTCCTTGGTATACGCAATACAATCAAAGAGGACATTGGGTGCTGCCCTGCAGAACTCGTGTTAGGGACGACCCTCAGACTACCTGGGGAGATGGTACTGGACTCTCGCACCACCGGCGAACTAGACCCCTTCTCGTACGCTGAACGCCTCAAACAGCATTTTCGATCCATCCGACCAACGTCTACGCGGCCTAACCTACGTAAACAGCAAGTCCACCCCGATTTGCACAAGTGTCCGTTTGTTTTCATCCGCGTCGACGCCGTCCGAAGACCTTTAACTCCGCCCTACGACGGCCCGTACCAGGTCTTGTCACGGAAACCCAAGTATTTCGTATTGAATAAGAATGGATCAAAAGAATCCGTGAGCATCGACCGACTCAAGCCAGCTTACGTCAAAACTACAGTCGATAGTAAAGACCCCGTTTCCTCCCCTCAGCATACCCCCGCCCCTGACTCATTACCCCCTACCCAACGACACACTGACGCCAGTACATTGAGTCCTCCGTGCCCTACGACTACACGCAGCTCTAAACACACGCGTTTTGGTCGTGTTGTTTCTTTTCCACATAAGCTTGCTCAATACGTGCCGTAGGCACTTGTCGAGCGTTTTCTTAGTGCACGCTCTAGGGGGAGTACTGTAGCGATTGTAGATAATTTGTTTATTTTGCATTTTCACGTTTACCTACTTCGCTGCAGTTGTTGTACAGCTTTGTTTTAATTAACTGTATATACATACACTTGGTTACGAGCTCGTCTTCGGTGGTTCTTCCTTGGTTGCCGCTGGATTATTGAGATTGTGTGCATCGCTGCCTGCTTGGTTCACGATCGGACTCTACGTACACATACATTTCGGCATACCTCGGGATTTACGGCCCTCCGACGCTAAGGTGCATCAGGATACTTTATATGTGAGTTAAACCTGACTGACTTGGTATTCTTCTTTACCGGTTCCTCCATAAACACACAAACTACTGCCCGTATTGTGTTGCTTTTACGTTTAACGTATTCAAGCGCTAAAGGTTGTCCAGACCAGTGTAATTTTGGCAACTTTAAGCGGTATTCTGACTGTGGAAAGGCTTTTTCTTTTATCTGAGAATAACTCAGGTTGACATTTTGCGCCGGAGAGCAATATCAGCGTAAGAAAAGTAGGACTATATTTTTTTGTTAATTGGTATTTTTCTACTGAAGCACGCAAATTTATTTTCTCTCTTAACAAATTGTTTCTATTTTTGTCTGCATTTATCGAATATTTTTAACTTTTCGCATGCCTTATAATCCCTTCACTCATTTCTTCCATGTGCGCAACAACATTTGGGGCAACTGAGTGGCCAATGAATGTGCGATCAATTTAAAGTGAACTTGTGGCGAATTGCATTCTGTTCCAAGGAGAAAAGGCACAACTACACCTCCGCGAAGTTTTCACAATAAAAGAACAAGGAGCACAATATCGCCCGAAGGAACCAGGAAAATGTCAAGGTGGGCGCCTGCGACCCAGTAGCTTTATACCAAACATTGCCAATGTATTTGTAATTGCTAACGATTAACATATACTTATATTTTTTCTACTTCCATGCAAAAGCATCGGATTAATGTAAGCATTGATCTGAACCCTTTAGGGTGCAGCCTCTAGCGGGTCTAGAAATATACTATTTGTTTATTTAGTTATTAATTAGTCGACGCATCCAAGTAGGAACAACTGGTCGTGGAGGTTTGTGCGACGTCATAAAGAATGGTCCCTTCAGATGAAGCTAGTGGAACCGCAAAGTTTCAACGAGGTGTTGCGTTGTAGCTTGGCTATGTCGGAATCAGCTTGTTGGGCAGCAGCCGTAGCGGCTAGATCAACGTTGGTGCCAGGCGATAAGCTGCTCCGCTGAATGCGTGGAAGCGCATCCGCGACGGGATTGAGAGCACCTGAGATATGTCGTACGTCTGTCGTAAACTGAGGAACGTAGTCTAGGTGTCTAGTTCCCCTCGGTGAATACTTGTCCGTTGCGCCATTGATTTCGTAGATCAATGGCTTGTGTTCAGTGAAGAATGTAAAAGGTCGACCTTCGAGATAGTGACGGAAATGTCTGATACCCAGGTAGATAGCGAACCGCTCCCTACCAAAGGTTATCTAACGCGACTCGGCAGGTTGTTAATGTTTCGAGAAGAAACCTAGAGGTATCCATCGATGGTCGAGGAGTTGTTGAAGAACTGCACCGACGGCAGCGTCGGACGCGTCACTTGTCAGGGAGAGGGGTGCATTTGTGTCTGGACGCTTTGCCTGGTGTATGGGCAGCAACCACAAGACTGATGGTTCACAGAGTCTATCCAGAGCCCGTTGAAGAGCCACAGCACATTCAAGCATATCTACACTAATCCAGATGTGAGGGTCATCAACAAACAAGAGTAGGTATACCTCAGGCTCCTCCGGCAAGTCATTCCCGTACACTGAGACCAGCAGGGAAGGTAGGAAAGAACCGTGTGGAATGACGCAAAGGACAACTAGAAAAAGGGAAAGACGGCTTTCCACACCAACGCACTGCGCCAGACCATAGAGAAAAGCTTACACCTACTGGAGAGCACAGCGAGGTATTGCCAATGTGGTCGCGAAGCAATATTTCTAGACGCTACGCAGATCAAAGCTATTGAAATGGTCTCTTACTGGCCGGCCAACCGGACAGGCCTGCATTGAGCCGGTAGAGGCGTGTCACCAAGACCATCCCTACGCACCCTCTACCAGTGCCCCTAGTGTCCTCGCTCGGGTAATTCGCTTCCAGGACGATGTATGATGGTTAGGCAGACTAATGCAAGCTTGCTTAGCGACCGAGAGCGCAGCCAAACGGTGACACTTTTCACCGGCCCCATAGCTTGTGTTAATGTCAAAAATGAACTTTCATCTATCAACTAGCGGAAAGCCTGGACGAAGGTAAGCATTTAGCATGGTTTGGAAGTGCTTGTGAGCAGGCGAATTATACCCCATCTTCATTTCAACCATGAAATGGTGGCGGAAGTATTACATCCGTCTAGATTTTGCGATGGGACACCGCTTGATGTAGAAATCGCAGTGACAAGCAAGAGGAAATAAATACGCGCCAATATAAGCTACCGAAATTGTAAGGTAATAAGGGTTAGTGATAACGAAGTGTAAGATTGACAATTCCCGAAGTTAGGGGAAATCAGAAGGGGAACGTTCACGAAGCACAGTTTAAATTACTGGGGATTGCATCTCTGAAGGAATGCAACTTCATGTATAGGATAGTTAACTTACCCGCAGCAGCCCATACACTGTATGGAGACTCATCTTGGTATTCTGCTCATATTTGATGAAACCATCGTGCGTATACACCACAACTTTGCTAATCGCCTTAGTCGGAGCACACGAGTCGTACTCCTCCTGCTGCCACAGAACGCCAACAGCGCTGTCCCTATCCGCCGCACCCCATGTTCTCCTTGTACGCCAAGCATTTGCGCGGTGCCGATCGGCGATTGTGGTTTTCAGCTTACGGAAATTTAAGCCGCATGACATGCTGCTGGCAGCGACAACCTCTCACGCACGGGGTACCAAACATTATTTGCGTTTGCTATACCTGCCGTCACCGTAATTCCGCTGCCCAACCACCGTCCCTGCCTCCCAAAACGGGACCCCTTGGTTACCGTGGGCCTCAGATGCTTCACAAGGTCTAAGAAAAGCGCCAAAACCGCACCCGGGCAGCAGCATCGGACGACGTTGCATCCACCCCTTGAAATATGGGCAGGTCCTCCCACGATAACCGATGTAACTTTTGCACCTTGGATGAACAGACAACGCTTCCACATTATTATGACTCGCCAGGAGCTCTCACCGAAGTACTATCACGCCCACCGCGCGTGTGAACACCTGCGGGTCCATACACAGCAAATGCGCCTCCATGTCACCAAAAATCTCGAGCGACGCGAATTATTCTAACGCGGTCAAGCACACTAGCACTACGGGATGGCATCTGCGTGACCGTCACTGTTCCATCCGTGTCCTCCGATAGGTTCGCTTCTCCAACACTTTCCGCTGGCAGCATCCAACGGCAACCGCGAAGAACTACCTGTTCCTTGCACGCATGCTGGCTAGCAACCTGCGCAATGTTGGCATATGAAATGGGCCACTGACGGTTAAAGCCACACACGCATGTGCCGCCATTCTCTATGAGCACACGCTAAATGCCCAGGCGTTCGTCCTCAACTAGCCAATACCTAACGCCTGGGTTCACACTGTGAATGCGAACTCTTAGACTGGGTCGCACCTGCTGCTGCGGGGCGTATGAGGACAGCTTCTTCAAAGTTATCCGCCCACTGCTTGCACTCTGCTCAACGTCACACACCCAAAACCTGTCACTTGCAAGCACCGTTTTTCTCTTCTCCAAAAATGCCACTGCATCGCTGCCCTAGCACTTGAAACAGGTGAAGCAGAGTTGACCGCTCAATTAAAGTTTCCTTCAAATGCTCACTTTCATTTTCCACGCAATTGGTGCTGTTGCACCTAACTGACACCACGTGAGCCATCAAATGCTCCGCCCAGCTAAGCCGCCACGGGATACACATGCGACGGTGGTACTGGAAAATTTCACCGCTGCGCACCGATGTACCCTACATACGTCGATGATGAGGCGCGCATTCTCGCGTATAAGGCAAAGATCGCAACATGCTGAGCAGCACCCCTTTATCCTCCAAGTTACAGAACGAAAGGTGAGCACAATGCTGTTGCATTTCACGCGTAATGTGTGCCTGGCATAAAACGCGGTTGGCTGTGGGAACGGCATTGCGAAATGCATTCGCCTGCGCCACGCACTGGTACATAACCAACGTTTGCACGCGTTTATCCTCTGGGGCCAATACCAACATAGTTCTCACTGTCTCTTGGAAGATAGACTCCGTCTCTTTGGGCAATAGAACATACAAGAAACTTATACTATGGTCGCTGATGTCCACAAACGTACAATGCCACAAGATACAACCACCGTAATTTAGCAGACATGTGGGGTCCGCCTAAATTACCTCTACGTATTTGCCCACCAATTCCAACATGCGGGAAAGGACGAAGGAGGGATCTCATTTCCCTCAGGCATTATACTGTTTTGACCATTGCTTCTCAAAAGCTGCGTCACCTCCTCCAACTCCGTGACACCAACCTTACGATGACGCTGCAGTATGTCACACAAATCCCGCATCACTAAACGATGTCATATTGAAGGCGCATAAATGAACGCACCTGCTGCGTCTAACGAAAAAGCTATTTCAAATTCAGCACCCTGCCTTCCTGTTCCGTTGTTAGTCGCCAATTTTTGTCACACAGTCAAGGCTTCCCACATAAATGTGTGCGATGGCGCAGCCAAGCGTATACAAGCCCGTAACATCCCTCTTCAAAATCAGTGTGAACCGAGCATGGCAATTCTACCACTGGTAAATATAAGAAAATTATCACACTGATCAACAACATTTACCGCTTTCCAGCAAGGTTAAATGGCTTGCTATGCACACACAAAAATTTAACATACTGGTATCGACAGCCTTCGGAAAGCACATGCCCGTTTCCCTTCTGTAAGCTTCGGTAGCAACCACGCGCCGCCGAAAAACAATGTCGCCGTTTCCATCTGAGAATGCTTTATTTCCCCAAGGATCGCTAAAAGCTTTAGATATGGACCCTTGCAGATATGTCTAAATGCGCTAGAGACGTCCCGCATGGCTGCTGTTGTCAGAAGCGGGCAAAGTGGATCATTGGATCATTGGATGATAGAGAGCAGAAGGAAGATCCTTTGTCAGCTCCTTCACTTCCCGATGATTGCGGAGATGGCGTGGGTCATTGCGGTAGAAGGTTCCGCAGATGACCTTTGTAGCTGTCTTAGAAATAGCAGAATCCCAGCGCGCTCAGGTGAGAATCTAACAGTTGTTTGAAACGTTCCTCTGTCTCAGCATCAACAATAAGATCCGGAAACCGGTTCCAATCATTCACCACGCGAGTTGATAAGGCCAAATTGAGGCGCACACGGAGATTCCTCGGTTTGCACAGTTTCATGCGGTGGCCGCGTGTCGAACTCTCAGCGTTGCGTTGAAAGAAGTCCTGTAATTCGCAACCCAGTTCTCCTCTGATTAACCACCGTAACGTATTTAAACAATTCCGTATAATGATTTATAATTAACCACTTGGCATATCAGCAGCAACATTCACAATATAATAAACCTACGCACGGGCCGAAACGCCCCATATTTTCTATTATTAACAAAGCACATTGTGTACCACAGTCACTCAGTCAAAACCGCATTGACCGCTCTCGACGTGCAATGTGGTGGCACAGTATGAACTGCGAGAAGTGTGGGCAATAAAAAGTAAGTTACAGTTGGTCACGTAACATTCGACTATGTATACTATTTTCTAAGGAAGGACTGAAATCGCTAAAACTAACGTTCATTGCCACGTTTAGGGTGGTCTAATAAAGTACGTCGTCTTTGGCGGTTATTCCAAATTGGAAATATGGAGGTTGAACTCAAGAGCGTCCTTCTTGGACACTCATTCCATAGCTCTAAAGTATTCTATTCGCTATTCACGTCAGTTGTGCATCGCAACAACATCAAATTTGCCTGCTGTAGTAACAAAAGGAACAAGTATTGCAGCGTGAAATATGACCACATCGCTTATAAATGCCTGCTCTATGAGCGCCGCAAAACAAGAAGCGAAGAAATACAGCGATTCTAGTATGTGGTCTATAAGTTGGTTAACCGTTTAATTTAGTTCTCGAGACACGGAATGCCCTGCTCGCGTCAATGTTGCTCAGGATGGCTGTAAACTAAAAGTGTTAGTATTCGAACGGGCCCAAACCTATACACACATGCACGTTAGCTAGAGGTGGGGAACACCTCAGCTACTGTGCGGCAATACACAGTAAAAAGGAGAGAAAAAAGAATTCAACTGGGGCAAGCCGGCTGAGCTACCGGAACGGATGGGCATCGTTCTGGTAAGCTACCAGCCGGTTACTATGCATCAAAAAAATTACCATGCAAAATTATATAAGGTTAAATAATGAGATCGTGGTTGGGAACGGGCCTAAAGCGATCCATTTAATCGCTTTTTTTCCTATAGACACCCTCAAAACCGGCGACTTACTGAGGAATTAAATTAATCCGCTGACTTATTTCGATACAACCCCACAACGTACAACGTAAAGCAATATTTCAAGGATGCGTTCAGTAACCACGTCACCAACGACGACCTCCGTAATCTGCGCCTAAGTGTGAGGTCGCCCGGGTCATGTAGGTGAAATATCTTGGTATTATTGCTAGTCAATATGCGTCCGGCTCTTCGTAGCCTGGAACAGGATGGTTTCGTGCAAAGCGTTTCTGAAAAGGACTTTCTTACGCACGTGTGCTTTGCACGTAATCAGCATGGTCAATTACTTTGGCGATTTCCCCACGTTGTGTGCGTGGATGCAACACATGCTACAAACAGCACTGCGTATGTACAATATTCGTCCTTAACTTTCGCTGCATTTTCAAATTGTACCACTTCTTGATAACAGACGACATAAGTTGCGGCTGACCAGGTTTTATGGGTTCGTGAATAAGAAAACTTCCAAATCGTTAGGAAAATTATTCGGTTTAATGCGTGCTACCATGTGTCACGATTTCCCCGTACGCACTTTTGTTATGGATAAAATGGCTGCTCAAGTGCGCGCAGAACAGGCAGTATCGCATTATGAGGTTCTGATGTACTAGATTCACATCCGCGAGGCCGTTCGAAAACACGTGAGGGAAGGGACCTTTTATTCTGTTCGGTAGACTACCAGCTTCTGCACAAGTTATTTATTTCACGAATGACCACAATGGATACGGAGGCCGAGCGTGCTACTTTTCCCACCTTCATCCCGTTCTAGGTTCTAGTGGGATCTGAACCTACTTAAGGAAAATGATCCGCATTTTGTACGGTATGTAACCTCTCACTGCATTTTCATCAAGCGGTAGTGGGCGAAATATTCTCAAGCTGGATTGGCGTTTCTTGGAAACACCATCAACCACCGTGTCGAGAAAGATTATCTTAGATTGAAGTAAGTCACCCATGCTTCCGACCGCCTTGCTGTGGCTGTGTGCAAAGTGTGGAAGCGGTCTGAGGTTCTGCTGAGAGAATTTCAGAGGCAGTGTACAAACCTTTGTGGCACAGCAGGTGTGTGAAGGTACAGGTAACTTCTACGCGCAGGTGCTGATAGGCCGTCTCAAGACATACGCTATCACCCTGGTTTTGCTAAGCTGGCAACACCCAAGTTCAGTGCCGCGTACTCAGACATTTGAGCAGGACTGGTATGCCAGCTTGCATGTTTCTACTTCCACAGTTTGTGGTCCAAGATAAACACCATCTATATGACATCATCTGCGCAAATAGCACGTGCAGCTAGGCAGTTTACTTGCACCTATGGCTACCGTGCGTCCAATTAATGAAGTTATATTAGGGAACTCAACATCCTGCGGGTGAAACAGCGTTTGTTTTCTTTCCTCTTTAGAAGACATTCCTATCCGTAGTAGACGGTTGGTGATTTACAACATGCCGAAGGAGTTCATGTTGTTTCGGCGTTTGAAGCTGGCGACCTCAAATCTTTGCTCCGATTAAGTGCCTGGAAGGCGTGAACCCTAGTGGGGTATCCGGGTTCATCGATAGCCTCCTAAAATAAACGGATGCGCTTATCGACGTAGTACCAGGTGCATCCGTCGCAAGTGATAAAGCCCGCTTCCAACAATCGCATAAGTTACCGCAGTGACACAAAACCGGTGCGTCGACCAGATTTTGCATCGCTTGTTGTAAACCTGTTGCAGGCAAGGACATTCATTACGTGCACAAAAGGCTACCATTCCACCGTAACTGTTTTATGTGGAAAACACAATCGACGGTTGCAAAGTTTACTCCACAGGTATAGCAGCATTTACAGTTACCCAGAAACAGTCACGTAGCATTAACACGCGTGAGTTGGAAACAAGTGTTTACGTTTCAGCTTCGCGTCGTTCACCATCTCTGATTGTAACGATTTCATTTACCTCATTTACTTTCCCTGCATACGTGCGCATGCTCGGTTAAATAGTTATTTACCAATGCGCAGATACTTCTGCTAATTGTGACGAGCAATTCACGACCAAAGGTGCTGTACCTGACCTGAGCAGGTTGAAGCTTCCGTGAGAAAAAAAGACAGTGGTTGAAATTCGTTATCAACTAACTGTTGCAAAACTGCCCCGACAGCAGAACTTGAAGCATCCGTCTTAAGGACAAGTGTAGCGTCCTCAGTGGTGTTCAAGTGATGGAGAGAGGTGACCTCACTGAACTTCTGCTTGACGGCCGTGAAAGCGGCTTCAACTTCTGGGGTTATCGTAAACGTCTTTGAGTTTCCTTTCAATAAGTCGGTAAGCGGGTGAAGTAAATCAGCACAGTTGGGAATGAGTCTGCCGTAGTAGTTGATCATACCGAGGAATCGGCGAAGGCTTCGGACAGATTGTGGCATCGGGTAGTCGAGGATTGCTTGAGATTTATCCGGGAGGGGTTTAATACCTTCACCATCGATCTTGTGACCGAGAAATTCGACGGTTGGCTGACCAAATTTGCATTTATCCGGGTTGATGTTTATCCCGTGGTTTTCAAAGCGTTCGAAAACCATTTGGAGGTGTGATAAATGCTCGTCGGGTGTGGCGCTTGTGATCAAGACATCGTCAATGTAAACGTAGACGAAATCAAGGCCACGGAGGACCTGATCCATAAAGCGTTGGAAAGACTGTGCTGCATTCCGGAGGCCGAAAGGCATACGAAGAAATTCGTAAAGGCCAAATGGGGTGATCACGGCAGTTTTTGCGATGTCTTCCTCCGCCATTGGAATTTGATGGTAAGCTCTGACAAGATCGAGTTTGGTAAAGATTGACTTTCCAGCTAGTCCAAGGGAGAAATCGTGGATATGTGGGATAGGATACCTATCCGGAACAGTGACGTTGTTAAGAGCACGGTAGTCACCGCATGGTTGCCAATCGCCTGACTTCTTAGACACCAGATGGAGAGGTGATGCCCAGCAGCTGTTTGAAGGACGAATAATGCCGAGATCAAGCATGTGTTGGAATTCCTTTTTAGCTGCCTGGAGTTTGTCAGGACGCAAGCGTCGAGCTTTAGCAGTTACAGGCGGACCGGTTGTAACGATGTGATGGCGTACATCGTGTTTGGGATCGGAAGTGTCGTTACTTGCTCGAATTAGGGACGGAAATTGTCGGAGCAAGGAAGAATACTGTGAGTCGTCAGGGATGAGGATGCGAAGCCCGAGAGAATTGACTGAGGCAAGTTTGCAGAGTGTGCTTAAAGACGTAGTATCGTCTCGCAATTTCCCACAACGTAGGTCGACCACAAGACCGAACTTGCTGAGGAAGTCGATTCCGATAATGGGCTTTGCACATCGGCGATGGTAAAAAGGAAAGGGAAGTTACGCCGTAATCCGAGACTCAAAGTAAGTAATTTCTGGCCGTAGGTCGCGATTTTAGTCTGATTAGCTGTCGTAAGCATTGGACCCGCTGGTTGCAGGGGGCGTTTTTCCAGAGAACGGGGGAGAACACTGACTTCTGCACCAGTATCAACCAAGAAGTGAAGTTTGGTTGTGGAGTCAAATACATACAACAGGCGACTAATAACCTGGCCAGCGACAGCCGCCGCCATTACTGGCTGGCCATGTGGTTTCCCGAAGTAGGAGTTGAAAAGGCTTTGGGGTGTTTACACCCTGGACGGCACTTACGCGCTGCGTCTCCGAAGCTGTGGTGATAATAACAATAACGGTGAGACTTCCGTGTACGAGAGCTGCTAGACCGTCTGAATCGAGAAACGGATCGTCGCGAAGGAACGCGGTCGCGTCTGAGATGGGACAAAGTGAGCTCTAAGTTAGAAAGCCTCTCGCTGATTGTATCAAGTAGCGTGGTTCTGGAGGGGCTGCCGGAGCTAGTCTCTGTGACGTGTGATACCGACGTTCTAATGAAGCGTTCGTGAACCTTATCGGCAGCTTCTGCTAGTTTGTCTAGCGGAAGATCATCGGCAAGCACAGCTAAAATAGCCGTGGTATTCGCAGGAAGACAATTACTCCACAATTGGCGGAGAACGGAATCATCCAGTGCGGAAGAACCGACGAGGGAACGCATGTGTCGGAGTAACTGAGATGGCGTTCTATCTCCAAGTTCAACACCAGAGAGTAACTGCTGAAGACGTGATTCGTCTGAGGCTGTAGTGCGCTTTAATATGGCTGCCTTAAGTTTATCATAGGGGGACTCTAGGGGCATAGGGTCAAGAATGTCGATGACCTCAGAGGCGATGTTGGACGGTAAGTGAGCAGTCACATATGAAAACATTGTGGACTGGGATGTAATCTTACGGAAACGGAAAATAGCTTCCACTTGAACAAACCAAACACGTGGGTTAGAAACGTCAAAAGAAGGTAAAACGAGTCCAAGAGAATGTTCCGACGCATTAATAGCGGGCGCGTGATCAGACATTGTGTAGAAAAAAAGGAAAAATATACACAAAAATAGATAAAAAAGCGGGGTCACCAATTATATGGAGGAACCGGTAAAGGAGAATACCAAGTCAGTCAGGTTTACCTCACATATAAATTATTCCTGATGCACCTTAGCGTCGGACGGCCGTAAATCCCGAGGTATGCCGAAATGTATGTGTACGTAGAATCCGATCGTGAACCAAGCAGGCAGCGATGCGCACAATCTCAATAATCCAGCGGCAACCAAGGAAGAACCACGGAAGGCGAGCTCGTAACCAAGTGTCTGTATAAAAAGTTAATTAAAACAAAGCTGTACAACAACTGCAGCGAAGTAGGTAAACGTGAAAATGCAAAATAAGCAAATTATTTACAATCGATACAAACTTTGCACGGCATACTTACGTTCCTTGAAATATACGGAGAAGCGAGCCTTGCAATCGTAGCGTTTGTATCTACATGCGTTAGTGGCCTTGCGACAAAATAGGACCAACTTACTGCTTGCAACGTGATGCTGAACGTTTTCGATGAACGCAACGGTACATGATGTAACGGTAGCATTCCACCTCGGGCACTGGCTTCCTCCTTCCACAATGGTTTGCGGCAGCAGACTTTGAGGATGCACGGGAAAAACCAGTCGCCGTTTCAATCTGAAAACGTTCCAACCGCTTCTCAACGTCCTCAATACGTTCATACTTCCCAATAACCAAAGACCTGAACAGCTCACTATCATCCACAACCATAGCCATAGCAGGAAAAACCAGTATGGCCACCGAAAATACCAAACAAACACTCCCACATGCACCAATACAGGTTATCATTTCTACGGCACCGTAACTCACATACAATGTTATTTCCAAAGCCATCTTAAACCTAGTTTACAAGTATCACACATTCAGCCACCTTGGCAACGTCGCTACGCAACCGTTGCTATGTACAGTTTGTACCACGGGACGTACGGAAACCACACAAGTTTTTCCGACCTCCGATCACACAGTTCCATTTATATACTGAGTTCTTGTATGTAGTTAAGCCCTTTCCGTGTGGGCTTTTCCACTACATATTTGGTGACCCCGTTTTCTTTTTTGAAAGCTCAGGACTCCTGTTTTTTGTGTGACTTGACTATGTCGGACCACGATCCTCGCACTGACATTTCAGAAAATTTTGTTGGTTTCTCCTTCCCTGCCTTCGAGTCTTCTAATCCTCACGTGTGGTTTTTACAGTTGGAAGCTCTTTTTCGCATACGCCGTATTACTTCTCAGTCCTTAATGTTCGCACATGTCACTGCCCAGCTTCCTACCCACATCGCAACTAACCTTATAGACTTGCTCGATTTGATTTCGGCTGACGCACCCTACGATAAACTCAAAGCCGCCGTATTAAAGCGCACCACGGCCTCCGACGAAGCTCGACTTCGACAATTACTTTCTGGTCTTGAATTAGGTGATCGCACGCCATCACAACTTCTCAGGCACGTGCGTACGTTGGTAGGTTCCTCTAAGGTCGATGACACGATTCTGCGACAACTCTGGACGAAATATCTTCCATCGAACACCTCAGCTCTTCACGCCGTCTTCGCAGATGATTTGTCTTTGGACAAGCTGGCTGAAACAGCAGACAAAGTTCATGAGTACTTTCATAATCCCTCAGCTTGTCACGCAGTTCAGTTGACCACTAACGCGGATCTTAGGACTGACCCGGTTGAAACCATTTCTGAGAGGTTATCGAAGCTGGAGCTCGCCATTTCAAGCATTAATCGCTACCGTGGTAGAAGCCCTAAACGCTCCTCTCGAAGTAAACGTAGTCCCGCCAGGAGTTCGAAACGTCATTTCTGTTGGTACCACCACCGTTCTGGCGATGATGCAAAGAATTGCCGACCTGTTTGTAACCATCCGAAGTCATTCCACAAACCGCAACAGGGAAACCTCCACGCCAGCCAGTGATGGCGACAGCTGCGTCTGGCCAATCTTACAGTCGCCTACTTTACGTCTACGATTCCTCAACCAATTTGAAGTTCTTGGTTGACACCGGTGCCGAGGTCAGCGTTATTCCTCGTTCTGCAGAAAAACGCATTTTACTTCCAACCGGACTGACATTGCAGGCGGCGAATAATACCAAGATCTATACATACGGCCAGAAAATGTTGACTCTTAACCTTGGTCTTCGTCGAAGTTTTCCCTTTGTTTTCCTCGTCGCTGACGTCAAACGCCCCATCCTTAGTGTTGATTTCCTTACCAAGTTTAGCCTGATCGTGGACCTGCGTAGCCGTAAACTATGCGATAGTTTGACATCCTTGTCTGTTTCGGGTGAAGTCACTTCGATCAGTTCGATCGGTCTTCGCTTAGCATTGTCCGCCGACAATGGGTTTACCAAACTATTACTGCAATTTCCTGCTCTTTGTCAATCGTCTAATGCTTTTCCTGAGCCTAAGCACGAAGTTACACACCACATCATAACACATGGACCGCCAGTAACCGCCCGACCTCGACGATTACCTCCAGACAAGCTTGCCACTGCCAAGGCAGAGTTCGAACATATGCTTCATCTAGGTATCGTTCATCCTTCCAATAGCCCATGGTCCTCACCGCTTCATATGGTTCTCAAAAACTCCAGTGGCGACTGGCGACCTTGCGGAGATTACCGTGCATTAAACAATGCCACCGTCCCCGATAGATATCCGGTTCCGCACATCCATGATTTCTCAACTGGTTTACATGGAAGAACAGTTTTCTCTAAGGTTGACTTGGTGCGTGCATACCACCAAATTCCGGTTGCTCCCGACGATATTCCGAAGACCGCTATAACCACACCATTTGTCTTTATGAATTCGTTCGCATGCCATTTGGTCTACGAAATGCCGCACAGACTTTCCAAAGATTTATTGATCAAGTCCTTCGGGGGCTCGACTTCGTCTGCGCCTACCTTGACGATATTCTTTTGGCCAGTTCCAATCATGCTGAGCATCTGTCACATCTCCGATCGATTTTCGAACGCTTTGCTCAATACGGCATTACGATCAATGTTGACAAATGTGTTTTTGGCCAAAGTTCTGTTGATTTTTTGGGCAACCGAATTGATTGCAATGGCATTAGTCCACTCCCCGAGAAAACACAAGCGATTGCAGACTACCCCATGCCTCAATCTTTCAAAAGCCTCCGTCGTTTTCTCGGCATGGTGAATTATTACAGCCGTTTCCTACCAGGTTGCTCTGGGCTACTCCAGCCATTGACCGATTTACTTAGAGGCAGGTCACGAAAATTCGAGCCCACTCAGGAAGCTATCGATGCATTCGACAAGACCAAGCACGCGTTGTCCAACGCTACCGCGCTTAGTCATTTGAGGACTGATGTTGACGCCACTCTGATCTTCAAGACTGATGCATCTCAGACCGCCGTTGGGGCTGTTCTCCAGCAGATAATCAACGGTCAACCTGAGCCGCTATCCTTTTTCTCCCGCAAACTCCAGCCAGCACAGACGTGCTACAGCACATTCGATCGAGAACTTTTAGCTATCTACCTTGCTATCAAACATTTTCGGCATTTGCTTGAAGGTCGCACTTTTACCATTCTTACAGACCCTAAACCACTTGCCTTTGCTTTCCGTGGTTCATCCGACCGTTTCTACCCTAGCGAAATTCGTCATTTGGATTATATTTCACAGTTTTCCACCGACATTCGCCATGTCGATGCTGCCAATAATGTTGTCGCTGATGCCATGTCGCGTATATGTCTTCACGAAGTTTCACGGCAGAAGATTAACTTAGAAGACATAGCAGCTTATCAGGAAAGAAATCCTGAGTTTGTGCAACTGAGATCAAATCCATCGATCAAAATATCATAGTTGCCAATCGTTAACTCAAACTCAAAAATTTACTGTGATATTTCTACTGGAAAGCCCGGCCTTTTGTCCCTCAGCAGTACCGCCGAATCGTTTTTGACCACCTGCATGGAATCTCACACCTGAGCATCCGAGCCACCGTCAAGCTAATTACTGATCGCTTCATTTGGCACATGCGCTCCGAAATCCAGCAGTGGGCCAAACCTTGTATCACTTGCCATACCAGCAAGATCCACCGTCACACAATTACCGTCTCCGGCACGTTTGCTCTTTCCGACGCTCGTTTCAAACATGTTCATCTTGACATCGTTGGACCCTTGCCTCCATCCAACGGTTTTGTCTACTTATTGACATGTGTTGATCGTTATACGCGTTGGCCACTTGCCGTGCCTTTACGTGATGCTTCTGCAGAAACGGTGGCGCGAACCTTCATTGAGACTTGGATTTCCGTCTTTGGCACACCAGCCACTATTACTACCGATAGAGGCTCCCAATTCAATTCGGCCTTGTTTCGTGACATGAACCGCTTGCTCGGTTGTTCCCATCTACGGACAACCGCCTATCACCCAGCCGCTAATGGCATCGTTGAACTTTTCCATCGTCAACTTAAAGCTGCGCTTACTGCTTCACAGTCGAACTCACAATGGTCAGAGCGTCTACCGATTATCTTGCTTGGTATCCGTAACACCATTTAAGAAGATATTGGCTGTTGTCCCGCTGAGTTGGTCTTTGGCACTACTCTGAGGCTTCCTGGAGAAATGGTGCTAGACTCAAGGGTTACTGGAGAAGTTGATCCGACCTAGTACGTCACACGCCTGAGGCAGCACTTCAGTTCAATTCGTGCAACGCCACCTCGAATTAGTCCTCGGAGTCAACAGGTACACCCGGATTTGCGCACTTGCCCTTTCGTTCTCGTGCGTGTTGCTTCCGTCCGTAAATCTCTGGCACCGCCTTGGGAGGGCAACTTTAAGGTTGTTGCCCGGTAAGCGAAGTACTTCGTGTTGGATAGAAATGGTTATCAGGATACTGTGACTATTGACCGCCTGAAGCCGGCGTACATCGAGTCGCGACCTATACCGAAACCCACAGACATTCCTGTCACCGACCACCCACCTTCCCAAGTATGCCTCCTACTCAGCCCATGCCTGACACCTCTGTTCCCTCTTCTGCACCCCAAGCATCTCACGACACAAACTCGAAATCGCATCATCGAACATGCTTCGGATGTACAGTTGTTCTCCCTTCCAGACTACGGTAAATGACACCCAAGTATCAAGCTTTCGTCTCAGTGACTCACGCTCTAGGGGGAAAGTTCTGTAGCGCTTGTACATATCTTTCTTCCCAATTGTACTTTCCTATTCTCACTCCCATTATTACTGTACAGTTTTGTTTTAACTGACCAACAACCGATAACACACTTTTTCGGGTTTCGATTCGCCTTCTGGTTTCGGCTCTGCGTGTTGTGCTGTTTGTCGTCGTCTGTCTGCTGGCCTCGTCGATCGATCATCGGATCTAACGCGTCGATTTATTGTGCCGACTAAGTTTCGTCTTCCGACCAGATTGTGCGACTAACTGACAGCCTTATCTAAGGTCAGCTACAGCATTCTTATTTATAGACTGAGTTCTTGTATGTAGTTAAGCCCTTCCCGTGTGGCCTTTTCCACTACATTTCCTTAAACGGATAAATACATATATGTATATAAACATATAGTTAATAATGAGCATATTTATTTAACGTAATGGTATATGAAAATATTTGGGTATACTTAAATATAAATATATGCTGATCAGCTGTCCGGAAAAGCACCAGACGGTCGTTTCGCCCTATTGGGCGCATCAGTGGTGCGCATCCTTCGGTCCTCTGCAGAGGATCGTATTGTCGGCTGACTGCGACGAACAAAAATACACACCAAAATCCTTCCATTCATAAGTACTACCAATTCGCCCGCACGGATTCCACAAAATGCTATGTCGATTCATCGCTGCCGTAACCGGGAAGTCCTGACGCCGGAAGGCCGACCGCTGTCATCTGCATAGCAGGTGCCTGCATGGCAGTGGAGGATGCGTCGGGCTACATAGCATTCAAGAGTTTCAATGAATCACGGGCAATGCTGGTCTTCAGCAAATCAAAGATTATCATTCCATTAATATGAATAAATATCAGAAATCCGTTCCGGGTGAAGAATTCTTTTCGGTAACTCATCGGACCCAAACATTTACAAATCACCGATACTGTGGGGCAAGCGTCAACTTGGGCTGGGATATACTTCTGGATTGTTTGAATGATCAAAATCGATAACTTGAGACATAGATATCGATGGTAAAACAAGTAGACTAATTACACATACATACGCAAGGCTCAATAGTCCAAAGTAATTAAGTAGGTAAAATAACAGTAACAGTGTCCGTTGGCCAAGATAGTAGTAGCGGCCGTATGAATCGTTTTTGTACACATAATTCCGGCTTCAGCTGGTGAATGCAGGTAGCCTCGGCGATGGATAAAAGCTGTTTGCGAAATCCTTGGGTATAGTGTTCAGGTAGTGAATAAATGACTTTGAAGTCATTCGCTGAAGCTGTGTGGCCACATTCAAGGAGGTGCGACATGATTGAGCTGTCTGAAGACCTCATTTCGCCTTTGTAAAACCATGCCGGGACGTGATCACGAATCCGAGATTATATGGCCTGCCTAAAGTTCACAAGGAAGGCGCCCCAATGCGCCCAATCTTGGACATGGTGGGTTCTCCTCAGCATTTGTTGGCCCAGTGGATGGTGGCGAAGCTGCAGCCGTTACGGAATTTGGTTTGTACTTGCTGCGTGTGAGACACCTACGAATTCATTGAGAGGATATCCGATAAACAACCTTGTTAACAAAAGGATGATATCATTCGATGCCCAGTCGCTGTTCACAAACATTCCATTGCTCAAAACCGTGGATTACGTATGCGAGCTTGCTCGGCAACTGCCCATATACGCAACTTTTCCGGGAATTTGCTAAAGGAGGTGCTACTCTCGTTGCACGTTAAACGTTCAGTTTCACCTCCAATGGTGAAATGTATCGTCAGATTGACGGAGTGGCCATGGGATCTCCTTTGGGGCCGCTGCTGGCTGATATTTTCATGGCGAAATTGGAACATGGCCCACTTGCAACCGCATATCCGTGAAACCGAAATGTACGTACGGTACGTTGACGACACCTTCCTACTTTGCAATCCGAAAAGCATGCGGAACAGTTGCTGAAAACTTTCAATGACGCACACGAGAATCTTCATTTCACTTGTGAACACGAACTCAGAAACCGGTTACCTTCTTGGATGTAGAAGTTATCCGTAACTCTGACGGATCATGCAGCAGAAAGGTACACAGAAAGCACACATGGACTGGGCAGTACACTAACTTCCACAGCGCAGTGCCACTACAGCATAAGCGAGTTTAATCAGATCCCTCTCCTTCCGGGCGGGCTGTATTTGTACACCGAATAACGTTAACGAAGAACTAAAGAGAATCAGCGACGCCCTCTGGGAAAATGGCAATCCTGCTAAATTTATCATGAGACATTTGAAGGAACCCAATCGCAAGCCACCTAGGAGCACTGCCCCTAAGAATCAGTTTTTCATACATATACTCTTTAAGGGCGATTCTGCAGCTGATAGGTTATCCGGACGCCTGAAAGACGCTGTCGGTAATTGTTTGGGTCACTGCGGTTACATACCTTATTGATATGAGTGATGACCACTCGCTTATATAGTGCTGATATTTGCTTCTCCGCTATACAGCGTTAATAGCAAATGGCCAGAGGTTCGCCAGATCACTGACTACTGTCTGTTGAACCTTTGCACAAATGTTATCGACACAAGCTGAGCTTTGGAAAGACAGGGACAGCAGCTTCCTTAATAAAGCTTCTGACATGAAAGTGATATTGACTGGACCTGACGGTGATACAATAGAAACTGGGATAAACATTAGGCCCGTTAACCTCCGGAACTTATGTGAGTAGTGCTTCTGTTGCTGATCTCTTGTACACGTCAGTCGTGATCAGTTCTGGAATTTCGCGCAGCACCTTACGAATGCCATTTTCGTGCCTGTAAAACAGTATGTCACCTGTACATGATCGCTACATTAAGTCCTGCAGATTCGTCACCTTGTTCACGCGGATAAAGTTCATGTAAAGCACTGTGTGCCAGGTATGCAGTGCAGGTTTCGGAATTCTGGCAGTCCTGCTGAGCTGCCCATGCCAAGTCCCTCAAGGACGTGCATTTACTTGTTTTTTACTCCTCTGAACTGACTTCTTTTTCCTCTAAAAATGGAGGGATTCTTCTTCCAACGCATGCGATACCAGTGTGCTAAACGTACTTGTGCTCGTTTCCCAGACTACGCAAGAAGGTCAAAGACGTCTCCTTAACAAATGCCCACAACACGTTATCGGACGCGACAGTATACACGTTATCATCTTCAGGATATTCCGCATAGCATACATAGTCCAACAATAGCATAACATAGTCACCGAGACCTAGTTGTGTGCTATACCGTCGAGCATGAGTTCTTAGTTGGTGAGCAAAAGACCAAGTATCGACGGACTTTAACAGTACCAAATCTGGTGCGAGAGTTTTCGTAGTTGAACAGATCGTAGCTGGAGCTTAGCACTTGCAGAGAATTTAAACTGTGTGCTATCCGTTGTCAATATTTCCAGGTCGCGTACTTCGAATTAGTCTGAAATGAGAATGTGATTGTATGACTTGTTCAAAACAACGTGAAGATGGTGGTTTAGTTTGGAGTCCTTTTCCGACGTAGAATTTAGCGGGCAGTTAATTACAGCTAGAAGACTTGTGGCTTTATACTACAACCATGGCCGGCACTAAAGCGAAACGGGGCAAGGATTTCTGGGCGAACAATAGGTTCACGTCGACGGTCAGCCTCGCAATGTAGAATCATACCACCACCCCTTCCACTTCTATCGTTCGGAAGCATCGGCGTATCAGGTAAATTGACCTCAGAATCGGCTATCTCAAGGCTTAACAAGGTCTCTGTATTCCTAGTAAGATCGGGCGGTCGTAACGCCTGCAGTTTCCCAAAATCTGCCAATTTACTACGTAGGCATTGGCGTCAGTACACAAACAGGATGGGTTTGTATGTTACAAGTGTGCTATCGGACGTCAAGTTCTATTTATGTTTTAAGCCGAACTTTTGCGGTGGGCAGCTATTCGTTTTTCTGCTTGTGTCATTGGTTCTTGAAATTCGGTCAGACTGCATAGTAGCACAAGGCTTTTCAGATTACGATGTCTTCTCTTGCGTCTCTATGTCCTTCTTGGTACCGTAACTGCAAGTGGAACTATCACCGCAAGTCTGCGGAGACAAATGCTTTATTGAGCTTACATTTCCTAACGAGTTTTTAACACTCGTTGCCATGTGCATACTAACTTGGAGCGAGGCTTCAACCACATATGTAATAGCGTAGGGCAGTGGAACCCAGTGAATACTCGTGAACCGGAACGACAACAAAAACGGGATTGTAGAGAATTAACAACCTGCGTAATAGATGCGACGAGACAAGGCTCTGCGAGCGTTGCGGATCGAGCTCACAGTGGATCACGGGCGGCATCTGGTAACGAGCATGGGCTCAGAACAATGGAGGAGGTATTTGTCGAGTACGCAATGAAGCAGACAAATACGCCGCTAGCGAAGTTCGTATGAGTGCACGCGGGTCGAGTGATGTAGCCACAGGGGAGCCAATCCCGAGCTTTCGGACGACTCATAGTCGGACAGAATCGGATATAGCGAAGCGGAGATACGGGATGGAAAGTTGGAGGGGTTGTCTCGAAGCCAAACCACGTAGGCGAATGGAATGATCTGTCACACAAATCCTCATCCTCGTTGCGTCTCGTGGAGGAAAAACGGTCCAAAGCTGTGCGGGTTTATGAGTGTTCAGTGACGCTTTCTTATAGTAATACACGCTCTGCCCCCACCGCGCGTCCTTTCCGCTAAGATAGGTCTTCTGCCGTTCTTTCGGATTGTGGTATCACTTTCTGTCTTTTTGGGCCGATGCCCTTGTAGTATTTTGTTGAAGGAACTTTTAACAACGATTCAGCTATTTAAAGATTCAGAAAGAGGACTTTGCGGAGGTAACACCAATGCGCTTGCTTATGATTTTGCGCTTCCTAACAATGAGAATCCGGTAGTTAAGATGCTTCATAAGGCTATATGGTTTTCTTGTTTTTCTTTGTAGAAGGGCCAGCATGGTTTTCCCTCTCGTTTGACCGCCCTTTCCATGGGACACCTTATAGCATGCCTACACTACTTGATGAGATGCGAAGACAACTGAGAGTTGGACGGTCTTGGTAGCTTTCCTTGAATTTAATGTTACTTGAGGAAATCGAGGTTCCTTCTAGTGCACCGAAGTTGGGTGACGTGCTACTCGTCTAAACATGGTGGGCCCACCCCATATCCAAATACTATCGTAGCTGGAATGCCACTGGTTGCCTACCTCTAGCCCCTTGCTCGTTATCATGTCCGAGTTGAACTCGGGAACCTTATAGACACTCTAGTTAAGGCAATTTGTTTCTCGCTACTGCCTGTTGGATTGGGAGTTGTGGTTGACAATTTGGGGCTGTTTAGCAAACACTAAAGTATCTCGTGGAAAGTGCGCCGCATCGCTCGTACTTGGTTCAGAAAATGGACATATGGGTGTCACTTCCGGCGTTTGTATCGAAGCGACCGATGCTCTGGTGTTGCGACCGACACGTTAGCTAAAGCACCCATCATTGGGCTAAAAACAAGGAACGCCGAATGTCAGCTATCAAGTTAGAGGCTTACAAGTGTCGGGGTAGGTGGTGTGGATGCTATGGGGCGATTAGCAAGGCTGTCTTTACCCTTCGACTTAGATTCACAACTCAGAGACGTTTGCTGTAGAAGGAGATCAGGCTTTCTAGGTTCCACTAGCAAAGTCATGCTACTTGCCAACTACTGGACTGTTTTATTCAGTTTTTTACACTCATGAGTACCAGCGTACGATTGGCTATTGTTATTACTCTGCATATTTGGCTACAATATGGCGAATCAGCCAGAATGATTTGTCTCTTAAACTCGAGTTACCATACACCAGTACACTTGGGGTGGAAAGCAAGGGTACCATTTGAACAAATGACTTCTTCACTAACTCCTCTGACCCATTCCCGCGCAGGTCGGTATGAAAGTTGATTCGAAGCCGCACCGTATAGGTTGATCAAGACATGAAAAGCCGTAAAGATGATCAAATACAAGCGGTGTTGCAGTGAATACTTTAGAGTCGAGCATCTCCAAAGTACGTTCGCTTCATCACGATGATGTCTGGAACGTCTGACCAAGTCGTATGCGAACACTATCGTTAGCGAAACAGTTGAGCAGCGTAGAACATATTTCAATGTCTCCGACTACTTCGGGCATATTTTCTGGAAGCTCGATAACGCGGATGTTTGTGTGCCGTATATACAGAATCCATTTATCATTTTCTTAACTAAGAACCTTAGTATGATCAGGTTTCTAATGTTGATAATGAGAAATAGTAGTCTCCACTAAAGCAATAAGCATACAATTTCTACCCATGGTCTGCTACGGAAAAAGCTTTACTTGCCAATTTCTTTTCCATTTTAGCCACTTAACCCCAGGCTGTACGTGAGACTCGAAATTGACGACTGTTTGACCAACTCACTTTGTGACTCCAAAGTCCGTTAAATATGCGTTCCGCTTGCTGCGTCATTAGAATTGACATGCTTCCATGTTACAATATGAGAAAAGATGCAATCTACATGTGTTTTTGCTACAATGTGTTATCAAGAGTTTAACCCTAGCAATCATTCAGATAATGCAAGATTCCTACATGCGCTTTTACGCTGAATATGTTATCCAAGCTCGCCAACCTTGGTCGAGGCGTAATCTAGAGGTGCTAGAGAGAGAGTAGAACATAGGGCAACAAACAACATCAATGGTCTACGCAATTCCTCTCGCCAGTAATGGCCGAAGTTTCTAGAAGTTTTCGGCTAAGGCTAACGATTACTATGCATAAACCTCATCCTGGTTTACCGCATATCGGGTAACCCCACTAATGTATGACGCCATCTGCTGAATCTGAGCCACAACGAAGCCCCAGCTGTAGTCGCCTGAAACTGAGTGAACTGAACAGCGGTCCGAATTACCTAAGTGAATTACTTTACTCCTCGTGTTTTTTAACCTTTAACTCTTTCCTAGGCTCGGCTGCTTCCTTAACTTCAGATATTTTCAAAAAACAAGCAGGTGTTGCCTTTAGCTCTTATATGTACTTTACTTCAACTGTGCTAATGTGGAATATGTGAGGTATCCGTATACATATACGTATCACATGGACCCATTGAAGCGGTAGTTGATTGAGTGTATTTGTTTCTATTTTCATACGGAATAAGTCTACCATAATTGGCTCCCGCATTGTGTTTCGGGGTTATATTAAATCCCCACTTCACTCAATTGTTATACAGTACTGCGTCTAAATCGGTAGATAATAAAACCGATTATTCCCATATTGTTTAACTTTGTTATCTTCACCTCAATCAAATTGCGGGACATGTCAAACACATGCTGCTTTGCCCGTGACAGATAGTCTTTCAATGTGCAGCAAACATCTTCACCGTGGTTCTGCAGAGGTGAAAGCAGTTTACTGTGGATTTTCTGACAATGTGTACTACTTGTTATCCTGCACACCAAACTGAGCTGTTAGGAACAAGTTGTTGTTTTACCTCACTTTTGATTCACCGTTTACTGCTTAAGCTCTCGGTAGTTCTAAAACGGTCCGTCGCTTGACATCACCCCAATGTGTGCTGATGTAAGGATGACTATTCGAAGAGGGAAGAGCCCCGTATAGTTCTAGTACAACCAGATTCCATCATGGCACTACTCGGTTTTAACCTAAAATAGACCACATTATCCAACCCCACGAGTGCTCCATTGTCCATGATTGCTTGCAGACGCCAGTCTCACAGTAAGATTGCTTTTTGCTCATTTCAGCTCTTTTCCAACAGTTTTTGTTGTTCTCCATGTACAGATCAATAAAATCAAAATACGAACAATGAAACAATGGTTTTATACAGTTAAAAAACTTGTAGCTTAACAAGCCTTGAGAGTTGTTCATAGTGAAAAAACCAAGTATAAGAAAAATTATCAGCATATTTTGGTTCACACTGGTGAACTCACCGCGGTATTCAGTATAAATCCTCTATAAGTCATTGTTAGATAACCCACATGTGTTTACACACGCATATATATATATATATATATATATATATATTTGCACCGATTTCCTGAAGGCTGGAGAGCTCAATGTTTGTCTGCGTCCTGTTAATAATTGAAAAGAAATCGGATCAGGTGATGCCGGCGTTATAATGCATCGTTGAGTCGTTTTTGTAAACGGGTAGCTTGGGCACAGAAGTAACAAATGTCGAAATAGCGTTCCAGGGGTGACAAATTCGAAGAGAAAAGTAGTTCTGGCGGCATTCCAGCCGACTGTATTGTGTAGCCAGTTTCAGCTGGTGACCCCTCAGTTTTGTGTTGCGGCTATGTTTCCGGAGGTGGCGGCAAGCGTCATCGGGGTTTTTCATGATCTGTAACGTTAGAATGAGGTCACCAATACAAGGCGATAACTTCCGCTATACACTGCTGAAGTTTTCACTCGCAGCAGGTACGGCAGTTGAAGCATTCCCTTCACATTTTTGGTTGCCCTTCGCAGTGCGGTAGCCAATGTAAACAGATGGCATTTTCACCATGATTGCCAAGCCTGAATCGCGTTCTCCATATGGGGCCTCACATACGCATTGTTCATTTGGGGGAAGATGGTGGGATCGAACAGCCCGAATGCCCTCCTTAAGAGAGCAAAGTGTTGGTTAGCGGTTTTGGATGCCTTCAAAGAGTGCGCCGAATAGCCGAGGTCGTTTGAATCACCATCGAAAGATCGCGCTCCTGTGAGGCGGTTTTCAGCATATTGTCTCCAAGCTTATATGAGTTAGTTGGTTTGTAGCGTACATGTACAGTCTAGTACTTGTCTGCGTTAAACCTAGGTAGATTTGCCCTTGACCATTCAAAGGCACTGTCTAAGTCTCTCTGCAGCACATCGTGTTTGTCCTGACAACCGATTGCCCACCAAAGCTTGATGTCACCGGCAAAAGGCAGGAACATCGAGTTGACGACACGCGCGTGGTCGTTAACGAAGACCATGAATAGGCGTAGCCCTAACACTGATCCCTGTGAGACACCGTAGTCCACGTCGATAGGATCAGAAAAGGAACCCCTACTTCAAACCTAAAGCTGCCACTGAAGCAAAAAGTTTTCGATCCATCCAAGGACAGGGTCCCCAATTTCGTATGCTTGCAGTTTTTAGAGGGCTTTAGGAAGTCGAGGTAGATGATATCAGTGCTGGTCCCAATATCGGCTATTTCGGTCCAACTGCCGCACGCAATTAGTAGCTGGGTAGTACATGACAGATGCTGACGGATTTCGCGTTATTCCGGTGCTACGATGTTAGACCTTTCAAAGTAGTCTATTAACGCCTTAGCTATGATCGATTTTATCGTCTTTGAAACACTGGGAGTATCACTGGGCGATAGTTGGCTGGCTCCGAACGGCTACGGCCTTTGAAAATTGGGGTGATGGTACGTTGCTTCCACATGTTAGGGACCTGCTGTTCATCCAGGCATCTTTTGAAAAATCTCAGTGGCACAGCTATCCTCGTAGCTGCCATCTGCAGTGCTTTTGGAGGAATGTTGTCAACACTGGAGGAACTATGGATGCGCAACGATAGCAGCTTCCACAAAAGGGTCACCGAACTAAAGGTGAGGTGTTTAAATACTGGCATGTGGAGGAATGAGACAGGTATGTGACATATGCTGGTGGAGCATGGAGATACTGAAGCATATTGCAGCCGTAGAAGGTTGGTGGCATCCTCGGAATTTTGAGCACTTCCATTTGCTGAGGTAGGAGGGAGAACACCGCGCTTCACATTCCGGAGGCTGTTCACGTATCTGTACAGAAGATTTTTGTTGGCACACAACCTTTCTGCTAGACTCTGCTGATGGGATGATTTGTCCTCTAGTAAACGTGTGGTACAGTGATTACGATGCACTATATAATACTTCCAGTTTTCAGTTTGTGTTCGCCTCATACAAATGCCACGCTGCATCTCTTATCGCCATGCGTTTTCGAGTTCTGCTCCTAATGATTGATGATGCTCCTGTACAACAAATAAGCCTGTTCACAGATGCAGATCTAATCAGCTCACTGAACTTGCCAGTAAAACCCGTTCATGGATTATCGATGGAGCAAGTTTCCAAAAGATCCCAAACTGCATCCCCAACAAGTTCTATCAGTGGGTTGTAGTGTGTGATTGATCGAAACAAGTCACCATGTTCTTTTGGAAATTTCGTATAACACCCAGAGTCGTAAAGTATTGTTACTTGATTACTTCGCCCCAGAGGGCTCTCCATCTTTGATTGCTTGAGCATGATCTCTTCGTTCGAGAGCACAATATCAAGCGCAGATGGCTTATTTCCTGTTGTGAATCTAGCGGGCGAACTGACATGGCTAATAAGCGGAATGCTTGCAAAAAGCTCTTGCAAGTCTGTCTTGAATTGTTCGTTGGAAGAAGCCGAAACTTCCAAACCTTGCTTATGGTATTCGCCGGAGATGAGAACATTGTTGTATCCTTGTCGTATGACCCTCCCCAACATGAGTGTCAGGCGGGAGCCCTTCTCTGGGGTGTACATTGGAGGACGATACACAATTGCAAAAGGCAAGTGTCGCTGAGCCTTAGCCTCAGACTGCACCAGAATGAGTCTCTGAGCAGCCTTTTCTGATCATCCAACGGTTCGCCCCACAGGTCATTACGATAGTAGTAAAGTGAACCACTACCCTTACATGGGCGATCATTTCAAATGAGGGACATGCCATGTATGGCGGTTTCAGAGTCGGTGATTTCTAAGTGCAGCCAAGTTTCCGTTATGAATATCAGGTCTCAAGCATATGATGCCTGACGTAACCGCAGTTCGACAAGATTGCGCAGCAGACCTTGTGCATTGGTGTGCATGCAGCAAAGTTTCTCCGTTCTTAGCAATGAGTCATGGGATGTGCATTTTGGGTATGGTATTGTGCCTACCGTGAAAGGTCGGCCACTTATCGTTTTTTAGGTAGGGTGATGACGATCTATTCTGTGTCAGATCCTGATATATTGCCAATACCTCTGATCTTCTATTTATATGTAGGGTATGGGTTGTGTTTGCCAGTTTGATTGACTAGCCGAGAAGAGTTATCCGAACTGTTATCTGGAGGTGGTCCAACTAAGTGGCTGCTTACGTATGTTTTCTTAGGGGAAGCTGTTTTGATCCGGAGCTCGGAAGCGAGGCTGTTACGACCGGCATACCAACTTTCTAACACCATACTTGGCTTTTGTCTGGATTGTAGCACCAGTTTTACAATACTCGGGCTATTTCCTTTGTATTTTCGAAACCCGCGAAGCCTAGAGATCGACTGCATTATGACACTTTCTAGGGATGGAGTCTCTCAAATGTATCGCCACTGATTTTGGTCGTGGGCAGTCGCTTCGCGCCCATCATGACTTCCAGTCTCGGGAACATCGTGTACAAGGATGGTCCTAGCCATGGATTTCTTTCGGTGTTCTTCCAAATCACGCATCGCTTGTTTGTGCTCGCTACATGGTATATTCTTGAAGATTCGGATGGAACATGGCACATTCCGGAGGCGCGGTGTCGACAAGATAGTTTCTGCTTCACCAGCGAAAGCAATAGAACACGGAGAACTTTCGCTTCACCTTGGTGCTGTGAGTTTGTGTGATTGGCAACGCGTGTCAAATTGACGGACTTAACTACAACACCTGTGATGTTACAGATGGAGTTCCACTGGTTCATATCACTGAGCTGTTTTCCTTTTAAGGAATTTGACGTTGACTCTGGAACTTTGGTGCAGATTACTGATAGTATATTATGTCTATCGCGGATTGATATCAATCGCTTAGCTGGTCTTCATACAAACGGTGGAGGCTGTGGAAGTACAACTTCACCATCTACATTTACTTCAGGCCCAGTGGGGGAAATTTCCGGTTGATATTGGCAGAAACCATGTCCGACCACCGTCCGAAATTTTGGAACGGTTTGGAGGGGGGATGAGGACCTAATCATACTTATTCCAATCGGACCGCTGGTCGTTGCTGTAGGAGTATTTGGGCAGTTGGTGACTTTGATTTCTTATGCTACAGTGGACACATTTTAGATGCTGTGCACAGCATTCTCCCTCTGTTTTGCAGCGGTGCCTAATGGAATGTTCCTGGGTTTGCTCATTGTCAAAAGTTCCTTAAATGAATGAAATTTGATTACCCTTATTTCTTCAAAGGTTGTCAACAGTCTCGTGTTGTTGCGCTAATTCATGCACAATCATTACCAGCAGGATAACCATACATAATTCACAGAACCATAGAGAATCTGGTTGAATATTAAGTATCTTCAACTGGCTAACTGTGGGCTATGCACATTTAAAAAGGAACTTGTTTCGGCAGTTTCCACACCGAATTCCGGTTCGTCCATTCTTATGGCATGAAGGAAAGCCGCATACTACTGTCAGCTTCGGTGTGGAATAAGGGGCAATTGTTAATTGTTCCTTAAAACTATTGCGTCGATTGATCCCTTTTTTGTCAGTGGTGCCGTTGTCTATCGGTCGCCGTATTTTCAAGATCCAAGCGTTCGGTGCGCGCACAGCTGGCAGACTAGGATTGAGCGGAAGAATGGTTTGCTCGTTAAGTTCTGAGATTTAACTAAAGTGAGTAAGCGATGGGGACACAAAATTCCGGTTAGTTAAATCGATTAGCGGTCAGCAGCTGTGATTGTAGGCGCGTCGTATAGATTGAGTTGGCTTTCGTTTAAGATCACAAATATTGCTTAGTGTCCGTGGTTAAGAAAATTCCTCGATTCCGTTTAAGCAGGAGCCGTGCAAAAGCACGATGTTGAAAGTTCAGATGATCTACACGAGTTAGATACGAGAGATGTAATGCACTAAATAGCGCTAATGAAGGTGGATTAAATAAGTGTAAACATACGTGTGTATGTGTGTGTGTGATGAGAGGCGTGTCAGTAAATCCGATTAGAGTACGAGACCGGATTTCTTACGTCCGAGCGGTGAACTGATGTAGTACGCAAGTTACAGTTTGTACTAGCTTACCATATTTCGTATTGTTATATTTGGGATCAAACGGCTGAGACAAGGTGGACAGTCAGGTCAGTTTCTGGCGCACTTATGGGATACGCGCACTTACAAGCAATGAAAGAGTTACTATTTGTGGTTTTATTGATTAAAGGCTTGAGCCTGATTTGTCTGTTCGGCACACTTGCTGATAGAAGATAAGGAAGAAAATGTACCGTGCAGTAGTGAAAGTCTTTAGGTGACGTGCCTACTGGTCATACCATTTGATAAGTTTCTAAAGCACTTTGTATGTTAGGGTTAGCACCTTCTTTCCAGACTCTGTAGAGTCGTCGACTATATCCTTGGTGGGATAGGAGCTTCAAGCTTCAGCACTATCCAACTGTCATAGATGGTAGCAAAATCCGGACATAATGGATGTCCAGGGTGAAGAACCACAAGTAATTGTCCGGAGCACTACCATAGCACTGGATCTCATGAGACCGCTCTAGAAAATGAAAGTTTCAAGTTGCTAGAAATTACCGGACGTTTCTAAAAGTATGACGGATTATTAGTATAGCAAATACTCACCTACCCTGCAGAGCGATTTCGACGGGAATTACCGGTGCGTCGCCCATAACAGGTTACAACTTAACGATGTCTAATGCAGTGATGAACGCATGTTATCTTGAAACTTAGAAATAATAAGTTGTTTGGCCGGTTAGCCGAACAACCTCTTGGTGGTACCATCTGAGTGGTTCAGGTTAACCCGGTTCCAGCAAATAGTTCGGCCGCAGTGTTCCAGGAATTGGTGGGTTTGTGCCTGGCATGTGATCTCGCTATAAAAAGCCAAAAACGTCTGCTAAACAACATTGTGACGTGATGCTTGGCTCACCACCAACTAAACTTTCTCCTTGCTTATCCGGACAACCGCTCCAAGTCCACAAACATGAAGCATCACTTTAGCACTGGCGACACGACGAAAAGTGCAAGAAAGCACTTACAAATCGCAAAAACACGTCTACACAGATCCAGATGCCCACATGCAAAACTTTCTTTTATCAACATAAGTGATAACCCTATTGTTCCATTGTAAATAAACTGAGCACATTTGGGTACTCTTACCATGATCTTGTCTGTGCAAGCGTGCCGCATGTAGTCGAGAATAATCATTTTATTCATTTATTTACCTATTCAAGTAAGTTATTTGCTGTTTCAAAACTCGGAATTTGAATGTACGTACCTTGACTCAAAAGCAACATCTTTGGTCAAAACAAAAGGTACTTGATTTTGCACACATTTGCTGACGTGAAACAAGTTTATTTGCCATGAATGACTAATATACAGTAGTTTTGTCGACGATAAACTCCTCGAGTGTATTTTCAGCACCTGCTCAAGTTCTATCACATTGCTCTCGGTGGAGGCATTGCAGATGTGTGTGAAAAAGTGGTAATCAGTAGTCCAGACGTCAGGTGAGTTTGGTGGGTGAAGCAAAATTTTGTTGCGTAGATCGTGCAGGTTCCGCACGGTTGGTTGTTCCACATGCAGCCAAGTTTTATCATGGCGAATAACTTACACCATTCCGTGAATCCATACCACTGATACATGTTTACGTTTCTGTTGCATTTCGGTACTTTGTTAAGATGCTTCTCCGCCGTAGTGGTTTTGGTTGGGTTCAAATGGCTGTGATGTATCAGACCAGCTGCAGTCCACCAATTAGCCACCATAAGCCTTTTCGGATGTAATTTCGACCTTTGGAAGTGTTACGGAGCTTGATCGTGGGCCAACTATTCAGTAGTGCTTCGCCGATCGTCGTAAAGGACTTACTTTTCGTCGTACATCAAATTACGGTTGAGATACGACTCATTTATATTGGGCAGTACATGGGGCAGGCGATACCTACAAACGACCAGTTTAAATTGTATTCAAATTGTGCGGCACCACGTTATTAAACCTTATCGATATTGCAAAGTTTCGTAAAGGCTAGAAAACGGTCATTGCGCTACTAATAACTCAGTAGCAACAAAATCAGTTTTTAATACGGATTTGCTTTAACTGCGGCCTTTAAATGTTTGCTGTTCACTTTCGATGGTCTTCCACAAAGCTCTTCATGTTAAAGTCTCTCGCACAAATTTCGAAATTTTTGAAACCAACTCTATGCGTTCCGGTCATTATTGGCCCCATGACTAAATGCGCTGTTCCCGCAACGATCATTTTGCTCAGTGGTTTGACCAAGTTTAAATTGGAACATGAAAACTATGTCCTCTATACATGTCACCGTAAATTATCTGTAAAAGCGTAACATGTGTCTCTGCACTAAATTACCAGTAATGCTAAATTAAAAATGAAGGCGCTTAGTACTGATATATAAGCTTAAAGGCAAATTACCAGAAATGTATTGAAATATAAAGCAGCTAAAATTAAAATGTCAAAAAGCACAATACCTTTTTAACGACCTACTATTGTCTCGGAGCGCGTTGGTAGTGAGAGATAGCTATTTCTGTCTACTCGTATAGGATGGCCGTAACTGTTCGAGGCGGACCGAATAAACGTCAGTAAAATTCGTCAAAAATTTATCGTCAAGTCAGTTACAGCAGCATCCTCCACTTCAACGTCCGAAGAGGCATATGCGGTCATACGCTGAACATGCCTTCTAACCTTGACAGCGCTAGCCGAATAGTGACTGCTTTCAACTTGAGGGTCCTCACTAGAGGTTGATCACAAATCTGCAAGGTGAGAATTCCGTAAACAGTAAAAAGTTAAAGGATAAGTACTTAAACGAAGACAACACGGGGTGTATTAGAACCCTGCTTCGAAATCCTTGATGATCCTGCACCATTCGAAACATGTGTACTATGTCTGCTCAGAGTTACAACACGAACATGACATCCTCCCATTCGAAGCTAGCGGAACGGTATGATTGTTTGACTGGTGTCGCTATGTTCTGCTCCGAGGTATGCTTGGCGCTAAAACACCCCACCACCAACAGTCAAAATAGCTAAGGTTTTAACCATGTTTATATAACTCATTGTGACCTTGGCTTAAAAACGCTATCCCATGTAATCGCGTCATAACTTGGTTCAATCGTTAGTTTACTTTCACTTCCCTGATTGCATGCAGAATGGCTGAGCAGACGAATATATTTGGACTCCTGAGTGGAACTATTAAAAGTGCATTCTTTAGGAAACCTGGAGAGACACACGTGCATACGCTTTCTAGAAAAAGGTGGGAAACCACGGATAATTACTAAATCTTATGGTATATGTATTACACTTTGTGTAACTCTCGGTCCAATGGATTCACCGAAATTAATGAGCAGTTGAATTTTAATTTTAACTAACTTCAAATAATACTTACACTTGTACTTTCAACCAGCTGATACTGATACTGCTTTTATTTAATACCTTGATTTTAACTGCTACTATCCATGAAAGCTTTTTGGCACTGTAATTATCATACTTCATATTGAAGGCTCTGAAACTGCAATTAAAACTAAGAAGACGTGCATTCGCATGCATCGCTTTGCGCGAGGTCTGGGAAACAAGTGCTTCTCCATTTATAATTTCGCTGAGATGGCCGTATAGCAGATAGGCTAGACTGTGTTCCACACAGCTAATGTGTTCAACGAAGTCCACACTCCTCCAATCAGAGCTGAGCCTTGTTACATCCTCAGTTGTCCTATCATTGTAATACTGTAGTATCGATTATGGCAACGTGAATAATATCGACAGAAAACCTGCTTAACACATTGGGAAATAGTCTGCTTAGTCAGATCGACAGCATTGCAAAAACTAAGTAAACTGTCCTGATCCAGAGGCTTGAATCTTGATCTGATGCTGCTATACCATAGGAGGAGTCAAAAGCTTAGCTACAACTTGCTTAGGTTAGAACTGATAAGCTGTTTAACCCCATAAACATTATACATTAATTAAACCAGGACAATGATTGGTACCAGACTTTATCTAATCAGATATGTTTCACTATGGGATAGGCCACCAGTCAAAATCCGGTAGTGTGGGACTACAGAAAATATTTCATAAAAGGCGTTAGTTGCTATACGTTTCACATAAATATGACAATTTTATCCACAGCAAAGTCATTTAATTAATTAGTATTACACGGGGGCAAAGTAGCTGGCAAACAAATGCTGAAAACACTTACCTAAGGTTGACATTGTGGGCTGTCAGTTGAGAACTCTCGAAATAGTACTGGCGCCCTACATTAAGTCATATGAAGACCAACTTTTGAGAGAACTGAACGACTAAAAAGGCTCGATGATGAATCATTTCGCCTGCAAAATATACGCATGCGGATCTAGGGCGAACACATTCCGAGGAGCAACATTCCAGTGGCAACAACGACTCCAGAACACCCCTGTGTCTATTAGGTATGCTTATCTAGAGAGCTGTTAGGTGATTTGCATCACATAGGCACGTTATCAAAGGGCTACACCACGTGCTATACGAAGAGCAACTCAGAGAGCTAGGCATTTTCAGTGGACGCCATCGGCGTTTTCTTGGTGACCTAGTCATGGTTTACTAAATACGAAGCAACTCTAATCACTCGTGTCATCAGCAATTAATGCTTAATCGCAACAACAGACTTAGACGTCACCATATCAGAGTGGCAGAACACTACAGCCGGTTGGATTGTAGTAGAACATTCTTTACACTGCGTGTTTACCACACATGAAGTACCCTTTCAGAAGCTATTGTTTCAGCCTCTACGTTAAACATGTTAAAAGCTCGTGTCGACGGCTGTACTACCCTATATCTCCTAACCCAAACGACCAACACAGACAGCAGGACAACAAATATACATCAACCCACCTCCACTCATTCCTGAGAAACATGGACAATGATCTTGGATAACACCTAAAATTAAGGGTGGATTGCTCAGACGGGGAGCACTGTTACCGGGAAGTTGGTACTTTTTGATTGTTCACTATTTCTGGTCTATACGTTTTTTTCTTAATTTTATTCACCCCTAAGCGATCATCCGGTGGGACATGTAAAGATTCAGCATTTTCCGCAATAGCCCATTGATTAGAAACATGTGGTGCATATAAAAATACACTGTACCATCAACGAAACATACTCTAGCATAACTCAAGCGGCTCCAGAAGTCCGCATATGCTCGTTCACATGTGTCACTCATGCAAACGATTGACCGCACTTGTTTACTGTGAGCTGTGCTACTTATGGATACGGTTCCTTATATATTGAGAAATTGCCCCAGCATTGCTTGGGGTAGTATTAGCACTGGTATAAGGATTCATAATTAACAGCCAAGCAACTGGTGGAGAAAGAGACATGTCCCTACTTTAACATCTACATAAACTAAGCAATCGAGAAATATGAGCATAGCCTGCTGTCTCTTGGGCACAATAGTGGCAAAGTAACATTGGGACCGAGAACCAAAACACACCAAACGCATTCATTCAACCTAGCCCCTGGAAATCCATAGGTTATGGAGTAAGGCTGATGACAGCAACCGGTACACGGCGTCCCGGTCACAATTTATCTTTGTGTAAAGAAGATTGGAATGTGCAGTTTGCAGGAAGAATTCAGTCAGAAAGTTCACTGACAGCCGTCCGGTATACCAGCCAGTTAACCAGAAGTATTTCAGATGAAAAGAAAATGGCAGATTCAACCACTTCGATTCTCTGGTTGTTAAACCTACGTCTACTGCGTCAATCTAATTGCATGAAGCCCGCCCAAGTAGTAACAATATTCTTGGAGAGATTGGCAATTATACGCGGTTGCTTGCGCAACATGATGAATGCTAAGTCATGAAAACAGTTGCTAAAAACAAATGCCTAGTTGAAGCGATATGATAAACAAAGACATTCAATCTCGAATTCACCTTATACTAGCAGCTGCTAGGAGACCATCCAAATTTTGTGCCCATAAAGCAGTGGTTTAAATCAGATAAAAAATGTGGATGCTCCACCAGTCCTGTAGGATGGTTAGAGCAAAACTTGTAAGATGAAATGGTGTCGATAATAGAAAGTGAAAACTGTATAGCTCACTAAGAAGTGTGCATTGGCCTAGACGTGAGTATTCCTGCCCGGAGTTTAAGAAGCAGTTGATACCACCCAATTTTGTTCAGCACTATTTCCGTCATTTCTCGTCCCTAGGTCATATCACTCCGAATAAAGGTGTCAGTTTTGTCCAGTCGTCTTTTGAGTTGTAATACTGTAGTCGCACTAACTACATACGCTGGGAGGAAGTTTCAGGGCTGACTCTGGGAGGGAGAATACCTTTCGTCGACTTTCCCGTCCGCCGTATTGCATGACAAGCTTAAATCGATGGCCCACTAGAAATGTGATCGGCTCAATTTTAAAACATGATAGCAAGTGTGGTTGGAGTTTTTAGGATCTGATTTACCATTATTAGATGGCCCGGTAGACGCCGATACCATCCGCTTTGCATTTTTAGAGCTTTCAGCGAGTAAGCAGGAAAGGTGGGAAAAACCTTTAACGTTTTCGTCGCCTTGCTTTAGACATTCTCGTATGTGATGAGATGGTGCGTTTGCCGGGATTGAGAATCTTAAATGGCGTATTTCACGTGCCCTCTTACGTATGCTGCAAGCGCTTTCGGAGAAACGGAGGCGTCCTACTTCCAGAAGGCTATAAGAAGGAGGCCGAAGGGCCGATTTGTTTCCTTTAATACCTGCCTCAAACAGCTAAGATCATCTTGCACGCGCACGCCGTATTTGCCCTCATGAGAAGGGCGCCGTAGCATTTGCTGCCTTAGTCAGTAGTTGTGCGTACTATGATGGCGTATGCTGAGAAAATAACACTAAGCGGCTTTGAACTGTAGTGCGTTCTCGATGCATCATGTGTACACTTCATCCAGATCATCTTGTATGACTGTGTGGCTATCCGCCGTAGTGATAGCATGCCATATCTCTAGATCATCAGCGAATAGTAGTAAAGTGGAAGTTAACACACCCGCGAGATCATATATAATGACCAATATTAGGCAGGGTCCGAGTAATGAGTACCCAGGTACGCCCCACTGGAATTCCATTGACTCGGATAGGGTGTTGCAAACCCACACATTCATATGGTGCTTAACGAGAAAGTCGTCTTTTCAGCCAAGAATTTGATTACCGATTCCTTAATTCTGAAACTTGTACAGTAGAATTCGATGGTCCAAACTGTCAAATACCTAAGAGAAAACCAGATGGGCGGCAACTCCTCCTACAACAGCATCCACAGACTCCGTCTAGCATGCACAAGCTATGAACAGGTTAGTAATATAGGACGAATTCTGACGAAATCCGTGCTGCTCCGTAGGGAGAGGTTTATTAATTTACAGGCACCCCATGATTGCGACAGCGAAAATGGACTTCAGGATCTTGGCGATCGTCGGAGGCAGTGTTATCAGACGATATTTGTTGGATCTGCGCGCTCACCACTTTTGTAGGTTAGAGTGATGATCCCGTGCTTAACATTGCAGCAACCTGCATCACGTTATTTCGTGGTTGAAAGAATATAACTACCGGTTCGGCTAAACTCCTAACGGACATATTCAACGCTTTTGGGCGAGTGCCGTCTACAACTGGTGATCTGTACTTGAGTGAGAATAGTGACGACTTCAATACAGTAGCGGTTGTAAATAATAGGTGGTTAAGATGTGATGGAGGAATAATCTGTGTAGTCACAATGTAAGGTGATTTTACACTTTGTAAGGCACAAGCATGTTGTTGTGCAAGAAGGTTGGCCTCCTGTAGTGACCTGGAGATTTCTCCCGCTCGATTGTGTGAATCGCTTTAGAATATGCTGAACTCTAGATTGCTCATTTATTAAGAGAGTAGGCAGTTTGTCTGTTCGAATGGTGCTCATGCTTGTTTGACACACAAACAAGAGCGGACTTTCGCTGTGGCCTTAGAATCCGGAGTCACCTCACATCAGCACCCGGAAACATCGTGCCTAGCTAGTTTTCTATTGTTGCCTTTTGTTTGGTCTCCGATCGTATCAACTATTTAAATAAACCTTTTCCAAGCTTCTTGCTGTGTTTTCTTCTGTACACTTGTGTTTTGTCGTTCAGATGCATACTTGGTACCTAGCGCCCGACAAACATGCAATATGCTTCTTGACCCGTATTTACTTATCTGCATGCTGTGTGCAGAGTAGGAATTCCGTACTTAACGCTGTGAACTTATTTACGTGAATGTGAAACAGCTTGGGTTTAACTGGAGGGTCAAGTTTGGACTACACGTTGTGTGATTGGATTTCGACGCGTAATCTCAATGTAACGGACTGAGATGCACATTGAAATGAACCTCAGATACTGCGCTCGCTGGGGCCGCACGCAAAGCAGATAGAAATTGAGTGTTGCCCACCCGAAAACACTGCACAACCACGACGCGTTTCGATGTAATTTTATCTCATCAGGTGGAGACAGCAGACCTCGATCCCACGACCATTGGAATAGTAGCCGAAACCCCTACCCCTTTGGTTACCGCGTCACGGTGGACAACTCTTGGCGCAACGGTAAATGACTAATTGGAGCGTCAAGCTTGGACTGCGCGTCGCAATCCAATCACACAACGTGTAGTCCAAACTTGACCGTCCAATTAGTCATTTACCGTTGTGCCAAGCGTTGCTCACCGTGACGCAGTAGCCAAAGGGGTAGAGGTTTCGGCTACTGTTCCAATGGTCGCGGGATCAAGGCCTGCAGTCTCCACCTGATGCGATGAAAATACGTCGAAACACGTCGTGGTTGTGCAGTGTTTTCGACTGGACAACACCCCATTTCCAGATTGGGGTTTGATAAAAATCCTATCAAAAGGATTTTTGGCACTGTATCCTCCCGAAGGAGCTTGACACAGTGACTACTCCGTGTTAAATAAATAAATAAATTTTTATATTGCAGGAAAACTATGTACGGCCAATATGCGGGTGTGATCATATGTACACAGAACAGCAGCGTCGTGGTTTACAAGGTTTGAAAGATGACAATAGAAGCAAAAGACAAAAATAGCGTTTCAGAACATAAATCATTCCTCGGATCATCGAGTTGATCACTCGAATTGCGAAAGCCGCGAATATCGGCGCCTGTGTTTCACATTTCTAGGTCATAAAACTCGGGAGCATTCAAAAGTGGAGTAGAGGAGCGTAGTCGGCACAGAAACATGCCTAATTTCACGGTAATGAGATGTGTGGGCTGTTACATGTGTGTCGTCCGCTAAATCGCTGAGCCGATGAGCAAACACAGACATACAGATCGATTGACCGATAGCTGATTCGTCCACTCTTTTTCCTTGTGCTGATTGGTTCCTTTTCGACTTATTCATCTGGTGTAACCCACAATCTATCTATTACAGTTTTTGACATGTCCCATCCGGTGTGTGTGTTCTTATTCATTTCTTGCTCGGACTACGGGTCCAGGTGCGATCCAGCGATACTCGAGTAATACGTATCAGAATGGCGACGGTTGCTACGAGCCCTCTTGCGGAACTGTCATATTTTTGGCCTGATGGTGCAGAAAAACCCTCTCTACAGTCGTGGATACAGTGGAAAATATCTTTCCAACATCAAATGACTCTCTTTCCTGTGTTAAACCCCTCTATTGTGTTATCCGATACCCACTGGATTATGTTATTCCGCCAAGCCCTTGGAGCAGAAGGACAACGTCATTTTGACACTATGAACTTGGTGGCTAAGACCAGTATTGTGCACGTGATCCAGTCGTTTGAGGAATTGTGGGGAATTTAACAAAGTGTGTTTTCCGCTCGTTATCAGTTTTTCAAGCTACAGCAACGATGCGGAGAAAGTGTAAATTATTTCATTGCCCGCATTCATCAAGCTACACTGGTATGCCGGTACAATACCATTCTCTCAAGTCGGTTTGAAGAAGTCATGAAAATCCAGTGCCTAACTGGTGGAGTTACAGATGATGGTGCGAGGGAAAAATTATTGTCACAGGAGGAAGAAACCCTATTCTGGGAAATGGCGTGTAACCTTGTAGTCAAAGGGAAAATCTAAAACCCCAACTATCCACCTTCAACCCTCCTCAGCCTGTGGAATGTGTGAACAAACTGTCACCACGGTTATCCTCTGAAAACAGGGTACGGAAGTTCGTCTGCTACCGATGCGGGGATCAGCACACTTCTCCCACCCAGTGTCCTCATACTCGCACAAAGTGCAGTAATTGCGGAAAACTTGGCCACCTGGCACGTGTTTGCCGTTCCCCACGGTCACAAGTCTCGATCAAATCATTGAACTCCGACAACGGTGAGTGCCCAGATTCCCAGCTAAATTTTATGAACCATATAATTTCAAACTGCTCAGTTATGACGAAAGTGTCTCCATATAGGATCACACTTCATGTTAATAACAAACCTGTTTTATTTGAATCGGATACTGGTTCCGCGGTGACATTGATTAGTAAAAACACGCTCTCATTGTTACCCGACCTGGAACCGACTGATACCGTTTTTAGAACCTATACAGGAGAAGTGATTGATTTACTTGGGAAATGTCAGGTACAAGTGCAGCATCAGGGTAGATCACACAGTCTGGTACTTCATGTCGTGCCTCAGGCTCCAGTCAATTTGCTTGGTCGCGATTTGAATAAAATGTTACCACAAGTATTAAATACTATCCACTCCGTGGGGGAGGATACCTTTGAATCGGTCCTTTAACGATATCCAGAAGTGTTTGACGAGCAGCAATAAGGCAGACTCAATAATTTTAAAGCAAAAATCCATATGTCAGACTGAAGTACACCAAAGTTCTTTAAGGCCAGAACACTGCCCTATTCCGTGAATAATATCGACAGAAAACCTGCTTAACACATTGGGAAATAGTCTGCTTAGTCAGATCGACAGCATTGCAAAAACTAAGTAAACTGTCCTGATCCAGAGGCTTGAATCTTGATCTGATGCTGCTATACCATAGGAGGAGTCAAAAGCTTAGCTACAACTTGCTTAGGTTAGAACTGATAAGCTGTTTAACCCCATAAACATTATACATTAATTAAACCAGGACAATGATTGGTACCAGACTTTATCTAATCAGATATGTTTCACTATGGGATAGGCCACCAGTCAAAATCCGGTAGTGTGGGACTACAGAAAATATTTCATAAAAGGCGTTAGTTGCTATACGTTTCACATAAATATGACAATTTTATCCACAGCAAAGTCATTTAATTAATTAGTATTACACGGGGGCAAAGTAGCTGGCAAACAAATGCTGAAAACACTTACCTAAGGTTGACATTGTGGGCTGTCAGTTGAGAACTCTCGAAATGGAACTGGCGCCCTACATTAAGTCATATGAAGACCAACTTTTGAGAGAACTGAACGACTAAAAAGGCTCGATGATGAATCATTTCGCCTGCCAAATATACGCATGCGGATCTAGGGCGAACACATTCCGAGGAGCAACATTCCAGTGGCAACAACGACTCCAGAACACCCCTGTGTCTATTAGGTATGCTTATCTAGAGAGCTGTTAGGTGATTTGCATCACATAGGCACGTTATCAAAGGGCTACACCACGTGCTATACGAAGAGCAACTCAGAGAGCTAGGCATTTTCAGTGGACGCCATCGGCGTTTTCTTGGTGACCTAGTCATGGTTTACTAAATACGAAGCAACTCTAATCACTCGTGTCATCAGCAATTAATGCTTAATCGCAACAACAGACTTAGACGTCACCATATCAGAGTGGCAGAACACTACAGCCGGTTGGATTGTAGTAGAACATTCTTTACACTGCGTGTTTACCACACATGAAGTACCCTTTCAGAAGCTATTGTTTCAGCCTCTACGTTAAACATGTTAAAAGCTCGTGTCGACGGCTGTACTACCCTATATCTCCTAACCCAAACGACCAACACAGACAGCAGGACAACAAATATACATCAACCCACCTCCACTCATTCCTGAGAAACATGGACAATGATCTTGGATAACACCTAAAATTAAGGGTGGATTGCTCAGACGGGGAGCACTGTTACCGGGAAGTTGGTACTTTTTGATTGTTCACTATTTCTGGTCTATACGTTTTTTTCTTAATTTTATTCACCCCTAAGCGATCATCCGGTGGGACATGTAAAGATTCAGCATTTTCCGCAATAGCCCATTGATTAGAAACATGTGGTGCATATAAAAATACACTGTACCATCAACGAAACATACTCTAGCATAACTCAAGCGGCTCCAGAAGTCCGCATATGCTCGTTCACATGTGTCACTCATGCAAACGATTGACCGCACTTGTTTACTGTGAGCTGTGCTACTTATGGATACGGTTCCTTATATATTGAGAAATTGCCCCAGCATTGCTTGGGGTAGTATTAGCACTGGTATAAGGATTCATAATTAACAGCCAAGCAACTGGTGGAGAAAGAGACATGTCCCTACTTTAACATCTACATAAACTAAGCAATCGAGAAATATGAGCATAGCCTGCTGTCTCTTGGGCACAATAGTGGCAAAGTAACATTGGGACCGAGAACCAAAACACACCAAACGCATTCATTCAACCTAGCCCCTGGAAATCCATAGGTTATGGAGTAAGGCTGATGACAGCAACTGGTACACGGCGTCCCGGTCACAATTTATCTTTGTGTAACGTAGATTGGAATGTGCAGTTTGCAGGAAGAATTCAGTCAGAAAGTTCACTGACAGCCGTCCGGTATACCAGCCAGTTAACCAGAAGTATTTCAGATGAAAAGAAAATGGCAGTTCAAACCACTTCGATTCTCTGGTTGTTAGACCTACGTCTATTGCATCAATCTAATTGCATGAAGCCCGCCCAAGTAGTAACAATATTCTTGGAGAGATTGGCAACTATACGCGGTTGCTTGCGCAACATGATGAATGCTAAGTCATGAAAACAGTTGCTAACAACAAATGCCTAGTTGAAACGATATGATAAACAAAGACATTCATTCTTGAATTCACCTTATACTAGCAGCTGCTAGGAGACCATCCAAATTTTGTGCCGATAAAGCAATGGTTTAAATCAGATAAAAAATGTGGATGCTCCACCAGTCCTGTAGGATGGTTAGAGCAAAACTTGTAAGATGAAATGGTGTCGATAATAGAAAGTGAAAACTGCATGGCTCAATAAGAAGTGTGCATTGGCCTAGACGTGAGTATTCCTGCCCGGAGTTTAAGAAGAAGTTGATACCACCCAATTTTGTTCAGCACTATTTCCGTCATTTGTCCTTCATAGGCCATATCATTCCGTGTAAATGTGTCAGTTTCGTCCAGTCCTCTTTTGAGTTGTAATAAAGTAGGCACACCAACTACGTTCGCTGGGAGGAAGTTTCAGGGCTGACTCTCGGAGGGAGAATACCTTTCGTCGACTTTCCAGTCCGCCGCATTGTATGACTAGCCCATCAGAAATGTGACTGACTCAATTTTAAAACATGATAGCAAGCGTGGTTGGAGTTTTTAGGATCTGATATGCCATCATTAAATGTCCCAGTAGACGCCGATACCATCCGCTTTGCATTTTTAGAGCTTTCAGCCAGTTAGCAGGAAAGGTGAGACAGACCTTTAATGTTTTCGTCGCCTTGCTTTAGACATTCTCGTATGTGATGAGATGGTGCGTTTGCCGGGATTGCGAATCTTAAATAGCGCACTTCACGTGCCCTCTTAGGTATGCTCCAAGCGCTTTCAGAAAAACGGAGGCGTCCTACTTCCAGAAGGCTCTAAGAAAGAGGCCGAAGGGCCGATTTGTTTCCTTTGCAATCTGCCTCAAACAGCTAAGATCATCTTGCACGCGCACGCCGTATTTGCACTCATCAGAAGCGCGCTGTAGCATTTGCAGCCTTAGCCAGTAGTTGTGCGTACTATGATGGCGTATGCTGAGAAAATAACACTAAGCGGCTTTGAACTGTAGTGCGTTCTCGATGCATCATGTGTACACTTCATCCAGATCATCTTGTATGACTGTGTGGCTATCCGCCGTAGTGATAGCATGCCATATCTCTAGATCATCAGCGAATAGTAGTAAAGTGGAAGTTAACACACCCGCGAGATCATATATAATGACTAAGATCAGGCGGGGTCCGAGTAACGAGTACACAGGTATGCTCCATTGGAATTCCATTGACTCGGATAGGGTGTTGCAAACCCACACATTCATATGGTGCTGAACGAGATAGCCGTCTTTTCAGCCAAGAATTTGATTACCGATTCCTTAATTCTGAAACTTGTACAGTAGAATTCGATGGTCCAGACTGTCAAATACCTAAGAGAAAACCAGATGGGCGGCAACTCCTCCTACAACAGCATCCACAGACTCCGTCTAGCATGCACAAGCTATGAACAGGTTAGTAATACAGGACGAATTCTGACGAAATCCGTGCTGCTCCGTAGGGAGAGGTTTATTAATTTACAGGCACCCCATGATTGCGACAGCGAAAATGGACTTCAGGATCTTGGCGATCGTCGGAGGCAGTGTTATCAGACGATATTTGTTGGATCTGCGCGCTCACCACTTTTGTAGATTAGAGTGATGATCCCGTGCTTAACATTGCAGAAACCTGCATCACGTTATTTCGTGGTTGAAAGAATATAACTACCGGTTCGGCTAAACTCCTAACGGACATATTCAACGCTTTTGGGCGAGTGCCGTCTACAACTGGTGCTCTGTACTTGAGTGAGGACAGTGGCGACTTCAAGACAGTAGCAGTTGTAGATAATAGGTGGTTAAGACGTTATGGAGGAATAATCTGTGTAGTCACAATGTAAGGTGATTTGATACTTTGTAAGGCACAAGCACGTTGTTATGCAAGAAGGCTGGCCGCCTGTAGTGACCTGGAGATTTCTCCCGCTCGATTGTGTGAATTAGTCTAGAATATTCTGAAATCTATATCGCTTATGTATTAAGAAAGTAGGCAGTTCGTTCGTTCGAATGGTGCTCATGTTTATTTGACATACGAACACGCGCGGACTTCCGCTGTGGCCTTAGAATCCGGAGTCATCTCGCATCAGCACCCGAGTACATCGTCCCTAGCTAATTTTCTATTGTTGCTTTATGTTTTGTCTTAGATCGTATCAACCTTTTAAATAAACCTTTTCCTATCTTATTTCTGTGTTTTCTTCCGTATAGTTGTGGTTGGTCGTTCAGCTGCATACTTGGTACATAGCGCCCGAAAAAGGTGCAATACGCTTCCTGACCCGTGTTTATCAATCCGCAAGCTGTGTGCAGAGCAGGAATTCCACATTCAACGCTGTGGATTTTTACGAAAATGCGAAATAGATTGGGGTTGATTGGAGGGTCAAGTTTGGACTATATGTTGTGTGACTGGATTACGACGTGCAATCTCAATGTAATAGACTGTGATTCACATTGAAATGAACCTTAGTCACTGCGATCACTGGGACCGTATTCAAAGCAGATGGAAATGGGGTGTTGCCCACCCGAAAACACGACACAACCACGGCGCGTTTCGATGTAAGTTCATCTCATCAGGGGGAGACAGCAGGCCTCGATTCCGCGACCATTGGAATAGTAGCCGAAACCTCTACCCCTTTGGCTACCGGGTCACGGTGGGCAACGCTTGGTACAACGGTAAATGACTAATTGGAGGGTCAAGTTTGTGCTACATGTTGTGTGATTGGATTGCGACGCGCAGTCAAAACTTGACCCTCCAATTAGTCATTTACCGTTGTGCCAAGTGTTGTCCACCATGACCCGGTAGCCAAAGGGGTAGAGGTTTCGGCTACTATTCCAATGGTCGCGGGATCAAGGCCTGCAGTCTCCACCTGATGAGATGAAATTACATCGAAACGCGTCGTGGTTGTACAGTGTTTTCGGTTGGGCGACATCCAATTTCCAGATTGGGGTGAGATAAAAATCCTATCACAAGCTTTGTTGACACTGTATCCTTCCGGAGGAGTTTGACACAGTGACTACTTTGTGTTACATAAATTAATAACTTCTTATAGTACAGGAAAGCTATGTACGGCCAATATGCGGGTGTGATCATATGTACACAGAACAGCAGCGTCCTGCTTTACACGGTTTAAAACATGATAATAGAAGCAAGAGAAAAATACCATTTCAGAACATAAAGTATTCCTCGGATCATCGAGCTAATCACTCGAACTGCGAAAGCTACGAATATTGGCGCTAGTGTTTCACATTTATAGGTGATGAAACTCGGGAGCAGTCAAAAGTGGAGTAGAGGAGCGTAGTCGGCACAGACACATGCCTAATTTCACGGTAATGAGATGTGTGGGCAAGATGATCTTAGGCCAGGAGTGTCCAAACTTTTCGCAAGGAGAGCTACCTTTTATGAGATAAAGATACGTCGGGTCACATTCAGTGTGACAGATAATAACCATAATTACACTTGTACAAAAAAGTCCAAGCCTGAATTTATTATTTCGTTGATCAAGCCGCGGGCAACTTTAAATGTTAATGCGGGCCACATTTGGTCGGCGGGTAGGACTTTGGACACCCCTGTCTTATGTTTTTCGCAGCTCAATTGTTGTTTGCACCAGGTTCCGTTAATTTTTCTGGCGAATGTTGTGCACAAAGTGTCTCTAATATATTTTCTCTAGTGAGGAAATTCTCTAGAGAATTACGGCACGTGGCATGGTTAGCACTCGTACTTACTTGTACTAGAAGTCGGTTTCACGGTTTAGCGTACCTCACCAAAAAGAAAGTCGATCGGGTTTTGTGACTCGTATGCTGTGGGAACAACAAGTATCCGCCATTATGAGTGGGGTAGGTGGCGGTTTTCCCGTAGTTCGATGGCAGTACTGTCCGGGAAAATCCCCTGGGTTATAATTTTGAAAAGACGATTGTCATTTAATCACCACAACGAAATTGGATCCATTCGGATGTGGCGACAACGGTTACAGTAACTCAGGGTTGAGTAGAGCCCCATGACCAGCTTGGTAAATGATCGTTGGACATTTTCCAAAGCTGTTCTGTCTTTCTTTCTCAGTTGGCTGGGAATGATACTACAATATTCCAGAGTAGAACCTACGATTATTTTGAATGACTCAAGTCATGATTCTAGAGGAGAAAATGTTTTATCGAGGTAAACGGATGTTTGTCTGACTTTTGCAATTTTGTAAAGTATATGTTCAGGCAAACTGAAGAAGTTACAATACCTAGTTCACGAATCTGTAGCTGAATTAGGGGCTAGGATCATGTTAACGTCAAACTTAATAGGGTCTTGTAAGTTGTGATTTATGTATCCAGGTAATTGGGTATTGATTGTGAAAAATTTCATTAGCAGACGTTTAGTGTGAGTAGGTCTTTGTGTATGCATCGGAGGCACAATTGTAGTTGGTGTGGTTGCAATGAATAAACTAGTTCGACATCATCTGCCAACAGAAATGGGCGTCCGTGCTTGATGGGGTCGTATACGTGGTTTATGTAGGTTAAAATAATTATGGTCCCAACACACTTCACTGGAAGGCATCACTAGTTATTCGTTTTGGCTTAGAGTATCGTTCACCTGTTCTGACTCTCTAGGAATAACTGTACATGTATGAGTCGAACCAGGTTAGCAGAGGGTTTCCAATACCATACGACTCTTGCACGGACAACAGTGGACTTTATGGCACGCGGCCGAACGCATTTTGCATATCCAAGAGAATTATAATTGATATTCCTCTGTCAATCATAGTCGTAACATGATCGAAGAATTGCAGCTGGCAGAGAACACAGGAGCACTTTGAGAGTAAGTCATATTATGAGAGACTGATCATTTATAGTCATGTAAGAAATTGGACAATGATTTTCTTGACCATTCTTATTAGGACTTTAGAAGCAGCAGACATGGGATTTATCCGGTGGTAACTTGACATTTTATTTCGCAGTCCACCTTTGTGCTTAGGCATTATGATAGATTTCTTCCAATGAGATGGGAAGCAGCCGGTAGTTAGCGAAAGAGTTGTTTAGATATCTCGGGTGTCTTCGTTCGTACAGGGTACTCAGGCAAACCAGTCAAGTCCCTCAATGCAATGATCATTAGGAACGAGTTCATCTTTTTGTGTGGTGGAAATGCGTGGCTGTTATGCTTACCACTAGCCTGTTGAATCTGTAGACAAATCCCCTCAGTCTATCTCAGGGGACTATTCGGCTAAGAAAGACTAGTTTGCTGCACTCGACCCAGATTCATCAGCGCTAACTAGTGCACTCCAGCATTCGGAACTAGCTTGTGTGGATTAACTTTTGTCGCCACATTGCGGTTTTCGTACCATTCCTGCCAAAACACAGTCGAAGAAGTTTCCGAATCACCAACTACCCAGCAATATTTGTGGTCTCAAAGGAAAGCCAACTATACGTTTTATCCGACAAGTCAGCAACCACAGCTGTGGACGGTTCATTAAAGTTGCTGTCATACACTTTGTGTCCGTATCGTGTCCGCTCTGTTTGTCGTGTGAACGATCTAGCCACTTAAACCTGCCCCGACCAGACACACAGAACGCGATGACCTTGAAGATGCAGAACATTCAGCGCCCACGCGACCTGCAGGAAACCATAAGCGCTCGAGTCTTGATCGGAATGGCGTCGATCTACGCAAAGAATTGTGGCGACCAAGCAAAAGCCTATGTGACTGCGTTCAGATCGGCACTAGTTGGTGGCCTTCCTTCAAGCCATAAAAATGTACGAATTGGAATTCACTGTGGCATTTGCCAAGGCGTTCCATCGCAAATAGTCCCTGATCACAGCGAACCAATTGAAGCTGCACCATAGTAAACAAGATTTGCTGGGTTATGGTTCAGTATGTATAGTCATCCAACTGGTAAAGGTTGTGCATGAACTATCGCAGAAGTACTAAAGACTGGTAGGAATGATTGAACGAGTGAGGAGCACCAAAAGTGTTACGTTTGTAGAAAGCGCGAAGGAGAGTAAATCCCAGTCATTCTCAACAGGCCCGGCAATAAATTTGAGGAATAAGGCTGGGAAGCGCGCCAAAAATGCACCATCTGTGACCTCATACGTCAATACCATCAGTTGCTCGAATAGGTCTGAAACAGCCACCGCCAGTCCGATTGCAGTGAGCACGGTCAGGACCTCGTCCTCCCACCAAACGGTTCCGAAAATGCAAAAGGATATCGACGCCATTGTTGGTTGGAACTTAGTTGCAGCCAAAGTTGACCGAAAACCTATACCTTTGACCATTCCTGTAAGATCCAGATTAAATGAAGATGACGAAGCTGTACCCACACAACCCTCATCCGCTGTATACAGACTAGCTGGTTGTTGAACATCAACCTGAGTTATACGTCGCATACCAGCGGTAATCAGCAGCAACCTTCCAGACTCGACGTCAAAGGCCTTAAAGGGAAAACAACTTGATGACCCGAACCAGTGGAACTATATACGTAACATCACAGGTGTTGTAACTAATCCCATCAATTGGACACGCGTTACCTGTCACCCAGACTCACAGCACTACGGTGAACCAAGGATTCTCCGCGTTGTGATGACTTCCACCAATAAATAAACAAATAAATAAATAGTGTAATCGTCGACGATGCGAGAAACTGTACCCTAGAAGGAATGGGACAAATAACGGCACAACATTTCCATGACATGGCATTAGTACCTTTTCCGAAATTAACATAGGCGCAATCGCAAATTAGGTAACACAATCTAATCACAATCGTTCGGCAATTTTTTTCTTGCCATTGAACCAGGATTCTTCACCATCACATGACAGATGTTTTGGTCGAGAAAAAAGGTAATGAAATGAAAAGGGTTTTTGTCCGAAGTGTTATGTGTATGTATTTCGAAAATTTATTCAGATATCGATACGGCTTTCGAAAGCGTTATATAGGTACTGTGATGTCCCGAATATATTATCAACATTATGCACGGTTAACTGCTTACTAAACGGAAGCTTAAAATTGCAAAGTGTATAGCATTTGCTGATTTCACTTTGAAGTTTGTTCACAATCTTTGATTAGTGGGTTAGGACGAAATGTTCTCTGATTCTCGTAGTAAATTTTGATGTCATGATTTTTACATCTTTGTTACGGATTGGAGATCTGCTGTTTAGATATGTGAACAACGCTATCAAAGCTGCGAATTCGACAGTTCATGATTCTATAAAGAGAACATAAGTTTAGCTTCATTCTCCGCTGCCAAACTGGGTCAAATCCAATTTTATCACATCGCTCTCTGTATGTCAGCTGAGGAATATCCACACCTATTTTGTGAAGCTTCTCTGGACCATCTCAAGTGCATGCTGGTCAGATTTCCGCAGATTAGACTGTACCACTGAACAGTATTTCACATACGGCAATACATGTGCTTTTAAAAGCGATATACAAGATTCTGTGAGGTAAAAATGAAGACAGATAAAACCGATGGGCTTCATGGTTTTCGAAACTTGAAAGTCACAACTTTCAAAAAAGTTAAACACGACTGAATATCGCATGCCCAAGTCGCGAACTGCTTTGCATTGCAAGATATATGTGCCTTGTAGTAATAAACTGTTTAGCGGTAATTGGCATTTGTACAACAAAATATTACAATTGCCCAAGAGCAATGACAACTGCCACAGTTGGCACTGGGAGTCAAGGGCAGATAGTTCATCCCGAATGAGACGTACGGCTTCCTGCGTACTTGCACGTGGTTGTGAGTATACAACTTTAATGTCATCAGCAAACCTAAATGTAACACCATCTCTTAGTCGCTGTAATATATCATCAATATATAGTAGAAAAAGAAGAGGACCAAGAGCACTCCCTTGAATCACTCCACTAATAATTACTATCGCTTTAGAGAAATGGTCGCCTATGTGCACCACCTGCTGTCTGCCAATTAGACATGAAGACAGCCAAGAGAACATCGGTTCTCCCATGCCTGTAGCCTTCAGTTTGCTTAGTAACCTTCTGTCAAGCACTCTATCAAAGGCTTTTTGCATATCCAGGAGCAGGATTACGACACTTTTTCCGTTGTCTGTGGCAGCAGTTGTGTGGTTTAGAAAGCCAATCTGGCATGTTGCGTAGGATCGACCTTGCAGGAAGCCGTGTTACGAATTGCTGATGATATTAGCCTTGTCCAAGAATACAAATAGTTCGTCTTTCACTATCCTTTCCCTTATTCGAGATACGATGGGTGTGTGATTGATGAGACGAAAGATTTTAATCTCTTGCGCAATTACTAATGACTGAAGTTTTTCATTGACTAGGGTATACAACGTTGTTCAAACAGAGTGTACAGATGCAAAGTTGGGCTTGGAGAATCCGCTGGTGGTTGGGTTGCTACAAGCAACCTCTATGGTGGCCTCGGTTCACTTGAGGTGGACCTCGGTCATTCCGATCTAAAAGACCGTAAGTCCCAACCAGGACGAAACCGCGGTCTTCGGGTGCCAGTGTTGGGATGAGCAACACTATAGAGTGTACAGATGTTGAGCAAAAGGAGAAGCAAGTCACTACCACTCCTTTTTATTAAACAAGGAAGATCCCATCAGTGCCTGTGCACATTGAGGAGCATAAGCAAGAGACTTGATCAGTGATTTTCGCTATAGTAAATTGCACTGTGCATAGACTTTCATTGTTGTGAGGCATGATAAGTGTTGGTGTGTCTGATGGTTCATTGACCCTTGGTACGGCAAAATAAGCCCTGAAAACTTCGCAGCTAACACCTGGTGCGCAGTAGTATGTTCCTTCAGGCGTGGTGATAAAATTGAACTTGTTGCTGCAACGCGAACTCCAAGTAAAGGATAGTTTGGCTAGCTAGAAAGTTTTACTAGGGTCTTTCAGAGCTTTATACTCTTCTAGAATGAGAGTTTTGTCATCTTGATGCCTCTGTTCTTTGACTAGCTTGGACTGCTGTAATAATAGTGTAAACTCAGCAGTTAGCCTGCATTTCTGCCGGATCTTATGAGGCTTTCGTGCTGTCTTCAACGCCTTGCCATCGGATTTATATTTAGTTTGGGAAGCATATTTTAGTGTTAGTGCTGAATCGATGAAGGAGCCAATTATACTATAAAAAGGTCCATTGCTTGTAGAGGACATAAAGTGAGAAAGAAGTTATCCCAATTCATCGAACGAACCAGGTGCTTGAAAGAGTTCCAGTTGACGGAACTGAACAGACGACAATGTATTGTGTTCTGTACATCGGCCGTGCGTAGTCTTAGGCAGCATTTGATCACGCGATGATCGCTCCCCGGAAATTCATCAAGAACGTTAACACTTATTGCAGGTATGCTCAATGAAAAACTGAGATCCAGAGTACTTCTACCTCTAGTAGGTGGGAAAACGTGTTGCTGCCAGCCATTCGTTTGGATACAGGGGATAAAATATCGACATATCAAAGGAGCCGTTCCCATAGGCCATGAAATCGAATGCAGATTGAAATCACCCCCGATAGTCTTATGTATGAATGGTAGGCTAGCGGCGCATTCAAATGCAAGCGTCCAAAGTTCTAGGTTTTCTTGGCTACGATTTGGCGCTCCCTTTATACATCCCATAAGCAACTGCTGCTGATTAACAGACATCGTAAACTATAGTGATTCCTGGATATCGTTTAGCACTGGGTTCTCGAAGGTTGCTGCTGCGAACGATTTTTTCAGATAAATTACACAGCCGCCACCTCGACGATTAGGCCAAGTTCTCAGAACCTTGTCATATCCGAAAATAGTTAACTCTTTGTCATACAGATCATCATGGTACCAAGCTTCAGTAATAAATATTAGATCAAGACTATGCACCAAAACAAATTGGTGTAGTGTGTGGATGTTAGAGTGATGCAGAAGCTGTTCTGTTATCGACAGCTCGCCTCCCGAATGAGTCATGTTCCATCCACCTATTCCCGGATATTCCGTGGAGCGAGCGCAAACTGACGAAGCGCGACTTGGAAGAATACCAAAAAAATCCGTAAACATGACCATGACATGACCATAACGACGTTCCCGAGGCTGAATATCATGTGGAGTGTGAAGTGAACAGAGGCAATGCATTCGCGAGACCCTCTCCTTGGGAAAGATCATAGTGCAATTAAGCTCCAGACTGCGCCGATCGCCAGACTACAAAGTATGTGGCCCGAGGATTGTGACAGTGATCCTTCTATCTAGACAAATGTCAGCAATGGTGCTCGAGTGTTGGTATGGGGGCCGCAGCAGACTTCCTTCCGAGATCCGGATCAAAGCTACATCTGCCAAGCAAACACACAGGAGCAGCCACTTAGTCAGACCACTTCCCGCCAAGAGTTAGGAGAATCTTGAGCAACTAGCCAGCGAAACTGGCAAACACACCCCATACAAAGAGAAAATCAAAGAGGTACTGGAGGACTTCATGGATTTGACACAGATGACTTCGTTATCGCCGACCTTCCACGAGTCGACATATCGTACCCAAAATACGCATCCCACGATTCGTTGCTAATAACATAGGACCTTTCCTGCGTGTACACCAATGCAGAATGTTTCCTGAAGAATTATGCCGAACTTCGGCTACGCCAAGCGTCATAAGCCCTGGGACTTCATATTTGTCATGGAAACCTGGTTACACTCGAAAACTACCGCGCCAAGGTCACGATACATGGTACGTCCCTCCTCTGAAACAATCACCATAGCAAGGGCGAGGTAATGTTATAATACCCCAACGACAAACAGTGCGAACCGGTGGACGATCCCACATTACTGATCCTAAACTCACTCTGGTGCAGTGTGCGACTGATACGCAACGACAAGTCATTTGGCCGTTGTTTAACGTTTCCCAATATCCATCCCAGAGATGGACACCGGCCAGAAATTTTCCTTGGAAGAGTCATACGAGGACCAGCAGCCATGTTGTCATCTGCGAAGAATCAATATTCATGATTTGGAAGTTCCGGCCTCCACCAAAGAGCAATTCAAATCAGATCTGTAAGAGTACATTGCAAACATTCCGCTCTTCAGCCATGTCAGATCGCCAACCAGGTTCACAACAGAAAATAAGTCATCTGTGCTTGATATTGTGGGCACGAAGGAAGAGCTCACGACTGATAATCCAACGATGGAGAGCCTTGGGCTGACCGACCATGTAACGATAATCTATAGTTGCGTGTGTTATGCGCCGTATCCACCAGAACATAATAGTTTGTTTCGAACAATCACCTACTACAACATACTGACAAAATTTATGGGAGGTGCCATCTGGGGATTTTTGGACGATTGTTCCATTGACAGTGCTTGGATGGAGTTTACTGGCAATTTCAGTGATCTCAGTAAATCCGCATCGGTCAACAAGCCCCTTACTTCTGCTAGGGCACAATCACTCATTCGGAGCAGAACCCGAAAACACATGACAGTAAGAGACGAAGCGTGGCATGTCTACATGGCGAAATCTAGACCTGACAACCGGAGTAAATATGTTGTACATTATAATCACTGTACCGCAATTGTACGTGAGGACAAATTAGTTCACTTACAGTACCTGGCAGAAAGGTTTTGGGCTTACTAAAGGCTTCTGTACAGACATGTGTATAGCCCCCGGTATGTGAAACGCGGTGTTCCCCAACTAATATCATCAGATGAATGTGATCAAACGGATGTGGATGCAGCTAACATTCCACAGCTCCAATATGTTCCAATTTTCCGAGATGCTACCAGCATGTGTAACATACCTGTTCCATTTCCCCAGATGCGTATTTACACACGTCACCTTTAGTTCGGCGACCCATTTGAGGAAGCTAATATCGTTGCGCACCCATAGTTCCCCGGTGTTGATAACATTCTTCCCAAAAACTACAGGTGTCCGCTACAAGGATAACTTAGCCATCAAAGAGATTTTTCATAGGACGACTGGATGAACAGCAAGTCCCTAACATGTGGAAGCAAGGTGTTATTACGCCGATTTTCAAGAGTGATAGCCATCCGGAGCCCGCCAACTGCCGCCCAGGGATTCTGCCGGTGCTTTCAAAGACGATAGAATCGATCATAACCAAGGCTGTAATGGGCTACTACGAAAGGTTTGACATCATAGCACCGTAGCAACATGAATTCCGTAAACACATGTTATGTGCTACTAATCTACATATGACGCGTGGCAGTTGGACCGAAATAGCCGACAACGGGATCGGCATTGCTGTCATTTACCTAGACTTTTCAAAATCCTTCGAACGCACAGATCACCGAATTCTTCTTCAAAAACTGCAAGCCTACGGAAATGGGGACCTTGTCCTTGGATGGATCGGAAACTACTTGCTTCAGCGGCGCTTTCAGTTTGATGTTTGGAACTCATTTGCTGATCTAATTAAGGTCGACTGCGGTGTTCCACAAGGGTCAGTGTATGGGCCGCGGTTATTCTTGCTCTTCATTAACGACGTTGCTAGAGTCATCAAGTCAACTTTTCTACATTTTGGCGGTTACATTAAGATATGGCGGGTTGTCAAGACGATCACGATATGTTGCAAGGAGATTTAGACCACGCCTTTTAATGCTAAATGGCAAATCCATTCCGTTTAACAAGGAGAAATGTAACACCGCACATGCCGCCACGAGCCCACGTACGTATATAAGCTTAGAGGAAACATGTTGAAAATCGCCTCACAGGAGCCAGACCTCGGGGTGGTGATGCAAGACGTTCTCGGCTGTCCGGCGCGGTCCTTGAAGGCGTGCAATATCGCGAACCAACACATTGGTCCCTTAATGAGGGCGTTCTCGTTGTTCACTCTCCCCACCTTCCCCTAAATGCTCAATGCACGTGTGGGGCCCCATGTGGAGAATGCGACCAAGCCTTGGCAACCCTGCTTAAGACGCGATCTGGTTGCGCTGGAGACCGCCCACCGAAGCGCAAGACAAATGTGAATTGGATGTCCCACCTGCAATACCATAGGCGACTGAGAGCTCTGAGAGTGTAAAGCAGCAGACACCGCCGTCTACTAGATGAACTCCTCCTGGCTTTCCAGATCTTGAGAAAGCCTGGTCACGCCTGCCGCCACTTCATGAAGCTTAGCCGCAACACTGAGTTAAAGGGTCATAAGTTGAAATTGGCTATGCAGTACATTCGGCTGGAATGCCGCCGGAAGTATTTTTCCTTTGAGTTTGTCAACCGTGGAACACTCTTTCGGCTTCTGTCATTTCCGTGCCCATGCTCCCATTTTTAAGAAACGACTCGACGATGCTTTTCATTGCCTACATTATGAGTTGATTTTTACTCACTGAGTGACGACTTGTCGCAGGCAAACATTGTGCTCACCAACCCCACGAATTCGGGGTAGACGGATATACCTTTGTGTTGATGTGGATAATATGATGAGTCCACAGATGCCTTTTTCAATGTTATGCAACTTTTTGTATTAACGTTATTCCCACAAATCATCGTACGAGATTTGTCAAGCCTTGCCCTGTTTATTCATATTATACCGTTGTTCCATTGTCTGGTATTCCACCATTTCCCTTAAGCACATACACGTGATCCAGATAATATAAACACTGTTTTCTTTGGGCCTGTGTTACGTTACTTTGGAATGAATAACCGTTTACCTTGAGACGGTATCTCAGGAACGGAGCCTCTGTGCAACTGCATTGCTCACGCGGAATGTCCTCAAACGGTGTGTTATTTGCGTGTTTGCTTTCAAGAGAAGCCGTTACAAAGTGTGTACCGGACAGGATAAGGATAGCGTTCACATGAACTTGAGAGTATAAATTCATTTATACGACCACTAACACCGATTACTTTGAGGTAAACCGCTTAGATATATTTAAAACCTCAAATCAGGTAACGATATACAATTCGGAGGATGTGTTGAAGCGAAACAAACGTCTTGGTTCATTACACAATTACAGTGAGAAGTGATTTCCTGCTTGATGTAGGCGAGCTTCCTGAAGAGCAATCAAAATCACACCTTTACTGGATGACATGAAACTGGATGGAGGTTTCACCCAGATATCCATGAACTGGGATGTCTTTATAATTGCATGAGTTTCTGTCTTATCATGCACTAGTAATAATCAAAAAACAAGGGCCGTATCGAGGAAATATGCCGACCAAGAAACAAAAGCTGGAGCTATCTTTTCATTAACCCGGTCCCCTAAATGCTGAAGTCGCCTCTAGCGATGTTTCAAATAGCAACGCAGCAACAATTCTTACCGTAATTATTTCTCCTTCATTAGTAATAATACAAAATCGGTTTTGAAAATAATGAAATGGAAATAAGGTTGGGTGTATTAGCACCAGGAGGAATATGTGGGGGGTATTCAACGTCTTCCATGACACCCACCCATACACCGTTCTTTTGAGACTTCTGCTCTCAGCTGGCAAAGGAACGATTCCGGAGACCATCGACAGCGCATCATGGAGGTGTCGAATTTGGACGAACAATTGTCAATGCAAGCACCAGCGCCGGTCACGTCGACATTTGCTGTCAAGATGGCGAGGGCAAAGAGGGTGTGCTAAAACGGAAATCGTAAAGCATCGAAAATATTCACAGAAGACACTTGAAACTTTCCTTCGTTGTAAAGTACTGAGGTTAAGGTACCAACCGGTGGACACTAACGCTCTTATCGACGAACAAGAACTGATATTCCCTGGCCTTGTGGCGCCTTCTACAGGAATCGGTATAAGTTGCCCTAGCACGCCGATGCATTTTATGGGACTGAGACAAAGGAAGGAACCTAATAGTTAGACCTTCACTAACGTATGGTGCTCAAAATTGAAGTGAAGTAGCTGCCGTCATCACTTAAAACGAAGCGATTATTAGATACTCTCGTCCAACATTTCAATTACAGCGCAGTTCCTAAATACGGCTTTACCATTCAAATGACACTTCCGATGGGAGTTTGCGGACCCATTGGTGGGTTTTCAGAAATGTGAGAAATCCTTGCACACTGTGTATATTTTCACACCCAAGTCCGCCAGCCATATAAAGTATTTTGTTGGAGTAGATCGGTTTCGAGAGTTCGGGCACATTGCGAGTTACCGTACAGCAGCATTCTCAGCGCCCGCTCAATTAGTCCGGCTTTAACATACTAATTTGCATTCGCAACAATTCGCCGTGCGCTACCCAGTATTCATCAGATCTTGGATAACAGTTGTGTGGGTCATCCTGTTGCTACAGTACACAACCTTTGCTTATTCTCTGCCGAAACTTATGCATGCAACCATCACACTTTCCAGACCAGCACTCAATCTGACGCACTCAGGGCACACCATCAAGCACTTTATCACCCCTATCTGATACATTGTGCCCCAGTTGAAGCTACTTCTGCAACCGTTAACTGCGCGTCCGTTCCCACATCATTAGGCATAAGACTGGCATTGAGTCACCAACCGGTTGGCCGACCAATTTCGACTCAGTCGTAACGATCAAAAACCCTTGTGTTGTCACGCTTTTAGGCTTTTGGCCGTCATTCGTTTCACTTCATGTGCGTGTTTTGAAGTGATTGTGTGCAGCGTAGTCATTTGTGACTCTGCTTAGCTCACGGTACATTCACCAGACTTGTGTGGGTGTCAAAACCATAGTGACTGCGAACGTTTATGACCAGCCCCCGCTGATAGATGCTGCGGCAAAAGACATTTTAGCAACCTGACTGAAATGGTAATCACCATGGCAGCCACCACGTGCCTTCATTATAGATCTAGGCCGGAGTTAAAAGGAACGTTCTTTGCAAACCGGGTTGTGCCTGCTTGGAATAAACTTCCTTCCGCTTTATTAGCAAGCGAAACTGTGGAGGAATTTAAACGTAGCCTAGACAAACATTGGCTGGTCCTGTTTCCCGAAATTTCTTGATCTTCAGTGAATGCCCCTAATCTCCTTATTTCATGATAGTGTGCTATTCGTCTTGCACTTGCTTCTGTTTTTGCAGCATCATAGAATCAAGAATATTCTATCAAGTCGCAGTGCTGGGGGCACTTTTTCGCTTACTGGAACATGAAAAGGGACACTCGTTAAGCGGAAGCTTGTTTCGTTCCTGGATCCTGTCCTGCCCTGTCATGTCCTGCCCACGGAATGCTTTGTCTGAAGCGTTACAATTAAGTGCTATTTGTTAAAGCCGTGCAAGAATGTACGAATTGCAATGGAACGCTCTAACTGCTGTAGATAATCTGACCCTCATGCGCCTTCCTTAGTCTATGTGCAGTAAAGTCCGACCGATTCATATTGGTTCCGCGCTGAGTGTGTGGCACTTCAGCTTATCAGAGTTGTAGTTATGCTGGTACAGAAGTGTACTGGACTGGGAAGGGTTGTAGCGCAAACAATTGACATAAGATCTGACCTGGTGGACCCACGGGGATTCAGAGCCTAGAACTAGAAGTAGAACAGCAGACCAAAAATCGGAACAGAGCAACATGGTTGTAAAGACTATGCGAAGTCTGGACTAGCTAATCACACGAGATGGAACGAGGAGACTGTAGGTTAATAAACTATAGGCACGGTCTAAGCAGCGAAATTAAAACGGAACTTCCTGTTACCATGCTTCTATAATACAAATTAAATACAGTAATCAACTAACGAATAGGTTTGCAACAGTAATAGGAAAGGGCAGAAACAGCAAAAGGTGAGGTGGCGTGACAAAACGGTACAGCGTAGCAGTTTACTAACCGGCAGACTGTCAAGGAGTAATCGTTTGGCCTTGAGGAGTCTAAGATATGACAGTAATGCGAAGCGAAAACGTAAAATTTTTCATCATGCAAGTGTTAGAAGAACACATGTATAAAATTTTATAAGGATATATCCAGTTTGGCTGACTTTTCAAAGTTCTCTTTGGACTCTACACTCTCCTGGCGTCTTCTATCCACTTCAATGGCTTCCACAGCCTCGTCATACTCTTCTTCGTATGGTTCTAACAAACAAATTGTCAGACGTCTCTTCTCAGGATACCTTTGTTTGTCCTCACCAACGCCTATCGAACCAGTTGGTCTTTGCTATGTTTGATTTCTTCCACGATTGCCTTCGGCCACAGACCTCTTGAGGTGCATACATCATAAACTAGAACTAGATCACTCTGCCTAAGCTTCCTAACTTTGGTTAACCATTTCTATTTCTGCTGTAGTTTCGGTAACTACACTATAATCCATCTAAACCAAAACATATCGGAAAGATGTCTCACCTGCCTTCATCTTCTACTCAGTTTCATCAGTAAGTTGAGCGTCAGGTTGTCGAGAGGCTGATGATTCGCTGGTTTCAAAAGTTTTGTGGGCGATATGGTGTCACGGGATCAGGTGCGTCAGATACCCCTACAATTCACTCAATATGCTTTCCACTTCAGCAAGGGTACCTATTAATACTTCTTCGGTTACGATCTCGCCGTTGAGAACGTCAAGCAACAATTCGCGTGTCGGTCGAATCAATCGTTCCCAAGGACCTCCACGATGACTAGCACAAGCAGGGTTAAACTTCTAATCAGTATCCCGTGACAGCATGAATTTCTTATGAGTAGGAGGATTTTAGTTGTAATTTTTTTAATGTTTTCATCCCAGCAGATCACAAGCTACATTGTTAAACCAAAATCCGGAAAAGCACCAGACGCGTTTCAACCTATTGGATTTCGTTATCTTATGCTCTAAATTCCTTAGAAGGCCGCGTACTTCAGCTACATCCCGACGACAATTTTGTCCATTATCGTTGTGTGACAGTCGGCCCACCGCGTCTAGCAGAACATCGTGTCTTTTTCAATTGTAAATGCTGCTTTTGGATGCGCTGTTGAAACATTTGACGATATGCTGTAATTTGGTCGTTTTATCACGACCTGATGATGTACTAATTGAAAAAAACTGTTTGTCGAAACTTTTCCGCTCATTTCCTCTCTGGGATTCACAGAAATGGACGTCTTACATGAATTGAAATATACCAAATGCATTCAGACCTACATTCTGTTGGGACAATGCGCTTACTTGACTTGCATGAAGAAAGACGTCGACACATACCTCCTTTCATGCAACTAATGTCAGCTTTACAAAACCAACTTCCGAGGAGCCCAATAACCAGTGCTGTCGATTCCGGTGTCGAAAATTTGTGAACTATGATTGATCGACGTGATGGGACCGTTTTCATTGGACAAACAGGGCAACCAATCCATCTTGTTGATGACGGAGCACTTCACGCGATGGATTGAGGCAACAAAAATCCAGGATCAACGAGCGACCACTATTACCCATGCCGTTATGAGACATTTGATAGCAGAACACGGAATCCTAACGGCCACCCTATCAGACCAGGACCTTATGCTTCGAGAGCGAGGAAATCCGGGACGGCTTGGGAAAATTTTGTATCAGGAAAGTGCGGACTACTCCGTACCACCCACAGATAAATGGTGTGACCGAGCGGAACAATAGAACGATTCAGGAGTGGCTAGTGGTAAAGAATGGAAATTGGGAAGAAGCTTCGCCATTGCTTCTGCTGACCCATCGAGCATCCAAACAGGCCTCCACAAAGAAATCACCATTCCAATTGATTTACGTTCGATCATCGCGCCTATCTACAGTACTAGAGCTTGAAATGTAGCCAAAGTGCAGAATATCTCCCAATGAAACGAAAGATAACAGGAAGACAGCCAACTTTGACCTAAATGCCACTCAGGCGCGGAGGATAGAGAAGTCCCAGAACAAACATGGTGAGACGATGGTCGAGTTTAAGGTCGGTTCGAAATTGTACTACAGAGAGTATCAGCGCGCTCCTACTTAGGGCATTAGGGAGGATAAACGCCTACCGAAATGGAATGCGCCGTGCGAGTTGGTTAATCGGCAAGGCACGGTGTATACAATCGCTCGGCAAGTAGATTTACGGCGAGTGTATTCCAATGAGTTGAGGAGGTGGCACGAGTAAGAGCAGGAATATCTTTCGCACATTAAGCATCACCGACGGTCGGAAAGACTCCGACTGAAGGCAGTCTGTCGGAGTAAGTTGAAGGGGAGGAGCGTGCTGGACTAAAGGCGGACACTACTCAACCAGTTGTCAGTAGTGTGGAAGTGCCTGTATGCAAAACGGCAACTAAACAACGGTAGGCCGTAGTGATTTCCAAAAGGGGAGGAACAGTTTAGAACGACAGTTTTATGTGCGCGAGGAATAGGCACAAGTAATGCACGCTCTTTAACCCATAGACACAGAAAGGAACCTGCACCATGCAACCACCAATATGGATTGCGAAGCTAAGCGGATGTCTCGTTTGTATGAACGGGTTTACCTAGTATAAGCTTTGTATGGGGAATTAATAATTCGCTTGAACCTTGGGTTCTTACAGTGGGACCTAGTGCGTCATCTGTAGTTCGACTGAAGAAAGCGATCATGCACTACTCCAAAAAGGACACCAGACACCATCATATTGCACTTACCGTTTTATACCCTAATGCGCCTGTTTTGGGTAAATTCCTTCAAAGCAAGCAACTAAATTACCAGAAACAGCTGTAAGCCACGTATCAGTCAATCGGGGTCAAAGCAAAGCGATACAGTATGATGAGCCTCGTCCATATCCAAGCTCGGTAAACTACGACTAATCCAAGTAACGCTTTATCCAGGAGCTGATGTAGAGGCCGTTCTCCTGTCAATCACTCGCTCCCGAACAACTCAACACCCTGTTCTCACTTTTCCAGGTTTTTTGAAGCGGTCGCCAGAAACGCGAACTTAACTCGGACGTCTATCGTCAAGAAAAGGACGTAGAATCAGTCCTAGTTTGCGGTATCCCTGAGGTTTAGAGTTTAAGAGAACCAAAATGCTCAACCACATGACCGGGAGCAGTGACGCTTCAAGCTGTATTACCTACACTCTAAAGCGTGTTTAACAATTCAGTCTTAAGACTACCATTATGGCCCATATACACCACTGCAAACCAAATCTATAACGGAAACGGTAATGTGGACGTGTCTCAAAGTGTGCAAGACGAAGCCATCTGAGATACGTATAAATTCTATGGACAGCCGGTCACAAATCAACGAGATAACCTTGAACACTCAGCACCTGTGTGCGTCCCCGTCAGCTTGGCACACATCAATGGGATGTAGCCAAACACCGTCAACTGAAAGATATCCAGATTTTCAGCCACTACTGAAAACCACATGCCAATTCGGAATCGCCCCGGAGTCAAGGGGTACATTCCATCAGAAAATGACCATTAGCCGACCCTGCAAATTTCGGCAGAAAATATCACCAGAAAACACCAATAACGAATATCCTACCAAACCCCAAGGCCCTCAGCTGTTTGCAGACCAACGCGTAGTGTCTTCCCAGTCAGCTGGCTGGGTTTTCAACCGTCGGGTTTCTAACACTTGTGACCGTCAAGACAACCCAAATATGGCTGAACAACGAGATCACTGATGCTGAGGTTGCCATGTCCAGTGCGATTCGACAACGAAAAGATTGACCCAGTGAAGGAAACAGTGCGTTCTTGTAAAACCTATCTGATCTGCATATGGATATCATCGATGAAACAGACACGCAATTTGCTTGTCGGTTCTCCCCGTCCGCAGTTTAGACGTGGTGATGTGTGCTTATTAGCAATAGTTAACCGCCCTCCAAGATCCAACTTGGAAATGAATCACTGCCTAGCGTCTACTATTAAGCGAGTGCAGGCACCTCTTTCTAGTAGAGCACATCCACGTGCACATACTCGAAGTTCTGCATGCGCTCCTTGAACAACTCAAAGCGGACTTGGAAGAATCAGCCGTCAATGTACCGCTGTACGACCATGTGATCGCTCCCACGAGGTTCAGAACTGGTGACAAACCATCTGCCAAAACATTTGTGCTTAGAAATAAAGACATACTGAGTGATATCGTAGCCATAGATTCACTGCTTGGTCGTAGAGATCCCGCGACGCTTTTATTCCACCAGAACTGCTATGCGAAATACATACGTAAAAACAGAGAGAAAAACCAAAACTTCAGTCACTGCGGTATACATTCTGAGCTCGTTCAAGCAACCAAATGACCCTTCCTATCTAAGCAGTCCCACAACGTTGAGTGGAAGGAATTTGTCACCCAGTTCATCAGGGTCGTGTCAAACGCCTTGGAAAACAAAGTCTTACACCAGAAGCAAACGAAGTCCTTTCGAGGAACAGGGCCCTAGTGTACATTGTTTTGTTGTATACGGCCTGCCATGCCTATAAATCCTATCCGAGCAAGCCTGGGATGCATACATAACTAAGTGAAATCATTACGCTACTTGATCCGTTATGACAAACCCAATAAGCTGACACACCGTACTGATTAAAAGATGCTCTGCAGCTACATCAAGAAACAACTGAAAGTGCAGGGCTAAATGCCGGTTCTAATGCTATAGGCAGTCTGCGCGAACTACACAAGATGCAAGAATTAGCCTGCACTTACTGGAGTGAAACGTCAACTCACCAGTCTTAGACAAGCTCCCACCGCCTCCAGGGTTAAATCACATATTGTAGAGCGGCCGCTTCCAAGAATGCCTCGGGGGAGCTCTTCGGAGCTAGCTGATAGCGGATCGAGAAGGACGGCTAGCCACGAGCCTGGGCCCGGAACTACGGAGCGGGAATATGTGGACAGCGCAATAAATCTGACATATACGCCCTCTAGCGCAGCCCACAGGACCGAGGCCGAGCCGATTGACACAGTCCAGAACAAGCAAGTCGAGAGCTCTCGAACGAATCCTGGCCGATCCAAATCGGTTACAGAGAAGTGGAGATCGAGGCGAAAACAGGAAGGCAGGTCTTCCAAGTCAGAGCTCCCGAGGCGAAAGGACTGGCTCGTCTCTAACATCCGTACCTGTGTTGCGTTTTGGGACGGAAATCTAGTCGATATTCGACGGCGCGCGTGAGACCCCGGTGTGTGCCCATTTTCGGTGTGCAATAAACGTCTACCCCCTGTCATGTCTTTCTCGCTACAATATGTTGCAAGCCACAAAAGTCTTGAGATAGTTACTGAGTTCACTTGCAAGCCAACTTCTCCTGGTGTGGACAATATAAGCAAAATGGCGCCAAATATTGACACCAAGAACGTTACCTACCTGTTTATCCCGTTCTTTCAAGGATGTCTAGAGAGCATAAAGTTTCTTACAATGTGGAAACAAGGAATATTCCCTCCGTGTTTGCACAAGCCAGGCAAACGTGCGGATCCCTAGAACTATCGTCCAATCAACCTACTTCTGCTACTATCCAAATATTACTAATGAGTAGGAGCACTTTAATTGTAATGTTTTCGTCCCACTAGCTCACAAGCTGCATAGCGCAGCCTAGTGCGGAAAAGCACCAGAGGCGTTTCACCCTATTCGGACTCGTCAGGGGTGCGCATTCCCTCGCTCCCCTACTGTGGATCCAAGCCATGACCGTTAGAGGCAGATGCCAACTAGCCAGCAGCTTAAGACACTGAGCCATGGGAAGTCGGCTGGGCTACACAATTTGTAAGCTAACTAGGATATGGATGTAGCGCCTAGTGAGAGGAAGTCATGACCTTCGGAGGCAATCCGCTGTCATCTGCTAAGGTAGTAACCTGAGTGGCAGTGGAACGTAGGTCGTGCTATATCCCAGTTAGCTTGCAAATTGGGTAGCCCAGCCGACGTCCTCATGGCTGGTTAGTTGGTATCTGCCACTAGCGGTCATGGCTTGAATCCATAGTAGGGAAGCGAGGGAATGCGCATCACTGACGAGCCACAATAAGGCAAAACGCGTCTGGTGATTTTCCGGACTAGGCTGTGCTATGTAGCTTGTGAGCTAGTGGGAGGAAAACATTACTATCGAAATATTATCACACTCTCATGGGATAACTTAAGAGCAGTAACATCATAGTGTCACAGCCTCATGAATTCCGCCGAAATCGGTCTTGCACTGCAAAATCACTTCTAGCCCGAGCAACCTGGACAGAATCTGTAGATGCCAGAATAGCATTCGATTTCATCTGCTAAGACTTATCTAAAGCGTTCGATCGCCTGGACCCCCATATTCTCCTTCACAAGCTTCGAAACTATGGAAAACGGGATCCTGTGTTTGGTTGTGCAACCAACTTCCTCGTTCGACGTCAGCTGAATGTGAGAGTCCGCAACTGTATTCCTGACCCAGCTGAAGTCCAGTTTGGTGTGTTACAAGAATCGGTACTTAGACCACGTTTATTCCTATTACCCATCAACGCATGCTAATTTGCTCCAGACAGACTCCGCCATACAGACAAATTAGGCAGTACATCCGGGCTCTCTCGGACTGTCTTCTGGTGATTCTTCCCACATTTTGAGCAACACAAGCAAGCAAGTGTTTGAAGAAAATGGGAAATGCTTGACCATGTAAATTGTCCTTAAGTTTCTAACTTAGAGCGGACACTGCACTGAAGTTTAACTGTGACCTCGCTGCGCAGCAGATTTGATAAATGGCCTCAGAGCATCTACTTGATATCGAATCCGCCATGCCAACCCACCTGAACGGTAGCGACAAGTAGACCAGTTACTTTCCCACTTAAAGCAATCCGGCCTTCGTTTCTTAAGGCCGTATTGTCCATAACAAACTTCTTCCAACATCCATTATTAGCGGATGGGTTTCGTACGAGGTTTGCCTTATCCCCGTGCGTGTACTCGCTTCAGAAGTGTGTTGTTCTCTCCAGTTATAGTAATAGTAATAGGTATCCAACAAACCTTCGTTTCTGGTTAGGTGAAACAAAGCAGGCAAAATATTCTTACTGGGATTAATCACTCAGGTTGGTCTCAGAACTTGTAGTTATCTGTTGTTTACGTTCATGTCTTTCATTCGTGGTGAGCTAGCCAGATAAGGGGCACTGAATATAGGATTATTTGCTAGCTCTTACTTTTAATGTCTAGGCCTGGGATATTTTAGCCGTGTTTTGAATCCTCAGGGTACCGATTCATGGTTTACATATGGTAAGTGTTACATTCGTCACCGATATTGATTAGTTAGTTCAGCCACACCGCGTTCTTATTGGTTTTCCTCGCAGTGACCAATCAGTAGTTCCTGACTCATGTTTTAACTTGTGTGTTATGTGAGCCATGTCGCACTGCTTCCTACTGTGTCGTGTTCTTGCTTAACTGCTATCTGGGGGCCTGATTTCGATACTACCTATTACTGGCGACGAGATCCAAATGAACCCTATCCAGCTAATCCAGAGACTAACTTTTGTTCTTCTGCTGAGGACGAACCGACCTTATCAAACTGGATGAGGTGGAAGAAATCACTTATTAACTACCTGGAACTACTATCTGTTTTGAATCCTCTGATTTCACTTTCGGAGTCCCACAAAATACGACTAATCAGACAAGTGCTGGGAGATGAAGGCGAGAGACATTATGGTGCACTACATGTAGAAAATTATGACACTGTTCCATCGGCATTGGATAAATATACCACAATGTGGGATTGAAACAGAATGTTTATACTGCGAGAAACTGCTTTTCAAAACTTGTACAGAGACCAAACGGGAGCATCAACGACTTCATTACACATGTTCATTAGTTTGTTCCCGAGTGTAAATACAATGGAATTCTGCCCGACAAATTTGAAGAAGAAATGAAAATACAGTGCTTAATTGCAGGATTCTAGGCGAAAGCGCACGGGAAAGATTGTTATCTCTGCAAGAGTCAAATACCACGTGGGAGAATACTTGTCTACTCGTTCGACAAAGAGAGAATATCTCGCATCACCTACGTGAATTCACTGCCCAGCTACTCGTTGATGATGTTCACGCAGTTGCTAAACCACGGACTGCAGGTGAACCTCGGCAACAGTTCGTGTGCTATCGTTGTGGGCTGCAACATACTCGCGTTCCTGAGTGTCGCCACAAAGAAAGCATCTGCCAAGAATGTGGTAAAATAGGCCATCCAGCCTGCGTGTGCAGATCGGAACCCGCCCCATCAACCAATCACACTAAATCGATGCGTCATAATAAGCTACCCACTTACGGAGAAAAATGTTCTGGAAGACCCCGACAACGACCCAAATTCCGTCTACTTGAATACCATATCACCCAACAAGTGCCCACTATATTGGATTCGTTTGATGATCTAGAACGAACCAATCGATTTGGAACTGGAGACAGGGGCTGCAGTAACCATTATAAACAGCGATTCAATTAAGAGTCTGCCGCCCTTACAACCATGTAACTTCAAATTGTAAACCTACACGGGAGATCCGATTAGGGTCTTGGGAAAGTACATGGTTAAAGTCAGGCACAGTGAGCGTGAAATAATTCTACCTTTGATCGTGGTACCTAAAAAAAGACCAAATCTCGGACAGAAACTGGATCCAATACTTCCCAGAAATGATGTAGATTAACGAGCTCGTGATCAAAAACAGCAATCTAAAAGAGCTATTAAACAAATTTTCTTCTCTATTCGAAAATAAGTTGGGAAAGCTGAGACATTTCAAAGCCATCAACCTACGTGAGAACGCCAATGCCAAGTTTTACAAAGCACGAACAGTACCGTACACTATGCGTCCAAAAGTTACCGTAGAACTACAACGGCTACAATCCGAAGGCGTAATAATGCCCGTAAAACACTAGAATTGGGGTACCCCAGTTGTTCCTGTTCTCAAACCCGACTGTACCGTTCGTATCTCCGGAGACCATAAAATAATTGTCAATCAAGCTACCAAGATAGAAATGTATCCATTGAACAATGAACAATGAATTTATACGGGTTAAGAAGCGGCGCTTTACAAGCCCCGTTGCATAGTTGGTGGGGATATCAACATAACAATAATGATGAAAAGGACAGTAAAATAGTTAACACTTTAAATACGAAAATAAGGATTTATCGTTTGCTTCGCTGCAGTCCTGCGATCCACTTAGATTCACAACACTCACAGTTAACAACAAATAATTCCAGGGTAAACTCCAGGTGTAGGATGGAGACGGAGTGTTAAGTAACAAAGTGTAAGTGGATGAGTGCATCGTCCAACCGTCTCTTAAATATTGTTAGTGTCGGTGCAGAGACGACCGTTTCTGGGAGAGCATTCCACGGGTGACAGACACGGATGGAAAATAAATTTCTGCGGCAATCCAGACGACTGTATTGTTCTGCGAGTTTTAATGATTTGCCCGTCAGATTTGTATTACTGCTGAGTTGCAGTAAAGGGCGGCACACATGATGTGGGTCTCGCAGAATCAAGTATGTCATAATCAGGTCGCCTCGTAGCCTGCGATAGCTTCCACTGAACAATCCTAGTCGTCGCAGCCTCTCCTGGTAAGACAGATTGCGCATTCCAGTTACGTTCTTAGATGCCCGGCGTTGAGGCTGCTCCAGTGCATTAAGGTCGTGTTTCAGCCATGGATGCCAGGCTTGAATTGCGTATTGGACATGGGGGCGAACATACGCACTGCTACGCACATTGCTACGCATCGAAGATTTGTACGCTAGGTTACTCGGTGGTCAAAAATTTTCTAAGCTTGATCTTAGTCTCAAGTTGAACTTGATGAGAACTCAAACGAATTTACCGCCATGACTACACATCTTGGACTATTTCAGCATACCTGTCTTCCTTTCGGAAAAAGCGCAGCCCCTAGCATCTTCCAGCGGATTGTGAATGCCATCGGGAAGGATATACCCTTTATTTATGCTTATTTAGATGATATCCTGGTTTCTGACCGAAGTGATGCTGAACATTTAAAGAAACTTCGGACAGTGTTGGAACTTTTGGAATCGAATGGATTGAAACTGAAGACATCTAAACGTGAGTTTTGTCTGAATCTGTTTGTTATCTTGGCTACAAACTTGATAAGAGAGGTCTGCATGTTTTGCAGGATAAAGTATCCCCAACTATACAGGCACCGCAGCCTAAGAATGTTGATGAACTTCGATCATTCTTAAGAATGTTATCACACTACGGCTGTTTTTTAACCGAGGGAATCACTTATTTCAGCTTCTTTGAACGCATTGATACATAAAAACACCCCGTGGATGTGGAATGATGTGTATCAGTCCGCTTTCATTCGTGCCAAAAGCTGTTTAGCATCAGCGCCAGTTTTAGTTCCTTACCGAATGGCGCAATTCATCCGATTGCTTCTCTTTCTCGTGCCATACAACCGGATGAAAAAATTACTCATAACTTCATCGAGAAGCCCTATCAGTTATCTTTGGTGTCAAGAAATTTTACCAGTATATTTGGGGCAGTCATTTTGAGATCCAAACTGATCACAAACCGTTGATATCCTTATTTGGTGAATCCAAATGTTTTCACCTATAATACAACGATGGGTCCTAATCCTTAGTGCGTATGAATACAAAATCTCTTACATCCCAGGCTCTAACAAGTGTACGGCGGATGCCCTGATCGGTTACCGCACGCGAGCCCCGCAGGACCAATAGATGAACGCATGGAGTTATTACATTTGATGCAGTACCTCGACACTACCCCTTTGGCAAGTGACGTCACACGTCGATGGTCCGATCAGGATCCAAAACTAGCCTCCGTGATACGTTTCACGGAACTGAGCTGACCTAATAGAATTCCGACTGAGTTGAAATCTTTTGGGCTTAGGACAATTGAGCGGAATGTACACGATGGGTGTTTAGTTGGCGGTTGGATTTCACCGTCGAAAGCGCGCTACTTTATACTAAATGAACTTTATAATGGACATCCAGGTGTTGGCCGAATGAAGGACCTTACAGGCGGCTGTTGCTAGTGGCCCGGTTTAGATGCCGAAATTGAAAACTACCTGAAAAAGTGTGATGTCTGCCAACAATATCAGTAGAATAAACCTCCAGGTCCAATACACCCTTGTCGTTGGTCTGGAAGGTCATGGCAGCATATCCATGCAGACTGTTTTGGTCATTTGAACGGAATGTTTTTCCTGTTGATAGTTGACGCCCATTTGAAATGAATCGATATTTATCCAGTGTCTCATCTCACGGCTGGAACAAGCATTTCAACGTTGCGATCATCGTTTTCTGTTTTCGGAATACCTGAAACTGTTTGTACGAATAATGGGTCCTGTTTTACCAGTAAGGAGTTTGAGAGCTTTATGTAGAGCAATGGCATTCAACACGTGCGTACAGCCCCATATCATCCTGTGTCAAATGGATTAGAGGAAAGGGTGGTACTGACGGTAAAAAGAAGCCTGCTGAAACAGTAATCAGGAACCGCACAAACGCAATTAGATCGAGTACTTTTTGCCTACAGAACAACTCCGACAGAAGCCACGGGGAAATCCCACGTAGAACTGATGTTCGGTGGAACACTACGTACTAGATTATACCTATTATTTCCTAATCGTCGAGCGCAAATAGAAGCCAAACAAAACAGGACAACTAGGTTAGACAGGGATCAGGATATTGTTTTCCAACCGGAAGATCCCCACGAACAGTCACGGCGGCCCGCAACCGTGGTCACAAGTGATGGTACCCAGGCTGACCTAGAGGTAATTGGTGGCGTCTTGAGGCGTCATTCAGATCACATACATCCGCATTGTGTAGAAACCAGAGAAAGTGGGGAAAATATATCTGACTTAGTCCAGCCGACGGTGGAACAAACCACTCAGGTTACTGCGCAAACAACAAACTGCCCACCACTTCGCAGACATCAACGTGTACCTAAACCTCTGGAACGTTTCGTTCCCGGTGTATTACTTTCTCCAAGAGAAAAGGGGATGTTACATCCGTCACTGATATTGATTAGCTAGTTCAACCAATGGACAATGGACAATGGACAATGGTTTATTACGGGTAAAAAAGCATCGCTTAACAAGTCCCGTGGGATAGAAATTATTGTGAAAAGTTATTGCATAATAAAGTGAAAAGCGTTGTGGTGGACTCACCATAGACTTATGTGAAATAGCAGAGATGTTCGCATATTAAACGTATAAATCCATACATCCATTGGTTAGGCGTTTGGCAAGACACCGTTTGATTGCGTTTTGTAGCCCCTGGCTAACAAGTCATAAAAAAGAAATGTAAGTGAGACAATGCATCGTCAACACGTTTTTTAAATATCGCCAGATTGGGAACAGAGACGACATAATTAGGGAGGGCGTTCCAAGGCTGGCACACACAGAGGGAAAAGAAATATCTACGGCATTCAAGCCGGCCATAATGAATTGTCAGTTTCAGTGGGTGACCTCTTAGTTTAGTGTTCGGGTTCAATTCCAGCAGTGGACGACAAATATGGTTTGGGTTCTTCAGAATCTGGTAAACCATTATGAGATCCCCCCGCAAAAGCCGATATCGACTGCTGTAGATTCTTAGAGATTTCAGTCTAAGCTGATAGGGCGGATGAAAGAGGCCCCCGACATTCTTGGTTGCCCTTCGTTGAGGAGTCTCGAGAGCAACGAGATCCTGTTTCTGCCACGGCTGCCACACCTGAATAGCATATTCCACGCGAGGTCGCACGTAGGCATTAAGCATTTGGGGAAAGATTGAGGGTTCAAACCGACCGAAAGCACTGCGAAGAAGGCCGAAGTGTTGATTTCCCGTTCTCGTCGCCTTCTCTGCTTGTTTTGAACACCAGAGATCTTCCTGCACCAATACACCCAGGTCACACTCCTGAGAAACCTTCGCCAAGGTGTGGTCTCCAATCTTGTAAGCGCTCATCGGCTGGTGACGCAGATGCATCACTTTGCACTTAGCCATGTTCAATTGAAGCTTGTTCCTCTTTGACCATTCGTAAATGCAATCTAGGTCATGTTGGAGCAGATCCTGATCTGCCTTGTTACTAATCGCTCGCCATATCATGACGTCATCGGCGAAAAGCAGGAAGTTTTAGGAGATGACTCTTGCCAAGTCGTTGATAAACACCAGGAATAAACGCGGTCCCAGTACTGAGCCTTGTGGGACACCACATTCCACCTCAATTGGGTTAGAAAGTGATCCCCTAACACGTACTTGGAGCTTTCGTTGGTAAAGCAAGTTGCCAATCCAACAAGTACAGGATCTCCGATTCCGTAACTTTGTAGTCTTTGAAGTAGGATGCAGTGATCAAGGCGGTCGAAAGCTTTGGAGAAGTCCAGATAGATGACGTCGACTCCGACCCCATCATCGGCCACTTCCGTCCAACTACCTCGTGCAATAAGTAGGTTGGTGGTGTATGACCGGTGTTGACGGAAGCCATGCTGTTCCGGCACCAAGATGCTGCATTTTTCCAGGTAGTCCATTAAACCCTCAGCGACGACTGCTTCCATCACCTTCGCGAGCACAGGGAGGAGAGTCACTGGACGAGAGTTAGCAGGATCGGAACGGCTACCGCCTTTAAAAATAGGGGTTATAATGCCACACTTCCACATAGTGGAGACTTGTTGTTCATCAAAGCACCTTTGAAAGAACTGTGACAGTGGTTCAGATAACTTATTAACCACAGCCTTCAGTGCCTTCCGGCGGATGTTGTCTGCTCCCGGAGAACTATGTTCACGCAGTGAGAGTAACTTCCTTAGCACAATTGTGGGTTGAAAATAACATTTGTAAACAAAGGTGTCGGTAATGAGCTTGATATAATGGGACAGGTAGATGTTGCGAGTTTAAAAACTAGGGCGTATTACAGCCGCAGGGCACTAGCTGCTTCTTCGGCGCTTTGTATTCTACCGCCTATCGTGAATAGTGGGGGTATTCCATGCTTCACTTTACGAAGCTTATTGACATGTTTATACAGTAGTTTGTTGTTGGCCATGAACCTTTTGGCTAGGCACAGTTGATAAGTTATTTTGTCCTCACGGACAAGAGCGGTGCAATGGTTGCGATGGGCCAGGAAATTTCCCCAAGTCTCTGAGTCGGGGTTAATCTTGTAGGCACGTCATGTTTCATCTCTTATCGCTGGGCATTTACGAGTCCTACTCCTTATAATTGAAGGCATTTTCGCGGGACGAAGGGGTTTGGTCTCTGATGCTTTGTTGACGATGTCGCTGAGCTTAATAACGAACTCTGCCTAAACGTTGTCAAGGGGACTTTTGTTTGAGAATTCCCAAGCAGCTGCGTCGGCGAGTTCTTTCAAAACGTGGTAGCGTGTGATTGTATGAGTTAGTTCCGAGTGTTCAGATGGATACTCCGCATAACACACATAGTCAAAAGTTATTACTACGTGGTCACTGAGACCTAATGGACTATCCATCAATAACTTGTCAATCATGAGCTCTTCATTTGTGAGCACAAGGTCCAATATGGACGGTTTGTTTGCTGTCCTGAATCTAGTGGGCGTGGTGACATGATTGTACAAAGGAATATTAGCGATCAGTTCATGCAAGTCTGCTTTGTACTGCTCACAGGGCGATGCTGAAACCTCCAGATTGTGTAGATTGAAGTCTCCGGAGATAAGATTGTGGCTGTACCTAGTGGGTGTTACTCTGTTTAGGCCACGGATCAAGCAGGGATCCATTTCCAGAGTGGACGTTGGGGGGCGGTAAACGATAGCTATGAGACATGTGTCGTTGTGTCTCAGTCGGAGACGGCACCAGAGTGAGTCGGTAACGTGTGTTTCCAGGTCCTCAACTATTGTACATTGTAGATCTCTGCGGTAGTAGAGTAGGACCCCACCTCCTCTGCTAAGGCGGTCGTTCCGGATGAGTGACATTCCGGCTATCTCAACCTCAGCATCAGTCACCTCTTGATGCAACCAAGTTTCGGTAATAGAAATTAGGTCCCAAGCATTCGAAACCTGACTAAGTCGAAGTTCGTTAATTTTACTGAGGAGCCCTTGGGCGTTGGTGTTCATACATGAAAGTTTCTCAGAGTTAATCAATGTTTCAGAAGTTGTACAACTCATACGTGAAGTTTCGCCGACCAGTGAGTGGCCGGCGACTGGATGGGTGGATGAAGCAAATGAGTTTGCGCCGACCAGTAAAGGGTCAGCGACTAATCGTTTTTTGGATGGGTTGCATACTCTCGAGAAGTATTTGATATATAAGCAGGTATCAGATGCTCCGAATCCCGGTGTTTGCTCGTGCTCTGCTGTGCCCCTCCGGATAGTATGGCTACTCTTGAAACCGTCCCCGAGTCGGGTCCTGCAGCTGGCGTTTTCGCTAAGAGTTGTGCCTCTACTGAATTGTCATTAAAAGGTGTTGGTGTTCTTGCTGCTTTCAGAGGAATTTCCGTTGGCAATCTGCAACGGAATTTAATCCAGTTCGCTAGTAGGGTTTGTGCCATTTGTTCTGACTGCAACACAAGTTGTAAGAGCCTGGGACCGCATCCTTTATAGTTTGGTGATATGGGGATCCTTGTCAACGAGGTGACCACCACATTTTCGAGAGAAAGAACCTCCCGGATGTAGTGTCATTGCTCGCGGTCATGCATCTGGACATCGTCGGAAGAGGAGTCAGTAAGCTCAGGAACACCGTGAGCAATCACTGTTTTCTTATCTTGACTTATTCTGTACCTATCTTTGTTGGCGCGATCCCCTGAACGTTCTTTCCACGGGATTTCGGGTAGTATGCGCACTCCACTTGAGTCGTTGCGGAGACGATTCGCAGACAGCAGAACGGGCTCAGTCTCGTCAGCCGAGTTTAGTGTTACCCGAAGTAACCGGGGTTCGCCGTAGTGCAACGTATTTGGGTGGCGCGAGATTCTTTTTAATGTCGTGGGATTGGCATGGACTCCGATCGACGTTTTTATTGCTTTTCCTCGTATTGACCAATCAATAGTTCCTCACTCATGTGTGTGTTATGTGAGCCATACCGCACTGCTTCACCCGATAAACTTTGTTTCTTATTGTGTCGTGTTCTTGCCTAAATGCGGTCTGGAGGCGTGCTTTGCCTGAATTCCTTACCACGTATTAGTAAGGAAGCATGGATTGGTGAAACATAATCTTACCCAAAAGTAAACAAATCCGAACAGCGCAATGGCATTTGTGGGAAAATGATGGATGTTGAGAATTTTAATTACAGAAGGCGACCCGTGGGATAGAACGTAGATGTAGTTCAACCGGGTACAATGGAACGATTGCGATTGCTAGAGAAAAGTGACAGAAGTTACGTAGCGTGATGGGAATTCAGCTGCAAACAAAGCAACGGTGACGGGATTTTATATGTGCAGGCTTTTGGGTGGCCCAATATAAATACGGTTGAAATGCTATCATGTTTCATGGTAAGATTAAATGTTGTCATCGCCTCGGTAGCTGCTGTCACCAATATTCGTCACCGACTACATTCTACTACAGTATTCACTTTTGTCTTGACAACAGAAGTACAGAAGTTTCAGATATGATTCCGTTCGTCGGTATGACTGAGGTTGGCCTAAAACGTTGTGCACGCGTATAAAATTTTGTTAGCAGCCAGCCTAACAACCGTAGACAATTCATTTGACAAATGCATGACAAACGTGCTGGATTATCTACTATATGATTAGATTATGACGCGAGAATTTGCATGCGACTGCGATGTACACCCAATTGATGTTCTTCCTTCATAAACGGTGTGTCCAGCCGGTCAGGTCGTTGGATTGATGGCCATCAAATCGACATTACGAGGCTAGACACTACGACCGAAAGGCAGCAAAAATTTCCATAGTCATAGATTTTATCAATAAAAATCAATTGGAATTTTGAAAGCATCGCTGTTGAGTGGTGAAAAATATTAGTGGTTAGAACTTGGCGAAGTACCCAGCGGAACACACCTAGTGCATTGCGCAGTATCAAGATGGAAGATAATTAAATAAATGCGGAGGAAATATACCGCCCGCACGTGCAACTGGGATATCTGCACTACCTCTTTTACCCCCGGTTAAAATGGTCAGGTAAGGCCTAAAAATAGCTAATTGCTACTTCTAAAAGAAAAGTAACAAGGTAAACTTCTTCGGTCAGCTATTGTTAGCAAAAGTTGAGTGGTTGGTACATGGGATGAAAGATGTTCTGCGTCGTCAGAATCATTACAGTTTTTATTCCTTTTTTAAGATTCAGTTAATCGCCCATAGGGAGCTATGTCTTAGCTTTGTAAATACCGTTATCTGGAATTTCAGGGACCCAGTAATGAAGTGATGTTTCACATGATGGATTCGTTCACTTTGGTAATCGAAAATTATGCCGCGTGACCAAAACACAGAACTGCTGCAATCGATCACTAGCGACCCATTCACAGGTGCCTGTCCAATACTTGCCTCTTGTGCATCCTCTAAACCCTTACTTACGCGGATGCACTAAGTACATGCAAACCGACAAGTAGGTTATGTTACCTCGTGGGCAAGGGAGAAAATTTTATTGATCTTTAGGACTTTTTCCCTCCAAAAGTCAGTACTTCATTCCTATACTCCCCTTACTCGACCCAAGTTGAAAATTGTTCTATGGTGCACGACAGCTTAAAACGCGCGACATCATCGCACTAGAATAAGTATATGGATCATTCATACAAAGCCTCTTCGGGGCCTCTTCAAACCTGGGATATTCGGGACTACGTGACAAGTTTAAGCCTGATTCGAATTGGCTGCGTTGCATGAAGAACAATCTGAATAGGATAGCTTGGAAAATATTTGGAACCGATCGAGAAGTCGTCGTTTCAAAAGCTTTGGCAAATGGCTGGTTAGGGTATTTGTTATGCTGTATAACTTTTCGCTTTTGACTCGAAAGCTTCATCAGGCGAAGTGAATTAGCTTACAAGTTAATGGCATTTTAGAACAATCATGAGTAATCTACATACAGAGGTCGATAAACTTTTAGTTCATTGGTAAAACGTTACAGCGGTCAAAGGCCACTGGGTTTGCGTGAAATCCGTGAGTCTCAGTTGTGGTCAAATGGGGACTACCTTTGCACCTCAGCGGACTTGTGTCAACTCCCCATTCAGACCAAAGAATAGCCAGGCGTTCTAAACCCACCTCATCGTCTCTGCCTCCTACTATCCCAACTCACTTCAGTCCCCTAAGTGGACAAGCCAGTAACAGCTTGCCTACTACAACTTCCTCCAGGAATGTAGCATCGGTTTCTGTCAGGAAGACCCCAGAAAAGACCACAGTGACTTTACTTAGCGGACTTGACAAAACTGAGGTGTCACGGCGTGCTATCACTAGTACCGCTCACAAAAGCACAGAAATCAAAAGAACGTAGTATTCTTATGCTGGTACCCACCAGGCGTAACCATGGTACCTTAAGTATTGTGTGCAATAATGTCCCCGAATCCAAATACAACACAATAAGAGGTAGGGTGATATACGATCGCAATCAACGAGACTCCATCCGTGATGTCATCGGTGTACTTTCTAACCCCACTGCAATGAAATGCATCTGGCGCCACGCAAACTCACTACACTACGGTGAGCTTCGATTACTTCGAGTAATACTGGATTCCGCGGATGAGACGGAGGCCATTCTGCTGTCTGCGAATAGAGTTCACAACGCGTCAAACAGAGTGCGCATGCAACCGGTCATTCTTGGAAGGAAAGTTCAAAGGATCTGAACAACCAAGTGGTAACTCGAAACACGACAAGAAAACCGTCATTGTTCACCATGTCCCATCCTCTGAAGAAGCTCAGGCACATGACCAGAAGCAATGGCGCTACGTCCGGGTGGCATTCTACACAAATGTCAGTGGTACTGCGCAGTCATGGATTCCCACGTCACCAAAGTGCAAAAGATGTGGTCCTAAGTATCTGAAACCGGTTGTACAGTCTGAGGTGATGACAAAGACCCTTTTAAATAATTGGGGTAGGTTCCACAACATGCCGCCGATAGAAATTTGACCGAAGGCAGCGGAGACACGACCACAGGCTACCGACTACTCAACGGGAGCAGCAAAACAAGCGCAAACGCCTGTGTTGGAGTCCAGTGCGGCGAATAATCTAGCAGCCATAATAACATCCAGAGGAACATCGCAGGATACCAGGGACGATCCGGGTCAACACGTATCCCAAGTTCATCTCGAGAGCTGGTGACTCATCAAAGAAAAGGAGTAGCCGCCGACCTCAAAAGGGTCAGCTAAGTCTCATTACTGTTGTCTACACCTTCCACCAATCGGTTAACATATAGGGCAGTCTTATTTTGATACAGACGCGCAAGGCCTTTTCAGTAGTGATAAAGTTTCGGGTGCCACACGCATCGATGTCGTGGGACCGCATGATGGTAAAAGAAACAAGTAGGAATGAAGCGCTCACTGGCACCGAAATCGTAGTACCTAGAATATCCTTTTTGGGCAAAGATCGACCGAGTATAAGGTGCTGTGTTATTCTATTACCGCAGTGAACAACATATAAATATCCCTGACGATTCAGAGGTCCAGATTGTCGACGCGTCTTGGTGTCGTCTTCGCCTAAAGCGTGGTCACCCAGCTTCAGGGCGTCGTGTACTGCCCTTTGTCACCCACTTTAGAAATGGACAGTCGCTCGGCCTCCACTATGAAGACAATTTTCGCATCGTCACATTCTCCTGATTGCTAACTTCAGTCTTCAAGCAATAGAAATCCCAATCTGTCTAATGAAGACTTGAAAGTGGAATTTCAAGAGATAATAATTAGATTACCATGTTACTTCCCCCACAAGATTAAGGATGGGGAACAAACCGAGTATCTTGCATCAGGGGTTCACCAAAGAGAAGCTTATGATAGAAATTGTATCGATAGTTACTTCTTTAGGCAACAGCGATCATACAACACTCTTGTTCAACTACATCTGGTAGGCGGAGCGTTTCGCAGAAAACATCAACGACTCTCAGCTTATCACCGATTACGGTGTCCTGTACACATTAATGCAACCAACTGGTCAATTATTAGCTGAAATTCCCCACGATGTCACTTGGTTGGTATTGTTCACTAACTCAACAGGCCTTTGCTCGCTATGAGGGCAAAGCCATTCATACACAACAGGACGCGAAAGTGAATGGTCACAAGAGATTTACTCAGCGAAACGACAAGGAGTTACCGAGTGCCTAACACGGGAAATATACACTGTCCAATGGAGTGATTACGTAAACCTGGTACGCGAGGATAAACATAAGCATCAACAGGATTTGGCTAATAAATTATCTTCAAACCCCATGTTCCTTTACAGACATGTAAACAAACTCCGGAAAGTGATGTGAGGTAGTCTTGTCCTCTACACACCATGTGGATTAGCACAAACTGCAATAGAAGCGGCCAAGGCCCAACGTCAGTGATTCTCCAAAACTTCCAGAGCGCGACTTAGTTGTTTATGCTGTTCACGCAAGTTATACCATCGCCAGGACTTAGCCATACCACATTTATGGCTGCAGAGGTTCCGATAAAGGTAAATTCCCTACACGAGCATACATATGGTGCAGATAAAATCCTACCAAAGGCGTTGTAGTTAGGCGCAATGAACCTGTCGGTTCTCCAGTTCTTCCTACGATGTGTGGATGAGATGCGGGTCCCAATGATATGGAAGCACGGGATCGTCACTCCCATTCATAAGGGCGAAGTCACACAGCTCCGGACGACTACCGCCAAGTAACACTCCTGGCAGTGCTTTCCAAAGTCACGGAGTTTATTATTTGCGAAGCAGTCATGCATTATTTGGAAGGATATAACATAATAGCAGCATAGATTACACCAGAACTAGTTTTGCACCACAAACCTGCTACTTGCTCGCTCCAATTGGACTGAAACCGTTGGCAGCTGTGAGGTAGTTTGTCTGGAATTCGCAAATGCCTTCGACCGTCTGAACTACCGTATCCTCATTCACAGACTGCAGTTGTGAAATTGGTGACCCAGTTCTCGGTTGGATAGATCACTTCCTGATTAAACGACATGTGAATGTGACAGTTTGCAGCGTCATCTCTGACCCCATCGATGTTCAGTGCGGATTGCCACAGGGCTCAGTACTTGGCCGACGCCTATGCAAAATTTACATAAACGATCTCGCGAGGGCAATCACTTCCAATTTCTTACTCTTCGCTGATGAACTCAAGATATGGCGGGCCAGCAAATTAACGGGTGACAATGTAACGCTTCAGGGTGAACCTGCTAGGGTATAAAAATGGGCGACTCGGAAACTGCTTCATTTCAACGACAACAAGTGTAAGAGATGGAGCAGAAGCCGTAAGTCCATTTGCGAGTATATGTTGAGGGATCAGGTTCTGCAGTGCGCTTCTGTTGAATGCGACCTAGGTGTAATAATGAAAGAGGAGTTTGGCTGCTCAAGTCACGCCGACCAAGCATTCAAAAAACTAACCAGCATCTTGGTTTTTTCTGGGGGGTATTCTGTCCTTTTAATACTTCAATGTTCGCTCAGATGCTCAACGCCTACATTAGGCTGCATTCATAAAATGGCATCCATGCCTTGCAGACGTCATCACACGAATTGTCCAAGGAAGCACGACCATGCACGTAAGGGGTCTATTTCTTTTCACTTACCAACTTAAGTCTACAGTGGATAAAATCGACGCCTGCGTGATGATTTGATAATGATATATTTAATCCTGAGTAGTCCAAACCCTACTTGTCATCAACTTCTGAAGCAGAATCACAATACCACCCTGAGTGGTCGACAGTTATAGTTGGCCACACAGTGTAGCCGGTTGGAATGCTGTTGGGATTACTTTTCACTGCGTTTGTGCGAACTTTGGAACGCCCTCCATAGGTTGTTCATTCTTCCACACTGACGGTATTCAAAAGACGTGTTCGTGATAAACCCATGCATTTACATTACGCTGTATAGCTCTTAGGCCCGTGCGCCAATCAAACATTACCAATCAGCGTGCACATTTTCACTTCCTGCACTTCCTTATCTAAACACTGCTACTGTGGAATATCGCTATGATGTACCCAAACTGGATTTACCTAACACATCGGTGCGAGGAAGCGATACATCAGTGAGCGCCGTCATATTATCTTTTTTTCACGTAAAACGTGAATTATGATTGCTCTCCATATTACTATGTGTGCGCACATTTAATTCCCATTTCAAACTATGGTTATGCAGTAGTGCAAGTGAATTGGCAGAGGCTTACATTGACGATTTCATTATCCTTTGACTTAGTTGGTTTTCAGTCCGACCATGCTATAGGAATTGTTAAGCGCCTACCTTGTAACCGGTGACAAATCAGTATTCAACGTCTAAGGGTATTGTAGGCTCACTGCTATCCCTGTTAGATGCACATCGCACTGGTCGAAAGCTGACAGTTATGATAGGTGAGTAACTGTCGGAGATAAGTCATATTACTAAAGACGTACTGCAACGCAGTGTACTTCTCTTTTTTTGATTTATGTAAATGGCCTCCTCTCTGCAACATGGAATGGTAGAACTTATCTGTTTGCATATGATTTAAAAAATTTTGTACGCATTTGATTTTCACATTTGTTGTTTATATCTGAGATCCAGTGAGGCGACCTGATTATGACATACTTGATTCTGCGAGACCCACATCATGTGTGCCGCCCTTTACTGCAACTCAGCAGCAATACAAACCTGAGGGGCCACTCATTAAAACTCGCAGAACAATACAGTCATCTGGATTGCCGCAGAAATTTCTTTTCCATCCGTGTCTGTCACCCGTGGAATGCTCTCCCAGAATCGGTCGTCTCTGCACCGACACTAACAATATTTAAGAGACGGTTGGACGATGCACTCATCCACTTACACTTTGTTACTTAACACTCCGTCTCCATCCTACACCTGGAGTTTACCCTGGAATTATTTGTTGTTAACTGTGGGTGCTGTGAATCTAAGTGGATCGCAGGACTGCAGCGAAGCAAACGATAAGTCCTTATTTTCGTATTTAAAGTATTAACTATTTTACTATCCTTTTCATCATTATTGTTATGTTGATATCCCCATCAACTATCCAACGGGGCTTGTGAAGCAACGCTTCTTAACCCGTATAAATTCATTGTTCATTGAAAAACTGAAAGGATGGTACGTCAAATGTTCCATGAAGCTTTCCACATCTAAGTGCAGTGTCATATGCTGTGGCTGCTTAGTTCTATTGGGATGTTTGGTTATGTACAAAATTCTATTTCCATTTCACTGACATGAATCCAGACCGAAAATCAGTTCAGGGTTATGAATTCGTGTCAGTAAACTCTCGTCAGACCCAAACAGAACTGATCATGTGTGGGTCTGACGAGAGTTTACGGAAAAGAATTCTTAAGCTTTAACTGATATTCAGTCTTGATTCATGTTAATGAAATAGAAACTGCTTTGCTTAAGAACAGGATTACTCATGATTTCTTGGAAATTCTACTCCCTTTATGTGATACAATACGTGAATTAGGCCTCGTTACCCGAGCTTTTACATTTCAAGGTATATATTGAGTACACAGTGGCTAAAACAGACTAATGGAATGATAGGCCACCTTCATATAGTAAGTAACATTAAACTCTACTAATGCAAACTATGCATCAAGCAATTATTAGAGTATTATGCGACCACGTCTAGTAGCATTAGAAGATACAAAACGCATGCAATCGGCTACAAAGAGGTATCTTCCGAAAAGAGTTGTAGGTTTCAGTTTAACACTCATAAAGATAGATGGCAACTGCTAAAATTCTAATGCCTGACATACTCCAGGAACTATCAGTTGGTATTCCAGGAATCTACACCATATAATCTAGGAAACAAATACCATACGATTATTGCGGCATCGTTACACACAAATATCCCGCGCTATGGAATCTATTATCTCAGGCTATCAGAAGCACACCATCGATTCAGACATCTAAGGCGCAAATAAAACATAATTACCTGTTAACAGAAATAAGTAACTGTTTTGCGTCAGTTGCCCAGGTGAATGGGTGTACGAGAACGAGCCTGATAATATCAGAGCGCTTGCGGAACTCGAAATAAAAAGTACAGACAAAGATGGCGAAAATATTTTGTCGATGCAACGTGAACCTACCTTGTTGTCATACCATAAGTTTGTTTGTTTTTTAATGAGGCAAATTAGTGGCTATCTCTCACTCCTTCCTCCTACAATGTCACGGCATTAGATACTAATCAGATCGATGACTCACAGCTGACCAATGAAAACATGAGCACATCGATAGGTTGGATGAATGAGATCTATGATTTTTCTTCATCTATCCTGGTTCTTATTCTGCTCTCACTTAGTCTGAAGACCCATTGATGGCATATGCAAGGTATGCGCACACCGGTGGGTTGGCCAAACTAGCTTTTTCTGTGGCATTCATGTGGTGCTTAATTCCCCGTACTCAGTTAGATGAAAAACACGAATGCGCGCGAGACGTGGACCCACTGAAAAATTGCATTATTGATGCACTGTCACTGCTAAACGTGTTTATTTATGTAATTATATTTCTCCTACTTTGTTTAATGTTGCTACCTGTGTGATGCACATTGTTCGTTCTAATTGATTTAAATGGTTCACAATAGAGACGGTTCACAGTTTAAATGTTCGCTGTTCAGTTGCCATGTTATCCTCTCACATACTATATTATTAAAAGTTATTTTTATATACCAAATGCACGGTTGCTTGTAGTCACACTTTTACATGTGCATAGCGTTGCTTAACCACCTGAATCAAATGTTATATCTCTCTATATTTGCCACACTCCTCTTAAATGTACCTCAAAGATTCGCAACCGTTGTCCTTTCAAGAAACAATGGAAAAGGAATTACCTTTGATTTGGTACTGCAGTCATGTAATTTCAACAAGAATTTCTTCTATCCTTTATGATTGAATCAGCTCTGTTGGGTCGTCTCACTTGGTTGAGAAGGTATCAATGATTAGTTTCTATTTTAACAAAGACATGTGTAGGGTGGGATGCTTAAACTACGCAAACTGCTTACACTCTGAACCGTGATAAGCACTGGAGTGAGTTTTTGCAAATGGGAGCTGCATCCCATTTAATGATCCTTTGAGCTACAGCGTGCAAATTTATAGTGAATGCTTCAAAAGTCTAAAACCAAATTGCTAACAACTATACGAAGCGTTCCAACGGAGCCAGCTGGTAAAACCATAAGGTGCATACACCTGGTCCATCTCAGGATACCTCCAAATGGATAAAAGGGATAGTTGTAGGTTATAAGGTGCTTGAGTTGCGTCGCCTGCACCTCCTAGCTCCGTTGTGCACGTGAGGACCAGGTATCAGAGGAGCAAGAACTATGTATTTGTCAGCGTGCAAAACACCCACGTGGCACTCCCCAGGGGTTGTGACAAGGCCTGGAAACTGTAGCGTTCACTATGGAAGCATGGGATAAACTGGGTACACAGCATATGGGGAAGCTGGAGAAGAAGGCGGTACAGCGGTAAACCACAGGGGTAAACGCTGTCTAATCATGGCAGAATAATTTTTTACGATGTGCTATGATCAAAGAAATGCATAAAACTTGGATTCCAACAGTCACTCTTGCGGTGGACAGGAGGAATGCGACTACTGAGGCACGGACAAACGTGCAATTAGTGAGCGCAAATGCAGTGGCAACAATCTGGTATCCAAGTAAACAACCGTATAGTAGCAGTGTAGCCCAAATATAGGCATGTAATCTCAGAACGGCAAATACACGGAATTGGTCTCGTGTAAAACACAACAGAATGAACAGCAAAGAACAACCGACAAAAGGGCTTCAAAAATTGCAGGTTTCGAAGAGGCTAACTAGATTACATAGTTGGTGATGGCAGTTTGGCTGCCAAACTGCCGAGCTCAGCGAACACTCAGACCACCAACTGAACAACCCGAGCTACCAACATTTGTTTCTATATCACAGATTATATAGTCTGAATTAATCATAAATAGACTCATTCAGACGGAAATCACACGTTCAGAGAAGCAACAAACGGTTGTCTCCATTCGGAACTCCTCAGTGACGGGCGCATTCCATGTGTGTGGACCACGATCTGTGACTTTGCTCTGAGGAATCAGAGTGACTAAGAGCATTAAGCCTTGGTGCCCGAAAACGACCGATATGCCTCGGTTACTAGATGTGACACAACACGGTTTCCTTTCCACTGGCTTGCACGCGAGTGCCGTGCGGATAACTGCGTAGTGTCCCGAACGACGAGGTCGGGAACATAACTCACCAGTCAACTTAAAATAGTTTAAGCAGTCCTTTGTATGGTAATAATGTGTAAATCAGTGAAGTGTGAACCGCGCTTTATCACACCTACTAAGTTATGTACATGGTTGCTGTACCCGTGACCCAAGGAGTAAAGTAAATTCCAACAGATGGCGATCTTGGGCGAAAACAGCCACCCGTTGCTGTTCCGGAAGTGTAGTGACTGACACTCACCACACTGGTCAGGAGGGTGATTACTCATTTCCATCAATATATCGTTTGGTCTGTTAATGGGATGCTAGCCAAAGCCACGAAGTTTAGGGTAACCTCAAAAGCATCCCAGGCCTAAAAGTTTTTATAATGAATAAGCATTGTTACGGATCAGGTAAAATCGATCAGCCGTGAAGACTCACCTTCCACATGATAACAGGCTGCGCTCCCGATTAGATTTCCTTTTTTATACACCCCCGAATAATATGTAACCAAAGAGACAGCCGAACATTCGTTTTAGACAACTGACCTCAGGGATGAACGAAGGGCTATTTACGTATCCCAGTAAAACGGACTTATTTCGAAACATGTGGAAAAAAAATATAATCACGAGGTGAACGACTCCGTTTTATTCACACCGATGTTCCGTTTCTGTTTGCAAGCTGACGCACAGCGTGGGCAAACCGGCTCTGTTCGAGGACGAACGCTTTCCCTAATGCGAAACGGGTACGCCCACACAAATCGTTTACCAGTCAGCTATTCTCTGGACGAATAAGACTAATGTGAGGGTTTGGCTGAGAAGATTTTGTCCATCCATCCAGAACGAGATTTCGTTTCGCATAAGAGGTGTTTTGAAAAAATCGGGAAACAAACTACCCACCATGTAACAGAGGAAAACGAATGAGCAACGGAAAAGACGCGTATATCGCAAGCTGCGAGAAGTACTCATGGTTGTCTCTGACAGCGCAGCTATACTGAACAATGAACAATGATTTATCACGGGATAAAAGCAAGTGCTTGACACGTCCCGTAGGATGGTTGAGGTGAATATGATGAAATCAAAATATGTCTGGGTCATCTACCGAACGTCTGCCGAGATGAATAGTTTGATAAGTAACATCAGCGTAAAATTAAAATAAATTATCGAGCGTAAACGTTCAGAAAGACACTGGGGTGCAGTGATCATTGAGGTAAAGAGTGAGCAAAGTAAAATATGGTCGCTCACTTAGATCCGTTTGATACATAAATCCTGTTGTAATGCATCCTTGGCGTAATCCACAGTAGGGGAGTTTAGGTAACAAAATGTTGGGAGCTAAGAGCAATATCTAATCGTTTTTTGAGAACATCCAAGGTAAGAGAGGATGCAACTGAGTCTGGGAGTGCGTTCCAAGGTTTGCAAACCCGAAGGGAAAAGTAATTCCGTCGACACTCTAGACGGCTATATTGTTCCTTCAACTTTAAGCAGTTACCCCTGAGCTGCGTGTTGTGGCTAAGTTTCAGCAAATGGCGGCATACGTGGTTGGGGTCACTCAATATTTGATACGCTAATATGAGATCACCGCGCAGTCTTCGATAGCGCCCGCTGAAAATTCCCAGCAATTTCAGCCTTCGGTGGTAAGAGTGATAGCGCAGGCCCTTCACATTTTTTGTTGCTCTCTGTTGTGGTGCCTCTATCGCTTCTAGGTCCCGCTTCAACCAAGGTTGCCAAGCTTGGATAGCGTATTCAACATGCGGGCGCACGTAGGAATTGTGCATCATTGGGAAGATTGATGGGTCAAATCTTCCGAATGCTCTTTGCAATTGACCCGGTAAGAGTGGAATGAATGTCAGCAGAAGTGATGAAACAGAGACGATACCTGCAAATCAGGACCGCAATGTTTACTTTGAGTGTGCCTCACTAACTGGACAGCCTCAGGTGAGATTTTCCACAAGTGGTTCCAACCAATCGACTGGTCGAGAGTGAACAATGGAAGAAAATGACGCTGCAAATATCAAAACCATCAGCTAGACCGCTGGGTGGATAAAACTTGGTGAACTCGACTGAATCTGTAAGAATGGATTGTAAAACCTCAGTTTTCTGTTCCCATGTACCTCTCTCTAACAGGCATACCAAAACAAAAGTGAAGAGCTAATGGTGTCCACAAAACTTGAGGGAATGGCTTAACAACCCAATTCACTGACCCTCAGTTGTGACAGTCTCCGCGGAGCGTGCCTAAAAGACACGCTGGGGACACTTGCCGGCATGGCTAGAAGCGGACCTCAATGGCGTTCGTGCCGGGAATTTCTTTGTCACTCCCTATCCCTCGTAGCTTCCTGTTTCAACTACGATCTAGTATCTTAGCATGAGACAATTTTGCATAATAAATTTATTTATGCATAGTAGCCGGCTGATAGCTTTCCGGAACGATGCTCATCCGTTACTAGTAGCTCAGTTGGCACGCACCTGTTGCAAGTTTTTGTTTTATTTATTGCGGTACAATAGCTAAGTCGTTTTCCCCCTCTAGCTAACGTATATAATAATGATTATGATATCTAAAAGGAACATGTGACAATGAAGAGCGATTTGAATCATTAACAAGAATCAAGACCAGAAATGAGTACAGGGTTAAGATGTAAGTAGAGAACATCCCAGACAAACATAAGCATGTTTTAGGTGGGAAAGTTGATTAAAAAAAGCTCACCAGAGTTAAAGTGAAGTAGACTACGTGTTAAAAATAATGAAGATCAGAAAATGATTGCGCTGAAAAATTTAGCATAAACTATTTTAAGGAACATAGATGAAAGATACCAGGGAGCGTTGCTCCGAAGGAAGAGCTTTTCGTACGTTTATCATGTAAGGGCGATTCTGCTGCTGATATCCCATCTAGACGCTTGATACATGCTGTTGAGAAAAGTTATTTCGAGGCCCCCTTGAAAATCGCTTACCACAACAAGCCATTGCTTGCGAAACTCTTGAAATATAGACTGCCCTTGCTGACCCGTCCAACGTTCGTTTATCAGTACTCGTGCATCTGTGGGACACGATACGTGGGTTACATTACGAGACGCCTATCGCAGAGGATTCGAGAGCACCTCCCGGTAAGGTTTTACAAAGGTGAAGTGAGATGTTCAAGCATCTCAACCACGTCGCACCTCCTTGATTATGGCCATGCAGCTTCTGAGAAGGACTTCAAAGTCATCTACTAACTGCTTGAACGCTTATCGCAAGGATCCAGCAGTCAACTCGTGTTTATTTCTGAGGCCATTTACATCCATTATCCGCATTATCAGGCCGATGCTACTGCTATCTTGACTAACAGACACAGTTGCTTAGCTACCTGGTTGTTACCTTAGATAATTACTTCGAGCAACTTAGGTTCGTGCATTAATGTTCCTTTAGTTCATTTGGCTTACCTTCTAGTTCTGTGTTATCTATTAGATCATGCAAGCAACCAATAAGTCAATCACCAGCCCGATTTGGCACTTAGCACACATAATCAATACCATGTATACGTTTGAGTTTGACGGGAGTTTACCGAAAACAATGCTAATTCTAAACTAATTTCTGAACTTGATTCATGTCAATGAGATTGAAATGATATCGGAGGAAAGCAGTCCGAATAGTTGCCGACCTGTAGCTTTAAGGATCACAAGCCCGCCTTGCGATCTTGAGGGTGGGGGTTCGAGCTTGCGTAGGGCCAGAGCGCCCCTCGCAGTATCCTTAGCCCATGTGCGACTAGTGGTGGATGCGCGGCAATCAAACGTCAATACTGCGTACCGGCGTACTGCTGATGCCTTAGTTAGAGTGGCTGATCAGTCACATTCGTAATGAAAGTCTAGTTGAGTGAATCGCTCAGCTACCCTGGATTCAGTGAATAAAGATCGTAGGATATCATCTCAAAACGCGTACAAAAGCCATCATCTAAACGTCCACGTCAAGAGCTGTAGGAGTAGCCGAACAGACGCGAAGCAGTCGGGTGCTGTTAACCGTGCATCAACAAAACTGTCTGCAAACGAAATACTCGTATCCCGACTACAGAGGAAACATCATCCATGACGATTAAAATACAGGATAAGCCTGATATTCTGGAAAATGGTAAACAGGGTTTCACGTGAATTGTACTCAGACTGAAAACAAAATGTAAACCCGGATTGTTAGGTCGATTAACGTGAGCTCCCTAGCTGAATGAGTTATAAGGAATTCTGCTCAGTTCGCTGAAGAAGTTACTGTGTGTGGTTCATCAAAATCCAAATCATCCATGGAAACGGCGTGATATGAGGTAGCGCGGACAGCATTATCGTACAGTTCAGGGACACGGATTTCGCAAGTTGGATGTACCAAGTGAATGGTAATTTTCGACCACCAATGACCGAAAATCAATGATCGTCAGTAACAGGAACTCCGCGGCAAGTCACGTGGTCGTGAGAAAGAAACTGTGAAGCGCTGTGAGGCAGGAGTTCAGGCCTTCGGTTTGTAATATCTGTTCGGGCGATTATCACAGCCATTACACTGGTAATGGTGACCATGCTGCATAGTCATTGATTAGGCTTTGTTTTGATGTTCGAATCGCTACGGAACACTTGGAAGTCGTAAGAGAAAAACAAAAAGTGAACGTAATTGTTGGTACAGAGCGACATCGTAGACAGCAAAAGCACTTGAACCCTTTCAAACCATTTATTCCTATATTCCGTCAGCTATGCTCATTTGGAGACTCTCACGTTACCATGGAAGCTGAGAAGGGAATCAAGCCGAATTCCCGTCTTCACTTTTTCGGCCCCCATACTTTCTCTCTGTACCCGGCTATGCCTAAGTGGAGGAGGACAGGTAAGACAAATCTCCTATTCATTGCATCCACAGGTAGTTGGAATCTAACCACCTCTCAGGTTCCCATAGAATCTAATAACAAGAGAAACCGAACTGATCTCACATTCGTTAGATCTTATCCACAATCAGTCATTTATAGATTAAGGCCACAGAGAAAACAACAAACGAATCTGCTTCATACGATGTTACCGCTATACGAATTTAACACTATTAAATATAGAAAATTCAAAGGTACCTCAGGTCTGCTTTCGAATTCTTTCTCCTGCGGCTAATCTTCGCATCTTACAATTGATGGTTTTATGTCCTGAAGCAAAAAATTTGGACCGGTAGCCCTTCACAGGCGTTTGTGGTGCTGCCAACCATTTTTCACATGAAAGTGTCCTCTACAGATCTAGAGAATTGTTTAGTGTTGCGACTATACCACGGGGATTTAACATGACTGACAGAAGAATTAGGGCACAGAGTGAAAACATTGGAAATCCAGGATTTTCTAATACATCGGAAAAACGCATTTACAAGTATTTTAGTAAACTGCGAGAGATGAGTTGGAAACTATTCGTCGAGATCCGATTAAGCTGGAAACCTAGTGTCTTATAGCTCTTTCAACATCCACATAATGTGTTAGACTGGAAAATAGGTGGTGATCACTATGGTTTTACACTTTCCCGAAACTGATGTCCATACTTCACATGAGGCTCTTTTCGACAAGTAGTACGGTATCGCAGTTATAGAATAGGATCTGAGAGCGTTGCCAGCGTGGTGAATGAAGTCAGTAGCGGGTTTTTCGTGTTAACATGAACCGATAGTTCACGAAAATGTATTAAGCGGAAGAAGGGAAGGGAGTGAAGACAGATGCGCTCCAGCTGCCCACCTCAATCCATTGGCTCAACAGTTCGAATACTCCACTACGTATGCCGGCAAAGTGTTCCAAACAGTGGCCACTTTCCTATCCGATGCACAATTCAGATTCAGTACCGCAAACTTAGACTAGTATATGTTCGCAGTTGGAACAACCGTATCCGCTTGTGGAAATCACCCAGATGTACTAAATCACATGTCATGATGAGATTGACTTCCACCCGACGGCAGAAGATGTAGAGTCCTAGTGTCTCGTAGTGATCTTGATACGGTAAACCCCATAAACTGGAAATGAACCACGTAGCTACGTGTTGGACTATGTAGAATATATATGCCACATCCTGGATGTTCAGACGGTGGGAGAGCCGTACTTTAACAATGTTTATATGATGAAAGTGAAGAAGCGAGTGGTAGTATCTCCAGACAAAGTGCAGAGGCCGCGCACAGTATGCGTAGTTCGTTCCGGTATAGTATGTGAGTTGTCCATTGATTTCAAATTCATGTGTGAAATGAGGCGACTGGCAATCGAGGGGGTATCCTTGGCAGTCACCAATCTTCCCCAGACCCAGAAACACTGGTTGGGCTGAGTCGACCGAGATTGTCTCATAAACCACAAATTGGTTAAGGTCTTGCTGAAGTAAGCTGGAGTCGTCAGGAGTGCTAGGCACTCACACAACTTCGGATTGCCCGCAAATAAAGCACACGGCAACCGGAAAAGCTGAGATAGATCGGTAATGTGGATAAGGACCCCAGCACTATCCCCTGGGGTATGCCACTTGCCGAGGGATGCTAGTTGGTTAGATAGTCGTCAGCTTGCGCCTACCAAATTCGTGTAACGAGAAAGTCGCGGACTCACCGGTACAGTGAACCAATGAAAGTGATACGTCGGCCGGGAATCGAATCCGGCCGCCTTTTACTAATGAAGCGCTGATGCATAACGGGCTAAATGGAGTCTTGCATGAAAGACTTCATCCGGAGGCTTTGACCCAGTAATATGACCCACGAAGTAGATGAGGGATGTTAAGCTCTGGAGTTTCACTTAAGTATACGGTTGGGATCACTGCGAAGCTGACCACACACAGCTTCAGTAGTTGTGTGTATGCATGACGACGGTAGAAACATAGTTGGCATATTAGACTTAGCCGAATGTTCCGGTCAAATGACCACGAAAATTTATGATCGCCCAAAAACAATATAAATATTCAAATTAGAAAGACAGAGGCAAAAAAGCACCATTAGGGTGCTAAATTGAGCTGATGCACAAAATAGACCGAAGTAGCAAGTAGAGTCAAGTTCGAAAAGAATAGGCGGAATCAGGAAAGAATGGGGTGAATGAAACATTTTGTTGCCAAAATCATGTAATATCAGGTGTTGGTAAAATGCGGCGACATCTCTCGAGGGTGCATTCCAATACACTCAGGAGATAAAAAAAACCAGAGAAAATAATCAAATTCGTCCTCTGCCTGAAAACGTCATATTAAAGTAGGGAGGAAAATGATTCGTTTGGTCAGCTGATCTTCTGGGTTGGAAAATAGAACCCTCAGATATGCGATTGTGCGTTCCACTCGTCAATCCATTTCTTAATTTGGCCCAAAATTTGCAGTCTCGCATCAATCACATCCTGTGGGTCACGTTCATCCGCGGCACGCAAATCCAAGTGATGTGCTCCACTGGGAATACGGATCACGTAGGCCGACGGAGCGTAATCCGTGTTCAACACACCGAATGCAGACCAAGGGTCCAAATCTCCGTTACTGAAATAGTCAATGAAAAGCGATGAGGTTACGACACAGTAAACAACAGATGTTTATAAAGAAAGTTTGGTAGGGGCGGAACGAAGACAACTTTAAAACTACTCTCTTCTACACAACAGAAAGAATTCAGATAACGCAACGAACCGTAGACTGCACACAGCACAAGCCGTGCGCTGTGAAGCTTAATTTTGACTAGGTATCACAAATCAACAAAACTCTAAGCGAAGTCACCCAATAGATGAACGTGACGTCTTTCCATCCTTGGAGAAATACGCACTTATTCGCAAGGTGGTTTGATCACACGACATGTCTTTCAAGACCACGGTATATCTGTAAAACCGACCTTTGGAAACATCTGCAAGGGGCAAAAGGTTGGCAAGTTGAGTCTGTGCTCCACTGACAACGTAGGCGAAAAGCAGCGTAAACGAAGGAGACAACATATATCATGGTATACCACTTTATTCGGCAGGTATAGTGTAGGAATAATACTGTGGTATGAAGAGAAAGTAAAGGCGAGGACCGTGGCTTTGGGAATGAGTCAGTGTAATATTTCATTCAAAGAGAGCAGTACGCAACTGTTACTGATTTGAGCTCTATGCATCCCGGCATCTACATGACCGAAGTCAGAACGATTGCTCAGGAAACAGAATGACTGAGGTGGACAGATACATGAAGCTAGGACGCGGGATAACATGAGAGGGGAAACATCGACTTGGATAGTCAACGAGCGATGCCCAGCAATCTCATGACACTCAATGGACTCGGAAAGCAGAATGAGATAGCCAATGCAAACAGGATGGGACTTCCTATCAACGGAAAATGGTCTGCCGTTCCCTGTGTCTAATCTAGCAAGTGTGCTAATTGATACCGTAGAAGCGAGGAATACAGATGTTCTATTATCCAAAAATCGTGAGTAGTATGGTCATTTCACACCGGATTAGGGACGTGCGTAATTGCCATAGCATTAAAGCAATTATCTCACTGGGGTTTTGTTGTGCCTTACCTGTGGACTAAGAAGCCTGTTTGAAACCAACTCCATATCGAACTATTCTAAACTCTCACTCAGCCTGTAGACTAACGGTGTACCATGAAGACGTGAGCACATCGGTAGATCAGACAAATGAGGCCCACATTTAACTCTTTCCCTCTCTAATGCCTATTCCTCCAATTTCACCAATAAGGAAGACTTACTGTGTGTCTGCGAAAAGATGGACAAATTAACGAGTACGACAACTAATCTATTCAACCTAGGCACATTAGGTCATTTGAACCCTTCGTTCAATCTCGTCACCATCTGCGACGCTTGTCGCTAGCTTTCACACACATGTATGCGTCGTCGTCCCTACTGTACAGCTGTGAAACCTGGCCGCCTAAAGCAGCGGACCTGAAGAGGCTAGTTACGTTCGACCACCGGTGCCTTCGTAATTTAGCTCACATCTGGTGGGAACACCGTGTGAGCAACGAGCGTGTTCGACGCCTTGTTTACGGCACAGGAAAAGGAACTGAACCGCTCAGCACCGTTATTGCACGAACCAGGCTCTGATGGCTCGGCCACGTGTTACGCATGTCAGCCCACCGACTCCCGCCACGTGCGTAGTTTGCGCTCCGGGGGTGTGGATGGAAGAAGAGGAGGGGTGACCAAGCGATGACTTGGTCGAGAGGAATGAAGGTCCTCACTTCTGAGCTGGCCTCGGTTGAAGCGTCTTGGCTCCCTGGTTGGGGTCCGAAAGACGATGAGCACATTTGGTTAGACACACTTGCTGATATGGCAAGGAGCCGACCTCAGTGGCGTTCGTGCTGTGAGTTTCATTGTCCCACCCCATCCCCCTTAGCCTCCCCCTCCAACCACGATCTCATTATTTAGCTTTATATAATTTCGCATAGTATTTTTTTAATGCACAGTAGCCGGCTGGTAGCTTACCGGAACGATGCCCATCCGTTACCGGTAGCTCAGTCGGCTTGCACCAGTTGCATTCTTTTTCTCTCTCCTTTTTTCTTAGGTGTTCCCCACCTCTAGCTAACGTGTATGATGATGATGCGTCATCGTCCGCAGTTGGGATATAGTTCCGCGCATACTGCTAATCGGGAAAGCACGCCCTTTACTGTGCAAAATCTCTCATGTTAGCCTTCAAACTATTGGCATACAATAATAATATACAGTTTCGTTCACAAAACTCAAGTGCCAATCGTTATCCGCCTCTCCCTATCGGAGACTCAGCTTGAGATATATTCAAAGCCTCGAGAGTGTAACCTGACCCGAAAATTTGCAGGAGTGATGAGAATCACTACATACTGAAGAGAGAGACCAATCAACAAAATTGTAACCACATTTAGCCCTGTCCACAATGTGAACTTGTATTTGCTAAACAATAGCAGTTATATGGTAAAAATAGGAGGACTCAGCGCTGTCAAACTCCGGCCAGATATCCTACCACATATCCGGAAAAAGAGTAGATACCGTCTAGTTCAATTAGAGTGAAGCAAACCGCCTCAACCAGGGACCGAACTGTAGTCGCCAAAATCCGTTGTGGTTTCTGCTGACTGTACGGATAACCTGCTGCTACCGCGCAAGCTGACCGGCAGACTACCCAGAGTAGAAGACAAAGGTCTCAGATGAAAACTGTATTGCGCACTCGGCAAGCAGCATAAGCAAATCAAATAAGAGTATCAAATCAATAGTTAATAAAGGAATGGTGTAGCGGTCACTGGCGGGCTTCAAGGTGGACCATCCTCATTGGAAGCGTTCAAGATGAAGCACCATTAGCCCGTTCTCATTGGTTGGCCAAAAAGCTTCGGTCTACGTCATGGTGCCTTCTACGCTAACACCGCCGCGGAAACTAACGTACGACTTTCTTCTTGGATCCAGCTGCATTCTGATGACGGATCTTCGTACTCGAGCAGCCCGGTGCCACATTTTCCGCTCATGTGGAAGTTCGGTGCGAGGTGCATCCGAAGCTTTCTGAATACTTTATGACAGATCAAAACTGTCCAGGAGAAGACCTAACGGTAGCAGTCGATTACTAGTGCATGCCGGGATGCTAGTTGGTCGCAGCTGATTAGCATGCCTGGTCCAAATAAAAGTAGCCACTCTGAATTTATAGAGTACCCAGTCAAATCTTCTCCGGATCAATTCTATCACCCACTGATGACTTCCCACGCGATAAACTCTGACCAAAACACGTTGTCCTGGGAAAAATGGACGTGCTTAAATTCTGTTTCGCCCCTTGTAGTACCTTTCCATTCGAGGATGCCTTTGTTGTGGGATACTGCGCCTCGAGAGCAGCAAGGAATTTACGGCATGGGGCTTGTGGGGCTGAGCGCTTGTACAGAAAGCTGGTTGATGGGAACATCTGGCCCAAGTAGATTCAAGTTCTCGTGAGTTGTGACAAAACCTTTTCCCCAAGCGGTGAAATCGACAAAGCGGCACTCGCATTCAATCTGACCGATTAAATTCAATTTGGTGCCTGAAGTGCTAGTCGCTTGTTGGCCGGTTGGTTTAATGTCAGGTGCACCAACAGTCTTTCATAGATTTTCCGAGACAACAGTGATGTCGGATGCCGTGTCAATTTACAAAGGTGACAATCTCCAGTTGATACTGATAGTGACAAACTTCCACCTATCCTTAACATTTCGGTGAAGTTCGCGTTTACCATCCTTGTAGACTTGATGTGACCTTGTCTCCGGGCACCGTATGATGGCCTAAACGTTACTTTGGACCTGCAATGGGTCTCTGTGTATCCACCTATATGGCACTTCTGGCAGACAGGTTTGCTGAGAGAGCACCATCTAGTAAAATATCAACCTCCGCAATGCCAGCAAGTTGATGGGGGTTTTGCTTGTAGACTTCTCCTGTGCTCATTTGCTGGGTGTTGCTCCTTGAAACTTGCCGGACAGTAATAGCACAAGTATGCACATTTGAATCCTCCATCATAGCTGTGACGTGCTTTAAATTCATGATCCTCTGGGCTTCAAAAACGACGTTCTGTAAGGTGACACCTGGGTCGTGTTCTAACATCCCAAGTATTCTGGTCCAGATTTCGGCATCTTTGGGGGCCTGCAAACTACATACTAATAGCAGGCACTCGAATTGATCTTCGGTAAACGACTTTAGTTTGAATTTCGGGCATTCACGCTTCACTGTCGCTGCATGAGCAATAAGACTTTCACTGTCTTTATTGCAACTCTTCAAACAAGTGTACCGATAAGTAAAAAGCGATGACTGGTCTCCAAACATTTCTGTGAGCCGGGAAACTGTGTCAACAAAGCTAAACCATGGGCGCTTTGTGGTAAAATGTAGTTGAGATATCTATCATGCTCGACCGTTCCCAATTTTCGTACCAGTGGACGAAATTTTGATGCATCATAGAGACTTGACAACTCTGTCCTGAAAGCACCTTCATAGCGCCTGAACTATGAACAAGGATTTATTATGGGTAAAAAGCAGGTGCTTTACATATCCCGTAGGGTGTTTAGAGTGAGAAAAGATAGATTAAAGGATAATGGAGTCGTCAGTTTGGGCGATTACAGATTTAACTGCACTGTCGTGTAAAGGGAGTTTGAAATGAGAATGTACGCACACAAAGCAGTAAGGGGAGTGGTTATGAATGATCACGCAAAAGGCGAGAAAAAAATAAAAAGATAGCAAGGACAACGCTCACTCGTGTGCAAATATCTTGGGTCGACGGGCTACGGAAATCTAGTTTCTATAGTAGTAGCGTTTATCAAATTTGGTGCAAGAGGTTTGGAGTGACACGTTCTCGAGTAGGGTTATGGCACTATCTACTGTCTGTTGTGCATTAGCGCCAGCATCAAGTGGTCATGGGCTATAGCACGTAGTGTAAATGTGACAGAGTATTGTCAAGGCGTTTTTTGAAAAAGGATAGGGTGACTGCATTAATTACATGTTCCGGGAGGGCGTTCCAAGGCCGTGACACTCGAAGCAACGAATATTAGCCCAGAAGCAGGATCAAAAATGAACTCACCACCGTTACTGATCACTGTGTCCGCTGAAGGCTACCCAGTGTTACGGATGGGTGCAGGCTGAAGAGATCACGTTCGGGTGAGAGTATTAATCATTCGCAGCTGTGCCGCTTCAAATTGATGCTGCTGTTGTGACAGCCTTTAGTACTCCAGATGAGATTGACATCCTGATTTAGTTCACCTCTGTAGCCAAAATCCGTTGTGGTTTCTGCTGACTGTACGGATAACCTGCTGCTACCGCGCAAGCTGACCGGCAGACTACCCAGAGTAGAAGACAAAGGTCTCAGATGAAAACTGTATTGCGCACTCGGCAAGCAGCATAAGCAAATCATATGAGAGTATCAAATCAATAGTTAATAAAGGAATGGCGTAGCGGTCACTGGCGGGCTTCAAGGTGGACCATCCTCATTGGAAGCGTTCAAGATGAAGCACCATTAGCCCGTTCTCATTGGTTGACCAAAAAGCTTCGATCTGTGTCATGGTCACCTGTGCCGGAGGGCTGCAAAGGGGCGCCTTCTCGGTTAACACAAACTAATGACCGCTATGGACACGAGCGATTTGTGTCACTATGTTCAAGTTGTAGGGAATGGTTTCCCCGAACAGTGTCTCATTCTGAAGAATGAATAACGAGTTTTGACCAGCCTCCCATTTACAGCAGCACGTTAAACCGTGTCAGATCCACACGATTATCAAGTAGGTTTAGAATGGAAACAATGGGCGCAACTGAAACGTATGAAGGTAGTTCGAAAACAGTGGATTGCAAACAGACTAACCTGAAGACAACGTTGGAAACGGTGTGAAGATGTTTGCCCCAGAACTGCACATTTGACCAATCCATGCGCGGACGAACTCCGAACCTTTTGTTGCATGACTCAGAAAATGCTTCAGGATCCCAATCGGAAGCGGGAAACATATCTTTCACCCCGTCGGCACACATTGGAGTGGTCATTTCGAGGCATGTCTGGCATAAGAAAGAGAAGCTGAGAAAAAATCGGTATGCAACGAAATGCTAAGTGGCGAAAAGGCATTAACCTGTTTTGTGTTGGTATGCTTTTTAAAGATACTTTAAAAAATGTGATAATTCCAATGGATTAATTAAGACAAACTTGGACTGGCCAAAATGATTGCAAAACGATAAGCATTTGTGTCGTTCCTGAGATTGCAATCAAAAATGATAAGTCTCGCATTGATTAAATGTCTAAAACCACATTTTTAAAATAATGTCCTAAAAACGCGAGCAGAAAATGCGTTATGCACAAAACGTGATATATATATTATATACATATATATATATATATGTATATATGTATATATAGTTGGCGGCATCTGGTTTCGGATTTGCCTGTCACTGTGGCCAGTCACAGGACGCCTGCGCCTACAGAGAGACCATGGGTGGCTTACGCTGCACCACCCACAGCTCCAACTACACACCTCATATCCAGTGTAAACCCGGAGGAATAAGACCGGGAGGCATGTGGATGTGAGCCACGTTTCATCAATGGAGCCGCTCCATACTCCTTCACAGGAAAACACAAACACGCCGTATTTGGGAATCAAGCGCATATATATATATATATATATATATATAAACATGACCAATAAACCGAATACAGTGTGTCCTAACCATAAGCTGAATTAAAGGACCCCACTCTGCGTCTTGGGTCTTAAAGATCTGACTCGGAAGACAGCGGAGCGATAAATGCATTTTCTAGAACGTCCAACCAGCTGCTGAGTACGAAGACCGGTAACAGCCAGGTGGCTCATTCATGCAGAAGCCGGTAATCAGCAAAGTTTTTCATCCGCCCTCCCTTAAGTGTTCACTTCTGGCTACAGTAGTGAGTGGTTAGTGACTTTATAACTAGTCATAATGTCTTTGACACAAGGCCGTACGAGCTCTTGTGGTATTTGTATGAGAATTAGGTGAACAGCCAAAAACTTCTCACAGTTTTAGACGCTGCCGCTGATTGTCCGCGAATGCTTTTTCATCTCGTCTGCAAAGCAAATGGGACTTATTCGGTTACCTCCACAAGGAAGGCATTCCCCAATCCGCAATCAGGCGACGCATCCGATAGTATGCAACTCAGCAAAGGAACACAGCATGGTGCAGACCAGACAGGCATTCATGCCAGAAGCTGCATAATATCCGAGTGCTAATGCAAGATTTAGGTCACATTTCTCTATGGGCACAGAATAGAGCTAAGGAATCTAGTAAAAGAAAGCAAGATATAAGCCAAAAATAGTGTCATATGTGACAACTGTAATACATAAATAAAACAGAATTAATTCCCGAATTTTCGCTTTGTGTGAACAATATAGAGTAAAGATTGAGGCTGCACGACTGATGGTGAAGGGAAGATCAGATCAGCCAGCGAGTGATTGTTTTGGAGAATTTTCAAGTGAACATTAAGGTTAAAAAAACGAAAAGGCAGGGTTATTTAATGTATCAGAACAATCGGCAGTGCGAAGAAGGATTGGTAGCGATAATACCTTGTAAAACTCATTGGAGCAATCGTGTCAAAGTTGGAATAACAGTCGCGAATAGAGGAAAATTGCTGCGTGCGCAGATAATGACAAATGTAACCGTAATGCAAGCCTGTATGAAACTGATTCGTGTTTTCTAATGTTTAAAATTATGGGATCAAGGTTTTATGTAGGTCTGCGATGAAGGTATTGATGCGGCAGCGGGGCAACCAATAAATCAGTCTTACAGCAATCGGAATAAGCTTGGGCTTGATAGAATGGATGTGTGTAGCAATAAGCAAACTTTAGTGTGATAACAAAAGTTAACAGTACACGCTACCTGTGGGGATTTGAGACTAAACCATGAAAAGGATGGGGATACGCATAATAATCTTGTTAGAATTTATTATAACCCCATTGGGCAGTGGGAATGAGAAATGCAGGAAGCAGCAGTAGAACTCGTGATCCGAAGCTGTTGATGTGTTACGTCATATTGTACTACTCATTATTATATAGTAGGTTGAAAGTACTGAAATAACCCGGAAGATCACAGCAGCGATGCTGATGAGAAATGGACGACGAACCTGTAGGTCCCATCCCGCCTCACTCAAAGCTGAAGAGTTGCTCGAAATCGGCACACATGTTACGTCTTTCGTATAATTCACAAGGCTTCGTACGGCAGAAGCTACACGGCGCACGATATCTACATCCGGTTCATCGGGATCGAAGGTGTCCAATGATTTGCACATAAACTGTGAGAAAAAGTAGAGGATAGGAAAAATGCGTATTTTCCATGAAGAATGCTAGTTTACAGACAGTAAACCGATTGAAAAGCCAAGAAAAATCGATGAGCAATGACGTCACAAAAAAATAAAACAAGTAGAGATGTGATTTAAGCAACTTAATCGAGCGATTGCCGCAACCATGAGCCCCGGTAAAATACGACAGCAAACAAATGATTTCAGTGAACAGATGTCTAAGTTAGGTCAGTCTGATAACAACAAATGCGGCAAAGGTACTAGGAAGCGCCAAACGCTGTTTGTAGTTGCATCCAAAATGTGCCCAAAGTGGATGTAGTCCAGACATCTTTTACGTAGTAGTTGACATGCTACAAACTAGTACGGCTGGATCAGAGCCGCGAATGCACAAGTAGACCATCTAAGCGCTACCGAAACCCACCTGATTGGCAGGATGGAACCAATTTTGTGCACGTGGCCAATGAGGAGTGTTTACTGCTGCTTCTAAGAAGCCCTGTTTTCTGGTGCAGTGTGTGGATTTGTTATTAAGTGTTTCTGGTCGAAACTGGGCACATCGCTAGAAGCTGCGGGTAACTTTGCGAAAATCACAGTACCGCTCGATTGTGAACAGGTGCTCTGGTATCCTGCCAATTTTCTTTGAAATTTGATAATAGGAGGATCAAGAAATTCCAGTGATGACAGGGGGCAGAGTGTATGTTGTAGTCCAAGTGAAAATAAGAACACACGTAAACGGTTGGAGTATGACTTCTGTTAACAGGTATGATGTGAGAACCTCTGATTCCTGTGTTATCAAACGTCATACGTCGGAATAGTGCGTATCAGAAAGAGCAGTGAAACCACCGAGACCGAAGGGAAGGGACCTTGCTGTCCCTTGGCGCAGTGTAATTAGAAGAATGATAAGGCGCCTGCGAAAACGAAGCTACGGTGATCAACAACTTCAATAAAACTTTTGATCTAATTCATCACTCCACACACTCAGTCAGTAAGACGTAAACATTTTACACACCCTGTTGAAAGACATATGCCACGGTAGGGTCTACTATGATTTATTGGATGTATTTCAGTTTTGCAATTTCTCCAACGCTATGCGGTTTTACCGCGGAGGTCCTATGGGTTCTGAAAATGTAAATATTGAGGTGTTGCTAGGGGAAAAACCGGCTGATCTGGATTATGCAAGGGACAATGTCTTGCTGCTTGACACAGTTAATGTCAGATGAACCCACCAGTGATCCAATCATTTGCTGTTCGCGCTGTGCTCTCAACGTGCAAAGCGATGTTACGGGGTCACTAGCCATCTGTTGGCCAGTTCAACTACGATAACGAGGAAATAGCGACAGCCGACCAGTTCAGGTATTCTGTCTACTGCATTTGTAGGGGAAGGATATGTGGCTACTGAGATTAGCTCACGTAATGTGGGAGTGAGAACTGGCTTCACGAAGTAATGACATCTTTGATGTTAGGCAGTCTTCGTGGGAAAGCCGTGAGGACCGTTATTCTCTTTACTCAGAATCTGCCTCCTTTGATTCATTCTACAACAGAATTGCCCACCCGGTTAGGAACAATTCAGGCGTTTTCTTTTCTGACAACAGTAATCCTTAGGGCGACGTTCGTGTCGGGCGACGCCAACGCGTCATCAGTGATATAATTTAAAGACGAGAACCGGACGATGAGGAGTAATATCGGGCCATATGGCTTTACAGATTGCGGTGAAACATGACATGCTAATCTCCACAGATGGGAGAATATGGATGGCAATCGACATATCAGTGATGAACATGCACCGTCCCTTAACCGGGTTGATCGTTTACTGCGCGCATGATGCCCAAATGTAAGGCTGAATTTGATGCGGGGTAGCACAAGTCATGGGGGACGTAATTCGTTGATGATGCTTTGGCTTCACACGTTACACAGCTGTTTGTGATCACGCATCACTGGCTAGACACAGGCGCGCAGAGTCTAAATGTTTGATCGGACCATAGCGGTGAGCGAGAGGGCGCCATTCTAATTAGCAGTCATCTCTCATCATGCATCAGTAAGAGGCATGCGCGTGATGCTGCTGTTGATCATGACGACAACGGCAACAGTGGTAATAATTCCGAGAGGTTACCTGTTTCAAATCGGTTTATCCAAAGGAACCTGCACAGACTGGGCACACAACTTGATGGGCTCTTAGTAAATGGAGTCAACACAATCATTCATGGCCACTTCGACGAAAAAAGCAAAAGAGAGAAGAAGTGACAAGTTCTTGAGTGCCACGATTTCAGGTTCACAGGAGTAGAGGCCGTTCGCTAAAGTATCCCATGATAAGCGGTGTAAGAAAAGTCATCGGCAGTACGCCGACACACTGTACTGACGCTTCGCTGCCACGCGACCGCCACCGATTGCACGTGGGCTGAGTATACCACGGGGAGACCCACTTCTAAGCGGATTCCAACCGTTGACCTAAGGATTGCAAGCCGGGCGTGCAACCATTGCGACCACCGGCTACGATAAGCGGTGTGATAAACAAATGCAGTTAAATGAACTGAAGAAAGTATTTAATTTACGAGACACGAACACAATAGATCGTTCGCATATGTGCCGTTGTTGAGGCACCTAGCTAGGTGTAGGCATGTGGTCAGTGTGTCTTCCAGATCAGCAAGAAATCAGTGCGCATCACGCTGACTTCATTTGCGGTCCTACAATCCAATAAAATTGCCGTAATCAATGGACAGTACAGAACAAGAACCGTATGAAGGCCGTGCAGTTTCAGTAAATTTTAACAAGAACCAAATGAAAAAATGGTTAGTGAATAGCGCCTGACGTACGGGATGCAAGTTAAAGAAGTAATGCTTGGAAAAATTCACACCTGAGCTTGCACGATGTATCATGAGCTATCACTCACCGCCACTGGATTGGCAGGCATTGTGCCAATAAAAGAGGCGGGGTATGGGTAATTCACCATCGCCACAGTTCCAAAGTAATCCACCAAGTAGTCGATCAACTGCTGGGCATCGAGAAGCGGATCACAAAGTACGAAAATTGCCCGGAGCAGCTGCAGACCGGATGCTGAGAGAAGCAGAGGATGAAAATAAGCTACAGTGAGGTTCAAGTGTTACATTTCGTGAATATGGTGTTCTCCAAACAGGGAATGCAACAACAGAAGGCTGGAAAGCACATGTGAGCGGTTCAAAGTCGAGGTACAAATGCTATCGGTAGTGGTGATGGTGTTATTGCGTCAGTTGGAGAGATAACTCCTACGCGATGAAGAGGCTAACCAGAAGGAATCAGTTCAAAAGGCCACAACCGCTGTACACACAGTAGCTAACAGCTCTCAGAAAGTTTTGCATCCAGAAATCGCCGCCTTTACCTGGTCTAGCACATAATGAACTAGATATCAGATGCACATCCTACTATGACTGCCTGATGAACGTAGTGGAGAAAAACTGCTGTGAAGTGTCAATGGTAGCGATAACGATGGTGGTCCCAAGCGAATAGTTGAATATCCACAGAGATGACCATCATCGAAGTAAACCCGTGGTACTTGTGAGATTAAGATAAAAGAATGCAGTCTAACAGTTTAAGCAATATGTTTGATTGAGTTTTCATGCCAGATGTTCCCTTCGTAAGTCTCCAAACCGCAAGAAGGAATATTTCAGCAACCCGGATTGATTTACTAATCGTGCTCCATTCGGCCGATTTGATAGTCAGTATAATGCGTAGTATACATCAAAGTAGTGTAGGCGATATGCGTGCACCATTATTGTTCTAGACAGAACAGTAATTGGTCGTCCAATTCTAGCTGGTGCCAACTATGGAGGCTACTCAAGCATTCCGTCTGTTAACACGAAATGAATCTTGATCGCAGCACAACAGTTACACTTGACTGAGAAGCGGAGGCCATGTCGTCTTAAGCTACCCTGAACTGCAGACAAATGAAAGGTTCTTAGTAGTGAAATTTGCATTCAGATGCAGTATTGTGGATATGAGACGTTGCAGTTCGGAAGAAGCTTGTTGAGTTCGCACGAATGCAATGATGCATAATGCGTGTTCTTATCTGGGGGGTGTGACTGGATGGCGACATATAATCCTATGTGCACCGCGGTACACAATAGATTGATCCTTGATCAATTCGAACACTGGAAGGATGGCTAGACCAGATGGAAATTGAGTGTCCCCCGTTCTGTAAGCGCTTCCCGCCGCGACTCTGGGGCTTAGGAGTGGATGTTTCGTTGGACATCCCATAGGACCCGGGTTCAAGTGTCTCATTTAAAATGTGCCTGGTGCTGAGTGACTTGCTGAGTAATCGCTGACTATGACACAGAGTAGCAAAAGTTACAAGGAATCCTCATCGCCGATGCCGCCCTATCTCAGACTAAATACATTCTTGTGAGACTCAAGTTATTTGCCATCTCTCTTCGACCCCACTTGCTAATCGTCATCAACAACAGCAGGGCATCAGCCATTTGAACTGATTCTTCGCTTCCATACAACTATAAGGACCAAAGTAACGAGGAATAATAAGGAGAGAAGGGGGAGTTAATGGAAAACCTTAATGACCTGAACAAACATTCAGGGTCAAGGCACCTACACCATTGTGTCAACAACATACCGTCACAAACAGCTGGCTATGCTGTAACTATAAGGCAGCATCAGCGAGATAGCTTCCTTGCGGCTTTTACTGCCCCGCGTGAACGGACTTCAAGCTCAATGCGCCCATCGTTGGTGATGCAGCTACTGAGGCAAGTGAATCGATCAAACATCCCGAGTTCCTCGTTATCAAGAGTCAAGGGGTCATCAAGTGGCTGATGGTCCTGGAGTAATACTTTGCACTTTGAAGATGGAAAGCACAAAGCAGATGATGAGACCACTCTAGAGAGGCTATTCAGGGTTGAGTGGGTCGCCCCAACATCATCGAAAATAAAGGCAATATCGTCCGCACAATCAAGATCAACTAATCTTTCACCAGGCAATACCTCAACGCCTACATCGTGAGATTCCGTAAGGAAACACTTCATGAAGGATTCCACTACGAAAATGAACAAAAAAGGGGAATCGGAAAACCCTGATGAACGACACTTGTTGTCGAAAGCTATCCGACAGGTCACCATAGACCATGAAGAGGCCTGTAGTGTTCGAGTACAGAGCGGGTAAAACGTTCACATATTTCATGAGAACATCTTTTCGCGTGAGTATATCGAACAGAATGTATCGAACGCATTCTTGAAATCGAGGATCACAGCTATTGTCGGCTTGCGGTATGCGTGGTGCTGCTCTAGTACATGCAGCAAAGTGAATATGTGGTCTATATAACCACTTCCAGGGCAGGAACCTGCTTGCTTTGCCCTAATCTGAGATGCTCGTTCCACAGTGAGGCGACGTTCGAGAATCGAGGCCATTAATTTTGCCACAACTGGCGTTAGGCTAATACCCTTGTGGTTAAAACAGTCTATGTGACTGCTCTTCTTGTACATTGCACAATGATCGATTCACTCCAGTTAGCCGGGACACTACCTTCCTTCCAGATAAGTTCGAATAGGGAGGTCAGTGCTTTGCAAGAGACCACACCTTCATTCTTAAATAGTGCAGGTGGCAGATAATTCGGGCCAGCAGCACGAAAACGATTGAGGGCTGTGGTAGCGTTTCGGACCTCAGCCTCCGGCGGAGCCACTAAACTAACCGCTCATGACTCGTCGTACATCACCAGAGTAGGAAGAGGACCGGGAGCATGTGTCCAACTGAAGTGACCTTGAAAGTGTTTCGCCCAACGAGCCATATGACGCTCCTTATTGTGTATTGGTGAACCCGCACTGTCTCTGATTGTCTCACGGACGCCTGGTTTTCTGGGACCAGTGGTGCGGATTAGCTGGAAGAGTTTGCGGTAAGTGACTACTGCTCCTGCCTCCTCCATTCTTGAGCCCGACTGGTCCACCAGGCTTCCTTGTCAGCACACAAGCTCCGCTTTAGTTCACGCCTAATAGCCCGTCTGGTCACATTGTGCTCAGAACCAGCCGGAAGGTGTCTTCTAGCTTCCAACAAGGTTACGGACCTCTCGGACATCCAGTGACTGGTGCGGTGACGATTGATAGTGCCACAAGCAGATGCTCCTGCGTCGTGTAGGGCGACCGAAATCCTATTCAACTGAAGCTCAGTGTCATTAGGACAAAACAGCGAAAATTCGGGACGCAGTGCGTCTTGATAGGCTTGCCTGACCGACGGCTGAGACAATTTCTCAGTTACCAATCGGAGGAGACGCTTGGTGCGCCTCGCGGTAAAGTTCATGGAGAAACGACAGCGTACCAAGGCCCGTTAAGAGTCGACGCAGGTATTCCAGTACGAGCGGCCATCCAGAACTACGCAACCTGTAACTTATGGCAATGTGGTCAATTTGGGTCCATCACCGGCAGCTACAGGAGGGTGCCAAGTGGCACTTCGGCGCCCATTGTGTCTAAAAGCAGTGCTACCAAGAAACAACTGGTGTTCCGCAAACAGTTGCAGCAAACGCTCGCTGTTGTCAGACCGTTGGGGAGTTAAGCCCAAAATTACCACCTAGCAGAGACGCAGAAGAGCTCAGACGTCTTACTTGTACGTTCATACCCTTGCAAGTACTACAGTATCTGAACTAGATCATCATAGCTATGTCAGCGAAGCACTGCTAGCGGTGATGATGATGATAGATTATGATGAGTTTTACAACCAATAGGTGACTTGTGTAAAAGTTGGGCGAATATATGTACCAGACGAAAACAAGTAGCTGAGTCGCGACAAACTACGCTTTGAGTTGGACATCTTTACGAAAGCTGCACACTCGGTTTCCTCTGGAAATGAGTAGCAGTGCCCAGAGGTCAGTAAACAAATTGGCGACATCGGACGAGTAGGCACCCGCATCGAGCAAGGCTAGAATTGATATGTAACTTAGACCACAAACACATGTTCACTTGTAAAAGCACGATGCAGCCGCAGCGGTTCATCGCCGCTTGGGTCCCGTCAACCATTGTACCGGTCGTCAAGCAACGGAAGTGCTTGCTTATATCCATATAGTGTGTAAACAAATCAGAGTTGGCCGAATAACAGAGGCTTGTTTGCCAGATTTAGGGTGGCGCAAGGCTCGAGGTGGGGCAAAAGTTGAGTTGGCATAGGGAAACGAAGTCATTGACCATAAAACTGTGTGCCATTGGTCCGTCTCGCATTCCAGGTTGGAGTCGACGTGACCCGCCTTGTACTCGGTTCGAGACTTTACAGGACATGGCTCGCAATTGACACCAGTGGTCTGCTGTCGTCACGTAGTCGGGATGTCTGTGAGAAGTGTGTTTGATGCTGAGTTATCTGTGGGCTAATAGCTGATTATGACGTGAGGCAGTAAAAGCCGCAAGAAAGTTCTCACTGACGTCGACTAGTCTTTGCACGATGGCCAGCTGTTTATGACGGTATGTTGTTGACACAACGTGTAGGTGCCTTAACCCTGAATGTTTGTTTGGGGCATTAAGGTTTTCCAGCAAGTCCCCCTTTTCTCCTTATTATTCTTCGTTCCGTTGGTCGGTAAGGTTGCACGGCAACGTAGTATCAGTTCGAACTGTTGATACACTGCTGTTGTTGATGATGATTATCCCTTTTTGGTGTTCCGGATCTTGTTGCGTCATACAAAGTTACGCATTTTGCGATTTGCCGAGGCCGTCGCGATTAGCCGAATTAGACCAGTTTTATGCATTCAAAAGGAACTGGTTGTTAACTTACGGTTTTTGTGGTCCTAATGCCAACAACAATGACCATAACCATGAAGATGATTGACTTGATTATGCCCTATGACACCTACGGAGAGATCTTCCGGTTATTGTATTTGTGCTGGCGGGATGATTCGAAATGCTACTGTTCGTCTTCTCATTGCGTTGTCCAAACTAATGAATGGAATTGACTGTTTTAGATGATTAGTATGGCGAATAGATGGTGAGGACCATATCGCCAGGCTAATAACAACGGATATCATCAAGAGGGAAAAAAAATTCCCCATGTGTACAAGCGGAGTTGTAACATGAGATGGTGAGCTGGAATTCTTGCTCCGTTGATGCGCAGGCCATAAAGTCTCAGCTGAAGGAACGTTCGTAAATACAAGTCATACAACAAACGTGAGCATGTAGTTTCCTTCTGGGATCAAATCGATCGCGCAGAAGGCACATAGGAGTTGGGGTCAGTGAACAAGGCAGTAACTTTGATGCATCAGAGAGAAAAAAGGGCAAAAAGCCACTATAATCCCTGATCAGTAAAACAGCTTCAATGATCCCGAGAATACAAAAAATAACACTTCACTTGGCCCTTTCGGGAAAGTAAACTGATATGGAAAATAAGAGCAATGGGTGATAATAGCAAGCCTGGTCGGTTGAAATACTAAAAGGACAACAGAAGTACGCTGGTACGCAGTACTGATGCTACGCAGGCACGCAACCAGCAACAGTCGCGTGTATGGCTAAAGGAAAATGTGAGGGTCAGCCAGTCAACTACGTAGACTCGAACCTGCGACCTTAGAATCACAAGGCAGGCTTGTGATCCTTAAAGCAAAGGGCCGGCAAGCTTAGATACTAATCGATAGTGCTAGTAACGTACGCAAACATCAAGTAAATAATACACTGATTGTGCATATGCTTACGGCCTTCGGCAACTTTCCGAATGCTTTTCCACACTGCTCGGATGTTCTGTGTGCAATGTTCGCCACCAGAAAGAGCGAAAGCATTCGTTGCGTTCCGATAGAATCCGCCACAGTCAGACATGTTGGGGAACAACCAGACGGGAGCAGATGCTGCAACGGAACTGAATAAAAATAGTTGGATGATTAGAAGCGTCGGTAGAGTACGCGACACGGCAAAGCACGAGTGTGAGTGCAATAAGGAACACGTGTTGGTATGGCTTGTTTTGTGAATACTGGCGGATAGAAAAAACGTGAGGAAATCTATAAAAAGTCCCGGTTTGTTAACAAGTTTAGCAAATTCGCCCAATACATAGAGATTTAAGAGTTATGACATATGTTCATAGCTGAAGCGTGATTCAGGTTCTTCTCCAACAAATTCCAGGAAACGAAGGACCCTACTGTGAACGGTTCATACTACAGCGTGTGTTCGAATCCTGCAGGAACATATAATGCAGGTCATAGAACCATCGGAAGCCCACACACGGTTGCAATAACAGCGTCCGGCACTACGACTGTTGTCGAATCGCTGGTGCAGAGTAAGCGCCAGAGGCATTCAGCTCCGAAAGGAAAGAGTAGAGAGCTCCGAAAATGCAGTCAATAAAACAAAAAACAAGGTGAATTACAACAATAATAAGGAATTATGCAGCTCGTGGGGTCATTCTGTCAAGCATGGGCAAGATGTACAACGCTGTAGCGCAGGTAGTGATATATAAGATAGCACCAGCCAATAACATAGACATGGAGGCATGTAAAAAATTGGAGTGTAGGAAATAAGTAAAAAAAATTACGGAGGTAAACGGATAGGAAAAGGAGCCGCTTTTGTGTGTTTTCCCATAACAATCTGTTCTGCTTTTGTCAATCAAATGATTGCGTTGTTGAACACTCGGATCGAGAGGTTTTGGAGCTTCCAACAAACTAGCGACAGTGCGCACAGAAGAATAAAGACACCATTGCGCTGATGATAGTTGAGTGGGGAGAGGAGAAATTGAGTGCATGGCACCCGGAAACCGCAAGGCGATGCACATGGTCACAACTGGTAGAACCGAGTGAGCATCCATGAATAGGCGTCCTACTGCAGCATTGGACTGCACGCTGAACTCGCCCATCAACAACAGCAAGAAAGTAGTACTATGCAGAGATCGTTCGCTGCCATACAACAAGGATAAACCTACCAGTAAAGAATGATAAGCGTAGTTTTCATACCCAAAACAATCGGGATGAAGTCGTATAAAAATCAGCAACACGACAGGGCCACGAATGGCTTGCCATTAGGAGATAAGGCAATATCGGTGAGACAACTTTTTCACATTTCTCTCTCTCTCTCTCTCTCTCTCTCTATATATATATATATATATATATATATATATATATATATATATATGCCCCAGGATGAGGCTGACGTTGGATTCTTGGTGCTTATTCACCGCAATTGGGCTAAACCACCTTACACTTAAACTAGGTCTTTTTAAGTTGGATGAATTTCATTCCACTTTAGTTCGTTTGTTCTTCCTACCTGAATAATCTTCTACTAACTGGCCACGTTGATAACGCTAATTGCGCTTGTCTTCAATAACTTTGTTGCGTTGGTAACATATTTAAGTAACTAGTACACATTTCTTACATATCGCAGATGGGTTGCTAACCAACTTACTTCATATGCTAATTTAGCGAAAAGTTATGTCACCGCATCTATATGCATTAGTGGATTTATCTTATTTCATTTGGTCGTTTCAAATGATTGGCTGTGCTTGATATCCCCGGTGTGGCTGTGCTTGATGTGCATGTTGACAAGGTGCCTACCTGTCTATTACCCACTACCTCGTCCATACTAGCTCTAGAAGACAGTTGGCCGTTGCTGGAGGGGACAGGGTGCACGGTCCCTGTGGCCGTGTTAGGATCAAAGAGTGGTTCCATGCACTCAGTGTGGAGCGGACTACGGTCCAGCCACCGCCTTGTATGCGCTTGATTCCCAAATACAGGGTGCTTGTGTTTGCCAGTGAAAGAGTTTGGGCCGGCTCTGTTGATGAAACGCGGCTCCCATCCACATGCCTCCCGGTCTTATTCCTTCGGGTTTACACTATATATGGGATGTGTGGTTAGACATGTGGGTGGTGCAGCGTAAGCCACCCACGGTCTCTCTGTAGGCGCAGGCGTCCTGTGGCTGGCCGCAACGACAGGCAAATCCGAAACCGGATGCCGCCAACAATATATATATATATATATATATATATATATATATATATATATATAGCACAATCTGTGTACAGATATTGCACCATCCGGACCATGGCAGAATAGGAAAACAGGGTTAAAGAAGAAAGAAAACAAACAATTTTTTGTCCATTGTTCGATTCAAAGTTTGAATGTTTTTCATGTCTTTTCATTGGGGGAGGAAAGGAGAATCACTGCAACTAGCGGAGATACACGCCCGCCACTTGGTTCCGTTTCGAGCCATGACTTCCAACGTTTGCAACCAACTGCACTCAGCATCCTCGGGACCCCATGCAGGGAGTCGGGAGGAACCAACCGTGGCCAGCTGTGGTGTCAGCATTTTCATCCTGCTTCTCCAAATTGTAGGCTGTCCACCACACCGCCTCCTCCAACCCTGTCCAGCGACCGCGAACAAGGCACGAGGCGGAAGACGCTGAACGGGCATACGCAGTACGTGTCCGAGCCATCGTAGTTGGCGCAGCGAGACAAGCACCTCGAGGAAGTGGCTGTTTCTACCCAAGACACGCTGTCTGACTTCAGCGTTGGTTACGTGGTTCAAACATTTCTCATTAAATAACAAGCATATCAGCTTCATGCGTGTCTCATAGGTAGGCAGGCAAAAATAGGTGCATCAGTGGTAACGACTGCGTAACGTGCTCTAAGGCCTCGAGGTAGGTACAAGGGCCGTCGAGTGGACCCTTGTCTATGGCACGCGAGGCGGAATAACAGAACCCAGTTTAATCCTCGTGACGCAGTTGGCTGTTGAAAGGTTAAAAATTGCCATCATCCAATCTCGCGCAATGCTACATTCAGTAAGCAAAACAAAGCTCACATCGATAAGCAACAAGCAGGTGAAAATAGCAAGGGTAGAAGTCAACGTGTATTGTTTGATTGTAATTATTAGTCGAAACGAACTACTTGTAGCGATACCGCCTAGTAGTGCAGTCCGCAATTCATCGCTATGCAAACGACACCGCTCCATGGGAAGCACCGGATAAAGCATTCCAGGTACTGTATGTCCTCAAATCAAAGGGGCGAAGTTTAATTTCCAAAGTTTTAGAATACAAAAAGATTTGTATCCTAAAACGTTGGAAATGATGTTATCCCAGTCGGTTCCAAGTTTATTCCGAGGTATTGAATTGGGCCAAGTTTAAATCCCATAGACTGGTACGTCTCGCACCGCATTCTTTAAACCCCCTTCTGGCATCACAGACGGATAAATGAAGACGGTCCTGGTTTTCGAAACAAATGAGGCAACTTCAGAAGTCACGCGACGAGCTGTGTTGGCGTGGCCTTTAGACAGCTAACTCGGTCAACTGAATCGTTTTTCATCGTCTCCGGTACGCCATGCATGCAGACCGCACTCTGGAAAGCGTTTAGTTGACGGAGACCATGGTGTAGCTAATCGATGACATATCGTGGGGACACGACCGAAAGACCGAACCGAACCGTCACAGGATCGATGGTCCGAAAACGCATCCGATAAAGCTGGTTAGTGAAGCCCAGGCGCTATTGCGTTTGGTCTCCTGTTTGATAACAACAGCTTATTGATAACCACTCTACGAGATGGTTGTTTGAAAATTTTACCACGACTTTTTTCGGGCATGTTTTTTCCACCAATTATGTTGTATTCATATGTATAATGAGACAAACCATGGAAACTTGATTCTCTGCACTTCGAGGCTTATATCACGGATACTCAACTGAACTGTGTGAATTTAATGGGTTCTTATTCGGGGACAAGGAGGATGAGACGAAAATAGTGTTATCAGTTGCGCGAAAGTGGCGTGATGGACCACATGGTTCTAATTACAAGACATCCGGTGAAACAGTGTATCCAGAGCGGTAGCGATGAAAGATTTCAGATTAACCGCTTGGCGGAAATGTACGTATAAGAACGCATGCATGGTCTCTGGTTCAAGCATAACGGATTTGCCGTAGTAACTTTAAGAGCTGGTTGATGCCAGAATTGTCAGTGATGATGTTTTCTGTCCTAGTACAGGTGTTACCAACCGCCAGTGACCAGCAGGAAGCTCAAATTAGGATGAAATACACATTGACACGTAACAGCGTAACGTTTTTATTCACCACATTATCACCATCATCACACACGCTAGCTAGAGGTGGGGAACACCTCAGCTACTGTGCCGCAAAACATAGAAAAAGGAGAAAAAGCAACTGGTGCAAGCCGGCTGACCTACCGGTAACGGATGGGCATCGTCCCTGTAAGCCATCAGCCGGCTGCTGTGCATCAAAAAAATTACTATGCAAAATTATATAAGGCTAAATAATGAGATCGTGGTTGGAGGGGGAGGCTAAGAGGGGTGGGGAGGGACAAAGAAACTCACAGCACGAACGCCACTGAGGTCGGCTCCTTGCCATATCAGCAAGTGTGTCCAACCAAACGTGTTCATCGTCTTTCGGACCCCAACCAGGGGGCCGAGACGCTCCAACCGAGGCCAGCTCAAAAGTGAGGACCTTCATTCTTCTTGACCAAGCCATCGCTTGGCCACCCCTCCTCTTCTTCCATCCACACCCCCGGAGCGCAAACAACGCACGTCGCGGGAGTCGGTGGGCTGGCATGCGTAACACGTGGTCCAGCCATCGGAGCCTGGTGCGTGAAATAACGGTGCTGAGCGGTTCATTTCCTTTTCCTGTGCCATAAACAAGGTGTCGAACACGCTCGTTGCTCACGCGGTGTTCCCACCAGATGTGAGCTAAATTACGAAGGCACCGGTGGTCTAGTACAGGTGTTACCAACCGCCAGTGACCAGCAGGAAGCTCAAATGAGGATGAAATACATATTGACACGTAACAGCGTAACGTCGTTGAGGTATTGGGATTTCGAACCGTTTTACCACTCTTGTTAGACCAGATAAACGGTATTTAGCTGTTATGGCCGATTTTCCACTTTACCGTCCGTACATGCCAGTGATTCAGTATACGACCTGTAAACAGCAAGTCAGTGGCTCGGGCATGCATAACTGCGGGCGATCATGCGGTGTCTCAGCCCGCATGCAGTCAGTGGCGGCTGAGTGGCAGTGAAGCGTCGGTGCCTTTCCAAGATGTTACGATCCTGAAAGGGGCAATAAGAGTCAACTGAAAATCATTCGTGTGACAAAGGTAAAGCTAAGAGGTTCAACGTGCACGTCAAGTGTGAAAACGGATGGATGGTTATTTTGTGTGTCGTTGAATGTGGAACAACGACTTTTAAGAAAGCCCGGGATAGATCGAAAATGATTAAGAACTCTGTGGGTAGGTGGACATAGCCAAAGTGTGACTAGCTGCAAGAAGCAATGAGAGGAAATTTGTCCAAAGATACCTCAAACATCACCCATAAACATAAACAAGCCGATGGCTTTTAAGTCGTCTGCTGTGAATAAAAAGACAAGCAGCGGATTTCATGCCGCACCCAGTGAACAATGTGATGCAAACGACAACGGGCACAGAATCAGAACGTCCTCGGACTGCACATACCCGAGCTGATGTCGTAACGTAACAGAGCGAACTCAGATTTAGTGACATCGATGCGTATAAGTTAGGCAGGCACCAGTCTCTGGGGTAGCCCATTTACATTAACAGAACTAAGATACCAATAGAACACAAAGAACAATGGATGGCGGGAAATACGAGAGTATCCAAAGGGGACTTCGTAACGGGTTCCACTGTCAGAGCGAATACGTAAAAAAGAAGACGCAGCGAGAAACGATAACGGTGACAAATGAGGTGAAAAGGGTACCACACAAAAGATTCGGGAGCAATCACTGCGATTTAAACGATTTAAAGTCGAAGAGAATGCACTGTGTATGATAATGCAACGACGTATAAGCGTTTGCCGAATAAGAAAAAGGAAACCAATTTGGTAAGTGGCCAATAGGTAATGGAAATTTGTTACAAACCGGTTTGCACAAGAAAGCAAACGGTTTTCGTGAATGTTTAGACAGGGAGGAACTGATTCTCGTTGTTGTATGAAAAGCGATGAAGTATTTACATTGCAACTTGAAAAACAACAGAATGCCTGACGATAACCTCTGATGACGGACGTCAGCCTCATAGCTACGGGTGCTTCAACGTTGGTAAAAAGTAGCATTTAACACATGCGAAAGGAGAGATGAAGATGGTAACAAGTAACATAAAACTTTTGGACGAATCCAAAGTGGTGACATGCAAGGACGTCTTGGCGAGATGGCGTACTTGTAATGGACGAATCAATGAGCCAGACTCGATTCCGCCCAGGCGGAAGGAGCATTTAGTACAATTTGACTCCCCGTAGGTACTTGAAAGCCGCCCTACATAAAAAGTTTATCGTGGTGGACTTGACTTGATTTCCTTTTATCACGTTGACCATAATCGTTTGCGCTAGTGCTTATATTTGAAGAACGTATCAGGAAAATTGCTTTCTGTTCTAAGCTTTCCAAACGGCAACCACTCTCCCGAACTCAAAACGATATAGGAGCGCGACAAGTCTGTAGTTTATCTTAAATTCGCGAACGAATTGACCATGAGTCCTCTCTGTCTCCTTCCACCTCTCATGGAGTCGTAGTTCTACTGGATGACCGTCTATTAAACAGAGAAAATACAGACGAAACAGCTCTCTGGGCTGGATTCAGCTGCATGGAAAATGGTACATGATAGGCTAACCTGTAGCGCTACAAGTATTAACACGCATCTGATATGTCCACAGTACAGAACTACATTCAAAAGTGAGACGAGCAACCGCCAGCTCTCATCATTATCGAACAAGTTCCCCAGGTGGTTAATCGGTTTAACTATCTGGGTAGCTGCTGTAGCACCCGTGGTACTTACAGCATAGAAGACGTTACTGTACGCAACATGTAACCAGTGTGGCTTTTCAAAGCTTCTGTTACATATTAGTCCGGTGAAATGTGAGCTTTTTGATTTACGAAAGGGCCTCAAGTGTTGTGCTGTAGCTAGTGCACGCCGAGGATGTCAAAAGAATGGCTGTGTTTGGTCATCGATGCCTATGAAATGTTGCTGATATCGAGTAGGAGAAAGTAGTAAACAATATTGAAGTTAATAGACTGGTGTTTGGTGACAGGCTCTCAGGTGTTCCGTATGTTGAGTACTTTGATGGGGATTATTTACCATAACTACGTATAGTTGAATGAAATGCCAAAGGCAGTTTGTCAACGATACGAAAAAAGAACATAGATATTTGAACTGACTTGGTGTAAGCGCAAAGTCCGTAATGCTGACCATCCTGCTAGAGTGTGTCTCTTGTCAATCTGCTCTGAATTATGTGCACGGCAACACCAGCCTAATTGGGTCCAACGCACCCCAGTGCATGGACTATAGTCGATGAGCCAAATGGAAGTAAACTCGCGGTCGAAAATGCGACCCAGCATCCACATGTGGCGGTAAAAGAAAATTGCTACTAGGAACCGATATGGTGTGAACTCTAGGACACAGTCGTCAATGCTTCCATAATTCTATTCGAAAGAATAATCTGGGTTATATAAAACTGGCACGAATGGGAATAAGCCATAGAAATGAAGGGAGAAAAAGGCAAGGTAATGAGGCCATTCTCGGTTTGATGACGGCACAGTATTGGGAAGTTGTATCAGCGCCCTTGGGATCGAAGACGAGATCACGAACCGTATAGCAAAGGCACGAAATGCTTTTGCTAACCTTCGCCACCTATGGCGGCGGCGCGAAATCACTGTAGCTCTGAAGGGTAGAGTGTATAATGCAGCGGTACGTTCGACCCTACTGTACGGTTGCGAAACCTGGCCCCTAAGATCGGCGGACATGAAGAGGCTAGTTACGTTCGACAATCGGTGCCATCGTAGTTTAGCTCACATCTGGTGGGAACACCGCGTGAGTAACGAGCGTGTTCGACGCCTTGTTTACGGTACAGGAAAAGGAAATGAACCGCTCAGCATCGTCATTTCACGCAAAAGGCCCCGATGGCTGGGCCACGTGTTGCGCATGCCAGCCCATCGACTCCCTCGACGTGCGTTGTTTGCTCACCGGGGATGTGGATGGAAGAAGAGGAGGGGTGGCCAAGCGATGACTTGGTCAAGAGGAATGAAGGTCCTCACTTCTGTGCTGGCCTCGGTTGGAACGTCATGGCTCCATGGTTGGGGTCCAGAAGATGGTGAACACGTTTGGCTGGATACACTTGCTGACATGGCAAGGAGCCGACCTCAGTGGCGTTCGTGCTGTGAGTTTCTTTGTCCCTCCCCATCCCTTTTAACCCCCCCTCCACCTACGATCTCATTTCTTAGCGTAAAACATAATGAAAATTTTCTTTTTGCCTAGTAGCCGGTTGGTAGCTTATCAGAACGATGCCTATCCGTTGCTGGTAGCTCAGCTGGCATGCAACTTTTGTATTTATTTTCCTTTTTCATTTATGTATTGCGGCACAGTAGCTGAGGTGTTTCCCACCTCTAGCTGACGTGTATAATGATGATGATGACAGTATTGGTGTGGCAGTTGACAAGTAGTGCAGGTAAACAGGGGTTGAAGGAAGACCACAGGGAAACACGTCGAACGGGCATGAGATGATCATTTGCATATGGATCCGAAGTCGGTTGCGGCTATGACGGCGAACAAGCACAAGACACATGCACTTGAAGAAGGATGTTGCACTATTCTATCACCATACAGTAATGTGGTAACATCAGGAGAAACAAGGAGCCAGGAGAGCAGGAACTGCGTAAATTTCGGAGCGCGTCAACACTGCACCTAGTCAAGCGTATTGCACATAAGTAAATGAAGCTGTGTGGCAGCACTCAAGGAGCATAAAACCTTCAGACTGCAAACGCAACGGACATCACTGAGGCGCACGCACTTCTTGTGAGCAAGCAACTCATGTTTGTTAACCCATTGTGTGCATAAGCTGGGACCGCGTAGATGCGGTCCACCTTGCAGTAGATCCAACGCTCTCGGTAGTCGCGCAGAAGCAAGGCGTTGATAGGGTGAGCCGATGCACTGCTGATGTCTTTGCCCAGACTGAAGAACTGTTGGAGTCGGTGCGAACTTCGCAAAGAGGACATGAAGTAGTTGGTGAGTCTGGGTGCCTAGTGAGGACAATGAAAGTGTCCCAACAAATTACGACGGGACGGTAATCTAAACCTATCGTCTGACATACAGGTAATAAGTACATCAGCTGTGGAACATGAGAAGAGGGAAATAGAAACAAGTCGAAGGAAATTTGAGAATCTGAAGGGGACGGAGTTTAAGTTCACCGATAATGAGCACAGTTTTATTCAAAAGCTTGTCTTTCTCAAGTAACCGGAAAAAAGGCAAGTGCGAAAAAACATCGTGCGATTAAACAGCGTCCATCAAAGTTCAACTCGGAACTTTGGACCTAACACGTAGAAAAGTGGCTTGAAACGTGACCGCAACTAAACGGAACTTGGAACATCAAGAGAGCAAACTAAACATTAAGGACGATGAATAGGACTTAAATTGAGTGACCAAAGATCACCGTGAATAGGTTTACGGTGGATTAACTGATAACGAGTTGCGCTGGAATGTGCACAAAGGTAGTTGAGGGAGGGGGAAACGGTCACATAGCACGTGTGCATAACAGTGCGATTGCATTTTGAGTTTGGCGTGTAAAACAATAGGACGACGGTACAGAACGGAATAGACAAGAGATAAAAACAACCACATAGCGCGGCAACCAGTCGACCATCAATGGATGGAGTAAGCCACGACTGCGTGCTGTCAGTGGTAGTCGCATAGAAGTGCGTAATTTGCATCACCACGTACTAGTAAGACGAAACGATGTGGGAAAATCGAATGTTGGTTATCGCACTGATGTGTCGCGCATAGTCGGAACGGTATGGGTGACACAAGGTCAAAGAATAAGATATGACGAGGAAACGTCAAGAAGAGGATGTGTGGAGTAAAGAACAGTTAATAAAATAGTTCAGGTTCAGATAGTTGCCTGTTGCCAACTGACTTGTTTGTGTAATTATTATCTACATGATTGGTCATCTTGACAGCCTTACTAACTTGGTAGCATGTTTGTAAGCCTAATCAAGAGCGAAACGCAAGTGTGAGGTAACAATAAAAAGGCCAGACAAAACAAGCATTTACCCAGCAATCAAATTAGGATACTTGTTTCGAAACCAGGCTGCCAGCATACCCCCGTAGGAGCCACCGAAAGCAATAACCGGGGAATTCTTGAAAGCTTCATCGGAAACGCGAAGAGATTGGATGAGGCATGCATAATCCGCTATGGCCTGTTCCGCGGTCAAATAACCAAAGTGTTGTGCGTCCTGGGAAAGGTTAATGGTGAACTTGAGTTAAAGATCACTTAACAAAATAACAGTGATATGCGCATATTAGTGTGTCGAAGATCTACTGAACAACACAGCTGCCACGTACAATTTCTGTTTTTATATGCAACGAAAATACACCTAGTTGATTACACACTAAGAATGACGACCAAGCGGCCAGTAACCACTGTCTGTAGGATAGATTCGAGAAAACCGCCTCCGTATGAGGGTCAGAGCGGGATGCAGTACATGGTCTATCAGTAAATGTACTGTTATGAAAGAAAATGCGAGGCAGTAAAACAGTGAAGAGAAAGCGCGAAGCTGCGTCTCGGAATGCATGGAATATTTATAGCGCCGTAAATCGAAGAAAAGTTTAATTAAACATACCTTGTTAGTAACGCAGCTACAGAGTGCATGACGTACAGTTGTTAAGGACAAATTGGCTTGGAGTTCGAATGACACGTAAAAACTCCCGGGTTCAAGCAAGAAAGGAAGCCGAGACGTTAACTGCCGTACTATGCAAATAAAAATTATGGTACAATATGGCAATATCTCAACAGTACCCGTACAGTGCCAAAACAACCGGATGTTTGCAGAGCACAGAAAGAACGCAAATCACCTCAAGTGCCACTGTACAATATCATCACGATACAGAATCCGCGAGCGTAGCTTGGCTCAGCTCTTGTAATGGATCCAAAACCTTATCCTATTGGTTCGCTGTACGGTACGTGGACAGATACAACGTGTTATTAAGTTCAAAGGGAATGAGATTAAAGTGTCTGGGGGGAATGTGGGATGAAGGGAATAACACGGGGGATGACCCCCTGCGACTCGTGAATGACTCAAGTCGGTATGTGACAGGACACCTGGGTATGTTATACAGTATCGGAACGATGGTATCTTACAATGGGAGCTGGAATTAAAGCACGTAGACATGGTTAGAAAAACATGGTTGGCACAATAGTATGTAGGCGCAGGTGTCAGATAAAATTATCCGGAACAAATCTCTATACCCATGGTGCGAGTTGCAAAGAAAAAATGGAGCATCTCAGAGTGAATCGCATGGGGGTATATAAATAATTGTTATCCGTAGCCTCGGCAAATGGCGCATATGGGGTGGTCATATGGCGTGTGATCTTGACATCCAACCTAAGGTTTTTATAGTAAATTTGCCACTTACAATAGTTTGGGAATGAACTAAGCGTAAGAGTGGAGGTGGGTCACGCCGAGTAAAAGATTTGTACAGGTCGACATGTCGCTCTGATGAGTAGCTATAATTAACACTGAAGGTCGAGTTTGCAAGATGGTGACATGCTAATAGTAAAAATCACGTTTAGACAGAAAGCTTGTCAACGCTCACCCCAGACTACTCAAGGCATTATAGAGCGTAAAATCCAGAGTGCCTTTCGCCAGATGGTAGTTCAATGATTATGTGTCTATACCTAAAAGACAAGCCTAACGTCATTCACATACATATGAAATGTCATGAAGCGTCACTTGAGGACAACATTTAGTTCCATTGACTATCTATTTATGGCGCTGCTGAGCGTTTTACATTAGACGTTCCATTATGAAAGCATGAGCTTGTTTGGCCCACGATCTACTCTTCCATGAGTTCATCGTGCGGTGAATAAGAGGGACTTCGTGCCGCTAGTTCTCTATCGCCTTGTGACAGAGGGGAGCATAGATAACACAGTGTGATGCGCAGTTGCTGGAGCCACCGATTGACAAGCATAGAATAGACATACAACGTAGCCCTCATTAAGTAAGACGCATCTCTGGTCATCCGGTGGCTAATAGGATTGCGCGCTTGCCTTGCAATCCGGAGGTCACCGGTTTGGATTCAAGTAGGCGCTGGACCCAGCCCAGGGAGGACCGGCGATGCTCGCATGGCAGCGAAGCATTGGTACAGTGTGTTAAGAAAGAGCGAGTTGGCCGCACTTTGGTATGCAATTTGTCCCTCCAAAGTACGTTAAGTTGAGTAAACGTGCCACCAGCACTACCCATCTCTGGATATCCACTACTCGGTGTTAATCAGTTCAGTTAACTAAGTAAATGTATTAGTTCTATAGATTTCAACGATCCGGGAACTGAAGTGTGGCAGAATCCAAACACCATTACTTGGTATCTAGGATAAAAATAGGGCAACTAACTAGCACGAGGACATAGTTAAAAGTGAAAATAAGTCTAAAACGTAGAAGTCAGGAAAAGGAATTTCATTTCACTTCACCACTAAAAAACATCGGAGAAGGCGCCAAAACACGGGTGTGGCCAAGTCTGAAGCCCATATCTAAACTGAAGGCAAAAGCCCGTTTGAACGAACACTTTACTCTAGAGTAGCCAACATATTATTTTACCTGATTAAACAGAGAGGTGGCAATCAATATACACTAGATGGACTGCACAAAAGCATATAGAAAACGACACTCAACCAATGCAGATCGCGTACGTTTTGTTAGCGGTTGGGTGCAACGCCAAATGGTTTGTTGACAAGTGTAAACAAGTGAGTTAAAGTATTACTTATTAGATGCTCCCATAAAATATGGGCGATCTATGCAACAACTGGTAGTTAAACGCGACTGTCCACTAAATGTCTTCGGTGCAAGATTCATGCAGCCGAAATACAAAATAGCACAGGGCAGCTGTATTGAAACACCGTCCCCATAAATAACTGAAATTCCAAAAAGCAACCAGGCTATTACTGGTGTGTGTGTGTGTGTGTGTGTGTGTGTGTGTGTGTGTGTGTGTGTGTGTGTGTGTGTGTGTGCAGTAACCGCTTTCGTGACTTGACCACCGGATGTGGTACAACTACTTATGCAGGCAAATGGACTAGTCACTTCTATTGGTTGCCCGGTGATCGTAAAACATAGAGTAATCTGCGTAATAGGCAGTAGCGTCTTTCACTATGAAAGTGAGGAGTCACTGTCATTGTGTACATCGGGAAAACCAGTGGGACTTTTCTCATTATGGAGTATCAGCGGTGATGTATTAGTTTATCGAGCAAGAGCAGTATGCATGGCGATCCATAAAAAGCGGAGCCACTGCATGGCTCAGAGACAAGAAGCTTGCGTGCTGGGTGCACTAAGAGCTTGATACTCTTTAATCGCAGGTGGAAGCGTTGCATCGCTCATACCTCATCATGACACCGAGTAAGCATTGCGAAGGTTCTCCCTTCGGTAACTGCAAATTCAATTCAATTCAGTTTGTCAGCTATGGTAAGTTGATTTAAAGCATGCGGAAAAAGAGTAATAAAGAACTTAGTTCATAATATATGACCAGGCAACAAAATATTCGGATGGAATAGTCAATGGTCCGAAATGTGGGAACAAATGCAGGAATACCATAATCAGTGAACTGCCCAACATCTAATTCGACTGGTTTCGAGGACTCCAACCGGATAAATAATAAGTAAATCACCAACTATACGCCGTAACGACGCTTCGCTGACACGCGACCACTACAAGTCGCGCGCGGGCTGTGTATACCACGACGACGTCCACCTACACGCGGATTCGAACCGGTGATTTTATGGTTACAAACCAGGCAAGTAGACCGCTCGGCCACCGGACCCCATCTGGATAGATGATAAGAATCAACCCGATTAAACCCTTCGGTGAATTTTTAAGAATTTTGTCATGTTATGGACTCGCAGCGCCTGGGTCTCACTTAACTAGGAACATTATCCGCGACATTACAAGCAGAGGAAGTCAGCTCGCGTACATGTGAAGTACACAACCTGGTCAACGAAGACGATTCGAGTAAAGCTTGTGAAAGCTAACTATTGGGGGTTGAATGTGATCTGCCAACGTTGGCCGGGTCACGTTTGTATGCCTAGCCATCCTTTATGCGAGCGGGGAGTACATTGGTTACGCGCGCAAGAAAAAGTATCGAGAGAATGACCAAGTGCCTTGGCAAGCATAGCCATATCGTTTTCTTTGGTGGGGGCATCGGGATCAATTATAACAACAAGTTTGGGTGTTCATATATGACGAACACATTAACAATACACGTTAGCTGAGAGTGAGAAACACACTTCAACTATTGCGCCACAAAACAAAGATAATATATGGAACATTGCAGACTACAAAAACCAAAAATACTAGTAATACAAAGCTAAATAGCATATCATGCAATGTGCATGAGACCGCTGTTGCTAGGGAAACTAAAGAGGAGGAGGAGGGACAAAGAAACACAACACAAACGCCATTGAGATCGACTCTTCGCCATGTCAAACATTGTACCTGTCCAAACGCGTTCAACGCTCTTCGGACCCCAGCCCGGCAGTCGGGAGACCAACTTCGAAGTGACGGTCTTCATTTCACTTGACCAAATCATCGGTTGACCTCCTCTCCTCTTCTTCCACCCACATCGCCGGCGCACAAACAACACACGACGCGGGAGTCGATGGGCTAGCATGCGCAACACGTGGTCCAGCCATCGGAGAGTGTTTCGTGAAATAGCCGTGCTGAGCGGTTCATTCGCTCTTCCTGCACCAAATACTCTACGCCAAACACGTTCATTGCACACGTGGTGCTCCTTTCGGACATGAACCCAGTTGGGAAAGCATCAATGATCGAACGGAACTAGCCACCTTAAGTCTTCAGATCTAATGCGCCCGGTTTCACAATGGTACAGAACTGCAGAGCGGACGGCTACTCTGTAAACGCTGCCCCTCAGGACGTGAACGATGTTGCGCCAGCGTCACAGGTGGCGGCAACTGGCAAAAGCGTCCCGAATTTTCGCTGTACGGTTCGTGACATCATCTAATATTTCACAGATGCTAATACATCTGCCTGGATACTTAAATTGCTGGACGTCTTCGACCTGATCATTACCAACGGTCAGATCAGGGGTCCCTGCCAATCTTGGATAAGGACTTTGCATTCCGAGGGTGCAGAAACCCAAAAATGATAGACAGCCAGTGTTAATCTGTTACCTTCAGCCTCGTGTGATTGGGAACTATCACAGATTAGAGTAATATCGTTGGCATAATCCAAGTCAAGAAGTCGTTCACTAGGAAGTAGCTTTACACCTAAGCCTTGTTTAGCGAACGCCGCTCCCATGACCTCGTCAATGGCGGTTAAAAAGGAAAGATAACGGCGGGCATTCGTCCCACTCCACTGAAGATATTAAAGGTCGAGACAGTTTGTTATAAACCCTTACTCTGCACGAACTATGCGCAAACAGCGCAATGTCGTTTCCATATTTATTGGATACACTTTTGTTGAGCAGACAGTCCCAAAGTGCACATCGATCCACAGAAACGAAGGCATCTTCGATGTCCAGACAAACGATTTACGGTGAACCGCCAATGAATCCGGTGGTGTTCCAATTGGCGTAAAGATGCGATCAATGCATCCACAATTTCGACGAAACCCAGATTGCTCCTCGCGTATCTGGCTTTTACGGGTGCCAGTCAGTCTATGGAGGACCACAGAGGAAATGAAGATCAGACTGAATCCTCTTTACCTGCCGGATAAGAAACACGAGCCTCGCTTGATAAATGGGACTATAACGGAGCGGCTCCAGCCAGTTGGGATAGTCCCCTGTTCTCACAGATCCACTAGTAAGTTGCCCGAATCACCCATGAGAGCTGGTCCTCCGAAGTTGAAAAGGGCTGGATGAAGTCCATTTGCTACTACAGTCTTGTTCAACTTTAACAGTCTGATCTCACGTTCGATTTCTGCGCGAGAGTGGAACCAAGAGGACGGACAAGGGAGTAGGGCAAACAATGTCAGAAAAAGGTGATAACAGATGGATGAAACTGCTTAGGGAAGTGTTCGGCCCAACGCCTCAAGCGTTTTGACAAGCTACGGATCGGCTGTACACGCTCATCGCCTATGGTCTCGCAAATACCAGGTCTCCTGTTGCACCTTTCCAGTATCAGACGGAGTAAGTTATGAAGGTTACCAGGGGAAGCGATTATTTCCATCTCAGACCAGGCTTCAAGATCGCTTTTCAGGATTGCAGGCAGTAGTAGCCAGAGCCTCATTGTACTCGATTGCAGCCAGAGAACGTCGGAGAGCATCCAAAAAGTTCTGTATGACGAAGATGAGAAGTCAATGGCGTAATTGTAGCCAAACTATTATTTTTACACATCAACCATTTATTCAGAGAGCAGGTTTCTACCATCTCTTTTGGTAGCTTCACTACACGTTTGGCTGCGATTTTTCACTTACTCCCCTCCGATGCGATTAACCATTTAATCAACATGATGCTAGCTATAGAAGGCACGTCTATCAAACATCGATGCTCGGAATAGTAGTTGAGCAAATGAAAAATGGACTTGGAATGTATATGGCCACAAAAGGCCATAATCGATGGCCGGCACACCGGAATGCGCCACATAAGTGATTAATGCAAGATATAGTACTGTTTACTAATATAAAATTGCCAGGATAACAGCTCCAAATGAAACAAGACAGTGAAAGTAATTAAACTAATGATAGGAGGGACTAAACCAAAATTGGCTGGATTAGTAAAAACTGGCCCCGGTTAACAACACTTACTTTGAATGAGTCATTTCCGAAAGGTAAGGAACTCCCATAAAACCTATGCTCAGCGAAAACAACGGCAGCCTTCAGGTCTTCTGATTTCTCCCAAATAAAGCCCTATAAGAAAAATAAGGGGGAATATTGGCTAACCTACCGAATTTTCGGCGAACGTTTCAATTGCGCCCTCGTTTCCAGCATAAAAGAATATCGGTCCATTAGCAACGTGGAATTTTTTGGAAATGAGGTACTTCATCTGGAACGTGCGGCCATCTACAAAGGTGAAATGGTCCAGCTACGCCATCAAATTACTGGTTATGTGCAATCAATTACCAAGACATCAATGTACTTCACTTCATATTCGTAGCTGCTCACGGCTGGGGGTTTCGATAATGACCGCATCCAAGTAAATCCCCTGAATTGTGAGCATGTCGCCAATCCCAGAAGTGATAAAAAGAGCAGCATGCTGAAAACGAAAAACAAAAGAATGTTTGTACACCCTCAGCCATCATCATCATCCTTACACATTAGCTAAAGGTGAGCAACACACTTCAAAGGATAAGATATATGAAAAATATGAGATACAAAACTTGGAATACCAAAAAACAAGAGGCAGTATAATGTCTACTAATATGTTATGCTTCGAGGTTGGGATCGTGGTTGGTGGTGGGAGACAAGCGGGATGGGGAGGCAGAAAGGAACATAACATCTGGGGGGTCAATACGGTGTAGGCTCCCGTAACCATAACGGTGAGCGTTTACCACCCTTGTGCGAAGATGGTGGCCTATTTCTCGAGAGCACTAACTTCCGACACGGTACCCGGCAGACAGTAACATGGCGCAAATCGATAGCATCACGATCAGTTACCGCTGAAGAGGGTGCCTCCAAAATTATCGCTCGATTTGGAGCACGAACTTGGACGCCAACCACGTCCTTGTTTGTGCAAATCTTAGAGTTCAGTACAATGAAGTTAACTTCAATTCCTATCCATAGCTGATAAATGTCTAGAAAAAGCGGTACAGCATAAATCTCTTAGGTGGCCGATGGCCGTGTGGTCTGCGCCCCTGGTTTGCAATCCTTAGGTCACCGGTACGAATCCGCGTAGGGGCGGAAGTCCCCGCGGTAAACTCAGTCAAGGCGCGACTTACGGTGGTCGCGCTGCAGCGAAATGCCGTTAAGGCGCCATTACGACTACGAAAAGACCACTTGATCATGAGTGAAGAATGTACATAACGAAATGATTGAAGTTATTTTAGAGCGCTCGTAGTGTGAATGAATTTCGTAACGCAATCTCAATGTGGACCACGATTCGCATTGAAGTGAATCGATCATTGCGATCGCAGCCGAAACATAATGCGTTACGACCTTTTTTGATCGCATAAGGTAGAGATAGTAAGCATTCGAACCCGAAACCTTTCGGATCTTAGCCGTAACCTCGACATCCAAGTGGCTGGGTCACATGGAGGTGCACAACAGTGTGGAAACGATGTGATTTTAATGATTTTAATGAACATTTCGCTGTTTTTACTAAGTCTGTTACAGCATCATCCAGAATTCCTTTATGCATTTAAAACCGAAATGAGAAAGACCACAGCTGCTGAGCACAACACAATTAGCTTTCATGAGAGAAAAACCACAATAAATATTATTATCCATTGTCCTATATGCTATGCACTAGCGGCAAAATCGTGGTTGGAGTGGTGTGTTAAGAGAGATGGGGAGGGTTAAAGGAAATCGCAACACATGCCACTGGGGTCGGCTCCCGGTCATGCCAACACGGTTATTTAACTGTGGTTTCCGTTAACAGTACAGACAACCGATACAGCTACCCGGGACACGGTCCGGCCACTTTCCAAATTAGAAGACTAAGGTATCTGTCAAAATTCCATGGAACAGTCGGAGACAATATGTACAGATAAAAGATGGGGTTAAAATAAATAGTTCATGAAACAATGACCTGGTTGAAAGTTAATGGACGCTTGCAGCTACTGGATGTGTGAAAACTCGCCTGTTAGCTACTTAAGTATTGCGCTTCAAGGTAGGTTATTCTCATTGGTGGACTTCAAGGTAAAACGACAGCATTGACTGGCCAATCTGTCTCAGCATGCCAATCTTCTCCGGGCTGTTAGCTATAGGAGCAGCCCCGAGGATTGCTATAGCGAGTTTCCCTCAACACCTTTCCCATGAAAAATGGCACGCGACTTTCCTCTAGGATCCAGCTGCATTTTTGCCACAGACTTCCGATTCCGACCAGTTTATCGTTGTAGCTGCAAGTTCGTTCCGTTTGTGGGCAGTGCACAAGGTTGATTCGATCATCTCTGAGCACCAGGTTGTATGTTGAGATTGTCCAGTGGTAGCGATCTTTCATTGGTACTTATATGAAAGCTGGTTGACTGCAAATGGTTTGCGTGCCTGGTCCAAATCATGGTTCCCACTAGAGCTTTATACAGTACTTGTCCAACGCTGTACTTCATCGAGCCTGCCGTACATTGTGGTCTTCCAGGGCGATAGTCTCTTACTAAAACACTCTGTCCTGAGTGAAATAGACGCACTTGCGTTCTGTGTCCCTGACTGCAGTATTTCTCCATTCTCGCGCTCATCTGTCGCGAGCAACAATGAATTAAGAGTACGGAGTTTTCTATCCACTAGCACTTTTGCTGTGGACAAAGGATTTGACATATAGGGTTCGGAGTTGGTCTGTAGAGTAGAAAACATCTAGTATCTCTTTATGACCCCCCCCCTTATTTTCAGCAGCGTCCGTTTAATCGTGTCGACAAACCGCTCCATTTACCCATTGGACTGAGGTGGAGCGGCGGCGAGCGTAGGTGTGTGATATCGTTCTGAGTACAGTTTTTCACAAAACTTGAAGAAGTGAGAGCTATTGTCAGTGACTTGAGTCTCGATATCCCATGCTGAGCAAAAATTCAGCTCAGTATGCTAACTGGTGCGGTCCTTGTTGTACGCTCCATGCAGAATACTTCAGACCTTTCGCTGAAGAAATCAACACCAATAAGATACTGTCGCCCGTTCAGAGGATCAAACAAGTCCGCGTGTACGGTTCCCTAGAAGCAGCTCAATACCGCTAGGTTGATAGTTCTCTAGAGCGCTCCCCAAGATGCTGCCCACAGCGAAAGTGAAGAGGAAGGGTGAGGCTGCGCAGCCGTCTCACGCCACTGGTGATAATAGAGAGGGGTAGGAGTTCAGTGTACATCAGTAGTCGGCCGGATGTTAAGTAATAGACTGCTTTAAGAAAGTTGCCGTACTTCTCGGGCACTCTCCTTCTTAAAAGACGACTCCAGGGAGCAGTTCGGTAAACGGATTTAAACACGGCTCATATGTCTAGGTATGCAGCGATCGTTGGTTGGCAGAATATTTAGCGACACTTGAGCATTTGGCAAGGCGTAAAGATGTGATCGAGAATACTCGGGCAAGAGCGTAACCCAGATTGTTCTTTATGTAGAATCTGTTCGTGTACTAGATTGAACAGTTTGGATACAAAACGGATGAGATTAATCTCCCAGTGGTTAGCGCAGTTTCTCCGAGGATCATTTAGGAAGATCAGCACGATATCTGATAGGTTCTAATCAAACGGGAATGCCTAGGTGATAGAAAATTCTTGGAAGAGGAAAGCTAACTCCTGAACAATTGATGGATCTCCATCTTCGAAAAGAGCTGGAGTGGAGTTGTCTAGGCTAGAGGCTTTGTAGCGCTTTAAGAGAGTAAGCTCGTAAGCAACTGTTACTTTAAATAGTGATGAGGCAACTACACACCAGGCAACACTTGGGATTCCCGCGTGAATACTCGCCAGTGTTGCTAAGCAGTTAAACTATCGTTTAAAATGCTCGGTCTAACTCACAATTCGACGTTATTTACCGTGGACTGTGAAAATCTGCTCATCGATGGGATATTTGTCAGTCGGCAATCACCCACTGAGGAGCAGCTCTAGTTCCTCCAAAAATGCTTGCGAAGGCACTTTTTACCGCCGAGTTTGCACTACCGTCCTCCGAGCAACCATCCTTTGGCTTGGTAGATAACGGAACAACATGGGCGAAGAAGGTTGCGCCTGTTGAGTACAGATGCACACAGTCAAAAGCATAGATATCAAATGGTGATTAACGAACAGAAGGCAATTTGCTTATCCAGGCTAGGATCACAATTGACTGAAGAGTTGAAAAGGCGATAGCCGTCAAAAACCACCAAAACAAAGTTAAGCACCAAAGGGAGGCTTGAAAAGAAGCTGAATGCGATATCGCAAAAGAAACCGCCTAAGGAAGACGATGCTCGGATTGCAAACATATCCAGAAGAAAGTTAACGGAGGCGGAAAAAGCAGTCATTGTCCGAGGTACACAACTCAATGTTAAGGACTCCAATCTCATCGACTTCCTCGCTGCATTTGGATCAACGCTAAGATCGTACAACATCCCGCTTGAAGTACAACGATAGTCCAGACATAAAAGCATCCTGGCTCTCAGTTCTAAAGTCGAAACCAACATATTCAAGACCGCTGAACTGAAAGCTCTGCAGAACCTCAAGAAAGACAAGAGTATAGTTATACTGCTGGCCGATAAAGACCTTACTGTTAAAATGGATAAATCTGATTACATGATGAAAACACATCAACTCAGTAATAACAACACACCAGCCGATAAACGAAAACCAGATAAAACGCTTAGAAGGCAACATCAGACGCACTCTGCAAAAACTGGAACAAATAGGGAAAAGCACAAAATTGGAACACAAGATGATGCGACCACAAGATTCGATACTACCGTGGTTCTATGGCGTACCTAAAGTACACAAAAACGGAGTGCCGCTTCGCCCCATCGTATCATTACTTGGAGCACCCAATTACAGGTTTGCAAAGGAGCTTTGGTGACGGCTAAAACACCTAATTGCGGGATCGAAATACTCGATCAACTCGGCAGAACAGTTCCTTGGGAAAATTAAAACGGAAACCATTGAACGAGAGGAAATAATGGTCTCTTTTGATGTTACTGCCCTGTTCACGACAATTGACATTCGATTGGCGAAACAATGACGAGCCTACTAAAGGAGCACACGTCGTCTGATACAAGCAGTAAACTCGACGTCAAACAGATGATGGAGTTATTGGAATTCTGTATAACAACAAAGTTCCCTTTCAATGGCCCAATTTACGAATAGATAAGAAGCAGGCTAATGGGATCGCCGATCGCTGGTCTGGTAGCCGATGTAGTGACGCTGGCGCTGGAACAAATAGCACTTCCGATCGCGAGACCAAAACTTTGGATCCTATACGTAGACGACATCTTCGTCATCCGCCAACGTACCAAATTGGAGGAAACACACGAACTAATCAACAATGTGTTCGATGGCATCCAATTCACCAGGGAAGAGAAAAACAACGAGCAGTTACCATCCTTATACGTTCTCATACGACGGACCGATGCTGAACGATTGAAAACAATACTCTGCCGAAAATCTACGCATACGGACCAGATCCTCAACTACGGCAGCAATCAACCGGCAGACCACAAACGCAGCTGCGTGCGAAACCATTTCAAATGAACACAAACCCATTGTAGTATACTGCGGCTGGGAGGGGCAGAAGAAGACCATCTCCTTAATCTGCTTAAGCGGAACTCCTACCCAAAAGGCTTCATTCTGCGCTGACACGCACCACAAAAGACTGCTCAACACACATCGACAAGTGCAACAGCTGTAAAGAGAGCAACTCTGCCCTATATCAACGGAATCTCTGAAATGGCAGCGAGGCTTTTATTGCCTTTTGAAATCAAAGTTGCACACCAGCAAACAGAAACAATTCACAGTAAAGTCTTCAAAGTGAAAGATAAACTTAGCAAAGAGGAAGAAACTGGTGTGATTAATAAGATCTGCTGCCCGAACTGTGACAAATACTACGTGGGACAGACTGGAAGAAAGGTTGGCACAAGGTTACAAGAACACAGTTTAGCCATTCGTCGCCACGATCAGAACTCCCTGATGTCGGTGCACATAGATGCCGAGAACCATCAATTCGACCTAGAGCACGTCAGTATCCTCGGAGGTGCTAAAAGTCGGCAAGCACGTGAGTTCATTGAAGCCTAGCATTCAAAGTAAAATTCGACCAATAAGTACTTGGACAATGAAGTCGTTTACGAGGTACTGCGAACCAGGGCCCTGAAGTTTAGAGGGTTGCCTATTCCGGGAGCCCAGAGAGCGATTCGAGAAGACGGATCGAGTTGCAGGGAAACTTTTATTGGTTCAGCAAAAGATTCCCTGTTAGCTAGCTATAAATGAACGACACCGTGGACGCTCTAGCTAGGGGAACAGATCAAGCACAGCACACAGAGCAGTCGCGCGTTGCAATCGAAGCGAGCGCCAAGCAAAAATGGCGATGAGCAAGTAAAGCATTCGAACTCAGCAATCAGTTCAACAAACCACACCGGTTGCCTAAGTGTACAATTATAGAATTTTGGTTAGAATTTTACACAAGCAAACCGGGGAATCTCCAGACTGCTACATAGCCCTCTCCCAGAAGGGACTGTGTAAGCAGTCCTTCGATCTACGTGAGGACTGTCCGTCGCCGGCCAGCCTTCTGCGAGACCAGGTTGTGAAACCCGATGCAGCTGCTGGGGGAGAACCATGCAATCGGACCCTAGCGGGCTCCCACCCGTGTCCTCCCTACGGTGTCGAAACGGTAAAAAAAAACTGTTTGTGGAGGGACAGTTAGTAAAGTTCACGTAGGCGGTTGAACAGGAAGATTGTTGAACTTCCAGTTGACGGGCGGAGATCCAGCGAAAGTGAAACCGAGGTGCAACCAACCGACGGTGTATATGGAAAGCAAAACGAAAAAGCAGCATAAATGCATAGCAATACACAAAAGAGTGTAAAGCGAAAAACGTGCAAAGCTGTTTTTAGGTTTTCAAAAGGTTTTGCTCTTTTTTTGGTAGTTTCAAAACGTTTTGGTCTTTTTGTGGATTTTCAAAAACGTTTAGTAAAAGCAGAAAATTTCGAAGGCACGTTCTACGTAAAAAAGTAAGTGCAAACGGAGTCCGAAATACGAACCTTAGGTTTGAGCTTCCTACCGCGTTGATTGAGAGTAGGGCGGGTAGGAGTGCTGTCGGTTGTGGTTGTCGGTTCTGCTGGAGCGGACTGACTCGTCTGAGGTTGCGGTGCCAGCTGTGATGGCACAGGCTGTGAAGGTGCTTGTTGCACCGGCGAGTCAGACTTGTCGAAGAATGCTGGCTTGAGTCGATCAATGGTGATCGTCTCAGTGGTGTTGCGTCGTAGCTTGTCGATGTCGAGATCAGCTTGTTGGGCAGTAGCCATAGCGGCTAGATCAATGTTGGTGCCAGGCGATAAGCTGATCTGTTGAATGCGTGAAAACGCATCCGCGACGGGATTGAGAGCACCTGAGACATGACGTACGTCTGTCGTAAACTGAGAAACGTAGTCTAGGTGTCTAGTTTCCCGCGGCGAGTACTTGTCTGTTGCGCCATTGATTGCATAGATCAATGGCTTGTGGTCGGTGAAGACGGTGAAATGTCGACCTTCGAGGTAGTGACGGAAATGTCGGATACCTAGGTAGATAGCTAACAGTTCCCTACCGAAGGTGCTGTATCGCGATTCGGCAGGTTGGAAGCGCTTTGAGAAGAAACCTAGGGGTATCCATCGATGCTCGATGAGTTGCTGAAGAACTGCACCGACGGCAGTGTCGGATGCGTCAGTCGTCAGGGAGAGTGGCGCAGATGTGTCTGGATGGGCGAGAAGCGCTATGTTGGAGATAGCGTCTTTAAGCTTCTCGAAAGACAATTTAGCGTCGTCTGTAAAATGAAAAGAGCGTTGTTTACCGCGCAGCAAGTCAGTCATTGGTTGAACAATGCTCGCGCAGTTAGGTATAAAGCGTCTGTAATAGTTGACCAGACCAAGGAATCGGCGTAACTGCTTGAAGGAACTGGGAGCAGGATAGTCCTTCAGTGCCTGGATTTTGTCTGGCAGGGCTTCGATACCAGAGGCAGATATGCGGTGGCCAAGAAAGTCGATGGAGCTTTGGCCAAGCTCGCATTTATCGGGGTTGACGGTAACCCCATGCTGTGTTAAGCGCTGGAAGAGAGCGTCGAGGTGACGAAGATGCTCCTCGTCAGAAGAGCTGGCGATGAGTATGTCATCTAGATAAGGATAAACGCCTTCGAGTCCTCGCGTTACCTCATGAATGAAACGCTGAAAAGTTTGAGCAGCGTTGCTGAGGCCGAAAGGCATTCTGAGGTACTCGAATAAGCCAAATGGCGTGATGACTGCTGTTTTAGCAATGTCATCTGGCGCCACAGGTATCTGGTGGTACGCACGGACTAAGTCGACTTTGCTGAAGATAGACTTGCCAGCTAGAGCTGAGGTCAAGTCGTGCATGTGCGGGATAGGGTATTTATCCGGGACGGTAAGTTTGTTAAGTGCCCTGTAGTCACCACAGGGGCGCCAGTCACCGGACTTCTTCGGCACCATGTGTAATGGTGATGCCCATGGACTTTTAGACGGGCGGATGATTCCCAGTTCGAGCATTTGTTCGAATTCCGCCTTCGCAGCTTTGAGCTTGTCCGGGGCTAGTCGGCGAGGGCGGGCCGAAACAGGTGGGCCCTTAGTGCAAATGTGATGCGTGACGTTTGACGTCACCGGAGGCAACTCGTTCAGGACGCGAACGAGTTTAGGGTGCTTGCTGAAAAGTTCTAGAAAAGACTGTGAAGCTTGAGGTAGGACACGAATGGGAGTGATAGCAGCCACGTTGGCGCTAGTCCCGATAACACTGAGCTGTGTCCTAGAATCGATAAGCTTCTTCCGTTTAGCGTCGACGATGAGGTCGAAGCGTTGAAGAAAGTCTATGCCTATGATGGCGAAAGGCACAGCAGCGATTATGAAAGGCCAGCGAAAGGTTCGCCGGAGGCCTAAATTGAGCGTTAACAGCTTTTCGCCGAAAGTTGCGATTGGTGTGCCATTGGCGGCACGCAGCTTGGTCGGCGATGGTGAGACGACCTCATCTGAGCTACGGGGTATAACGCTAACTTCGGCACCAGTGTCTACTAGAAACTCGGTGCTGGAAGTTAAATCCCTAACGCGGATGAGGCGCCTTTGGTGTTGGCCAGGCGCGTCCGTCGCCGTTACCGACCGGCCGAGGTTTCCCTGCTTCTCGGCAAAGTTGCAAGGCTTGATACATTTACGAGCTGCAGTACCAAAACGCTGGTGGTACCAACAGCTAGCCTGCCTGTTTCTAGACTTAGAACGTTTGCAGGGCGATTTTGAGCGGCTATGACGACGAGGGTTCATAGTGAGCTGTTGCACCTGGCGACTAAGTGTCGCAACTTGTGTTTGCAGGGCTTCTATGGTTGACTGTAAGCCAGTGATAGAAGTGCCCTGGGACGCGACGGCATGGACCTTGCTGGAGTTGGCCTGTGGCTGTGATCGTTCAATAACTCGATCCGCTAAATCTGCTAGTTGAGTGAGCGGAACGGAGCTCACTGTAGCGAGAATCGTTTGTGTGTTTTCCGGTAGCCGTTGTAGCCATAGTTCACGAAGTAAAGTCTCATCCATGGTTGAAGAACCAAGGGGTTGCTGCATCTCTCGTAGCAGGGTTGAGGGCAGTTTGTCGCCCAGCTGCAGATCTCTGAAAAGCTGTTGAAGGCGAACTTTCTCAGAGGGCATAACACGCTTAATCGTGGCCTCTTTGAGAGCCTCATAGCGGTTTTCGGTCTGAGAAATGATGACGTCACGAACCTGCGTTGATATCTCCTTGGGGAGATAGGACAGGAGCTTGCAATACTTCGCGTAGTCGGAAGTGATTTTGTGGTTATAGAACTCGGCCTCAAGAAGAGCGAACCACAAAACAGGATCCATATCCCAAAAAGGTGGAACTGAGAGAGATACAACACTAAGCATAGACTCTACCTTATGGTCTACAGATTCCATGGCATGAGGGATCTTATACGTCGCTTTAATCGTGGACTCTTTGAGAGCCTCTTAGCGTTTGCGGTCTGAGAAATGATGTCGTCAAAGCAACCGCGTTGATATCTCCTGGGGGAGTCCATAGTCGACAGGAGCCGTGCATTATCTGCGCGTAGTCGGAAGTGAATTTTGTGCGTTATAGTACTCTGGCACTCAAGAAGAGCGCAACCTCAAATACTGGATCCATATCCCAAAGTGGATCGGTGAAGAGATATTTCTAACACTAAGCATGTCTGCTATCCTTGGTGAGTCTACAGAGTATTCCATGATTTGAAAAAAATGACGCGAAAATATAGGCTATCGTACCTGCAGTATGTAAAAATAAACCGGAAAATACTGAAAAATAAATGGCACCGCAGCTCACCAGAGAATAAGTTCCAAATAGTCCGGCCGCTGAGGTTGATACCGAGATTCGGGGTCACCAATTGAGGGGGGGGGGTGCCTATTCCGGGAGCCCAGAGGAGCTCGATTCCAGAAGACGGATCGAGTTTGCAGGGAAACTTTTATTGGTTCAGCAAAAGATTCCCTGTTAGCTAGCTATAAATGAACGACACCGTGGACGCTCTAGCTAGGGGAACAGATCAAGCACAGCACACAAGAGCAGTCGCGCGTTGCAACTGAAACGAGCGCCAAGCAAAAATGGCGATGAGCAAGTGAAGCATTCGAACTCAGCAAGCAGTTCAACAAACCACACCGGTTGCCTAAGTGTACAATTAAAGAATTTCTGGTTAGAATTTTACACAAGCAAACCGGGGAATCTCCAGACTGCTATACCCTGACACCTCACCAGCGTCGGGAGTTTTTGTTTGGTTACAGAGTGGAACGATGAAGCGACGGCGCAGTTTTAGTCCAGAGGAAATCCGGTGGGCTAATGTTGGTGATCTACGCCAGTCGCCGCTTTAGAAAAACGCGAGTAGGAAATCAGCACAACTCTTCGGGTACTACTGGCGCTGGTTATGCTTTTTGCGTCGCATTTTTATGACTGTTCATACTGGGGAATGGCGTTCATGTTCGCTACTGATCTACCACATTCACTTCTCAGTGGTGTAAAACTCCGCTTCGTGATCCGGGGGGTCAGATTAGCAAGTGGCAGTGCAGCTTCAAGGATTACGAGTATGACTGCGCAATATCGTCCAGGGACATGAAATTAACGCAGATGCGCTTCAGGCTTTGTATGATCCGTACGGTACATTCGCTTTCGTTACCGAAGACCCGGAATTGCCGTTGGACACGAAAGAGCATGCATGTGACCCGGACATAGCTAACACCTATATACGACAGTGAGGCTCCTCGAAAACCCCACTGGAACTGAACTTCTCGTGGAGCTAACAAAGAAGTTTATTTTATTTTCACAACAGTCTGTAACAGACATTGTGCATCAGTAACCATCTGGTTTGATGTATAATGGTAAAGAGATGGGATAAACTAATGCTCGTATTAAAAAATATGGGGAAACGACTTTATTTGGTGTTAACACAAGCCAGTGTGGTCTGTGTGTGTGTTTTGTGTGGTTTGTGTGTGTATCATAGGGATGATGATATTGCGGGAAAACTTTGACTACGCCAATTGATTCTGGGTGCGGCGGCCATGACGTACAATGTTGTGCCAACTCACTGCAATCAGCATTCGTGGTTCCCCATCAGGGAAGTGCGTGACTGGTCCGATGCTGCAAAATGAGGTCGCCTTCCTTCAATACCTGCCTTATCCACGTTCATCGGCCTGTCCACCGCGGCACTTTTCAATCGCTCCCTGGGAGTGCAATTAGCGCTCGCACGTGGAAGCGATGGGATGGCATGCGCGAACCTGCCCGAGGCTCCAGCGCATGCGATGTACGGAGAATAACGTCTTGATATGACTGGCACTATTCGCTCCAAGCACGCGCGGTCTCTCACCTATGTGTTGACTTACGTGGTGTTGCCTCCACAATTCACTTGCAACTCCATGCGCTACGAAAGACTGACGCTATCATCATGGCTGATAGCCGCTTTTTATATTCCGTAGTCGAATACTCCAGAGGTCTCATAGCCGGATACAGAGTAATCTGACGCGGACGGAAGCATTGTTCACCCTGCCCTTGAGCATTGAGGGACTGACATCACGGACGGACGCATTGATTTGTCTCCAGTTTGTTGAATGTCAGGCGGGCTTTGCATTCCGTTGTGTGACTTGTCAATCTTCCAACACCCGCCAACAGCCGTGATGCATCTTCCACCTAGGTAGTAAAGCAAGGCGACTTGCTCCAGATATCATGTCCTATGCAAGGCGTGAGCTCGGGTTCAGGCACTGCCTGTCATGGAGCACAGTCGCGGGTGTACTATTTCCAGGGTGTGAAGCATTAGGCCGTACTTTGGACCGACTCCATCGCTCCAAGCGTCCAGAGCACGTTCATGGCGGGACGGATGGTGGTCGTCGTCCCCCAAGCAAGGCGAATATACATACGGGTTTAGTCCAAGTCCGTGAGCTTCTGTCACAGGCGAGAAGCTCTTCACCGCCTGTCCTGGACATCCTTCCAGTGCTCTTGGAGAACAATCTTCGATGGTCGATAGGGAAGAGGAAAGGTGATTTTGGGGCAACCTTGGCGACAAACGAGGGTCACAGCGACATGAAGTGGAGTGCGTGACGTAAGCACCTTTACTGTGAACGACGTGTGATGTAAAGTATCTTTCAGGTATGGTTAACATAACTTGTCGCGGAAACCTTTACTTCAGTTATATACTATGTTCCACTAAAGCTGATATATTCATGCTATTTTTACTGAATCAATGCGCTCGCGATGTCCAAAAACACTACGTTTGTTGGCCGTCGTGGATGTGACGAAGTTCTGAGAACTTGCCGTAGCGTGTTGTATTTGGTCGATGACTGACGAGGCACGCTCGGACGAATATCAGCTTGTTCTTCTCGGGAAAACGCCTCTCTTGTCGTTGAATAGCCTGCCAAGTGAGACGACACGAAGATTTGGATGCTGACAGAGATTAAGGAGATTTCCGCGGTAGTTGCCAGCAATCGGCGCGACGGAACCCACTTCTCGTGGAAGCAGGACAATGCCGAATCTCCCCATGAGCTCTCGGACCTATCCTCTAGTCCAACTTCTCGTGAACAGCGAGAGGATTTCGCTGACAAGTTCACCCCCACATCTTGAATGAGAGCTGGTGCGTAGTTCGTCGGGACACGAAGCTTTGTGGCGTTTCAAAGATGTGGACTACATTTCGATTCTCTGTCTTCATTTGGGTGGGGGGGCTGTGGAGACAGACCTGGCATCCATACTTTGGCTGGTGGTGTCGCAGGGGACTGGGTTGGTGGTTGAATTGAAGAGCGAAATGCTCTGCCACCAGCGGACCCAATCGTCTGTGATCGGTTGGTGATCTTCGTGCCGTCTGCCTCGCAATTCGTCTGGATGAGTAGCATAGCGTATAATTGCAACCATGGGCAATGATGGATGTATAAAAGGACGCGAAGGTAGCCAGAGGATGCATGCGGACTTCCTATTCTCCAGCTTGTTTTTACCACCAAGGTCAACAATCACATGCAGCCGTCAGATGGACGTGCTAGATGGCTTGCGTTATAAGTCGGTCGGTTGTTCGTTGCTACTCTGCGCACAGCAGGCACCTCGCCCGTACGACGATCCAGACATTTCGGATGATCTTCCGAGATTCCGCATTTTGGGGTGGAGCGACGTGGAGGACCACAGCTGGTACATACGGCCGACATTAAATGCTTGCTGCGAGAATTGACCAGTGTTGATCACATCCGTGTGTGAGAGAGGAGCGGAGCTTTTCGCGAAGACTTTTGGTGATAAACTCTCTGTCACCTATTGGGTACGCCAACTGGTAGGCGTTCATAGAAAAATATATAAAATAATACGCTAGGGTGTGATTTTGGACCTAGTTAGTACTGTTCGCGAACCAACCATAACGCATGCAAACGGTCAGCAAACAAAACTGTGCTTGATGCTCGGTGTCACGTTGTTGTCAAAAAATGGTTCGGCAGCTCGCATACATCTGCGCACAGCACCATGTCGATTTTAGCTATGTGGTCAATCTTGTGATACCCAGCGTCGTGGGTTGTGATGGGAGGCGCATAGTGGCGTTCTGGCTGGTACCATGGTATGACGAAAGCTGGTGCTGGAGTGAGAGGAATTAGTTGATCGATCAGAACATAGATGAGCCAGTCTCTCTCCATAGTATGAGCGAAACTAATCATATCCATGCGGTCCACAGAAGAACCCTCCCTGTTCGGTCACTGGATGGAATGACGAATCATCGACGCGTTTTGTCATCGCGCATTGGTACAATCCGGTCCTCTAAACTGATTAATCACGACTGCACCCTGAGTTTTTTTTTCTTCTTGGAATACTACAAAAGAGTCAATAGACAATCAGGCCAGTTTCCGCGGTCAGTCGGTTGAAGAAGGAAGGATGCAGTTCGTCAACGGTACTAGTGGCCGGGCAACCACGCCGTTGTGTTTCATTTCTGTGGCGTCATCGTGAGCTCTGTGATACTTGAAAGAAATTGCTGCCTAGCCCTCGTGCACTCTTTTGGAACAAATAGTTTAACTGTCAGCACCAGGGGCAAACGATCTGGCATTAAGGTTTCATTGGTCATTTGCCCGATAACAAAGAGAGGGAAATGCTTCATTGATAGTTACGGTTGTATTCTTCACAAAGTGGTGCGAGGCATGCCTACATGGATTCCAAAATAACCTCCACACCGTCAACTTCCACCATCGTCAACGAGTGGGTGGCTCGTCTACGGCTACCGCCACGCGACTATTTCTTGCAACGGCAAATCAGGGCGCGGCTTCTGAGAGTCA
>OX104059.1:65803684-65836691 GCA_944474145.2 Dicrocoelium dendriticum | reverse complement strand
TGGCACATTTAGTTAGAAAATTAACCGTCGCCGTGAGCAGAATACTTCGAGCTATCTGTAAATGTAAATGTAATTGAGGCTGTACGGGAGGTAAGTAATTGGATCGACGACCCGCTCAAGAAGGAACACTTACGGTATTCATCCTATCGTTCCCGTCCCAGTTGAACTTGAACTTGAGGTAGTTGCCAATGAACTAGATATACAATGTGGGAGAAGTAGGTTTGGTAAACAACTTTCATTAAAGGATGCTAATCTAGGCAACACAGTACCACAGTACTAAGCACTGGTATCGAATGAATTGCGAGGATACAGATATCCCCTACGATTTTAACCGTAATTAAAGACGAGCCTTGCTGATATTTAAGCTTACATTTATTGCTAACTGCCTGGTAGTTTCCGTAGGTTTTGTTTGATGAAGCCGTCTGGTAAATTCGGCAGCACTTAGAGCGCTTCGTGAGCAGGTTTTACCGGTACGATCTATCCAAGGAGGATGCGTCGGTGTGCTCCTTATATTATTGTCAGCAGCGTAGCTGACTTCATGTAGAGTAACGTCACGGGGTATTAAATGGACACCTATTGCCAGCCTCAGTAAGAATATACTCATTATGCAAAAACAACTAAACTGAGTAGAGGAAGTGCACACCGCAGTCCATAGGGCCCCACTAGTTTTGCAAAGCAGACCTATGACCATGTGTTCAGTGTAATGATAACAATGCAAGTCCACAGTCACTTCAAGCATGTGATGAAGGAATGAACATGTTGGCATGTGAGATGTTTATGGGTCACGGGGCATCACAAGCCTAGTGGAGGGCATGTGGGATGTGATGAGCCAGCTGTCAGGATGTAAACGGAAATTCGGAAGCTTGTTAGCACTAGGGCTTCACAAGGTAATAGGTTTCTTAGCGCTATAACCAAGAATGTAATTCTTGGAGCCTCTATACATATCAGCACAGACCTGAGGCACTGGCGATACACTAGGCTAGGTAGGTCTCTTAGCACTGGCAGCAATGGCGTAGGTCTCGGCGACTCTACACATATCAGCACAGACCAGTTGCACTGGTGCAACAGTAGCCTACGTAGGTCTCGTAGCAGTATCACCAAGAAGGTAGGTATCGGAGCCTCTATACATATAATCACAGACCTGAGGCACTGGTTGTATACTAGCCTACATAGGTCTCTTAGCACTAGCATCAATGGCGGAGGTCTCGGAGCCTCTATACATATCGTCACAGACCAGTTGCACTGGTGCAACCGTAGCCTACGTAGGTCTCGTAGCACTATCACCAAGCAGGTAGGTCTCGGAGCCTCTATACATATCATCACAGACCTGATGCCCTGGTGATACAGTAGCCTACATATGCCTTCGTTTACCTGTCCAGACAGGGGGCCAAAGGCTCATTGCAAGTGCACCATCAGGAGGCATCCATAGCTAGCTCTTTAACAGTACTGGGACGATGCGGCTACGGTTAAATGCAAATGATAACGGAATTGTCAAGAAAGGTATGGGCACAGATAACATTTCCGGGAACGTTGTCGTTCAGACCCATTCAAAGTGCTCACGCAAATGTGCCGGACACGTCATATGCGTCACGTCAACATAGCGGATCACTAAGGAGTGTGGTAAAAGTAATGTACCTTAAGGGAAAGCATAGTGAACACGGAATGCATGGGCTTGGAGTCCCAGTTAAACAACAATTAGGCCATTCCTGCGAGGATTATAGAGCCACCGTCCGATTCATTTACCGAATGTTCCAATCAATGCCGTCAACCGAGCAGTTGCGTCGGGTTGGCAAGAGGGAAACACACGGCAACGAAACAGGAGGTGGCCCTAAAAAGGGCCAAGTTTGCGTTCTCACAGGATGGTCTTCACGCAGTTAGGCAAAGTCGTAATCATCGGCTGCAGTGGTTTAATGACAATGGCCCAGAACTTACTGTCTGGCAAGCAGATCATGAAAGTGCTTCTTAAAACGGTTGTCTTTCCAGCAAAGGGTTCATTTGCAGTGGAATCCAGATCTACACTGAGGATGCAGGTAACAAAATATTATGACTTACTCAAATGCAGGTTTGCAGATAGGCTGCAGCTCCGCCGAGGTGTTCGTCTCATTTGGTAAGCGTATTGGCATAGCGGGTGCGTTGTCCGTACTATGTGACACATATACATAGCTGCAACAGGGTACCGCGTCACAACCATCCGAAGTGTCTGAGCGGAGGTGAAAAGCTATATCAAAGCGCTTGCCTTCGTACGCCGGAGCAGTAGATGGGGTAAATGATGTCGCTATATTCGGAGATGGTGTACGGCGCATAGCTGAAACTAAATTACTTGATTCCAACTCACGTATGTTATTACTATGTGACGGCTTTTTGGGAAGTGGAACCGCTGCTATGTCACTGGAGCAAACTTTGCAACCGTCGGTTTTGTTCTCCACCAAGCATTTACGGTGGTACAGTTGTCCGTTGTGCACGCAATGAACGCCCGTACCTGCAACCGGTTCACCACAAGCGAAGCAAAATGTATTCAACTTACCGGCTTTGTGCCACTGCGGTTGCTTACGCGATGGTTGGCAGTGTGGCTTATCACTTACGACGGGCGCACCTGGTGCTACGTCTATGAGCTCATCAGTTTGTTGAATGAGGCTATCGATAAACCCGGATACTGCACTGGGGTTCACGTCTTCCAGGCGCTTAAGCCGACCAAGCAGTTTTGCCACTTTGGAATGCGGCTGCCTTGGGGTGTCTACCTTCAAAGTCCGAAGCGACATGGAATCCTCCGGCATGTTGTAATTCGCCAACCATCGACTACGGATAGGGATGCTTTCTAAAAATGGAATGAAACATAATCGTTGTTTTACCCGCCGGATGTTGATTCTCCTTATATAACATCAATATATGGACGCACGGTACCCACATGTGCCCGTAAAATGCGCAAGTGCATGTGCCATTTGTGCAGTCGATGTCATATCTATGGTTGTGGCGGAGCTGGAACGTTGGCACATTTAGCCTACGGCCATCCCGAGCAACATTGACACGAGCACTGTAATCGGTGTCTCTGGAACTAAATTTGACGGTTAACAACATCATAAACCACATACTAGACTCGCCGTATTCCTTTGCTCCTTGTTTTCCGGCGCTTACAGCGCACGCGTTTATAAACGATGCGATCATACCTCACGCTATGATACTTGCTTCTTTTGCTGCTACAGCAAACAAAATTGACGTTGTTCCGATGCATAAATGAGGTAAAAAGCGAATAGAATTCATCAAAGCTATGAAACGAATGCCCAACAAAGGTGCTCCTGAAGTCAGCCTCCATGGTTGCAATCCGAAATAACAGCTAAATACGACCTTTTTCATTTGACCTCACTTAAAGTAGCAACTAACATCATGTGCAGAAATATTAGCCGTCTTTTGGAAAATACCAGACATAGTCGTATTTTATGCCGTAAAATTGAGGCCACTTATTTTTTCATTGCCCATATTTCTTGCAGTTCTATGGTTGCCACTACGTGGCACCAAAGTCAAGATAGCATACTTCTACCGGAATCCCGTCGTCAAGACATCGAGTAATCTCATCGAGGAAGCACAGGTATTAATGCATTACTTGCAGCTAAATGCATTTATTTAGACATTTGTTAACAAATTAATAGTTGGTATGCATTATATTTGATATCATTTGATCATAACCTCAGTGGTTTAAATGTATCTGCAGGTCGTTTTATTTGGCCCGTTTCGGTTTTGTAACCTTGGTCGCTGGAACCGCTTGGTTTCGTGCTATTATGTAGCTCGCTTGAAACTGCGTTTCCGCAGCCGCACCTTTCATGTTTTCCTGTTATAGATTATTAATACATATGTGTTCATTTTCAGCATGTCACGTCGACAAAGTTACCAATTAACTGCACCGTTTCCGTCTCGCAGCACCATTTACCGAGCAGCAAAAACAATAGCATTAGGATTCAGCTACAAAGAAGTGCTTCTGTTGTCAGCAGCTAAACGACAGAAGGGTAAGCGGATCTTTAACATATATTAAATATCATTGCTTGCACAGTTCAGCCATCTACTAACGTTACCAACTGCTGTGAAGATGACAGCGATGAAAAACCACACTGCCCCCGCTGTCGATGTGGCCAGCATTGCAGTATCCATCCTCATTAGCACGAGTAAGTCTTTGTTATATTAACCCACCTCGTTAGTTAGCTTCCAGTATGTCCGAGAAATGGAACGACAATCAGAGCGCGGCATGCTGCCATCCACAGGCAGTACAATTCCGATGGGCCTTCCAGCTAAGCGTCCGTTCTAGCTCCGATGACGAAGATGCCTCACGTCCCACCAAATCTAAAAGGCCTGCTGCAGCAACCTACGCACTTGCGCCCACGTCTCTCTTCAGTGGCATTTGTCTACCACGTCCAGGTCCATTAACAACCAACCGTAAGTATCGCGTTCACAGGCACCTATTAAACAGTAATCGCACCCCCTGTTGTTGCTGACGTTGCACCATGCAATCTGGAGGTGTTGCAGGAACTGAAGGCCATAATATGTAACACGTCACGAATGCATTGCATTGCACTCGGCTTTATTTTTAGATGTGTTATGTCTCATGCGATCAGAACTGGTCGGCCATAGCCGCATGTCCGAAGCAATGTTGCAGATGCTGCAACGACAGTCACAATTCTTTACACCGGGTTTTTCTCTGCCATTCATCTCTCTCAGTGAGCTTAAGAGATATGACGAACGGCTGAAGGACCAAGATTTCAAAAACAGATTCGTAACTTCATCTTATTATTCCACGACTTTCAGGCCAACCATTTGTGTGCTTTGCACGGTGCTAACGTGAAAAGCGTCGTCCGAGGTACCATGGATCGGCTAATGATAAGATAAGTTGCCGCGGAGATGAAGTACTCCGGCGCAGGAGGTTTGTTCGCCTTCAAGCGAACAAATATAACGGCCTTGTACGAGGTAGACTGACATACAGTAATCCATAAACACTATCAGCGCACCTTTCGACAACTCATGTGTGTTGCAGCCTCGGATGCTGACATTACGCGCCACACCAAAACGTGGTTGCATTTCGCACGGCACAAGAGACGGCCTGTGGAGCGAAATAAAGTATGCAGTGCGAACGAGGTAAGTCCCCTGCTTCCTTTTGCACAACTTTAGCCTCCTACCTTGACACTCGCGGAAGCGGATCAACCATATAGACAATGTCGCTTTCTGATACTAACGTCCTTTGAACTACACCGTTTCATGTATATATAGCATTCTTATACCACGGTTTTCATTTTCTGTCGCCTTGTGATGTTCTCAGGTGCGCGGTAAGATCCTTTACGTTTCCTGACCAACAGCTTGGAGCGTCGCCAGCAACTACGTCAACTGGTACTGGGTGAACGTTAGCTCCGAACCGTCCATATATTAGCTAGTTGCTAAGTGCGTATTCGTGTGATGTCCGTATTCGGATTCCCAGGTTAAGCAATGACGGGATCTGGACCTACCAGATTCTCAAGCGTAGTGGTGATTTTCTATCGGTCAAAGCAAACATCATTTTCATTGGCCCTCCGTAACCTTGACAAAATCCCTTTTTAGCCGTCTCACGGTAGTAGTTCCTTTCTAGTTTAGCCTAGATCTCTCATTGGAACGTTTAGGATGCTAAACTGGACAGGAGCTGGAGATGTGCTACCGGGGTATATATTCGGTACGAAACTAGACGGCTAAGCTAAAGCAATGGGTGTAGCACACAAATTAAGCTAGGGAAAAAGTTTATTAGACGGGAGTAGAGTTACCTAATGTTAAAAATAAGGCACCAGAAGATAGCTAGTTAGGGAGGATGTAAATGGTTATCGAGTGCGTGGTCGGAGCGGGGGTGGCTAAGTTTTGTAGTGAAAAATTGGCCTGTAGTGACTTTGTGTTCCGGTACTGCAGGCTAAATGATGTTGCCTTCATAACCGGATGTTTGAGAGATGTATTTATGTCACTTAGTGAACAAGTATCTCCCACAAATGGTATTTGGGAACATATATTGGTGGGCATTTTCGTGCTGTTTCAGATGGGGTTAACTGGACGCCTAGTTGATTAGCTTGCGCCATGCTGGATGACACAGCTGTTTTTGCCGTATGGTGTGCGATTGATATAAAGCTGGGAGGAGGTGGAAGAAGCGGTTCGTAACTTACAATTATCGACTGCTTGTAGTTTTCTCAAATAGCGTACCTTAACTGCGAAGCAGCATTCAAGCAAACTGGTAAGAAGGTTCAAGTTCAAGTGGGACCGGAACAGCAGGATAAATCCCCTGAATATTCCTTCCGCGGCACGTCGTTGATCTAAGGTTTTATTCGTCCGCGCTAACTGGAATCCAGAAGAGTCAGATCAGTGCGCGCGAATCACACCACGGTCAACCAATTAATACCCAAGCGACCTGCCCTGGCAGTCCCCACCGCACCAGTATGTACAATTTCGGTGGGTACATTCGAAACGCGATGGAACAGTGGGAAAACGCTAACTTCCATATATATATTATAAAACTAAATCATTGATATCACCGATTTCGTGATTGCGGCTGTCTTGCGCGTTGCTCATTCAGTTTGAGCAGGCAACTGTGTGAGCGCTGTAAATCCAACTTGAAGCACACTCATAGTCTCATATTGGTCAGGCATGGCTATATCCCAGCAAACGACGTTTGCCTGCAGATAAAGTTGAAGGGCTGTTTCTTGACAGACACATTTAAAGGAAGCCGTGAAATACTGACTCAAATGTTCAGGACTTATGGCCGATGGTTAACGAAGTCGAACTTATGGTACAATAGGTGGCCACATATGCTTAAGACAGACGGCGAGGTGTTGCAGTTAGTTCTTTTGTTGGAACAGCATGGCAGTTGCTGGGTGCATAGGAATGATGAATAAATAAGTTCGGTGTATTTTGCACCGTCATGCATGGAAGGCTTTGGGCAACGATACTGTGAGGTGTTTTTGGCGGAGGCGACGCACCAAATCAACTGTGTTGGGTATATCCTGTGGTACTTCATGTTGGTGGACGTGACTAACGTTGCGATGTCTTCTTCTACGCTTTATTGCCGAATGAGACATCGGAGAGTTACAAAGAAGCGGTGAAAGCAATGCTTGAAATGATTCCTGCCACGTCATGTGTGCGGACAATAATCACGTATATACGTGCTAGTCAAGTCGGTGCGTCTCAAATTGTATAACCCTAGATGCATTTGGTATTGTTTCGATTTCATGCGATGCGAGACGTAACTAGACGTTCCTCACACCTGCGCAATGCGTCACCGGATGATAAGAAGCTTCTACGGCAATGGTTGCATAAGTTGAGGAGTACCAGCGATGAGGAATATTTTGGCAAACTATTGCATGATATAGAGTTGCGAAATGCGGAACTATATGATTACTTTATGCGCACTTGTTGACGCTTCTTGTCAGCATGGGCGGAACATCGATTGCAAACGATGTGTACAGTTGGTTGCTTCACAACAAACAGAGTGAAGAACGAAAACCGGCAGCTGAAGCAGCAACTTAGTGAAAGGTCTTCCGTACTTGTATTGTTTCCGTGGTTGTGTATCCTGTGCATCGAGTTACGGCAGAGTGACGGACCAAGTTATCCAGATGCTAGCTGAGCCTGTATGTACCAACGGTGAACGCAAGCCGGCTCACGGGTCCACTTGTACTTTTACGCCGTACGTCCTGGAGCACTTCATGAAGCATCGGTCATCGGAGGAAATAATGGTTCGTCGTCCTGCGGGTACGGCTATGGCGGTGGAATACAAGCGGCGTCTAGGTAAGCGTACATCCTTGGTACGGGATGACGGATGTGACTATGAGTTGCGGAATCATTGGCGAATGCTATGTGCACACATGTGTTACGTCGCGTGTGGTCAGCGTGCGGGTTTTGCTGTATTGGTTAAGGGTTATCGGTGGTGTATACCTGAATCCATGGAGCCCTTAGATGCAATTTAGTTCACGGAGGCGGCTAAGGTGAGCGCTTCGGAAGCGACAATCCGTTCATAGGCAGTGATTTTTGATTTGCCTCCGCCATTCCCATATACGGCCAGAATCACAGATACGTTTGCGTGGCTGCTCTTCCTCCTTTCCCTCAATAGACTGTAACGCACCGGAACGCCTGTTCGCTGCTTGCCCAACGGCAACGTTATCCTTCTGTTTGCCTGTGTTAGAGGTCTTCACTGGTACCTGAGGCGCCTATTTCTTCTGCCTCCATTAACTTTCGGTACATACATATGGCTTCTTCATTTACCTTTCATTTTATAGTTTGAGCATTTTTTACATCTATTCGCACCTACATATAGTACCGCGTCTGTCCTCCGTTGATATGTCAGCAAAGTCAGCCATGTGTCCTCCGCTATTACTAGATCCGGCCAGACTCACAGGTACGTTTGCGTGGTTGCACTTCTACTTTTCCGGCAATAGACTGCAAGGCAAACGCAAATGTTCTTCTCTTCAGTGAACCCAGTCCCCGCCACAGCAAGCACCCAGTGTGCAAATCATGAAACTACCGCAAGGTAAGCATGCATTCGTACATATGTACCTAATGATAATCTTTAAGGCTGCACACCATAACCATGTTAAGCTACTTCATTCGCTTCAATGACACAAAACGAGGGAACACAACGTTAGCCCTTCTTAGGGCTTGCATCAAGGGAACGCGAAAACTGCCTAATTAAGTGCCCACGGTCTTTAGTGTCCACGCATTGATGGTAGAGTACGGCCGTAGACACGCTGCCCACAAAGACGCGGACATCAGAATTGGTGTGGACTTCGACGACCTCATCCGCCGTTTCTATGTGTCCCAGGTATTCACCTTTCCACCCACCTTTCCTATAGCGCAACTATCAATTGACCTGATACCTATTATAGCCCTTCAAGAATAAGTTTCCAGGGGATGCAGCCCAACCTACAAAATCCACCAGTTCTTCCCGGACTTGTGTCATACTACACGGGTACAACGTCACATGTATTCATTAAGCATATCGGTTCACGTCTGTGCCAAACGAAAGCACATATACCCCAAGCCTAATTGATCCGCTGTGCCTAATTGACGCTTTCCATTCGTCCGCGGTATACGCGTGACTGCTTTGGTTGAGATAGAGCGATAATGCAGTGATTAGTTTACGTATTGTTTTCCTCGACCTCGGCTTGCAATGCTTTACGTACAAAAGGGGGAAGCTATGCAAATAAGAACCCCATCGCAGGGTTTTCCAGACAGCATAACCACTGCTTGTTTCTCCTTCCTGGAATCTCCTAGATTGTCTGTATCACTTAACTTCGTTGGCTTGCTGATGTATTCTGTGACACTGTAGGAATCCACTAGTGACAAAACTGCCTAACGGAATTGCTCCTCTGGCCACAGAAAGTTTTCATAGCGCTATTAGCTGCCGATACTCTTAACCTCAGCACTGCACTTTAGTAGAGACTACTGGTCGTAGGTTCCAATCATCTCTGCGGATATCCGAAGCTTACTAACAGCCACTATCTTTTATCTCCTACCTTCATCCTCTGCGGCTGTCTGAGTCACATACATTTGCTGTCCGTTGACTTAGTCTGGGACACTTTAGACATCCGCTAGAGGGCTTCACCCCAATGCCATTGCTAGCCGCCGATATTCTCCCTAAGTACCATTAGCAGTTCTTCGTATTACCTATATTACCACTCTGCAGCTGCATCGAGTCATTGTAGGTAGCATTTCTTTGCGCTGGGATCCACCCATTATCTCTCCAACACTTACTCTCTTAAATTGTTTGCATTACATACCTTCGCGGGTTTGTTAACTTCTTCTTTCACTGTGAGCATCTACTACTAACTAGAAGGCTTAATGCGAATTCAGTTCCTGTCAACTAGTTCTCTTCCTTAGCACCATTATCTTTCGTTTATCTTATCTTCATCACCTTTGCTGCAACGGTTCGTTGTAGGCTCCATACATCTTGCGCATATCCAGAGATACTAGAAGATATTCCTTGTTTTTCCATCCTGTAATCTTTTAGAATGTCAGTATCATTTACCTTTGCTGGTTTGCTGATAAATGCTGTGATACTGTAGGAATCCATTAGTGGCCATTCTACTTAATGGGATAGTTATATCTGACCACCGTAAGATTTTCATAGCCCCACCATCTGTCGATCCTACTAGCCTCAGCATCTCTATTTAGTAACAACGGTCGTCGTGGGTCCCAAGCATTGCCGGAGTTTGCCCAGAGCCACTCTCGTTTACCTCCAAACTTCATCGTTTGTGACTGCCTGCGTCACATATATTTGCTGTCCATTGACTTAGTCTAGGACACATTATGTATACGCTAGCAACTAGAAGGCTCCACCTCAATGCCATTGCTAGCCGACGATACTCTCCCTCCCCTAGTACCAGTTTCAGTCCTTCGTGTTACCTCTGTCTAGCAGGAGCCATGCTGAGTAGGCTCCAACCATTGCTACGCATATCCGAAGCTTGCTAAGAGCCACTCTTTTATTCCTCCCTGGGACTGCGTGCGTCACATACATCTGCTGTCTGTCGACTTACTCTGGGACGCCAGAAAACTTCACATCATTGCCATTGTTAGCGGCCGATGCTCTCGCTTTGTACCATTATTAGTTCGCGGTATTACCTCTGGCACCTCTGTCTGGCAGGAGCCAACCTTCGCAGGCTCCAACAATCTCTGCGCTTATCCGGAGCCTGCTATGAGACAGTCTTTTACTCCTTTCTGGGACTGCGTGAGGCACATTCATTTGCTGTCTGCTGACTTGTTATAGGACACTTTAGGTATCCGCTAGCATCCTGAAGGCTTCACCGTAGTGCCATTGATAGCCGCCGTTACTCTCTCTACCCTAGCACCATTATCAATTCTTCATATTACCTATGGCACCACTCTTCAGCTGCATCAAGTCATTGTAGGTAGCAATGATCTTTGCGCCAGAAGTTAATCCTTATCCCTAAAACACTTATTCTCTTGCACTGTTCGCATCACACCTTCGCTGGTTGTTGACTTCTTCTGTCACTGTAGGTATCCACTTGTAATTAGAAGACTTCATCCAAATGCCTTTGCTGGCCACTGATACTCTCTATCCTAGCGCCACGATATGTCACTCTTCTTATCTTCCTCACTACCGCAGCAATTCACCGTATGCTCCATGTTTCTTTTGCGCAGACCATGAGCTTGCTAGGATACACTCCTTGTCTCTCCATCATACATTCTCCTAGAATGTCTATAGCACTTACCTCCACTGACTTATTGATGCATTCAGTGATCCTATAGGCATACACTAGTGACAAAGCGACTGAGTGGCATCGCTACATCTGGTCACTGATCGTCTTGCCTGGCTCCACCATCTGTCGGTCGACTTAAATTCAGCACCTCTGTTTAGAGGTATCTAGTTGTCATCGGCTCCACGCACATGCCATTATCCAGTGTTTGTCAGGAGTCACTCCTTATCACAATAACCTATATTCCTTTAGAATATCTGCATCCAATATTTCCGCTGCCCTACCGCTAATTTACAATTAGGTCTCTCTGGCGGCAACCAATTTATTTTCACATTCGGCGCTCCCTATCGTATTACGCTAGCTACTTGCTGTTCGTGCACCTTGCGACCACCACCAATATTCTAACTCGCTTTGCTCACTCCCCACGCAACTTTTGGCTAATAATAAACAGGTACTGCGTAGGTTACTTACTGATACAACACTCTTGTCTCCAAGCAGGCGTTAGCAATCCACCCATACGGCTAATTATTCTATAAGATATTCAACAGGCACTTTCAGCATAATTACTGTTGCACAGTGTACATGATTTGTCGCAACTCCAAACGTTATAACATAAGACTTTAACAATATTTAACTCCGTGCCTGTTCTTGCGGTCTTCTCTCGGTTGCCCCTCACTTTCACTTATCTCCCAGGTCCGGAGCTTTTTGGAGATCTGGGATTGGACTAAGGAACAGATTTTGCCCAAGACGAACGTAGCAACCGACAAGGACTTACATGAAGCATGGTTTAAAAAGAAAAGCACCCAAATACAATCATCACAACCCTTGTCCAGTATGGAGAACTGGACAAATGTTGATACTCCTGTACGTTATACATCTGAAGACTTCAGACGGCAGAAAATTTGAACTTTTGCTCACCTAGACACAAAAACAATACGACTAGTCACAATGTCCCTCTCCTCAACCGACCTCAACAACCATGTCGACCCCGATCAAATTACCTGTCGAACTAACAGAGGAAATTAGGAGCCATTTGTCTGCGCAACTGAATATGAAACCAGTCATCAAGCGGCTTTGCCAGTTCAACATTAATATTCAAAATGCCTTACGGCAAGGTTGCAGAACGTGGTGGGTTTTCGCCTGGCAAGCGTTCTCTCTATAAAAGCCACAAATGTCAGTTTAAAAATACTGCAACGTGGCGGATGTGACTGGCCACTACATAAAGTCACTGCCCACAACTACATGCTGACATGCCGACTAGACACATATTTCCACTCTTCCCGACACATGCAAGTATATGATGCTCCGTCTCTATGCACCATTTCATTGCACTTATAATGCTTTGGCTGTTTTAACTACACAGAATTGTACCCGAAGTATCGTCGTGATACACAACTGCTTATAAACATTGATCATGCCTGATTTGGTTTGTCTCTATGCACTTGAGAATAAACTATTTATTTATTTATAGTGCCATTTGCTGAACCACGGTCGTTCCGAGACTTTGTATACGCATGTTCAAATCATCTTTTCAAGGAAAAATGCATTACAGAGATAGCAGTTGGCAAGCTCCATTGAAAAGCGGGTCCAGCTTCTAGGATGCGGCGCTGCATACAAGGGCACCTAGGTTTTCAACATGCATATGCAGCGCAACACAAACACACTATCAGTATTTATGAAATCATACAGCGGCGTCTATATATCTAGCTTCTCACGCTATGGCCAGCTAACTTCACCTCCATAACGCATATGAGGTAAGTTACTCAGCAACCTAACCAGACATAATCGACACCGTCATTAGCTTATCCACATCATTTATTCGAACGGATAACAGGTCAACAATCTCCACAATAACCGTAGGTTACGTTACGGTGTCGCTACACAAGCTACCGTGACCGAAAGACCTGCATATTACATCCAGCTCAGCGTAGAGCCACTAGCAACAAAGCTCTATGTGTAATTAGACATTCACCTATGTACCATTATTGGATCATTGGATGATATAGAGCAGAAGGAAGATCCTTTGTCAGCTCCTTCACTTCCCGACCATTGCGGAGATGTTGTGGGTCAGTGCGTCAGAAAGTTCCGCAGCGGACCACTGTAGCTGTCTTAGAGGCAGCAGAATCCCGACGCGCTCAGGTGAGCAGCTACCAGTTGTTTTAAACGTTCCTATGTCTCAGCATTAACAACAGGATCCGGTGACCGGTTCCAATCATCCACCACGCCAGTTGATGAGGACAAATTGACCTGCACACGGAGTTTCCTCGGTTTGAACAGTTTCATGCGGTGGCCTGGTCTCGAACTCCCAGTGTTGAGTCGGAAGAAGTCCTGTACCAAGCAACCCAGTTATCCTCTGAGAATACGTTGAGTGAATATCAAAGCTCCTTGGTGACGGCGGTAACTTAGAGAGAACAAGTTCAGTCGTTGAAATCGGTGTGGATAGGACAGGTCTCGCAGTTCAGGGACGGATTTGGATCCACGCCGTTAAACCTTCTCTATCATGTCACATTCAGATTTGGTGAGAGGGTAGGCAGCGGGTAGTCCGTATTCGAGAATCGCGCATGCACGCAAGCCAAAGAGGAGTCGGCGAAGTCTCAAGGTCAGGTGAGAAAACCCTCTACGTATAGAATGGAACATTCTGTAGGCTACGGCGACCCTCTTCTGGGGGTCTTGAAAACTTTTGAGGTCTGATGACACTATCACTCCAAGATCCCTCTCTTGGGTTGCGCTTCTGAGCAAGGACCCACCAATGTGGTAAGTTCCAACCGGGTTTGGTAAGCCAACGGAGAGAACAGGGCATTTATCATGATTTAAAGGGCAACTGCTACTTAATCGACCAGTCAGGAAGTAGATCGAGCGTGGTTTGTAATCTGTGCGCGTCTCCAAGGATGGATACTCCCATCCCTAGCTTTAGGTCGTCAGCGTAGATTAGGCAATCCGTTTGAAGAGTGGATGGTAAGTCGTTGGTGAAGATATTGAAATGTACGAGACCGAGGACAGAGCCCTGTGGGACACCACTCATCATGCGAACAGGAGCAGCAAATGTGTCATTCACCTTCACTTGCATGGAGCGGTCGTTCAGGACGTCGGAGAACTAAGGCAGGAGGCTCCCAGAAATACCGATTCCTTGGAGATTAAACAGGAGCCGTTCATGTGGGGCTTTGTCAAAAGCTTTGCTGAAGTCAAAAGACAACGTCCAAGCGTTTGCAGGAGTCTAGCGACCTTACCTAGGTCTCCTTAGCAACGAGCAAGTTCGAGGTACAGGGGCGTGCTTTTGGAAACCATGCTGGGCATAGGAAATGACACTCTGTACCCCAAGCTTAAGTGTAACAGCTTATTTTAGGATCTGTTCCATAACATTACACACTATTGACGTCAAACAGATTGGACGATACTTGGCCGGATCATGTCGCCTTCCTCCTTTGTAAATTGGTTTGATGATACCCACTTTCCAAGCTGAAGAAAGGCGGCCAGCTTCTAGTGAGCGTTGATAGACTTGGCATATGGGTGAAGCTATGTACTCCGCCACAGTCCTGATGAACAAAGGATGCAAATTATCAGGGCCGGGTGAGCTATACGGATCTAACTGAAGAAGAAGTTTCATCACAGAATCAGTGTTAATATCTGCTTGGGCCAACGAAGATGGAAAGATGGATACGGCTGTGTCAATAAATGGTGTTTCGTTCGCGTAAACAGAAGTGTGTTGCTTAGCCAAGTGACTAGCTATCTCAGCATCCTCGTGAAGTAAAGCTTGATGACCACAGGAACACAAAGCATGGAAGCTATAACCAGCTCTAGTGCTTCTTTTCAAATAAAAGTAGAGCACTTTAGGCGCGATCCCGGTGTGGTTTGCCAAGGGTAGTTTGCATTGTTGGCGTTTCTGGCGCTTCATTGCGACACAAACGTTTCTGAGACTCTTGTAGTGAAAGAAGTCGAGTTCTGAATGAGATTGTCTAAAGCGGTCCCATAATTTGCGCCTTCTATTCATAGTTGGCCTCAACGCTCGATCCATCCAAGGTGGACCACTAGCGAAGGGCTTTCGATGAGAGGAAGGAACGACTTGCTCAATTAAAGACGTCCTTTTGGAGAGTACAAGATTCCACTCGTCGTCGAGGTGAATGTGTTCAGGAAAACACCAATCCGCAGCGCTTGCGGCAGTTTTCAGTCGGAGTGGGTCGGCACGCCAAAAGTTCCGACGGTGACCACCGTGGCTATGGATCGTGAGACGGTGAGGCCAGTGGAATGAAACAACACAATGAGCCCTTTTGCCTATGGGTTGAAGAACGGGTTAGGTCCGTGACACCCGAATCTGCCTGGGAGAGCACGAGGTCTAGGATGTGCGGGGTCTGGTCTGGGAAAATACCAGTGGGCGTCAAGACATGTTGAACGAGGCTGCAGTCGAGAGGGGTTTTAAGCAATGTGGCATCGAAGGAGTCAGATCGGCGACCACAAAGAATTAGGTCCCAATCGATATCTGGTGCATTGAAATCCCCCATGATTAGCGTCTTTGTGCCCACCATACATCCTTATCCAGTCCAACAACTGAACTCCGGGACCCGATGGCGTTCTGTAGAAGACAGCGACAAAGAGAGATCTGCATCCGTCATGAACACGGCACCAGAGGGCTTCGAAGTTGTCAGCCTGGCCACTGATAGCTACAACTAACTGTACTTTGAGATCTGTCTTCCGGTAGAGAATTGCTCCACCACCTAACCTCACCCCGTGGCGATGGGACCGAGAGTAGTGATATCCAGGGACAGGCACTTCCGAGTCCGTGCTATCTGAGAATAGCCAGGTTTTGGTGAAGGGCATCAGGTCTGAACGAGTCTGCGAAGTAAGCAACTGAATTCCGTCCAGTTTATTCCTTACACTGCGTACATTGGCAGATAACACGCGTAGTCCGTTTTTAGGCTTTACTGTCTGGGTGTGAGAAGAATCAGCCTCTAACGCACGCTTGTGCTCATCAGAACTACACAAACATCCAGGAAAGGTAGGCCGGTTTTACCACGCGCTCGGCACGTTCGGAGCCCTTCTACAGCCTTCTTCCTTTTAATTCGGTCCTCAGGAGGGAGCTCTCGTAACACGCAGAAAGGTTCGCCTTTGAGACGTGAAGTCCGTCGAAGGAGGCGCGCGCACTCTTCTTGGTTTCCGCATATAAGCTTGAAGGGCCGAACCTTTGGGGAATTTTCCTGCTCCTTACCGAGACGGAAGGCGGAGACAATGTTTATTCCCTGTTCGTCTGCATTAAACATTAGAGAAATCCCCCTCTAGAGCAGTATTTGAGCATCCAACATTCGCTCCGCCGAGGTAGCCTTGTCCGATTCCCCCGCCTTCATGATGATGAGACAGCGGTCACGAGATGGCTAAATGCCCTCTGCAATTGGTGGCTTACGGGATGATGGATTTCCCCTCATCAATTTTTCCAGCCAGGAAATTCTGTTGAGAATTAGCGTCATTTGTGACTGAGAAGATGTAAGCTCAGGTGTATTCAAAGACTTAGTCTTAGTTTGGTGATACATGTGGCTGGACCACGGCCACACGAGGCGTAGGTCGCTTTCTCCTTCACTACCTCCGTATATGACTTCGTCGCAGACTCAACAGACCGGATGTGTGTTACTGGGTCCGAATGAGAAGTAGACAGGGCGGGGGTGGCCGCGACTTTTGGAGCGTCGCTGGAAGATGGGTTGCTCCGCTTCCCTGCACGCCTAGCAGAAGGAGCGGAAGAGTGTCTTTCAGGAGGTTGATGTGACGGACGTCTTCCCAACGCAGCAGCATCGATGCAATATCGACAACTCCATAGCAAACCTTTGTGCTCTGCATAGGTCTTGAAGAGCGGTTCAGTAAGTTGCGAGCAACGCTTTTGGCCACATGCCCAGATTTTTCATGCAATGCACTGTATACACTTAGTCACCACTTTCGCACAATGCAAAGCCTGTGAGTTAGACATAATCACTTGATCTCAAAGAAAAGTTGACAGTGGTGAAATTTTCTCACGAGTGTTTCGGCAAACACCGAGGTTCGCAATATTTCACCTAAACAGCTTGATCATTATGACACGCCAAACAAACCGTATATATTCCAAAAGAATTACACTGATATATATCCTTGTAAATACATCTATATATATATATGAATAATCATGTCCGCATAGTTAACCGTATACATTTATAAATATTTGAATTGCATACGTAGCTTGGTAGCACAACCTTAACGGTAAACGTAGCAAACTGGACAGAAACTGGACAGCAGTCCAGTTCCGGTATTAATGCATTATTCAAAGGTAAATGTATTTAGTTTGACTTCTCTTAATGAATAAATTGTTGGTATGAATAATAAGTGACATTATTTGACCAAAACGCGTGGTTTAAATGCATCTGTAGGTCATTTTATTTGCACAGGTTCGGTTTCGTAAGCATGGTCGCTGCTGCCGGTCGGTTTTCGCTGCTGTTTAGCTCTTGATACTGCGTTTCCTCAGGCACACCTATTAGGTTTACCATTTATAGCTCGTTTGAAACGTAAGCATTCACTTTCAGCATGCCACGTCGAAAAAGTTATCAATTGGTTGCACTGTTTCCGTCTCGCAGCACCATTCACTGTTCATCAAAAAGAATGACAGCAGGATTTAGCTACGAAGAATTGCTTCTGCTCTCTGCATCTAAGTGACTTAAGGGTAAGCTGATTTGTAAGCTATATTGATTATGTTTGCACACACAGTGCAGCCATCTTCAAATTTTTAGTTCTCATCTTCAAACTTTAAGTTCCTATTCTGTCATTCACTTCACTCTTTGTTGTTATCCTTTATTTAAACGACTCATTCCCTTTTATTTTCGTTTAAATTTCTACATCTTTCTTACTTCACGTAACGTACGTAGCGGGGACTGCTAGTGCAGGGAAAGTGGGGCAGTAATTGCTTGACAATGGTGTGTTTCGGGAGTTTCGTTTTAGGTCTATCAAGACCTAGCACATTATCATTTCCTAATCCAACGCTTTGCTTAAGAAGGAACACTCAAGGGATTTTCCTAGCGTTCCAGTCCTTCTGAGGCGGAACGTTACAACTGCTAAAAAGATGACAGGGACCCCGATGAAATGATCCGATGGGTTTTCCAGCTAAACATCCTATGTAATTATTTTATTTTACTTCCCCTTAGACGCCGGCCCGTCCGTTCCAGCTCCGATGACGAAGATGCCGCGATTCCCGCCAAGCCCATTATGCATGCTGCAGCAACATACGCATTGGTCCACCACGTCTAGGGTCATCAAGGCACAACAGTAAGTACCATGTTCCTATTGCTCCATTAAACATTAATCGCGGAGGTACTGCAGGAACTAAAGGCGATCAAAGGTATGACGTCAAGGTTCATTACATTGCACTCAGCTTTATTTTCAGATGGAGTATGCCTCATCCGATCAGAACTGGTCGACCATCGCCGCATGTCCGAAGCCACGTTGCAGATGCTGCAGCGATAGGCCAAAAGTCTTGCACCGGGAATTTGTCTGCTATTTATCTCAGTAAGCTAAAGAGATCTGAGGAACCGCTGAAGGAACCAGGTTGCAAAACAGAGTCGTAAGTTCGTCTTATTATTGAAAGACTTTCAGGTCAGCCATTTGTGTGCCGTGCACGATTCTAACGTGCAACTCGTCGCCCGGGTACCATGGAGCGGCCAATGGTAAGATCACTTGCCGCGGAGATCAATTACTCAGGCACAAGAGGTTGCTTTGCATTCATGCGAAGAAATATGAACGGCATTGTACAAGATAGCTTGACATACAGTAATCCAGAAAAACTACAACGGCGTCATTCGGAAACGCATGGGTGATGCAGCCTCGGATGCTGACAGGACAAGCCACATCAAAATGTGGTTGCATTCTGCCCGGCACAAGAGACCGTCGGTTGAGCCTAGTTAAGTATGCAGCGCGAACGAGTTGAGTACACTGTTTCATTATGAACATCGTTAGCATCCTGTGATGTCCACCGCCGCAGCGGGTTAACCATGTTGACGATGCCGCTTTCTGCTACTAACTATTTTTGTACTACACACTTTCATGTATCTAAAGCATTCGTATACCCAGGTTGCAATTTTCTTTCGGCTTGTAATGTTTCCAGGTGCGCGGTTAGCTCCACTTCGCATTTTGCCCAACCGCTTGAAGCGCCGCCTAGTTGCGTTCCTATGTCCAGCAACTACGGCAGCATGTACTGCGTGAACCTTGGGTTCGAACGGTCAACACATTTTTTAGGTAGTATGTGCGTAGTAGGGCGCTGTCCGTATTCGGATATCTATGGTAGGCAACCAATGTTTCTGGATCTACCGGATTGTCACCCAAAGATGTGAATTTCTATTGGTCAACACTAACATCATTTGCATTGGACCGCCGTAGACTGCAAAAATCTTTTTCCGCCGTCTTGCGATGCAAGATCCTGTCCAGTTTAGCGTAGTGCTCTCACAGGAACGTTTAGTAGGCTGATCTTGACAGGATCTGAATGTTCTACCAGTGTAGGTGCACAGCGGTCATACGTCTTTTACATATCTGTATATATATAGGTTTCCGCAGGGAGATATACATAAATAAGGGTTAAATTTATATACGTATATGTGTATATATATACTTATCTAAATATTTATACATATACTCACATATATGGTTGGTGGCATCCGGTTCCGGATTTGACTGGCACTGAGGCCAGCCGCAGGACGCCTGCGCCTACAGAGGGACCATGGATGGCTCGCGCTGCACCACCCACAGCTCCAACCACATACCCCATATCCAGTGTAAACCCGAAGGAATAGGACCGGGAGGCATGCGGATGGTAACCACGTTTCAGCAACGGAGCCGGCCCAAACTCCTTCACAGGCAAAAGCAAGCACACTGTATTTGGGAATCAAGCGCATACAAGGCGGTGGCTGGGTCGCAGTCTGCTCCACGCTGAGGGCATGGAACCACTCTTCGAGCCTAACGCGGCCACAAGTACGGTGCAGCCCGTCCCCTCCAGCGACGACGGACTGTCTCCTGGAGACAGTATGGACGAGGTAGTGGATAATAGACACGTAGGCCCCTTGTCAACATGCGCAGCAAGCGCAGCCACATCGGGGATATCAAACAACAGCCAATCCCTTGAGAGAGATCCAAAGAAAATAACACGATCAAGGCATAAGGAAACGGTGACATAAGCCTTAAGTTAATGTGCATATGAAATAAGTTGTTTACAAAGAATGCGAGTTAAGTTCACGGGGTGAGAAAGCACACTTTACGAAAATGACACGAGCACATAAATGTTATGCAAATCGAATACAACTGGCTTAAGCGAGGTGTGCAAGTTAATGAAATAGAGTACAGGTAGACGTTTATATGAGAAAGAAAAGCATTATGGCAAAATTGAGAACACAACAACTGAAATAAAGAGACTTAGCATGCAAGCACGCGGTTAGTAAATCGAACACAGCGTACCTTCAAACGCTGCGCCGGTTCTGTCCACCCTTTCTGCAGGACAGAGCGTCGCTTCTGTGGTGGTCCCGAGTGGCCTCGCTCATGGCTCACTAGACGTTTATATGAATAAGAAAGGCATTAGGACAAAACTGAAAACTCACCACCTTGAACAAAGAGACTTAGCATGCAAGCACGCGGTTAGTAAGTCGAATGCAGTTTATCTACAACCGCTGCGCCCGTTCCGCCTACGTTCTCTGCAGGACACATCGTCGCTTCGGTAGTAATCCCTAGTGGCCTCGTTCAAGGCTCACTAAGCCTACCTGACTAAAGTATTCGCGACCGCATGTTCTACAGCACCATGCGCTTGAGGCAGATGGAGAACAACCCATCGGTGGATGCCGCTTCTGCACTTGCCGCCTCCTCACTGCATGCATGAGGGCTTTCTCCTGCACCTTGGCAACCGCCTTCGTGATTAGATCGCGCCATGCACGCCGATCAACCGCCTTTGCTTCCCATGATCTGTAATCAAGATTAGAACGTGTGAGGCACACATTATTCATGTCACGGTATCGTAACTTTTGTTTACCCACGTGCCGCTTCCCAATATTCAGCTGACCCTTTGATAGCTGCTTCGGTATCCGCGTTGAATCCGTACGGCTCACATGAACGACCCGCCTCAGGGGTCTCAATAAACGCATGCAGTCCACTGCAAACCTCCCCCTTTGTCGCAACACTTCCGTGTCTGCAACACTGGCGCCACAAATGATGCGCAAAATCCGTCGCAGACACTGCTGATGGAACCGCTCAAGATATCGCACGTCCCGACGGTACATCGTCCACGTTTCACTGCCGTATAGAAGAACGGACAGTACCATGGATTTGTACACCATCAGCTTCGTGTCAATGGTAAGCTGATGGTTGTTCCACACTCGGTACGCAAGCTTCCCGAATGCTGCTGCTGCCTTCGACACGCGAATACGCAACTCAACGTGTAGCTTCTGATCAGTCGACATCACACTCCCAAGCTAGCGGAAGCGGGAGGTGGTTTCCAATACTTCAGCACCAATGCTGGTTTGCGGAAATATTGAAGATTGCACCTCCGGTGAAGGCAGAAAGAGCCAAACAGTTTTGCTTTTGTTGTTGGTGAGCCCGAATTTGGCCGCTGTCGAAGCCAGAGCACTAGTCTTGTGCTGCAACTCATCCGCGCTGTGTGGAAACAACGCAGTCGTCCGCAAACAGCAACATACGGATAGTTGTCTCATAGCATAGAGCTCTGGCACCGAAACGACGGATGTTCAGTGACCCACCATCAATGCGGTGTTCCACACGAACACCGTAAGCACAAGCCGCATCAAAAGCACAAGACAACATTGCATGAAGATGGATATTAAACAGGGCAGGAGCTAAGGCACAGCCTTGCTTCACACCAGAGACAACCGCAAAATCATCCGAGGTCTCTCCACTCAGCTGCACCCTCGCTCGCATACCACTGTGCAGACATTCAATTAAACTTACAAACTTACGCGGGCAACCAAACTTACCCAACACCAGCCACAGTGCCTCGCGGTTCACTGTATCAAATGCCTTGGTGAAATCAACTAAAAGCGAGTACAATGGCTGGTGTCATTCTCTGCACTTCTCTTGCAACTGACGAGCCGCAAACACCATATCTATAGTGCTGTGACCCGAACGGAATCCGCATTGCTCTTCCGCTACGTAAGGTTCCACAACCTGACTGACGAGGCGGTTGAGCAAGTTTCGGGCAACCACCTTGCCCACACAACTCAGCAAGTTCATGCCACGAGAATTCGTGCAACATTGCTTGCTACCTTTGCCCTTGTACAGTGGTAGCACAAGGGCATCCTTCAGCTCAGGAGGCAACTCCTCCTCAATCCACACGCGTTGCACCAAGTCGTGCAGCGCAGTCAACATTGCGGGTCCACCGTGTTTCAATACTTCACGTGGCATCCCGTCACCTTCGGCACATTTGCCGTTTCGCAGCTGAGCAAGTGCTCACTGCGTCTCATCCCGTTTCGGCGTATCCGCCAGATCCGCCTTCACATCGTGCTGCTTCAGGCCGTTCAATATAGGCCAGTCGATCTCTGAACGGTTGTTCAAGGGACAGTCAAAGTGTGTTCGCCAGGTCTGCATTATGTCTGCATTCTGGGTGCAGGTAGGCCTGAACTACCATCGATCAGTGTCCTCAGCGACTCCAATCTAGTTCAGTACACCGCTTTCAAGGGGTCAAAGAATTCCTTGTGTTGGCGGCGTTCGGCGTAGCACTTCATCTGCTTCGCCCTCTCCGCCCACCATGCATTTTTAATGCGACGGAGCTTTCGGGTCAGTTGCCGTCGAAGTTTGCGAAACTGACTACTCTTCCCCAAGTCACTGGGGTCTGCCACATGTGCAGCAAATGCGGCATTCTTCTCTGACACCAATGCGCCAATGGTCACACGGGTGTCATCAAATCAAACAGGCCGTTTACAGTTTGCGCGCCCGATGGTCTCCTGGGCAGCAGCTATCACCTGGTCGCGAATGTGGTGGCAAAGGTCGCCCACTCTGGCCGTGCAGTCCACATCACCACAAAAGTGTACAGCCATCGCCTTCTCCTGCTCAGTACGTTTCGCCACAGTACCGAGGGAGAGAATGTTAAATTTACGCCGATTCACGGCGAGAGTGCAATACATCGATTTACGAAAATATATGTACAGTTTGGTCCGAAGCAATTTGTGCTCAGTGCCACACTCAGCTCCACGCAGTACACGTGTCATGCACACTTCACGCATATCACTCTGCCGTACGATGACATGGTCGAGCAGGTGAGCGTGACCACGCCGTGGGTGCGTCCAAGTTGCTATATCACTCGTACTCAGCGCAAACCGAGTGTTCGTGATCGTCAGGCCGTGAGTGGCACAAAGTGAGAGCAGCCTGTCACCGTTCGCATTCGCAGAACCAATGTCCTGCGCACCCTTAACATCTGTCTACGCTGTTGCATTACGCGCGACGCGCGTTAAAGTAACCCAGCAGAAATAGTCGGTCGCTCCTCGGCACAGACCGCATCACGGAGGATAGCTCAGTGTAGAACTGATCATGCGTGTCATCAGGATAACACATGGTCGGACCATACGTGCTTATAAAAGTAGCAAACTTACCTCTTCCGGGTCGTAGGCGAACCGTCATCAGTCGCGCGCTGATGCTCGTTTGTTCACCCACCAGCTGGCCGTGGAGGCGATCGGATATTGCAAATTTGACCCCATGTTCACGTGGTGCTGTGGCGGCGTTGCCCACCCAGTAAAATGTGCAGCCAGCACCTGCTTCATGTAACTTACCTTGCTCAGCGAGCCGAGTTTCACTAAGCGCCGCAATATCGATGTGGTAGCGCGCCAGCTCCATCGCGACCAGTGCAATGCGTCGCTCCGGGCGCTCGCTCGAGTTCCGGTCCAATAGTGTGCGCACGTTCCAGCACCCGATGCTGAGTGCTTTCAGCGCATATATATGTATATATATACATATACATATGGTTGGCGGCATCCGGTTTCGGATTTGCCTGTCACTGTGGCCAGCCAAAGGACGCCTGCGCCTACAGAGGGACTATGGGTGGCTTGCGCTGCACCACCCACAGCTCCAACCACATACCCCATATCCAGTGTAAACCCGAAGGTATAAGACCGGGAGACATGTGTATTGGAACCACGTTTCATCAACGGAGCCGGCCCACACTCCTTCACAGGCAAACACAAGCACGCTGTATTTGGGGAATCAAGCGCACACAAGGCGGTGGCTGGACCGTAATCCGCTCCACACTGAGTTCATGGAACCACTCTTCGGGTCTAGCACGGCCACAAGGACCGTGCACCCCGTCCCCTCCAGCAACGACCAACTGTCTCCTGGAGCCAGTATGGACGAGGTGGTGGGTAATAGACAGGTAGGCACCGTGTCAACATGCACAGCAAGCGCAGCCACATCGGGGATTTCAAGCAACATCCAATCCCTTGAAACGACAAAATGAAATAAAATAAAGCCAATAATGCATACCGATACGGTGGCAGAACTCTTCGCTATATTAGCATATGAAGTAAGTTGGTTAGCAATGAATCCGCGATAAGGAAAAAGAATGTCCATAAGTTACTCGAAAATGCTACAAACGCAGCACAATTACCGAAGACAAGCGCAATTAGCGTAAACAACGTGGCCAGCTAAGAGAAGACTATCCAGATAGGCAACACAAACCAAATAAACTGGAATGAATTTTATGCAACCTAAAGAGACCTAGCTTAAGTGTAAGTTGGTTTAGCCCAACTGCGGTGAAGAAGCATCAAGCATGCAACATCAGCCTCAGCATGGGGCACACATACATACATGGTTGGCGGCATCCGGTTTCGGATTTGCCTGTCACTGTGGCCAGCCACAGGACGCCTGCGCCTACAGAGGGACCATGGTTGGCTTGCGCTGCACCACCCACAGCTCTAACTACACACCCCATATCCAGTGTAAACCCGAAGGAATAAGACCGGGAGACATGTGGATATGAGCCACATTTCACGTATACATATACATATATAGACATACATACATGTATGAATATATATATCGCCAAGCATATGCATATTTATATAAATACATATATATATTTATATACATATATATATATATACATATATATGTATATATCGACCTATATAAACCATTATACACAATAAAAGTTTTCATGGAAATGTTCATGCATATACGGATTTATATACATATATACTACATAAGATTATATATATATATATATATATATATATATATATACATTTTGTATTTGCATTCCTTTTACATTTGCACATCTGCATAAATGATATTATATGTTCTGCAATTTACAACTATATGGTGGTTGGCGGCATCCGGTTTCGGATTTGCCTGTCACTGTGGCAAGCCACAGGACGCCTGCGCCTACAGAGGGACCATGGATGGCTTGCGCTGCACCACCCACAGCTCCAACCACCTACCCCATATCCAGTGTAAACCCGAAGGAATAAGAGCGGGAGGCATGCGGATGGGAACCACATTTCAGCAACGGAGCCGGCCCACACTCCTTCACAGGCAAACACAAGCACGCTGTATTTGGGGAATCGACCGCACACAAGGCGGTGGCTGGACCGTAGTCCACTCCACACTGAGTGCATGGAACCGCTCTTTGAGCCTAGCACGGCCACAAGGACCGTGCACCCCGTCCCCTCCAGCAACGACCAACTGTCTCCTGGAGCCAGTATGAACGATGTAGTGGGTAATAGACAGGTAGGCACCTTGTCAACATACACATCAAGCGCAACCATACCAGGGATATCAAACAACAGCCATTCACTTTAAACGACAAGCTGAAATTAAATAAATCCAATAATGCATACAGATACGGTGGCATAACTCTTCGCTAAATTACCATATGAAGTAAGTTGGTTAGCAACAAATCCGTGATAAGTAAGAAATGTCCACAAGTTACTTAAAATGCTACAAGCGCAACAAAATTACCGAAGATAAGCGCAATTAGTGTAAGCAACGTGGCCAGTTAATAGAACATTATTCAGGGAGGCAGAACAAACCAAATAAAGCGGAATGAAATTTAGCCAGCTTAAAAAGACCTAGTTTAATTGTAAGTTGGTTTAGCCCAACTGCGGTGAAGAAGCATCAAGAATGCAACATCAGCCTCAGCATGGGGCAAAATTTTACAAAAATTTACAACTACACATAGCTATTAACTGACACCCATCATTCACCGGCTTTACACATTCGCATCGCTTTCACTTGCTATATTACCTATACCTTTCACAGATCATTCATATTGCCGTCTTTCATTAACTTTCCTGCATCCCCCAAACACCTCCGTATTTCATCCTCTTATTAAACTATATAATGTTTCCATGACATCATGCCTTCTTACAACAACAAATCTCCCCATATTGCCATTATTGATCCTTACGTTTCTGTATTGACAGTACTACAATTTGCGATAACAAGAGCCGTTTAGTTAAACGTGGTTTCAAAAATGTCACATGTACAGTATTCGGGCGGGAGATCTGAGTATCCCTTAAAGAAGGAAATAAGGTACATACACCAGTACCTTCATACAAGCATAAGGTTTGGAAACGTGAATAAACCGCATAAGCACGTATTTGCTCCGGAAAACATATGTAAATACTTCACCTATGTTAACCATTTTTATGCTTTCGATTAGGCCCTGACCTTCAACTCCACATGTTCTCCTCACGTTAGTTTATCATAACGGTTTTCAGGAAGCAAAATCAATAAGCCATTATACTTCATTTCACATAATGTAATGACATCAGAATTAAGAATATGCCACGCAGCCAGTCAAAAGAATTCGAATGTCAATAACGACAAAAGATGAGAAACCCATTCCCGCCAGTACAGAAATTAGACCATCCCGAAGGAACGTCGTTCGTAGTGGATCCGCGCGCCAAAGAAGGTGACTGTATTCCTGTTTTAACTAAAAGATAACGTCCAACAGGCAAAGTACCCATTTCCCTAATACAAAAAGCAAATACTATGCATAAATGTTAAAATAGTATACACAGTCACACGGGCAACTCCAAGAAACTACATATTCCCACCAAAATTAGCATCCATACTTCCACCTCCTCTTTGGCTTCGCACAAGCGTTACTGGAACGATAAACTTATCCCATGAGTGGTCCCTCTTCAGAGGGTCGTTTACCCAGGAGTTGGCAATCTTTGAAATACTGACGGTCGTAAGTGAATAACCGCATCACTCCCTGACTAAGCAATTAATTTCCACGTATCTTGTCCTAGCAGTCTATGCTGGACCGATTACGTGTAGCAGTAACGAGAAAAGATTCACTCAAATGGCAACAAGGGAAAGTGAAAAGAGCAAGGCAAGTAGTATACCGAGATATTTCGATCATTAAAAATGGAACTGAATAGTGAACACGAGTCAGTTAGGTAAAAGGAAACATTTGGTGTCGTCACCCAAGAGCATGGAGCTGGCGTGCAAAACCCTTAACTGTATGTTCCTTAACCACGTGCTCAGGAAGCGAATTCCAGCGATTTATAACTCCGCGCGTAAGACGAGTACCCCCTAATCCTATCAGACCGTGGTTTATGCAGTTTCAGTGGGTGACCGCGAAGATTAGGTAAAGTAGCGGGACTCAGTCGTCCTGACGGGTCCGGGACGATCTTGCTTGTCAAAATACGATAAGTAAGAACCGGGTCCCCTGTTATCCTTCGGCACTACATTGGGTAGATCCCCAAACTGAGCAAGCGTTCAGGATACGTCTGTCACCGTAGACCATGCACTAACAGAGTGCCTAATCGTAACACCCACCCCAAGTCCATTTTGTCTCAGCTAAGACATAGTGGATAAGCCTGAATACAATTTTCCAGGTGGGGTCGGACGAATGCCGTAAATAGCTTCGCAACCTAATTGTTCGTTAGTATTCCAAAACAGCAGCGAATAAACCACATCCTACAAATCCCCGACAAGTAGCAGTCTTCGAGTTGTAGGCAGCCTGAAATGCTGATGGGTGTATGAAACATAAACGAACCTGCTCTGTGACAAGTGGAATTTCATCACTGCCGACAACGTAACAGGTGGGAGGATGAGCTAAGCAGACGCGGCAAACAGCGAACTTGGCATTATCTATGGACCATAACAGCAAGCGAACCAGCACCATACTAGCTCCCTCTTATGGCCCTTAAATTTAATGAACAATAGGCTTAAGTATATAAGTCCACTCCCTGGCGATTCAGCCTGTTTCGGCCTCCGACCACTGCAAGTCTGACACGTTGTCCACTCGAAGAGTGTGTGCCATTTTGCCTTGTGTAGGCATAGTTTTCATACCAATAACTCGGTGGCAATTCGCCACACGTGGGTGTATAAAATAATCCGGGAGCTGCATTCCATTGCCTTAGGAGATCAGTTGAGTCGTAGCAAACAATAGAATATAAGTATACGTGACTAAATAAAAATAATGATAAATGTGTGGCAGATGGCTGACAACTTCTGCTTCAAGTTGTGAATAGTGAGAAAAGGAAAAACGGCTCTATGAACTACTTTGAGATAGGTCCAGCCACTCCAGACAATCGATTTGTGGAGTAATTGGTATGGAAATTAGCCTTCATAGAGTAACAATAACTGTCACGGTTATTTGAAGGATCTACTCTGGAATATACTGTTTAACCGCGTGCAGCAATTGTAAAGAGTGAAAGGATCCTTAGCTGAGCCTAGCGGAAAGCGAGATAATGTGATGGGGGAATGTGAATAGGTCTTTACGCTTTAGCTAAAGGAGGAAGATATTGTTCAGACAGTTTTAACATAATATTATGCACGTGTCCTTTACAGTTATACTTATAATTCAACCCCTTCTACATACACTGACTCCACTATATAGCCCAGTTTCATACTTCCTGTGACGTGCAACACATTGAGTTAGGTATCCGGCATTTTTCCAAACGACTGTCCAGATGCACACAGTCGCGATTTAGTAGATAGTCTTTTCCAGATATCCGAGTACATCGTGAGAGAAATCTTCCTGCGTATGCTTGCTTTTGCTCTACTTTTGGGAAGCGAATATCTCTTCTTCGTAATGTCTTACGTTCAATTCTGAACGAAGCGTTCACTGGTGTGGGGGACGGGGTAAATACTAGTTTGTGCACTAACTCGAATAGAAACTTCAGGCCCATGAAAACTTGGATAGAACTGATCCTTGACTGCATCCGAGCCGCAGTCAGTGGGTACATGGACGGACCACATGAAGGTTTGGAGAGAAATCGACGCTCCCGGTGACTGTGGCCTACTTCAGCAAGATCTCAACCGCTTATCCACATGGTCTTCAGAAGTGCTTCTCCCGGTCAACCCAGCCAAGTCAGTATTTATGAGCCTGAGGAAGAATGCTAACGGCCTAACCTACATCCTTGACGGCCTAACGCTATATCCCACACCCTCCGTGAAGGACCTAGGTGTACTCTCACGCTACGATTTGAAGTCCGTTGACAACACGAACAGGCTATATCGGAACGGACTGTGCATGCTTTGGGCGCTCAAACGCAGCTTCGGCACATGGTCTGAAGAGGTTGCCACCCGCCTGTTCTCTTCTATCAATTGACCAATGCTAGAGTACGGTTCGTCCGCCTACTTCCCGCTTACCAGAGGCGAGGCACAAAAGATCGAACGGGTCCAACACGTTGCTTCCAGGCTCATCCGGAGTTTACGTGGCTTTGGGTATGAAGACCGGTGCGAGAAACTAGGACTCTACACCTTGTCCTACCGTCGGGTGCGAGTCGACCTCATTATGACCTACCAAATTCTACATCTCGGTGAGTTCCCCACGCTAAGGTCAATGCTGCACTTACGAGGGCCATGCAGCACACGCGGACACAGATACAAACTTGTCGTGCCGGAAGTGAAATTTGTTCCCCACCCACTGTGCTTCGAACGGAGAGTGGTAAACATTTGGAACAGTTTGCCCGGACATGTGATTGAGGCAACATCTGTGCAATAGTTCAAAACGTTGTTAGATTTGTATTTTGCCTCTATTCGATACAGAGAACGACTGCACACTTACGATGACATATCACAATTGTGAATCCTAAAATATCGTAAGTCGTATATTTTAAAAATTACATGAGAACGACGACGGTATCCACAGTTGACAACTTTTATAACGTTTTTCGCCATATTTCGAAAGTTGTACAGAATCCATTTCTACTTGCTCTATAATACAGTATTCAGTATTCAGTAGTATTCAGATCACAAAAGCAGTACGCTTGTCGGCTAGATACCTCCTAAATTTGCAGGAGCCTGGGAGCCTAATAGCACAGAGGCGATAGTTGATTGGAATAAATTCAAGGAGAGCGCTCTCGGCTCTAGCACTGAGCGCAACCCAACACCAGCTTGCATAAACGTCACCAAAAGGCGGAGATAAAAATGGGTGTGGGGATGAATTGGTGAATATAGCTAGTAGATTATGTTAGGATCCTGAAGTCGTGTCCCAGTCAGGTAGCAAACATAACTTGCAAGGGTTTCCAAAATGCGCAGCAGTCCCGCTTGTTGCCTGATCTGCAGTACACTGCGCACATTTAGTGTTGCTAACTTGAACCGAGTTCCGGGTTGCAGAAGCGATGATGGAAAACCATGTGGCTGGTGTTTCCCTGTGAAGCACTGTGTAGCTGAATTGGTGGAGGTTGACGGGACGAATTCACCAGTGGAGACAGTTGTCGAAAAATCAGGTAATAAAATGAATGAGTAATACAAGAGACAGAAAATTAGGTCCATGAGGTTACCGTTTATGCCTCGTAAAACATTACAGAATAAACAGCAGGAGGAATATATAAACCTACCAGGGTAGGCGCAAGACGTAAGCAACGCTTAGTGCTCATTCCAGATGCGTTTTTCGGTTAGGAGGAAGGAAGGACCCCACTTCGTTAAAAAATTGCACACCACCACCGCCCGGGTGTATAAGCCTCCATGGAAGCGTCGTTGCTATGCAACCGTCCCAGCTAATTACGACAATGACAATTGCGCTTTGTGCCCTTAGACAGACTGCGATGCACAGCGTGGACATGTGGTTGACTGGATCAGAAGCTCCGACTGCGGCCTCTGTTATCATCATGTGTGCGCTTCGTACAATGGACATGAGCACTTCATCTGCCATCGGTGTATGTAAGTCCTCCTTTTTCATGTTTCTACCTTTGCGTTCCATTGTTCTCACGCTATTGCTTCCGCTTGACCGTTAGGTACACCCACTACCCCCATATGCGGTGCCTTCTCTGCTTCATGGCTACGGCACTTATGCCTACCTCACCATCGGGATCATACATGCTGGAAGTGGTCAGGTGTAGCTAAGAACATCAACAGCACCCGAAGTTCCGCTGCGTTGTGGGGATACGAATTCTCTCCTAGGTTACTTTAATACCACTGCATCCTCTAATCAACATGAGTAAACGTTTTGCTCTGTTAAGCACCAGGATAACATGTAAGGGATAGGTAATCAGTACGCTTGAAGTACCATCGGGAGTACACGCATCCCTTGCGTTCAAGCTGCATTTCTGATATCATCCTACATCCAAGCTATTTAGTGATCCGCAGCTTGAGGATGAGTGTACATGACCACACCCATACGTGCGTGAGCACTTTGCCTGGGACTGAACAGCTTGTGGTTTCCTTGATCTTTCGTTTTGCTGCTAGATACTTATACTTAAACGACCACCCCAGCCAGTTCAACTAACTAATGTCACATTGACCACTACAAAACTAGCCCTTTGGCTTACACAAGGGTTTTACTGGTCCTGCCCTCGGTCACCGCTTCGTGGCCTCGGCTTCTCTTCATTCCTGTCAGTTGGCTAACACATCAGCTGTACGTGGCATCGTCATTGTTAGAAGGAAGCTGCTGGTGAAGCGTTACGTAAGACTTGTTTAATTCCCCGCTCCCTCGGCCTTCCTAATGGACCATATGCTTGTGCTGCCAAATACAGCTTTTACGCGACCACACCCACCACAATGTTTGGTGGCTTGTACGTCATGTCTCATTGGGAGTTAACGTGGGCCAAGATATCAACAAGGTAACTGTGGCCTATCGCTCACATTCCCTGTGGTAACCCGGTAATATCGGGTTCCCTTTCTCGCTGCGTGACCGCGGCGATTAGATAATGTTGCTGGACTAAATTGGTCTGACAAGTCCGTGCCGAGCTTACCCTTTAAACTACGACAAGTAAAAATCGGTCCCTCTTGTTCTTCTGTAGTGCATGCAGTACATCCCCATTCGGAGCGAGCGTTCTGACAAGCGTGGATACAACATTTAACGTGTGGTCGGACGAATGCCAAGAATAGTTTTACAATCAATTTGGCCGTTGTGATTCCGAAAGATTGACAGATAACCAACAGTATACGGTACCTCCGGACAAGCTGCTTTCACGCTTTCGTCCCAAGAATGAAGTGCTGATGAGTGAACGGTCCCCAAAACAATGTGCTGATGGACAACAAGGATTTCAACCCGCCGACAACCAATAGGATGGGAGGATTAGCAGCTCCGGTTAGTATAACAGAGCAGTTGATCCTAGTTATGGGGATGGACCATGTGGTAGACCACACACCGAGCCTTTGCAAGGCACCCAGCATCGCCTCAGGACCTCCGGGCTATCCACAATATTCCAGCGTTTAAAGTATTATACCTGTCTATATATGAAGTACGCCACGTGAACACACGAATGCTTTGAAAATGATTGCAGCTACCTGGAACACGAGACCAGGAGATATGGAGAGGAGTAAACCATTAAACACCGGTAAACTAACGCACAACATTTAACCAGTTGACTTCATTCAGCGACTCACGTGATAAATTATGCTTGCTGATCAAACGCGAACATGAACTA
>OX104059.1:65786180-65803189 GCA_944474145.2 Dicrocoelium dendriticum | reverse complement strand
TTGAAGGTGCACTAACCGAACATCGACATGTTTCTCCACAGTGTTAACAGGGATTTCCGGCGTTCAGGTGTTGCAGTGGTGACTTGCAGGTTTCCCGTGGCAGCACAAAATTGTTCCCGTTCCCTGAGTAACTCAGATCTTCGCACCTCAACCTCCTATTCCCTACCTCATCAGGAGCATTGATGTCATTTTCCTTCTGTAATGCGCACTTATATTCCAGTGCACGAACTTATAGGGCACGAAACCTGCGCATTAACCGTTTGCCCAGGGAGGCCTAGGGGTGTTCAGATTTAGAATCACTTGCACTGGAACGATTGCAATCTCCCGTGAGTGCTCCTTCTTATGCACATCGTTGAGGTAGGATAGGAGAAAGTGGTAGGTCTTGGTAGATCTTAAAGGAAACTCCTGAAACATCATGATCAACCCGTTACCGCCAACTTTCCCTGCACTAGCAGTCCCGGCACTGTAAGCTACGTTAAGTAGTCACGCCGTATGGGGTAAATGTTACATCAAGGGGAATGAACGTCAATAAAATGAAGCATAACAGCGAAGAGTGAAGAGAATGATCGAATAAAAACTAACAGTTTGAAGCTGGTTATGGTCAGGAGAAGAGAAGATCAAGGGAAGGGATAACCGGGAAGACAAGGCAACCTAGCCCGGCTAAATAGCCATGTAAAGTCCGGTCCAACCTTATCTATCAAAATGCTGCAAGTTACCATTACGTCTCCTCGTACCCGTCGTCAGTGCAATGATTACACACACAAGCTAGGTAGACCCACGGGGTACGAATGGCCTACGTAACACGTCGACCAATTGCGTACCTACTCTAAAAGCCCTCTAGAGCTCCATTTTGTCCCGAACAAGACAGGACGTGCAAGCCTGCACGCACCAATCCAGATGGGTGTGGATAAAGCGGAGAACCTCTACTTGCGGGCTTCTTCCAGCTGTCACCACAATGCAAACAAGATGAATGCACGACGCGTAGGTCTACGTAGTTGGAGACAAGGGGGAGTTTAACCAACCACAGTATGCACTTGAAACGTGCAAAATTTGCTGCCATACGAGAAAACGAAATATCCGCCTGATTTATGGGCTTAAGCCACAAAGTACACAAGTCCCAGAGTCTGTCCAACGCATATTGTATGCCTCGGAAACTCCAGAAACATTAAGAACATACCATAACTTAACGTCATCAGCACCCGGATTAGCCATAGTATTCCAATGCTCAATGTATTATAACCGTCTATACATGAAGTAAAGCAGTTTAACACAAGCCTCGCCTGAGAATGATCTCAGCTAGATAAAACCCTACGCAAGCAAATATGGAGAGAAGTAAACCGATACAAACAAGTGAAATAACACACCAGAGTTAACCCGTTTACCTCCTGCAGCGACTCTCTCACGTGATTTACTAAGCCCGCTGACGAACGAAGCACAAGTTCAAGTTCAGTTGGGACCGGAACGATAGGATAATCCCGTGAATGTTCCTTCTTTTGCGTATCGTTGGATCGGGAATTGACAGGTCTGCTTGAGATGTTGAAAAGCCTAAAACAAAGACCGCATCACACCCTGTCCAACCAATTACTGCCCACATTTTCCTGCCCAGCAGTCCCTGCCGGACCGGTTTATGTGAAGTAAAAGAGTGAAGGGTAAGTTAAGAAAAGAAAAGGAGGAATGTCAGCTAAATAATGATAATACCAAGGTGAGAAGAAGATTAAAAAGAACGAAGGGAAAGTTGAAGATACAAGTCGGTTAGGAGAAGGGGAAGGTTTGGTACTGCCACCCTAGAGCATCTAATTGACGCTCGAAACCCTCTACCGTAGACTCCCTAACCACGTGCGCTGGAAGCGAGTTCCAACGTTCAATAACTCGACGCGACAAGCGAGTTTCCGTCCTTACCCGGTCAGAACGCTGTTTGTGCAGCTTCAACGGGTGACCTCGGAGACTAGGCAGCTTGGCGGGACTAAATAGCCAGGATAAATCTGGACCAATCTTACCCGTTAAGATACGGTAAGTGAGAATCAAGTCTCCTCTAATTCTGCGGTAGTGCATTGAGTACATACCCAAGCTAAGCAAACGTTCGGGATACGTTTGCCCCCGTAATCCTTGCACTAACCTTGTACCCACTCGCAAAACCCTCTCCAGTTCCATTTTGTCCCTTACAAGACAAGGTGGACAAGCCTGGATACAGTACTCTAAGTGAGGTCGCACGAAAGCTGAGAAAAGCTTCACAAAGATATTCGCCGTTAGGACACCGAAGGAGCGGCGAATAAACCACATCATACGGAACCCTCTACAAGCAGCCTTCCTCCAATTTTCCCCAGAGTGAAGCAAGGAGGTATGGGTGATACCTAGATCAACCTGCTGAATGACAACAGGGAGTTCACTTCCACCAACTACATAGCGCGTTGGAGGACTTGCACCTCCAATGCGGAGGACAGAACATTTCGCCTGATTTATGGGCATCAACCATAAGGTTGACCAATCCCAGAGCCTATCCAAAGCACTCTGAAGTGCCTCAGAGCCACCAGGGATATCCACAATATTCCAGAGCTTGAGGTCATCAGCAAACAATAGCGACGGTACTCCAAGCTCCTCGGGTAGGTCATTGACATAAATTGCGAAAAGCAACGGCCCTAGAACCGAGCCCTGCGGAACGCCACTAAGAACAGCTTGTCTAATCCCAGTTGTGGGGCATTAAAACTGTTACCGTATCAGGATTTTAATAAATACATGGCAATTATGTTTCATTAAACATTTTCATCCAAAAAATATGCCAAATAACATAGTACAAGGCAATGAAAAATATAAGAAATATCTACTAGATACCCAAATATGGCTGATAAACTAAATAACATACCTATATTATCCACGTATATGAAAGCAATCCATATATATCAGCATCATATATATATATATATATATATATATATATTTCAATATACCATAGCACACATATATAATATTAAAAAAACCAAGTACATCGAAATCCACTAGATAGAAATAGCGTTCCGCGATTGCATGGATGAATTATATCGCTAGGACTTGCCATTTCCCTTAACAGTATATTACAGAACTTTCCGTATTTTCACGTATTGCGTATCCATCCAGTATACAATTTTTCCCAAATTAATTATCCCATACATTACAAATTACGAAAGAAAGAATTTGTTGATAAGCCGTGAAATATACCTTCGTACCTTTGCAAACTACATTTACTTTCACCCAGGCTGTAAACAAATGCATGAAATATGGCGTTTCAATCAGCACTTCCCTAGCTGTAGAAATGTGAAACTTTTAAAACACTTATATATCACACCAAACACGGCATTATATATTACCCATTTATTCAGCTGCCTTTTACATAACCCGCACGAAGCGTTTCCAGTAAAATACTATCTTTCATTTGATACGTACATCTTCTGTGCCGTAATCGTTCACATCACCATATATCACTTGCCTTCGAACCCTATAGAAAGCTTTAATTCCTTTAAAACATAGCGCAGGTACTACTGCTACCATATGTCAGTGTCATCTCTAACTATATCTTCCCTTACCGATTACATCACCATTTCACCACGCAGCGACGGTGGCTGTCATGGCAACCAGGATTTCGTATTTCCTGATTACCTCCTTCGACCTTCGGTTGTCCATTTCAACACATACTTGCTTTAACGTCTAACATCACATTATGGCATTAATGATCGTCCATTCGTAATTATCTTTCAATGTTCACACGCGGACGTATGTTCATGCTACTCGTCTTATTCCCAAGTGTCGGATGTACCTCCGGTACTGTTATTTATTACCCCTTGCATCGACCGTTGTGCAGCACGTTACCGATAGTTGATTTTAATAAATTCAAGGAGAGCGCCCTCGGCTTTAGCACTGAGCGCAACCCAAACACCAGCTTGCAGAAAACGTCACCAAAAAGGCTGAGATGAAAATTGGTGTGGGGATGAATTGGTGACTATAGCTAGTAGATTATGTTAGGATCCTGAAGTCGTGTCCCAGTCAGGTAGCAAACATAACTTGCAAGGGTTTCCAAAATGCGCAGCAGTCCCGCTTGTTGTCCGATCTGCAGTACAGTGCGCACATTTAGTGTTGCTAACTTGAACCGAGCTCCGGGTTGCAGAAGCGATGATGGAAAACCATGTGGCTGGTGATTCCCTGTGAAGCACTGTGTGGCTGAGTTGGTGGATGTTGGCGGGACGAATTCACCAGTGGAGACAGTTGTCGAGGAATCAGGTAATAAAGTTAATGAATAATACAAAAGACAGAAAATTGTGTCCTGTGATTGTAAAGTTGATGCAGTAGCAAGGACGTAGAGCATCGTGAGAGTGAGTGCGTGAGCATGTTCCCATGCTTCGTCAGTGTGTGCGATACTACCCGCTTGCCTAGGCCGAATTAGGGTGCTGTTTTAGAGGACTCCACCCCGAGTCTTTGGCTAAATGTATATTCACAAGTCTGTATACAGACAATCTGCCATCAGAAACATGACAACAGGGAAGACAATAAGCATAAGATAGAAAACAAATGATAGTTCTTTTTGAGGTTTCATACACGCCGTTTTCGCTTTTTTAACATATAAATATATAATAAAGATTAAGCAACAGATAAAACGGCACGACAACACTGGCGTCACTGAGGCCTGTTAGGCGCCATCATGTCTAGCGTATGCAAACACAAGAATTCGGACTGACGTGGTCCCCAACCTGGAAAGCCCTCTGATCTGACTGCGGCTGCATTCTTCATGCTCCTTTTTCAAGTCATGGTTGTCCACCGCGATATGCTTTTCTAATCGCTTGCGGGAAGTGCAAATAACGCTCGATGGGGAAGGCGATAGGCTGTACTCCGTAGTACGTGGCCGAGTCAACGCATGCGGTGTCGGAGAACAACGTTTAGGGCTGTTCGCTCCAAGCACTCGTTCACGAACTTCCGTATTGCTTATGTGATGTTGCCACCACACACGAGCGATCCTTCGCAGACAACGGTTGTCAAAAACTGACAGTCGTCTCATGTCTTCGGAGCGAACAGGCCAGGTCTCACAGCCGTACAGCAGGACCGTACGGATGGAAGCATTGTACAATCTGCCATTGAGCTTGAGACTGACCTCAAGACGACGCCATAGGTGTCTCGGTTTGCTGAAATCGAAGCGAGCTTTCGCGATGCGCTGTGAAACCTCATCTCCAACACCGCCACCAGCCGTGATGCGACTTCCTAGGTAAGTGAAGCAATCCACTTGTTCCAGGATGTCAAGAGCAATGGTGAGCGCAGCCCATTACACTCGGCTGGGTGAAATATAAGCCATAATTGGACGCCTCAATCGCTAAGCGGTTCAAAATGTCTTGGACGGTTTGTAGATTGTCACGAAGTAGTCATCTGCGACGTCCAAGTATGGGATTCTGACATCAGGGAGGAGCACAAAGATGCAATTCTGGGCAACTTCTAGCGCACATTGTACGACATATTCGATTAAAGAGGAAAATGAAATAGGGTAAACTTCGCGAACGCCGCTAGTAAAAGCAGACGAAGAGAAAAGTGCAATAACCCTAATGTTGAATGACGTGTGACTGTACAGTGCCTTCAGAACGACGATAAACTTGTCGGGCACACCCTCAGAAGACAATCCCACAAAGCAGCTGTCTATTGTATCGAATGCCGCACGAATCTCCAGGAACACTAGGATTGTTGGTCGACGGTGGACATGGCCGAGCTCGAGAAGTGTGAAGGTCTGACCAAAGCAAATTCGGCATAAGCAAAAATCGGCTTGTTCTTCTCGGGAAAATCTCTCTCTGGCGGAGGAAAGCCTGCGAAGTGAGAAGATCACAAAAATCCTGGAAGCAACTGGGATACGCGAGATTCCGCGGTACTTAGCCCAATCTTCGTGTGGGCCACCCTTGTGAAGCGGGACAACGACTGAGTCTCCCCATGAGTCGGGGACTTTCTCATCAGTCCAAACCTTAGCGGAAAGCGAGAGCAATTCGTTGACAAGTACAAATCCGACATTTATACAAAGAGTCAGAGGAAGGTTGTCACGACCGGGAGTTTTACACCGTTTCAAAGAACGGATCGCGCTTTGGATCTTTATTTCGGTAGGAGGGTCAGTGGACACAGGCCAAGTAACGTCCGATGGCGATGGAGGTGTCACCAAGGGATGTGCTGGGTAGTTCAATTGAAGAGCGAAATGCTCTGCCTAGCGCTCCAATCGCTTCTGTATGTCGGTAATTTTTGTGCTGCCTAACACACAGAATGTCTGACTGATGGCGTGTGAATTGCAGTCGGTGTTGATGAGGCTAAACAAACTGCGGCTTTCCAACCGAGGCAGCGGCCTCCATCTAAGTAGTACGCCTAGACCATCAAGATTCACGAACAAAACAGAGACCTACTTACGGTTGTAGAGAAATAGACCGACGAATTTGGTTGCGTTCAGTAACAGCGGGCACGGCGTGTCGCCCATCTAGAAGCTCCGAGCAGGCCGCTGAGATCCAGATTTTACCTATGCAGCCGACCAGGCCGCGGTCGGACCAGCAAGGCCTTTTTGCAAGAAAAACCAGTGCTCGTCAGCATTCAAAGTAGAAGAGGGGAATGTTTTTCACAAAGCCTCTGGTAAAACTTTGTTTGTACTACGGGATATTCCAAGTTAAAAATGCCCAGTCGGGTATGTTTGGCCCTTGGGGAGCCACAGTAGCGCAAGCAAACTGTCGCGCACACCAATGCATGATCAGTTACCACATAAGTTGAGCAGTATGATCGACAATCCCGTAGGCTTCCACGCCACCTTCGATTTATGGCTGTGGTCAAGTTGCGACCAACGCTGGGTTGATGATGGGGGACGCCGTGTGGCATAATATCGGTTGGGGTGACGAAAGCTCTTACTGGAGAGGAAAAGTTGGTGATCACCACACAGATGGAGCAAGCGCTCTTCATTGTCAGAGCGAACATCATATCCAAGTGGTCCCCCGAGGTACCGCTCAAATGGAAGCAGCCGACCAAAGCGTGAGTTGAAATCAACTGGTTCATTGGTTGGTAGAGAGCAGAAGGAAGTTCCTTTGTCAGCTAGGTCACTTCCCGAACATTGGGGATTTCTGGGATCATTGCGGAATAAGGTTCCACAGAAGACCGCTATGGTGGTATTGTGGGCAGCAGAATTCCTGCGCACTCGAAGAGGGGGAATCCAACACTCGTTTGAAACATTCCTCTGTTTCCGCATCGATAGCCTCCGCAAGATGTTCCAGTCATTTACTACCCGGGTTGATAGGGCCAGATCGGATCACCATAATGATGCTTTTAGTGCCCTTAGTAGCATATGAGAAGGTTTCTCGACTATGCGAGTAACATACCAAAACTTGGACTGGTCATACGGTACAACAAATTCTCAAAGTTCAAGTTCAAGTGGGACCGGAACAGTAGGAAAATCCCGCGAATGTTCCACCTTGGAAAACGTCGTTGATCCAACAGGGAAACCGGTGCCTTGATGTGCCAAAGGAGAGCCAAATCAACACACACGATTCACATGGTCAACCAAACAACGCGCACGTGCCCTGCACTAGCAGTCCCCGCTGCAATGGCCACGTGAAGAATAAAAGAAAACAGTAGTGTCCGTAAAGAAAAGGAAACAGAGGAGAAGGCAAGCTTATCGAATATCGTACGCAATATTAAGATGCAAGTTAAAATGTGTTAAAGAAGCGCTGGGCGTAGTAGACGAAGAAAAGTTTAAGACATGAAGAGGAAGACATTAAATTGCAGACCCAGAGCGTCAAGTCGATGCTTGAACTCTTCCACCGTCGGTGCCATCACGACGTCTGCAAGCAATGCGTTCCAATAAGCTATGAACCTAGGAGATAACCGAAAAGCTGTCCAAACCCGGTCAGACCAGGGTTTGTGCAACTTTAATGGGTGGCCATGAAGGGTTGGCACTCGAGTTAGGCGAAACAGTTTAGTCAAATCAGGACCAATCTGACCCATCAATATGCGATATGGGAGGACCAAGTCGCCCCGAAGCCGCCTGTAATACATGGAAAACATATCCAACTTACGTAGCCTCTCCGCGTACGTCAGCTTCTTTAATTCGTGCACCATTTTCGTCCCGGACCGCAGGGCTCGTTCAACTGCCGTCTTATTACGAACCAGGCATGGAGGACAAGCCTGGAAGCAGTATTCCAAGTGCGTCCTTACAAAAGCCGGAACTAGTCTAATGAATATGTTGGTGGTCATAATCCCGAATGACTTGCGGATCATCCACAAGCGAAGTTCCACAGGGGTCTGTTCTCGGACCGCACCTCTTCCTAGCCTTCATTGATGACGTCACACCGCAAGTGGAGTCTTCGCTGCTAATATACGCGGATGACGCCAAGCTGTGGCGCAAAATTAACCTTCCGGACAATGCCCATGCACTTCAGACGGACCTTGACCGTCTACATCAGTGGTCCCTTCCATTTAACGCTTCGAAATGTCGCGTCCTTTCTACCCGCCCTTCCGCTTTTTCTCCTGTATATTACCTGGGAGCATCTATCCTCCCGACCTATTCAGCCGAAAGAGGCTTGGGTATCATTACCCAGACGAGTCTTTCCGTATCCTCTTCCTGCCGGAAAGCAGCTGCTGCTGCTAACCGCATGGTGGGATTGCTGAAACGAGCCTTCGATCAAATTGACCCCGGCAATTTGCGCCTCCTCCTTAACGCTTTTCTCCGACCCCACTTGGAGTTCGCTATTCAGGCTTGGAGCCCTTGGTTGTTGAAGGACCAACGCATACTCGAAGCCCCACAACGTCGAGCAACCAAACTGGTCCGAGGTCTCATGCACCTAGATTATCCACAACGACTTCAGTGCCTGGGCCTCTACTCGCTTAAGTACCGACGTCTACGGGGCGACCTTATCCTCGTATTCATGATGTTATCCAACCCTGGACATCCCTGTCGCCACCTACTTACACTGCGCCAATCGGGCTCCCACCTACGTGGCCACCCACTGAGGCTCACACATCAGCACAGTCGGTTGAACTGCAGACGACACTACTTCTCTTTGCAAATCTGCCGACCGTGGAATGCTCTGCCGGCAGATTTAGTCTTGGCACCCACTGTGGCGGACTTTAAGGCCCGCTTGGACTGTCATCTGGCCGAGCTACACAGCGATATTCCCTAATTTAACTACATTCTACTGGATGGAATTTCTTTCTTCTTTTTTTTCTTCCACCTTCCTTTCCAAAGCCGTTTCGGAGTGCGTGGTGGGATGCCTCGCTTTGAGCCGGCGTGCATTCTTTTTAAATGCCACATAAGCCCGATGAAGATACGGCTAACACGCGAGTCCAATCCGCTATAATGTTGCTTGGCCTTTCATTAAACCCGACCCGTACTCTTTTTACCCTATGGGTCATGTAAAGCTCCAGCTTTTAATCCCATTAAATACAATGTTCCAATGTTCCAACATGTTGAAACCTCTGCGAGCAGCTGTCATCCAGTGTTCACTGGACTTAACGTCGGATGACAGAAAAACACCGAGGTCAGATTGGAGTTGAACTCGCGGTACCTCGTTGTCGTCAAGCAAATAACGCGTCGGCCGGTCATTCGGACCAACGCGTAAAACTAAAATTTCGCTAAATTAACGGGCAGCTGCCACGAAATTGACCAGTCCCAAAGTCTATCCAGAGTCCCCGGTAGGGTCAGTGAGCCAATAAGATCATCTATCGTGAACCAGTTTCAAGTCATCTGCAAACATTAGGGATGGTACACCCAAATCAACACGTAGGTCATTAACGCATAAAGTAAAGAGAAGGGGGCCAAGAACCGAACCTTGCGGAAAGCCACTGAGAACACATTGGCGGAAGGACAGGCTTGAACACACCCGCACACACATTTCCCTTCCGATTAGGAAAGCTGAAATTAGTCGTCATACTGGCCCAGAAATACCACAGGAATTCAGCTCGTATAAAAAGCGCGAATGTGGAACGGTGTCAAAAGCTTTGGAAAAGTCAATGAACAGCACGTCCACTGCCTTCCCGCAATCAACGGCTTCGGCCCAGTGTTCACGAGCGGTTAACAAGTTAGTAAGGCAAGAATAGCCTTTACGAAAGCCATGATGAGGATTAAGCAACACAAACACTTTCAAGTGTCCTTCGAGAGCGTCCCTCACGAGCTTTTCCAATAACTTGACCAGCACGCTGGTTAAACTGACCGGTCTATAGTTATCAGGGAGGTGCTTATCAACTTTCTTAAAAATAAATAAATAAATAAACTTTTATTCTCGACAATGCGAGGCACACCTGTACAGGCATGATCATGTTTAGCTAACATAGTGTGATCAAAATGAACAAAGAGTACATATTTGGTATAACAGTGAACGTAAGTGTAAGGGTGTATATATGTATGCAATTGTCTATGAATGTAGCTTGTATTTTTGCATGTGCCGCAGAATTTTTGACTGTTTGTTATCGGTAGGAATGTGAGAATAAGCGATTGACGTCCGTGGGTTGGATACCATTTTCCGGATGGCCATGGGCCAGTGACTTTATTTTGTGGCGAGTCACATCCGCCACGTCACAGTGTTGATAAGCAGACATTTGTGGCTTTTTATAGGGAGAACGCTTGCCGGGCTAAAACCCACCACGTCCTGGAACACTGCCGCCGAACTATTTGCTGGAACGGGTTAAACCCGAACCACCCAGCTGGCACCACGAGGAGGTTGTTCGGCTAGCCAGCCTTGTTCGGCAAGACAATAGCCTCCTTCCAGTCCTTGGGTAGAGAGCAGCCTAGTAGACTTCACAAAATGTTGCGCAATCGGACGGCAAAGTTCATCAGCCAACTCCTACAACAGTTTGGGATGAATAGCATCCCCACCGGCAGTTTTATTGGGATGTAACTGCCTCTGAAGCCGGAGCACTTGAGCCTCCGTTATAGAAACCTCCTCCAAGTGGGAGCCCTCAGGAACTTTTTCCTTGAGACTGATATGCGGCGGCTGTGACTCTCGAACATAAGCCCCAATATACTGTTCTCCGAGCAAACAAGCTTTTTCGTGATCCGTGACAGCAGCAGTGCCGTCAGGGCCAAACAATAATGAGATGCACGAGTTCATGTTGCTTCGCCTTTTGACATAAGCGAAGAAGCGTTTCGGGTTTGATGAGGCTATAAGAGCAAGCTCTACTTCATGCTGTAGACGAGCACCATGCAGATGCTGCCTGCAGGCATTTCGAACCTCACGATATCGCTTGAAGGTGCATAATGCAGGAGCAGATAAGTAAGTACGCCAACATCTGGCACGTTTGCGTACAGCAGAATCAAACCAGGGTGGCTTTGCCCTAGTTCTATTCCCGTCATATATTGGTATATGGGGAGAGAGCTCACTCAAGTATGAGTTAAATCTCTCCCAGGCCGTTTGAAGGTCGTCACTATTCAAAATGACAAAGGCTACTTTGCGGCCTTGGCTTTTATTGTCGGAAAGTTCGCGCGCCATATATTTGGAACTCGGAAGGGATGATCATTAGTCTGACGACTAAGGGTGCACTTAAATGAGAGACATGCGTGGTCACTAGCACCGAGAGGCGGGATGTATACAATGTGACAAAATCAACGGATTTAGTGAAAATGAAGTCCAAGAGGGACGGGTTTTGACCCATCATGAATCTAGTAGGTCGATCGACAAATTGGTGCAGGGAAGCATGTAAGGCCAGCTCAAGAAGCTCGGTAGCCAAACACCTTGTAACAACTCCGCAGGAAAAATTCTGCTAGTCAACGTCGGGAAGATTGAAGTCCGCCATCACTAAACACCTTTTTGCCGAATACTTGCGGACGAAATCAGCAAGCCCCCTAGCAACGCTGTCGGGGCTTCTATAGACCAGCACAACTTTAAGTTGCGCGGAGGCAATACACAAGCTAACTGCGAGTACCTCAACATCAGCCTCTGGTGATCTGAAACTACACGTCTTAAAGACAGTAAGTGCGGAGTTAACGTACAAAGCAACGCCACTTGCGCGCCGATTAGAGGTGCGGTCACATCTCAGCAGTACGTAGTCTGGCAAGCACACTTCACTGTTCGTGACGTCGATGGACAACCACATTTCAGTGAACGCGAGAACATCTGGACGGCACTTGTCGACAAGGGCACTGACTTCACACAGCTTGATGTGCAGTCTACGGACATGGCTTAAGATCACCTCAAGGGATTTAACATTGTGAGTCCGGGATCGTTCGCCACGAGAACCTGCTCTGGTAGGACGGAAGTGAACGGCCGGCTCACCACCCGAAAAGCCACCAAGCGGAGACCTTTTCTCCTGCTTCACGGCGGGCTTTAAAATCCTTCACAGCTTCCCGCAATTTCGGTCAACCACCAAAGGGAGGTTTGGATGCACAATGACACCAGTGCTCTTGAGCTTAAAAACGAAACGCAGAAGTGCTTCGCGCTCGTCCGGAGTGGACAGAACAACTCGCAACAAGCGAGGGCGAGGCTTGTCAGCTGGCAAGTTACCGAGTCTGATTAGTTTGCGCACAGTCACGCCGGGGAAGCCGGGAGGCAGGAGTTTGGTAACGCATATTCTAAACCACTTAAGGTCATCTAGCATACGGTCTTTTGGGAGAACAGCAGATGACTCATGGGCGTTACTGAAAATAACTGCAGTCGGCATACGCTTCCCTGCTCCGCGGAGTATTTACCGAACGCTCCATGGACGTCGGTGGTTTCAGCTTAGTGTCCGTTTTTATAGACTCTAATGTCGTAGATGTTTCCAGCTGCAACGATTCCGTAGTAGTAGAATTTGGGGGGGGGTTGGGCACCTGACGGACCTCTTATATCTGCCTTGGGTTTTGCCGCTTTTTAACTCTCTTTCGCCTTCTTTTGACAAAGGCAGAAGCCTGCTGCTCTCCTTCGCTAACAGTCGAATCAAACACGCTGTCTGAGGGTCCGTTACTAACAGGGTCGCTGCTAACAGGTAAACTGACATTCGACAGTGAACAAACAGTTGCAGTATCTGACAACTTGCCGGTGGCTTCTACTGTCTCCTGACAGATAAGACCTGAGCGTCCTAGGCCCTTCACAATCCATTCAACTTACCTGTCTAGCGAGGCAATCAGACAACAAACTTTCCAGAGAAACAGGACTGCTCTTTACTGGCCTGTAACGCTCAGTCCTACACATGCAAGTCATTACAACGGTAGAGTAAACTCTCGCTACTGGACAGAAGAGCATACTGTCTACATACATACATACTGTCTACATATACCGCAGCAAGTTCGTTTCGCACCCGCGAACTCGTCGGTACTCTGAAATTTTGGAAAAGCTCTTGCTTGAAATTTCTACTTTCAAATTTGGCTTGGAAGCGTAACCTAGAGTGACTGAGTGGGAAATATTTGCTCTGCTCCATCAAATATTGATCCAAGATATCTTGGGTCTTCACTAACCGCGTGAGATCGTTCCAGTATTGCTTCGCTTTGTGTTCTTTTGGGTCTTGTTAATTCGCTGTGTTTATTGTTTTATTCACCATTGTTGTATTCTCTATTGTATTAACTTGTTGTGACTACTTACTCTTAAGCCGTCATACCTGTATTAATTAGGTCAGTTAACCCCACCAAACTACCTATATTTTGTTATTCTATACGTGGCTGTTACGTGCTATTTGTAATGACATCGGCCGCTGGCTATAAATGTGGTGAGCACACTTGTGGCGTTGAGGTCAAAGAGGGAATTCAGTGCGACAGATGCTTGTTCTGGTACCATAACAACTGCTCTAGATTAGACCAGGACCCTATTGATCTTTATGCCCGACATTCCCAATTAAAGTGGATTTGCTTCCACTGCGTGTGCTTAGCAGACATCGGTTCTCGCTTGATACATCATAGGACATTTGATCCAGTTACTCATGTCTCAGCTGTGCTTGAGTCTGCTAGTAGAAGCTGTGTGCATAGACTAGACAGTGCCGAGAAGTTGATTCGTGACCAGAGCTTGCTAATAGAGACATTGCGTTCAAAAGTTGAAGAGTTGCAGTCTTCATTGGAATGTTACTTGCGAAGTGCAGAACTTGCTATGGGTAGACAACGACACGTTCTTATCTACAATAGGGAGGAGCCAGTCATACGAGAAACTAAAACTCGACGGGACCTAGGTAGAAGGCGAGTGCAAGATATCCTTCGTATAGCCGGAATACCGTTATACGTTGGTATCAAAAGAGTACACCGTGTTGGTAGCTGGTGAGAAACAAGTATGCTCCGCCACCAAGGTTATGCAAGGCCTATCCTGGTTGAGTTTCGGAACCCTATACACGGGGACCTTCTACTTAACAGGGCTGGGTTGGTTGCAAGTCAGACAAATGGTCGGTAGCAAATAGCACCGGACACACTGACTTCGAAGGCTAAAGCCTCTCGGCTGAGCCGGTTAGAAGGCACTAATACCAGCTTGGATAACGAATCTGCGGTCTCACACATTGGAATTCATGATAGTGAGCCTCACGTTATGCAGACACCTAAGCAAACCTCTAGCGTTTGCTCTTCTGTGGCAAGGGCAGACAGCTTGACTGGACAACCCCCTTCACAAGATGCCAGCGAGATAACTCCTGGCCTACATTTGGTTGTGGAGAAACTCGCTCTTGATGAAAATGAGAATCACACCTCTATGGCGGAAGAGGGTAGTGAAGGTGTGGCAATGGGACTTCAGCCGGTGCGTTCAAGAACAATGGAAGCCTCATGCTCGATAGTAGTGGCACCAAAGTCCATGGGTGGTATGCCCTTTTCACAAAATGATAGGATAAATGAAAAGCTTTCCACACCTAAATTGGGCCGTACAGAAAATCCGAAGTGTAGTGCTGTCAGGTCGACTCAGGTAAATGGGAGGAAACCCATCGGGAGTTTATCCAGCAAGCCCAGGCGTGCGAAGCCAGGAAAGGGATTATCCCGTAATGCGGTACAGCTGCGCAGCGTTGATTTATCGACTCAGGCAGCTGATCAAAATGAAATGGTACCAAAAGACGGGTTATCCCCTCGGGCTCTGCGTCCGAGGGGAAACAACCGCGTTCGGAAAGACTAAGCGTGTGGTACGCCAATTGTTGTAGTGTGCGTAACAAATGGGGGGAATTAGTGACGCGTTGTGAGCATGTTGATGTGGCCGCTGTGTCGGAGTCCTGGATCTCTCCAGATGACCTTATTGGTGATCTGCTTATAGACTTTGCGTGCTACAGGGCTGACAGGCCCGGGTATCAGACTGGTGGAGGGTTACGCTTGCTTATAAAGTGCCAATATAAACACTGGGAGGCTCCATTTATCATGAGTTCTGCTAATGTTCAGGTGGTATCCTGCTATTTATAAGCATGGGGTAGATTGGAGATCATAGTATGTGTTTATCGTAGCCCACCTTCCACGCGAGAAGAGGACAGGGATCTTGGTACGTTACTAAGACAGGCGGCAGTGGCCGCACCTAACTTTCTGATCGTCGGTGACCTAAACCTTCCGCATGCTGATTGGCAGCATGTCGAAAACATAGTGGGTGCTTTAGAGAAGGAACTAGTAGATTGGATGCATGTAAATGCGTTCGAGCAGTACGTCAATGTCCCGACTAGGAGTCGTACGGGGAGTACCCCTTCAACCCTTGATATCGTGATCGCCAGACATGGTCACTTGATTGAAATATGCGTGGAGCCACCCATAGGTAAGAGTGATCATTGTGTTTTGACCTTTTCTCTGGACACGCCGAGGCTTGCAGAGAACCGTCGAATGGGAAGAGATTTAAATCGTATTGATTTTACGAAGCTGCGGGATCGAGCCCTTCAGATCACTTGGGTTCCTGAGCAGGACAAGGCCACTTTGGAACAGAGGTGGCTTCTACTTAAAAGTGGACTTGTACAGTTGCTGAATGAATTTGCTCCTCTTCGCCCCAGGAGACATCATGGGAAACCCCAATGGTGGAGAAGAAAAATTGAGAGAGCGATAAAGAGGAGCAATGCTGAGTGGACAGAATATCAAGAAACTCGGGGCTTTGGACGTTGGCTGCAGTACAAAAGGTGTCGAAACATGGCTATTAAGTTACAGCGGCAAGCGAAGTACTCATATGAGCTTAGGTTGGCCAAATTCGCGAAAACTAATCCCAAGTGTTATTACAGTTATGTTCAGTCAAAGGCTTCTTTAAGAGAGGTCGTTGGCTGTCTAACCATGGAGGACGGTACCCAGGCTCTAGATGACGTCGATAAAGTGGAAGTGCTGCTACGTGTCTACCAAAGCCTGCATCGGAAGGATAGTGAGTCAGCCTTGCCTTCACAGCTGCACTGCTCAACTAGCTACACAATGCGGGAAATTATTCTCAATGTGTCAGAGGTCTTCACAGTGCTGGCCAGTTTGAACCCTTATAAATCGGCTGGTCCTGATAGCGTACATCCCGCCATAGTTAAGCCGCTGGCTGATGTCCTTCAGTATCCCGTAGTGAAGTTATTCCACCAGTCTCTTCAAGAAGGCAAGCTGCCACGTGATTGGAAGGAGGCGACTATTGTTGCCATCCACAAGGGGGTTCTAAGTCGGTGCCTCTTAACTATAGACCTGTTAGTTTGACCAGCATCATGCTGAAATGCTTGGAGAAGCTTATAAGGAACAGGATCTGTGAGCACTTGACTGAGCACAATCTAATTCGAGCGGAACAGCATGGCTTTCTCAAAAAGAAGTCTTGTCTTACCAATTTACTTTGCTTTTTAGACGAGATTACTTGTTGTCTTTATAGTGGGATATCGGTAGAGGTGTGCTATTTAGACTTCAGTAAAGCCTTTGACTCCGTGAATCATCGATTTTTAATTGAGAAGCTGACATGGTTTGGATTATATCCTCAACTACTACTATGGCTCTCTGAATTCTTACGTGGAAGGACATTCAGAGTCAGCGTTGGGGAAGCGAGTTCTAGTGTTGGTCATGCCTACAGTGGTGTCCCTCAAGGTTCGGTTCTGGGTCCATTGCTATTTCTTATGTTTATAAATGACCTGGCTCCTCTTCTTGAGGACCCCTGCTACATCTTCGCAGATGACTTGAAGCTAGTCAGTAGGGGAAACCGATC
>OX104059.1:65635281-65785680 GCA_944474145.2 Dicrocoelium dendriticum | reverse complement strand
CCAATCGGTTAGATGGCCGTCCACCTGTACCCTCCACTTTCTTCCAACGAGAAATTCATGGATCCATCGATGTAACGATCCTCCGACACCACACGACTTTAATCTGTCTAGAAGCACTTCATGATTAACTTTGTCGAATGCTTTGCTGAAGTCGATGTAGATTACGTCGACGGACTTTCCCCGGTTCAGTGCTTGCAGCCATTCCTGTCTCGTCACATGTAACTTGGTAACACAAGAATATCCCATCCTGAATCCGTGTTGTGCCGGTGTCAGAAGTTATTTCGATTGCAACAGATGTACCAAACGCTATTTTACTATCTTCTCGATCACTTTGGCCAAAACGGGTGTAAGACAAATTGGCATGTAGTTATCCACCTTACTGGGGTCGCCACCTTTCGGGATCGGCCTCACCAACAAGCGCTTCCAGTCGTTTGGCAATGAGCCCCCAGACAATGGTTTGTTGAATAGATCCGTAACAGCAGGCGAGATAATGGCAGCTAGTGATTTGATAATTAGCGGATGAAGCCAGTCAGGCCCTGTAGGCTTGGTACCATCAAGGTTCGCGAGTAGCAGACGCACCTCGTCGACATCACAAACCAAACTGTTGAGTTCTACAGGAATGTTACTCGCTGAGATGGGTATGGACGCCGCGTCGTTTGCAAACACGGAAGCGAAGTGAGCGGCCAGTGCGGACGCGCGATCGGAACTGGAAGTTAGCAGGTGTCCGTCCGCGTCTTCCAGACATGACACGTCACCTTTTGGCTTCAAACGGCGTTTCACGTAAGCAAAGATCTTCTTTGGGGCCATCCTCGCGTCAGTTGCAAGCTTTTCTTCGAACTTCCGGCGCTTTATCAATTTCACTTTGTTGCAAATATTTCGCTGTCTTTTATATGCTTCGTAATCAGTGGCGGAGCCAGAGAGGCGAAATGCGTCCCACATTCTTCGCCGTAACCGAGCCAGCCTACCATATTCCTTGTCGAACCAGTGTGGTTTGATTGGTCCGACTTTCTGAAATTTCAACGGCACAAACTGAGAACAAAGCGAAGCCAATCCTTCCTTTATTACTGTCCAACCGTCCTCCACAGATGTAACATGCGGTAGAGACCAATCCATTTGGCTCGCTGCTCGATTTAATCCATCGAAATCAGTTTTCCAGTAGTTGTAAGCTGGTTCCACCGGAGATACACTCGGCAAGTTCAGTTCCATAGTGGCTATCAGCACGGAATGGTCGCTTTTAGCTAGGGGCTCCTGGATTCGTATGTCATGCAACCGCTGTTCGCAATTCGTCACCATCAAATCAAGGCACGATGGGTTCGAACGCGACGTCATGCGCGTAGGTTGGCATATGTGTTGCGATGCCCCAGTTTCAAGCAACAAATCAACAAACTTTGATTCGACTTCAGAATACCCGGGCATGAGTTGGATTTCAGGCCATTGAATGTGGGGACAATTGAAGTCACCCATGAGTAGAAAACATGGACGACTCATGTTGTTCCGAAGATGCGGTAGCCAATCTAAAGAGCGGTTCAGAGGGCTACGGTAGAATGCACCTACTGTCAGCTTGCCGCGCCTGAGGTTGATCGAGCACCATACCTGTTCACACAGTCCATCTCCACTTCGGTACACGCTTACAAGCCTCCCACGCAGGGAAGACCGTATATAAAGTAAGACACCACCACGAGGATTTGATATTCTATCGCAGCGAAAGCATGAGTAGCCACTGAGATCGACTTCCTCTGCCATTACCTCAGAAGTTAGCCATGTCTCCGCCAGTCCTACGACGTCTGGTCGCTCAGAGGCAAAGAAGCGACACAGCTCATCCCGTTTGTTCATAAGGCTACAGATGTTTGTGAATGCAGCACGGAGGTCCTGAGAGGCACCGCGGGACGTGCCTGGAGGTTGATCAACCGACTGATACGGGTTCGTGCACCCTTCTTGATCACTCGAAAATTTACGATGTGCAGATCAGTTTCGCCTTCTTCTGTACGGCGTTTAAGCTCAAGGACCGCAGTCTTCAAGCGGTTCCTCTCTTCGGGTTCCAAGTCTCGGCGGATGTGAACCCTGGTGCCTTTAAGCCTGGAGAGACGAGACAGAATGAGTTGTGGCGTGTTGTGGTCAGCAAAGGTGATTCTTAAAGGTCGACATGATTGGTTAGTATGCTGACCAAGTCGGACTACTTGTTTAATCGTTACGCTGCCTTCACCCACATCCAACAGTTTATCAACGAGCCCCTGAAAAGGAACTAAAAAACACCCAGTGTTTTTTTCGTGATCACAACGGTTCTTGAGGGGTTTATCCCAACATCTTTTTCGACTTGCGCTGAGCGCATGGAACTACCATGGAGATTTATAACGCCTCAGGGGAGATCCCCGGTGACGAAATCTTGGGGCATCAGGAGTGGAGGGGCTTGTCGTTTTGGACGGTCGTCGTATCGTTTAGGGGTAGGAGGCTGAAAGTTGTTAGCTTGTAGGTTACACCAGATGAATAAGTCGAACAGGAGCCAATCAGCACAAGGAAAAGGAGTGGACGAATCGGCTATCAGTCAATCGATCAGTATGTGACTGTGTTTTGCTCATCGGCTCATCGGTTTAGCGGACGACACACATGTAGCATTTGCCACTTTAATAAGCACGTACCATCCGCCCATGTGTTATCCTGATGACACGCGTGCTCAATTCGACACTCAGCTATCCTCCGTGACACTGTCGGTGCCGAGAAGCGACCGACTATTTCTTCTGCGTAAGTTTAACGTATTAGTAGAACGTGATGCATCGGTTTGGGCAGATGTCATTGGTTAGTATGGCATTGGTTCAGCGAATTCGAACGGTGGCAGGCTGCCCTCACTGTGTGCCACTCACGGCCTGAAAATCACGAAAACGGTTTGCGCTGAGTGCGAGTGATATAGCAACTTGGACACACTCACGGAGTGGTCACGCTCACCTGCTCGTTTATGTCATCGTACGTTAGCGTGAAATGCGTGGAGTGTGTTTGATACGTGTATCGCTTGGAGTGAGGGTGGCACTGATCACAAATTGGTGTTGACCAAACTGTATATATATTCCGGTAAATCCATCTATTGCAGTCTCGTCGTGAATAGACGTAAATTTAACATTCTCTCCCTCGATAGTGTGGCGAAACATATTGAGCTGGAGAAGGCGATGGCTACGCGCCTGTGAGATGTGGACTACATAGCCACAGTGGGCGACCTGTGGCACCACATTCGAGACCATGTGACAGCTACTGCTTAGGAGATCCTCTGGCGCGCAAACTGAAAGCATCCTGATAGATTTGATAAGCACAATGCGACGATTGTCGCATTGGTGTCGGAGAAGAATGCACCGTTTGCTGCACATGTGGCAAACCCCAGTGACTTGGGGAAGAGAAGTCAGTTCCACAAACTTCGAAGGCGACTGACCCTAGAGTTCCTTCGCATTAAATATAAATGTTGGATGGAGAAAGCGAAGCAAATAGAATGCTAGACCGAACGCCGCCAAAACAAGAAATGCTTTGACTCCTTGAAGGCGGTGTATGGACCGAGATTGGAACCGCTGAGCACGCGGATCAATGGTAGTTCAGGCGCTACCTGAACACAGACTGCAAACATAATGCAGATCTGGCGGAAACACTTCGACTGTATTTTGAACAACCGTTCAGAGATAGACTGGCCTACAATGAACTGCTCAAGCAGCACGATGTGTAAATTAATCTGGCAGAGACGCCGGCACTGGATGAGGCGCAGAGGGCACATTCTAAGCTGCGAAACGACAAGGGTGTTGGGACCCACGCGATCCCGCCTGAAGTATTGAAAAACGGCGGAACCGCGTTGTTGACTGCGCTGCACCGCGTGTTGTATTGAGGATGGAGCTTCAGATTGTAACTACGTTTCTCCACTCTCTCTTGGCTTAATCGCTTTTCTCTTCACACATGTATAAAACACGAACCACGTTTGTAACTAAGGAAGCTGTACCATCTTCTCCTGATTTACTTCGGCCTATTTTCTGCACTTACGTTTTCACTCGTCTGCTTCATCGAATACTATTTATTCAATATGGGTATCCCGGAAACCACTTCCGGCCATTTCCGATGATGAGCCTTATCTTTAGTGGCAAACGATTTTAGTACCCAGTAATAACCGACAACCAATTTTTGGCAAGCCGATGTCTTGTACCGGTTAATTTCTGATCATCCCGGGGACAACAACGAGACAGTGATTGTTAAGACTATATTGGTATAGGAGATGGATCGGGCAATGCGTAACACCCTGAAATGCATATATATATATATATATATATATATATATATATATATGATTTGGCGGCGTCCGTATCCGGATTTGCCTGTCACTGTGACGTCCATGGGGACAGTCACAGGACGCCTGCGCCTACAAAGGGGACCATGGGTGGCTTGCGCTGCACCACCCATAGTTCCATCCACACACCCCATATCCGGTGTAAACCCGAAGGAATAAGACCGGGAGGCATGCGAATGGGAGCCACATTTCATCAACGGAGCCGGCCACCACTCCTTCACAGGCAAACACAAGCACGCTGTATTTGGGGAAGCATTCGTACACACAAGGCGGTGGCTGGATCGTAGTCCGCTCCACACTGAGTGCATTGAACCACTCTTCGAGCCTAGCACGGCCACAAGGACCGTGCACCCCGTCCCCTCCAGCAACGACCAACTGTCTCCTGGAGCCAGAATGAACGAGGTAGTGGGTAATAGACAGGTAGGCACCTTGTCAACATGCACATCAAGCGCAGCCACACCGGGGATATCAAGCAACAGCCATTCACTTTAAACGACAAGCTGAAATAAAATAAATCCAATGATGCATACAGATACGGTGGCATAACTCTTCCCTAAACTACCATATGAAGTAAGTTGGTTAGCAAGGAATCCGCGATAAGTATGAAATGTCCACAAGTTACTTCAAGATGCTACAAACGCAACAAAATTACCGAAGATAAGCGCAATTAGCGTAAACAACGTGGCCAGCTAATAGAACATTATTCAGGTAAGCAGAAGAAACCAAATAAACTGGAATGAAATTTACCCAGCTTAAAAAGAACTAGTTTACGTGTAATTTGAATTAGCCCAACTGCGGTGAAGAAGCATCAAGAATGCAAACCAAAAAATAACTAAATAAAGCAAACCACTACTTAAACAGCCTCAACTGAGATAATGCAGACAATCTGGGCGGTTGACCTCAAACCGGGTCGAACCAATGGTTATTAGTAGAGCACACAGTGTACCATCAAAAAGCTTCACCAATGTTCCATGACGTTTTCATCTAGAATAAAACATCGCTCCATTGTTCAAACGACACATAATTCTCGGCAGTTCAAATGCCCAACAGTTGCCGCCATGAATTCGGCAGTGGACTTTCACACAAGCAAACACTTGAACAATGATGGATTACGGGAAAAAAGCAATGCTTAACAAGTTTGGTGGGATGGAAGTTATTGAGAAAATATGAATGCATGATGAAGTGAAAAGCTTTTTAGTGGACTCACCAGAGACGTATGTAGAATAGCGGAGATGTTCGCAACATAAAAGTGTAAATCCATCGGTTGGGAGTTTTCTAAGACACCGTTTGATTGCGTTTTGTAGCCCCTGGCTAACAAGTTATAAAATGTGATACGATTGAGACGACACGTCGTCAACTCCCTTTTAAATATCGCAAGATTGGGAACATAGCCGACATAATTAAGGAGGGCTATTCAAGGCTGGCACAAGTGGAAGAAAAGGAAATTTCTGCGGCATTTAAATCGGCTATACTGTGTTGTCAGTTTCAGAGGATGAACTCTGACGTTAGTGTTGTGGTTCAATGCCAGCAGTGGACGTCAAATGTGGTTTAGATTCTTCAGAATTTGGTAAACCTTTATAGGACTCATCTAATTCAATATCGTCCCTCCTCGCAAACGCTGATATCGACTACTGCAAATACTTGGAGATTTCAGTCTAAGCTGATAGGGCAGAGGAGGACGCTCCTGATATTCTTGGTTGCCCTTCGTTAAGGAGTCTCGACAGCAACGTGATACTGTTTCTGCCACGGCTGCCACGCCTGGTTAACATATTTCAAGTGCGGTCGCGCGTAGACGTTAAGCATTTGGGGAAGATTAATGTTTCAAAATGACCAAACGCTCTGCGAGGATGGCAAAAGTGTTGATTGCAGGTTCTCGTTGCCTACTTTGATACTTTTGAGCATCAGAGAACTTTCTGTACCAGAGCACCCAGTTATCGCTCCTGACAGGTTGTAAACGCTGACCGACTGGCAACGCAGGTGGATCACCTTACACTTCGCTATGTTCAAATGAAACAGTTTCATCGTTGTCCATGCATAAATGCAATCCAGGTCACGTTGGAGTAGATGGTGACCTTCATTGTTACTAATCGCCTACCATATCTTGAAATCATAGGCTAGAAGCAGGAAATTTGAGGAAATCATTTGACAGATCCTTGCAAAACTCCAGGAATTAACGCGGACACAGCACTGAGCGTTGTCACACACTACATGCCACCTCAATTGGATTAGGGAGTACTGCACTAACACGCAGTTGAGGCTTAGTTTGGTGAAGAAAGTTGCCAATTAAACTAGGAACAGGATCTCCGCTTCCGTTGTTCTGTAGCCTGTGGGGTAGGATACGGTGATCCAGGCGGTCGAAAGCTTTGGAGAAGTCAAGCTCATCATCATCATCATCATTATACATGTCAGCTAGAGATGGTAAAACACCTCCGCTATTGTACCGCAATACATAAAGGAAATACATACATACATACAATACATAAAGGAAAAATAAATACGACAGTTGAATGCCAGCTGAGCTACCAGCAACGGATACGCATCGTTCCGGTAAGCTACTAGCCGGCTACTAGGCAAAAACAAAAATTTAATTACGTTTTACCCTACGAAATAAGATCGTAGATGGAGGGGGAGGCTAAAGGGATGGGGAGGGACAAAGAAACTCACAGCAGGAACGCCACTGAGGTCGGCTCCTTGCCATATCAGCAAGTGTATCCAGCCAAACGTGTTCACCGTCTTTTGGACCCCAACCAGGGAGCCGTGAAGCTCCAACTGAGGCCAGCTCCGAAGTGAGGGCCTTCATTCCTCTGGACCAAGTCATCGCTTGGCCACCTCTCCTCTTCTTCCACCCACATCCCCGGTGAGCAAACAACGCACGTCGAGGGAGTCGGTGGGCTGGCATGCGCAACACGTGGCCCAGCCATCGGAGCCTGGTGAGTGAAATGACGGTGCTGAGCGGTTCATTCCCTTTTCCTAGGCCGTAAACAAGGCGTCGAACACGCTCGTTACTCACGCGGTGTTCCCACCAGATGTGAGCCAAACTGCGAAGGCACCGATGGTCGAACGTAAGTAGCCTCTTCATGTCCGCCGATCTTAGGGGCCAGGTTTCGCAACCGTACAGTAAGGTCGAACGTACCGCTGCATTGTACACTCTACCCTTCAGGGCGAGAGTAATGTCGCGCCGTCGCCATAGGTGGCGAAGGTTAGCAAAAGCACTTCGAGCTTTCGCTATGCGGTTCGTGATCTCGTCTTCGATCCCAAGGGCGCTGATACAACTTCCCAGGTAATTGAATTTCTGAACGACTTCTAGCTGATCCCCACCAAGGGTCAGCACAGGGGGCGAACCCTGCCAATCCTGGAGGAACGCTTTGCACTTCGGTGGTGCAAAGCAAAGCCCGAAGCGACTGACAGCCAGTGCTAATCTGTCCAGCGCGGCTTGACACGTCTGGGAGCTGTCACAGATGAGGGCAATGTCGTCTGCATACTCTAAGTCAAGAAGTCGTTCTCCTGGGAGTAGCTCCACACCTTCCAAGTCATGTCCTGTAAATGCAATCTCCATGACTTCGTCAATAGCGAAGTTGAATAGGAAAGGTGACAGCGGGCATCCTTGTCTCACACCGCTGGAGATATTGAAGGGTGGCGACAGCCTGCTGTAAGCCCTTACTCTGCCCGTGCTACGCGCATATAATGCTTGGATAATATTTACATATTTCTCGGGCACACCTTTCCTGAGTAGACAATTCCAAAGGGCACATCGATCAACCGAATCGAAGGCACCTTTGATGTCGAGGAACACGACTACGGTGGGCCGCCAATATGTGTGACGGTGCTCCAACAACTGACGCAAGGTGAAGATGTGGTCGATGCAGCCACGACCCCGACGAAACCCGGCTTGCTCCTCACGAATCTGGCTTTCACGAGCGCCAGTCAGTCTGTGGAGAATTATGGACGCGAGTAATTTGGAGGCGATGGAGATCAGACTGATTCCTCTATGGTTGCCGCATTCCGAGCGCGAGCCGCCTTTGAAGATGGGAACAATAACGGAGCGGCTCCAGTCGGTTGGGACAGTTTCCTGCTCCCACAGTTTCACTAGTAATTCATGCAAAGCATCAACAAGAGCAGAGCCTCCAAATTTGAAGAGGGCTGGAGGAAGATCATCTGGTCCCGCGGCTTTGTTCAACTTCAACAGTCCGATCTCACGTTCGACTTCTGAGCGAGAGGGTGGATCCAAAGGGACAGCCCACGGAGCGGGGCGATCAGTGACCGGCGAATCGAACAATTCTGCCGATTAAATTGCTTTTCAAAATGCTCAGCCCAACGCTCCAGACGTTTTGACAAATTGTGGATAGGCTGTCCACTCTCGTCACGTATAGTTTCACTAACACCAGGTCTCCTGCTGCCCGTTTCCCGTATCAGACGGAATAACTTACGATGGTTGCCAAGGGCAGCGGCCACTTCCATCTCTGACGCACGATGAGACCACCAAGATTCGCGGTCTCTCTTCAGGCTAGCACGGAGTCTTGCCCGGAGCTCTTTGCGAGTTTCATTGTGCTCGCTTCCAGCCGGGATTTGCCGGCGAGCATCTATAAGTTCCAAAGACTGCGAAGAGACCCAATATCCATGTTGTCTATTAGACATACCACATGAGGATTTGCCTGCTGCTAGTAAGGTCTGGCGAACATGTGACCAGTGACCATCAATTGTCTCCTGTGAGCGTTTGCTCAACTCGCATGTTAGCGTACTTCGATACGCATTCAGAACAGCTGGTTTTGTCAGTTGGCTGGTGTCAATACGCTCACAGCGACGTCGTGGGCGTCCGCCAAAACGCATCCGCATGTCAGCACATACAAGTGCATGATCATTGTCCACACATGTGCTCCAAATCGAGCGACAATTCTGGATGCAGCCTCTCCAGCGGTAAGTTATCGCAATGCGATCGATCTGCGTGCAAGGCTGGTTCGAGGTTAATGGGCGCCAAGTCACCCTTCGGCGGGTGCTGTGTCGGAAATTAGTGCTCGCAAGAAATAGGCGAGCATCTTCACACAAATGAAGTAACCGCTCACCGTTATCATTACGGGAGCCTACACCGTGTTGACCGCCCAGATGCATTTCATCAGTGGACAACTTTCCAACTTGAGCGTTCAGATCCTCCGCCAGCACAACAGTGTCCGTGCTTCTTCTGTGGCGAAGGAGCTGAGTCAGTTGGCGGTAGAAGTCGTTCTTTACCGAATCATCGCTACAGTTTGTGGGCGCGTAGGCAGCGATGATGAATAGACATCTATTAGTCCCGCGCAACTTCGAAGCTTTAAACGAGCCAGCCAATCGGACCGCACACATCCGGCTACTGATTGAAATCCAATCAACCAGAGCAGCTTCAGCCCGGAGACTCAGGGCAATACCAACACCGGCTTGGCCGGTGCTCGAAGCTGCATCGTCACCGGATAGGCGCAATGAGAAAATACTGCTGGTGTCACCTGAAAAGGATCGCGGAGTGAGCACAGTGGTCGAGTCTTGCAGGCGAGTCTCTGATAAGCAGCAGCTATTGATCGAGAGGGTCTCCAATGTTCGGGTAAGTGCTGCCTGTTGACCGATTTGTAGCAGTGTGCGGACATTGAGGCATGCCAGTCTGAAGGAGGATCGAGGGCTCCAAATGGAAGCCGAGGAACTGGATTGGATCGCTTGGTTGGACATGGGCTTGTCGACAGGAGAGGAGTGACGCTCCGCGTTCACGTGTGAGTTGAAATTAGAAGGTAAATGCCCAGCAAAGCATGTTGGGGGAGGGCCAAGAATCGGGGGGTTGAAAACTGGGGGGATATAAGTGAAGTTGGAATGGGACGGTAAGAGTGAAAAAGCGTAAGAGGGGGAATTAGAAGACGGGAAGGCTTGAGCAGTAGCATCCATACCCCTATCCACCCTGCTCGATGCAGCAGATAGGGCACCGTTGATTATCCTCTGCGGTGGCCAGAGCATCAAGAAATTGTTTGAGGGAAAATTCATAGTATTGCGTGGGCAGGATACTGTCAGGTTGCCCAGGCCTAGACAGGAGAACGATTAGGGTTCTCAACCAAAGCCTTTGGTTCAAAAACCTGACCGCAAGGCAGCGGGTTTGGCGTTGGGCTACAAGGAGTCCATTTTAAGGACTAAGGTGCCACCCTCATTCCAACCCCCAACCTGGAGGACCAGGAGGCTGAGTTTTTCTGGCTTCTAACCATTGACAAATCTGGTATGAGTGACTCTAAAGGTGCAAAAGCACCACCCAGCGTAGCTCAATGGATCGCTGAGGCACACAAACCATCGCACCACGGTAAGGTCCAGCCTCATTGCGATGGGCTGCGAAGTCAAGCTAGATGATGTTAACTCTGACATCATCATCAGTCACTTCCGTCCAACTACCTCATGCAATCAGCAGGTTGGTGGTGCATGACCGGATTTGTCGGAAGCCAGGTTGCTCCGTTACCAAGAGGTTGCATTTTTCACGGTCGTTCATTAGAGCATCAGCAACGACCGCTTCCATCACCTTTGCAAGCGCACGGAGGAGAGTCACTGGGAGATAATTTGCAGGCTCTGAACGGCTGCGCCTTTAAAAATTGGGGTGTTAATGCCACGCTGCCACATAGTGGGGACGTGCTGTTCATAAAAGCACCTTTGGAAGAACTGTGACAGAGGCTCGGCTAGCTGGATGGCCAAAGCATTCAGTGCCGTCTGTCGGAGGTTGTCGGCTCTTTGAGAGCTATGATCGCGCAATAACTTCCTTAGCACAACTGATGGATTGAAAATTACGCGTGTAAACAATAAAGTCGGTAATGTGCAGGATATTATGGGACGGGTAAAGGTTGCGAGTTGGAAAATCGTGGCTTATTGCAGCCGCAGAGCATTAGTTGGTTCTTCGGCGCCTTGTACTCACATGCCTGTCATGAAAAGTGGAGGGATGCCATGCTTCGATTTACGAAGATTGTTGACATGCCTATACAGCAGTTTGTTGTTTGCCAGGAAATTTTGCTCATACAATGTTGATGTTGGTTGTACACACTGACAAGTGCAGTGCAATGGTTGCGATGGGTCAAGAAATTGCCCCAAGTCTCTGAGTCGGGGTCAACCATGTAGGCAAGCTATGCTGCAACAATTTTAACCATGCGTTTTCGGGACGTGCTCCTTAGAATTGAATGCATTTTTGCGGAACGAAGGGGCTCAGTCGGTTGGATGACGCACTCCGCCACTTGTATTTGTTACTGAACGCTATTCTCTATTCTACTCCCGGGAAATACATTGGATTTATATTTTCCGCCTGTTGGACCTATGGAAACACTCAGTGTGCAGAGCTACTGCATTGCATATGATCAATCCATGCTTTTGACAGTAGGACTGCTACCTACACTTTTTCGTTTGTGTTTTTCTCTAACCCACCAGGCTACTTAACGGGGCTTGTAAGGCAGTGCTTCTTAACCCGAATAAAATCTTTGTTCATTGTTCAGTTCAGCAGTTGCTGGCAACATAACTGCACATTTGACCGCGTCAGAGACCTTTGGTCGGTATTTTTACCTTTTATTGTCTTCAGGATAAGTTTGATTGACTTATAAGCGGAACATAATTTAATGGTTAAGAAAAACCTTTGTTTCAGAAAAGCTGGAGAACAGCTGGTTTGTTTGTTTTGTCGGCAACGGTTCGGTTCTGACACAGAAGTTTTATCAGGTCGAGTGAACCAGTCGGGGATCGGTATAGCACTCATAGCGAACTGGGATGATAAGCACGTCGGATGGGATGTAGGCAGGCCAATCGCAGTACAGGTCAATACATGACTGCAAATAGTTCATTGAATGATCACAAGTAGTTTGCGTTACAAAGTTGCGCACGTAAACCCTGTTAGCAGTGGGTGCGGGGATGACTTGATGTTCATTCTCTGCCCTGCATCCGTCCGCCGGTGCTTCTCAGACTGGTCGAATTAAGATAGCTCGCCACATGCTCGAAAGGTCTGCCCCGTCCATTCTGTTCACTCAGCTTTTCGCCTTGCTAATCTCAACCGCATCAGCAGTCAGCCACCAGGGCGTTGATCGCAACCCATGTCTAACGATTTCGACGTTAGCCAAATCGATATTTTGAGCTGTATATATCAAGTGCATCTCTACTGCCGTAATCCTTAGTAGGGACATATATGCATGCTCGTTTCTCGGTGGCCGTTGTGCTTCTCTTGTGCTCTGCTATCCTTGTGCGTAGTTCGCTGGAATTTTGGTCTATATACACGTGTGCGCAATCTTTGCAACTAATTTTTTGGAGATAGTTTGTTGTCTTATCTTCGGAAAGCGGGTCTTCCAAATGTATAAGGGTAGGGCACAACATTTGGCCTTTCTGCAAAATTACCCCAATGTTTTCTCTATTTAGGACCTCCCGGAGGCCCCCGAAGTTTCACCCTTGTAAGGAATACCTACGGTCCAATTCCACTACGCAGTACGCCTTAGCTGAGGATTTTAAATTCGTTGCAACTGGCGTTTCACTAACTGCCTCGGATATCCACTACCAAACAAGTGGTTCATTGCTTCTTTCCGGGCGGTCTTCCTTTCTTCGTCCTCCCTGCATATGGTCCGGGAACTGTGAAACAGTGATGAGGCGTTTCCAGCATACATCGGTTTTGGGTGACCTGAACTATAGTGGAGTACACCACCTGTGTCCATCGGCTTACGATATATCGTTTTTTAGACTACCCCCGTGCCTGTGAACGAAGCAGTCAAGGAACTGCTATGTTCCATTGCTAGATTCCGACTCCACATTGAAATTCATGGTCTCCGCAGGAATGGTCAAGCGGCTTAGAAACTCGTCTTTCTTATCCCGTTTTATGATAACAAAAGTGTCATGCATGTAGCGCCACCAAATTTTCGGTGAGCTGCAACATGCAATCAGCACTATCCTTTCAAAATCCGTCACGTACGAATTAGCCAACACAGCGAATACTTATGATCCCATAGCAAGTCCCCGTTTCTGAACTTATACTCAGGATTAGAACATGAAGTAAGACATGTTGAGGCACAATTTCATTCCTTCTGTTCTTTTATCGCCCGTAAGTTTCGTTCCCTTTCCAACGTTATGGTCCCTAGTTAGACGGTGTTTCGCTATCTCTAAAGCGTCGCATATTTGCTCGGTGGTGAAGAGCGAGCTAACGTCGAAACTGATCATCATTTCATATGACTCAATCACAAGACCCGACACCTTTCACGCAGTCAAATGAACGTATTCGTTTGCCCTGTCAAGCTAGCCAAATCTTAAGCTAGTTCATGCGTCGGAGAACCTACGCCATCTACAATAGTTCGAATGGAGATATCGGGCTTACGGATATTCGATGAGCCCCATATTCTTGGTGGAAGAGATGGGTTCGGGTAGATATTGTACCATTTTCCTGGTCCAAGATGCTCCTTTACGTACCTTTGACAGTTTCCAACCACTGTTTTATTCCTATTCTTCACTGACATGACGGAATCATTGTCGATAACCCTATATGGTCTCGTCCCTAGGTGCTCCTCCATTTTTTCCAGATAATCTGAGGTGTTCATTATCACTGTGGCTTTGCCTTTATCAGCTTGTGTGATGACAATTTTTGGATCTTCATATAGAGCAGTTAATGTGACACGTTCCTCTGGCGCAAATTTCGGCTCCCCAGCTGCTAAAAATTTATATTTTTACATGCTTTGCAAGAATACGCATAGCCGTTGACGTGCATTACTTTGCTAAAGTAGTCTCAACACTAAGAATAACTTCTTGGGCTCATATCTTGGGTTTATTGATAGTAAATGTCAAACCCTGTTCCAAAAGACCACGCTCTATCGCACTCAACCCGTTACCTGAAGTAAATAAATAACTAAATAAACTGTCTATTCCTTGACCATGCAAGGCACAGTTCAAATGAGAGGCCTGATCAATCCGTACAACAAGATCGTATAAAATAATACTATTAATTACGTTACGATATCTCCCGCTAGATACAGGCCTGCTAGTTGAACCGATGGCTTTCCTAGTTACGGACATCAAATGGTGGAACTTAGGGATTTGTCTTTCTGCTGTGGTCCTCCCTTGAGTCGACTTAACAACCGAAGCCTTGTCACAGTGTGCCTGCGTTACGATTGTCTTCAACTCGGAGCTCAGTCGTTTTGCTAGGAGGCATACTTCATCCAGGCGTCGAGTCGTCAGCTAAAGCTATTGTTTCAAGAAGGCTTTACTCGCTTTGAAAGCTATTATGGCAGAAGTGTAAAAGTTGTCCGGTGGCTTGCCTACAAGCTTCTGGGGTGTGATGTTTTTGCGGCAACTGGTTTTGAACACGCGATGATTCTCCCAATCAGCTTCTCGGTCAGCCAATCAATGAACAGTGAACAATGAACAATGCTTTATCACGGGATAAAAGCAAGTGCTTGACACGTCCCGTAGGATGGTTGCGGTGAATATGATAAAATCGAAATATGTCTGGGTCATCTATCAAACGTCTGCCGAGAATAATAGTTTGATAATTAACATCAGTGTAAAATTAAAATAAATTTTTGAGCGTAAACGTTCAGAAAGACACTGAGGTGCAGTGATCGTTGAGGTAAGGAGTGAGAAAAGTAAAATATAGTCGCTCACTTAGGTCCATTTGATACATAATTCCTGTTGTAAAGCATGCTTGGCGTAAGCCACAATAGAGGAGTTTAGGTAACAAAATGTCGGGAGCTAAGAGCCACATCTAGTCGTTTTTTGAAAACGTCCACGGTAGGAAAGGATATAACTGAGTCTGGGAGTTCGTTCCAGGGTTGGCAAACCTGAAGGGAAAAGTAATTCCTTCGACACTCTAGACGGCTATATTGTTCCTTCAACTTTAAGCAGTTATCCCTGAGCTGCGTGTTGTGGCTAAGTTTCAGCAAACGGCGGCATACGTGGCTGGGGTCACTCAGTATCTGATATGCTAATATGAGATCGCAGCGCAGCCTTCGATAGCGTCCGCTGAAAATTCCCAGGAACCTCAGCCTTCGGTGGTAAGAGTGATAGCGCAGGCCCTTTACATTCTTTGTTGCAGTTCGTTGTGGTGCCTCTATCGCTTCTAGGCCACTCTTCAACCAAGGATGCCAAGCTTGGATAGCGTATTCAACATGCGGGCGCACGTAGGAATTGTTCATCATTGGGAAGATTGATGGGTCAAATCTCCCGAATGCTCTTCGCAGCCTGCCGACATGCTGGTTACCTCTTTTCGCAGCTACCTCAGCCTGTTTTGAACAGTTGAGGTCGCTCTATACGATCACACCAGGGTCACATTCCTGGGAGCTATTCTGCACTTCGTTTGCCCCAAGTAAATAGGTGCAATTATGTCTATGGCGTAATCGTACGACGCGACATTTGTCTACGTTGAACGGTAGATCGTTTTGAACTGACCAGTTCGACACTGTGTTAAGATCGCACTGGAGCCGTTCATGGTCGTCCGGTCCTCTGATCTTTCGCCATATCTTGATATCATCAGCGAAAGATAGGAAATCGGAAGTAATTAATCTTGCCAAATCGTTAATGAACACCAAGAATAGACGAGGTCAAAAACCGAGCCTTGTGGTACTCCACACGCCACATCGATTGCATGAGAACATGATTCTCCGACTCTCACCACTAGCCGTCGTTCTTGTAGAAAATTACCAATCCAACTCAGGATTGGGTTGCCAATGTCGTAATTCCGAAGCTTCTGAAGGAGAATGCGATGGTCTAAGCGATCAAACGCTTTTGAAAAGTCCAGGTAGATGACATCGACTCCTACTCCATTATCAACAGCTTCAGTCCAGCTATTACGTGCAATTAATAGGTTAGTATTACACGAATGCTTTTGACGAAAGCCATGTTGCTCTGAGGCTGTTAAATTGTGGCTTTCCAGGTACTGCATCAGCGCATCTGCCATGATTGATTCTATCACTTTGGATAGCACATGAAGTAGTGTTATTGGACGGTAGTTGGCAGGATCAGTGCAGCTACCCCCTTTATGAATAGAAGAGATGACCCCTCGCTTCCATACTGGTGGAATACGGTTCTCCTCTCGAAATCGCTGATAGAAAACAGCCACTGCTTCAACTAGATCACTAGCTACCGCCTGTAGAGCCTTTGGTCGGATGTTGTCAGCTCCTGGAGGACTGTGGATACGCAAGGATAACAACTTCTTCAACACAGCTTCCGCAGTGAAGGTGATGTTTTCTAAACCAGATGGTGGTGTATTAGAAATGAGGAGAATGTTTGGGCTCGTTACTTGTTAGAACGTGTGGAAGTAATGAGGCCGTAGGAGATCAGCTGCTTCCATTGCTGAGCACGTGCACCTATCAGCCGTGACTAGCGCTGGAACCCCTCGCTTTACCTTTCGAAGGCCGTTAACGTGCCTGTACGGGAGTTTGCGGTTAGTGCAGAATCACTTCATTAACTTCTGCTGATGAGTCGCCTTGTCTTCGCGGATCAGTTTCACACAGAAGTTACGATGTGTGACGTATGCAGTCCAGGGTTCGGCATTCAGGCAGTCCTGATGATCTCGCCATGCCAAATCCCTCCGGGACATACATTTACGTGTTCTGCTCCTCAGAAACGACTTACGCGTGTTTCTGGGTTGGAAGGACTTCTGTTCTGATGCGTGCGCTACCAGTGTGGTAAACGTCCTTTTAAATGTGTCCCAGGCCACATCTGGGGGGCATTCGGTTAAGAAAGTCCAAGATGTATCCTGAACAAGCTTAGACAACACATTGTAGTGTGCGACAGTCTGTACTTTATCCTCCTCCTTTTCAGGATATTCCGCATAGCATATATAGTCAAAGAGTAGAGTGACATGATCACTACGACCCAGTGGTGTGCTTGTAACTATCCCGCCAACCATGAGTTCTTCGTTAGTTAACACAAGATCGAGTATCGACCGCTTGTTGGCAGTTCGAAATCTGGTGGAAGAGGTTACGTGGTTGTAAAGAGGGTGGCTAGCAATAAGCTCTTGCAAGCAGGCTTTAAACTGCATACCGTCGGTTGCCGGCGTTTCTATGTCGTGCAGGTTAAAGTCTCCAGCGATAAGAATGTGGATGTAAGACTTGTTCAAAGCAAAACTGAAAAACGTGGTTCAGTTAAGAGTCTATTTCCGACGTAGAGTTTGGTGGGCGATAAATCACGGCTAGTAGACATGTGTCCTTGTTTCGCAACCATAGGCGGCACCAAAGCAAATCGGGAGCGAGGATGGCCGGGTGATCGATAACTTCACATCGGAGGTTTGTATTACAGTAAAGAATCACACCGCCACCCCTTCCGGTTCTATCGGTCCGAAGCAGCGACATACCAGGTAAATTGATCTCAGAATCGGTTATCTCACGGTTTAACCATGTCTCTGTGATCATGACGAGGTCCCGCGGTTGTGAGGCATGGAGTTCTCTAAGTTCGGCCAACTTGCTTAGAAGACCTTGGGCGTTTGCGAACATGCAAGATAGGGCTTTTGTTGTTAGGAGTTCATTGATAGATGATAAGTTTTTGTTAGTTTTTAAGCCGGCCGTTAGGTGGCCGGCCGAACAAATTCATTCGCCAAGTTTCGAAAGTGAGGTTCATAAAGGCACTCACCATCTTTACAAATGCTTGGAGCCAATCAAAAAGTCATAATTTCAGAAAGGTTTAAAAACAACCGGTTGCTATAAGTTGGGGCAACGTTTCGGTTTTGACAAAAAAAACCTTCGTCAGGCCGAGTGCACTAGTCGTGGATTGGTATAGCATCTTTGATTGTGTTCCAGCATTAACCAGCTACAACTGTTTGTTCTACCAGATTACCCTCTGTACTTCTATGTGGATGGATTCCAACACCGTGAATGCTGCCAACACTTGATCTAACATTGCCGGCGATGCTGTCATTGTGCGCTTCGGCTCCCTACTTCTCCGGATGTTGATATAATATAAACTAACCTGCATCTCCAACTCAAGCAATCCGGATTGGTCGTACAAAAAAGACATACTAAAGCAAACTAGTGCGTTTTAAGTTGAGAGCGGGAGCATCGAATAGACAATTAAGCAACACGAAGAATAGAACTATAATGATGGCACTTGTGGTCAGATTATTACTTTCGATGAACTTACTTTAAAGAACATTTTTTGTTCCTTACTAAATTTACTCACTAGTGTGGTGCTTAAGACCGTGGTACACAGGTTTATCTACCTAGTGCGATTGCGTTATGCCTTGGGGAGCTCCTTTAGACCAGTTGCGAACAACACGGTTGGTTGTAAAACAATCTGTGCTGTTGCTCTCTTTCGGTCTCACTCGAAGCGTTTGTGGCCCCAGTCAAGCGCAGCTGCGCGTCGTTCGATTGTTTGAGTGGGGCACCGAGATCTTACCTTGGAGCTCGTTTTGGTTGCAACGAGCGTAGTATCTGTGTGCCACAACTTTTCTTTCCCCTAGTTAGCAGCTTCCAAATGTGTCGTTTTATAGTTTTAGAAACACGGAATCTTTTACTGCGCTAGTAAACATATCCATGCCTTTGATCTGTCTACCGGAACCGCTATTTAGACTCCCATTAAAATTCTTCAAATAGCTGGCATGCTTCAGTTGAAGCAGTTGGACGCAAACCCTTAAAGCATCTTAGCGCATTGCTCAAGTGTAAAATCCATCACATCACTTCGGAGTCCAGTTTTATCTCGGCTGATGATAACCACCACATCACATTGTTTCATCATTTAGTTGAACATCGGGTGAACGGTACGTTTTGTTACTCCCGAATCCTACTGCCATCAATGCTGGGTTATTCTCGAAGTAGTTTACAGACAACTGTCCGCCTAGGAATATAATGTTTACACATCATACATTTAACGATCAGTTTCTCTTGAGCTATATCTATCTGTTTATTTAGAAGCATTATATTTGCGCATTTTAATCGCATCAGAATCAGGATGGCCACAGGTGCTGCGCGGCAAATGGTCGTCGCATTGTCTGGTTTTTACAATGGTGGCTGGTCTAAGAGGGAATTTGTCGCAAACTGGTGGCGACATGTGAACTCGAGACGTGAGGTGCGTATATCCGTATTATCACCTCCGAATGGAAAGCCTATATATATATATATATACATATATATATATATATATATATATATATATAAGGCTTTCCATTCGGAGGTGATAATACGAATATACGCACCTCACGTCTCGAGTTCACATGTCGTTTGCGACAATTTCCCTCTTAGACCAGCCACCATTGTAAAAACCAGACAATGTATATATATATATATATATATATATATATATATATATACATATATATAAACTTATGGTTTATATCCTTTGCACCACCAACCCAACACCTACTGTTGTATGAGCGCTATGCTTTCCTGGCCTGAATTTCTCTGTATAAGGGGACGTTGTGCTGTTGCTGATAGGACACGAATAAAAAGTAGAGTTTTGAGTCACGGGTGTGTACAAGCATCACTAGTGTGCGAAACACTGATAAATATGTTACTTACCTCTGTTTGGTTGCATTGCTAGTAACTTCTCCAAGGCTGTGCATTTGTGAAGTCAGTCTATTTCATTTTGCCCGGGTCGGTGAACGGAAGAACCCAAGTTTCGGACGACAGATTTGTATCGGCCATATTCCTGGAGTAGATTTAACCACGCTTATTGCTCACACTGAATCAATGAACAATTTTCGTTATCATTTTCGAAAGCAACTAGAAACCGGAACTTTTCGCTTGATCCACTTACTGGTATCCGTTCCATGAAAGCTTCCTGCAATCATTAAATACAGCAGGTGGTTGCGTTCAGGCATAGTTGGAGATCCAATTCTTAAACGACATCTGGCCATTCAGAAGGAGGATACGAAATTCAAAACCACTGTTTAAGCTTTATCACGGCATTGCCGTGGAATTTTAATTCAGGGACAAACATTCGAGTTAAAAAGGTTAATATTGACGGTGTTTCACTGCATGATTCAGGTGCAAAATGGTAGTATCATCAGAAAAGTTACTCTTCGCCTTCTTGTACGTAACAAGCAAGGTATGTAGCACCAACGAATTCGCGTTGCTAACCAACTTACCTCACGTGGCAATTTAGGGAAGAGTTATGCCACCGTATCTCTATGCATCAGTGGATTTATTTTATTTCAGCTTGTCGTTTAAAGTGATTGGCTGTTGCCTGATATCCCCGGTGTATCTGCGTTTGATGTGCATGTTTACAAGGTGCCTACCTTTCTATTACCCACTACCTCGTCCATACTGGCTGCAAGAGACAGTTGGTCATTGCTGGAGGGTACGAGTGCACGGTGTTTGTGGCCATACTAGACTCAAAGAGCAGTTCCATGCACTCAGTGTGGAGCGGACTACGGTCCAGCCACCGCCTTGTGTGCGTTTGATTACCCAAGTAGAGCATGCTTGTGATTGTTTTTGTAGGAGTGTAGGCCGACTCCGTTGATGAAACGTGGTTCCCATCCGCATGCCTCCCGGTCTTATTCCTTCGGGTTTACACTGGATATGGGGTGTGTGGTTAAGGCTGTGGATGGTGCAGCGCAAGCCACCCATGGTCCCTCTGTAGGCGCAGGCGTCCTGTGGCTGGCCACAGTGCCATGCAAATCCGAAACCGGATGCCGCCAACCATGTAGCACCAGCTCGCTGTTCTGTGTCGGTCGGTGCGATTGCATTTCACTTTTGATCAGGATATCAGCAGTAGGACGGTAAGTAGTACCGACGCTTCATTGCTGCGCAACCACCAACAGTCGCACGTGGGCAAAGGATGTACAATGAACAATGATATATAACGGGTAAGAAAGCAGGTGCTTGACATATCCCGTAGGGCGTATAGCGTGACAAAAAAGATAGCGAAGGGATAATGGAGTCTTCAGTTCGGGCGCTTATAGATGTAACTGCACTGTCGTATAAAGGGCGTTTGGAATGAGAATGTATGCACACAAAGCAACAGGGAGTGGTTATTGTTCACATCATAGACGGGAAAAATAAAAAAAGATAGCAAGGACAACGCTTACTCGTGTGCAACCATTTTAAGTGGACAGGATACAGAAATCCAGTTTATATAGTAGTAGCGTTTATCAAATTTCGTGCAAGGCGTTTGGCGTGACTCATTCTCGAGAAGGGTTATGGCACTATCTCCTGTCTGTTGTGCATTAGTGCCAGCATCTGGTGGTCATGAGCTATAGCACGTAGTGTAAATGTAACAGGGTATCGTCAAGGCGTTTTTTGAAAAGGGATAGGGTGGGTGCATTAATTACATGTTCCGAGAGAGCGTTCCAAGGCTGTGATATCCAAATGGAGAAATAGTTTCGCCGACATTCTAGGCGGCTGCACTGCGTGACTAACTTAAACTGGTGACCTTTTAGCGAGGTGTTTTGACTGAGTATTAGAAGGGAAGGGCATGGGTGGTTGATGTCTCTCAGGATTAGATAGACCATTATGAGATCGCCCCTTAGACGCCGATAACGTCTATTGTATATTTTGAGGGTCTTCAGCCTGAGTGGGTAGGGGAGGCCGGACAAACCTCTGACTCTCTTCGTTGCCCTACGTTGTGCAGTATCAGGCGCGGTGCGATGGTGCTTAAGCCGGGGTTGCCACGCTTGGATAGCGTATTCCGCGTGCGGTCTCACGTACGCACTAAGCATTTTTGGTAAGACTGAAGGGTCAAACTTCCCGAAGGCTCTACGAAGAAGGCCGAGGTACTGGTTCGCTTTCTTAGCTGCCTTTTCAGTCTGCCTCGAACAACCGAGGTCATCTTGAACTAACACACCGAGATCGCACTCATAAGAAGCCCGCTGTAGCAGTTGTGGTCCTAGGCGGTAGTTGTGCATACTCCTGTGCCGTATACTGAGAACTTTGCACGGTGACGTTGAAATGCAGCATGTTCTCCATGGACCATGTGTACGCTTTGTCCAGATCCTCCTGTAAGAATGTATGATCCTCCGCTGCAGCTATAGTGCGCCATACCTTTAGGTCATCAGCAACTAGCAAACAGTTAGAAGCTAGCATACTCACGAGATCATTTATGAAGACCAGGAACAGGCGGGGTCTAAGTACCGAGCCCTGAGGTACGTCGCACTGAACTTCGATGGATTCTGTTAGGTTGCTTCTAACCCTCAGATGCAGGTGACGTTACAGGAGTAAGTCTAATATCCGGCCCAGAACAGGATCACCGATTCCATATTTCTGGAGTTTGTGGAGGAGAATGCGATGGTCTATACGGTCGAATGCCTTTGAGAAATCCAAGTAGGCCGCGTCGATTCCAACACCAGCGTCCACAGATTCCGTCCAGCTTGCACGAGCAATCAAAAGATTAGTTGTACAGGATGATTTTGGCGAAGTCTATGCTGTTCCAGAACGGGAATTTGGTTGTTCTCCAGGTACCCCATTAAAGCCTCAGCTACAATGGACTCCATAACCTTGGAGATTACAGGCAGCAGTGTTATCGCGCGATAGTTTGCTGGTTCAGCACGGCTACCACCTTTGTAGATAGGCGTGATGATTCCGTGCTTCCACATCGTGGGGACGTGCCTCACGTTCAGACATCGTTGAAAGAAAATTTCTAATGGTTCTGCCAGACTCATGGCAGCAACTTTCAACGCCTTCGGTCGAATGCCGTCCGTACCCGGGGAGCTGAACTCGAGCAGCGACATCAGCCTCTTCAGTACAGCTGCGGAGGTAAACGATATGTGATTAAGCCCTGATGGCGGCGTTATCTGCTTAGGCTGGATGTATGGTGATTGCGCGCTTTGGAAGGTATGCTCAAACTGTTGTCCAAGAACGTTGGCCGCATCTTGTGCGGTTTGGGCTAATCCGCATGCTGTGTGCAGAGCAGGAATACAGCGCTTAACACGGCGCAAATTGTTTACTTGTCCGTATAGCAGTTTGGGATTGGAGCAAAACTTTTCCACTAGACCTTGTTGGTTCTTAACTTTATCCTCCCGAACGAGTTTGACACAGTGGTTCCTTTGTATTGTGTACATATCCCAGGTATAGTCGTTCGGAGAGGCTATATAGGTGTGTCATGCCAAGTATCTTAATGCCATGCACTTACGTGTCCTGCTCCTTACGAAAGACTTCATCCTTCTAGGTCGGTAGAGTTTGTCTTCAGATGTCCTTGCCAAGAGCTTGGTAAATATGTTGACGAATTCACCGCAGGCCACCTCAAGGTTTCATACAACTAAGAAGGACCAGCTTGTTGCATCAATTAGGTCGGACAGGTCTTCGTAGTTGGTTACGACACGATATTCCTCGGGATGCTCTATAGGATAACCCGCGTAGCACATGTAATGAAACAATAGCGTCGCATGATCACTGCGGCCCAAAGGAGTATCGGTTATTACTCTCTCGACCATTAATTCTTCATTGGTGAATATTCGGTCCAAACTGGATGGCCTGTCAGTTCCCCTGTATCTGTTGGGCGTAGTGACGTGGCCATAAAGAGGGTAATCTGAAAGTAGATCTTGCAAATATGCTTTGAATTGCTCTCCTGGTGTGGCCTGGGATTCGAGGGCATGTAAGCAGAAGTCACCGGTGACTGGAATGTGATTGTACTTCCTCTTTATCACTTGCCTCAACGCAGCCATCAAATTGCAGTCCATCTCAGGAGTAGACGATGGTGGGCGGTAAACAACAACCAATAGGCCAAGGTCGTTCCCTCTTAGCCGGAAATTACACCAAATGGCGTCAGGTACCACGGTTTCCGTATCGTTTACGCGTTCGCATTGCATGTTGTTACAAAAGTAGAGGGCTTCTCCACCACCTTTTCTGGTTCGATCCTTCCGGACAAAGGACATGCCCGTTAGTGCAATTTCAGCATTGGTTATCTCGCAGTGCAACCACGTTTCGGTGACAGCGAGGAGGTCCCAAGCTGCAGACGCGTGTCGAAGTCTTAATTCTGCTAATTTGCTGAGTATACCTTGGGCATTTTTGTACATGCATGAGAGCTTCTCGGAGACCAAAGTGTATTAGACTGGATGGATGAAGCAAACGAGTTTACGCCGACCATTAAAGAGTCGGTCAATAATCATTTTTTGGATGGGTTGCATACTCTCGAAGATGTGATATAGCGCCGCGCACTATCCACTGACTTACACGTTACTGCCGTGCAGAGGACAGGGTAGCCCCCTCACCAAGCGACGAGCTTACCAAACTTAAGCCGCCAATTAACTTATGGCATTATAAGCGAAAGGATGAAACGCGCGTACAGTGCTTTTCCGGGCGTGTGGCGGCTGCCTGAGTGAGCCTAGATGTGACGAAATTATAACATCCCCACCACAAGAAGCAAAGCAGCAGCAACAGAAAGCAGGCAAGTAAACCAGTTAACTGAGGAAGTAAAAACCATCCTCTTTATCTTAAGAATCCGATGCATGACCATGATAGGCCTGCGTTGAAACATTAGTTCGCAGTCGACCTGGTGAAAGGTGGGTCTTCTGCATGTGTGGCACATTTTGGCCTACGAGAATCGCACTAGAGAAATTCATAAAGTCTGTATGCGACATGCTTGTGGATCAGTTGACGCCTACTAAATCATTGGTTTTATTTAACCAAGCTTGGCATCATCGAACCGAAAATTTTGTGTTCTAATAAAATTAATAAAATTCAGAATCTTTGTACATTGTATTGCTAAGTGATGAGCTGGCTACCACCTTGTGTATATGCCATGACTGCAATAAAATATGCTATAGGCTCATCTTAACTGGTTTTCGGCATAGCTGTTTGTGCATTCTTAAGCAGCTTTGGAGCAGGTGAGGTAAAATGACCACTGGTGGGCATCTTACCACCCAGAGATAGATAAAGAGATAATAAATAAACATGCGGAACTTGCCCCATAAGCGGAAGTGATCATTTGGATAGTGGATTGGTTTCATGGTTTGTGTGACGAAAATTAATAATAGTACATTTTAAGTATGGTTCTTGGCCGATAAACTGAACAAAACGCGCACGCGTAATATGGAGCCGATTTACTATAAGCTTCCTGCGTTACAGTGGCTAGAAAAGGCGGTAAGAAAACCAATGAAATAAGGAAAGTTAGACAACTTGATCGGCACCCAATCATGTGAGTGCCTGTGTCTACGAATCGATTCTCAAATGCATACGTGGCACCCCTCTGTGCCCTGGGCAAGACTGCAGACTCCGGGTTGATAGCGATCAATTGGCTTAGGCGTGCGTTTTAAGATTCTTAATAGTTATTGTCTCACTCCTGTTTGCCGTTCCTAGTTTTGTGAAACGGATTCTCCGTCCGTTTTTGGTCAGTAGCAGTCTCTTTTTGATCCCGCGCACGTGGTTCTTTTGAGCGTGGCCGGATATGGTCAAAATGGCGGCGCACCAAATGCCGTCCTCCAGCTGTAGTTCCACTTGGTTACTCGTTAAGGACATGAGTGCAACAGGTTGCCGAATTGTTTCATGAGACAGTCATGTGTATACCGGATCAAAATCATTAAGACACCTTTTCTCTGACATCTTTTCATCCCCACATATTTTCTCCCGATTTTTCCCATTCTCCTTCGAAGGTTTGGTTAAAGTAGCTGCACTCTCGTTCTTAGCGATCGATCAAATGTTAATTCCGCAGGTGACTTCCCTGCCGACTCAGTCGGTGTCGTGTGATAACAGAACAGGAGAAGATCAAACTTAGTTTGTAGAGTTCCATGAGTCTGCTTGAAGAGACCTTGCTTGACAGTCTGGACTGCACGTTCTGTCATTCCATTCCACGCGGTGCAGACTCAATGTGCCGTATTTCATTGTTACTCAAGAACTGCTGAAACTCTTCACCGCTAAATGGGATTCCGTTGTCGGTGCATACCGTCTCTAGGATAAGGAACAACTTCCAAGCAACCTCCTCGCGGTGCCAGCTGGATTGCTCGGGTTCATCCCGTTCCAGCAAATGGTTCTGTGGCAGTGTTCCAGGACGTGGTGGGCTTCAGCGTGGCAAACGTTCGCTCCATAACAAGTCACAGATATCTGTCTAACAACACTGCGACGTAGCCGATGTGACTCGCCAATACATAAAGTCACTGCTACTTGCCTTTTCGGAGGATCTTACAAGGGTCACGTTGGTCATCCAATTCGATGTCTTTCTTTGATCTTTCTTCGATGGAGAATCCGAACAACAAAACCCCAAATTGATTCACAGTAACAAACTCACACAACATGGTTACTTAAACATGCCCACAAACAACTAACTTGGTTGACGACATTGGGTTTCGGATTTACCTGTCACTGTGGCCAGCCACAGGACGCCTGCGCCTCCAGGGGGACCATAGATGGCTTGCGTTGTACCACTCACAGCTCCAAGCATACACCCCATATCCAGTGTAAACCAGAAGTAATAAGAACCGGTGGCATGTGGATGGGAACCACGTTTCATCATCGGAGCCGGCCCACAATTCCTCACAGGCCAAGACCAGCATGCAGTATTTGGGGATCGTTCGCACACAAGGCGGTGGCCGGTCCGTAGTCCGCTCCACACTGAGTGCATAGAAGCCCAAGTCGAGCCTAGCAAGGCCACAAGGATCGTGCACCCCATTCCCAACAGCAACGACCAACTATCTTGTGGAGACAGTATGGACGAGGTAGTGGGTACTAGACAGGTAGGCACCACGACAACATGCACGTCAAGCGCAGCTACACCAGGGATATCAAGAAACAACCAATCACTTGAAAGGGCGATACCAAATAAAATAAATGGAATAAAAGATACCGCTACGGCGACATAACACTTCAATAAATGAGTATATGAAATAAATTATTTACGAGCAAATTCGCAAAATGTTCGAGAAGTTAAATATATGGTAGGAAAATGCCACAAACGCGAAAATGGTATAAAGATATCTAAGGTAGTTTTAGAGATGTGTGCAAGTTTATAGAAGACTGTGCATGTATACATTGGTCTGAGATAACGAGCATTATGAGAAAATAGCAAATCCACCACCAGAAATGAAGAGGCTCAGCGTGCAAACTCGCGGTTAGTAAATCGAATGCAGTGTACCTAAAAAAACGCTGCGCCCATTCTGACGACGTTCTCTGCATAAGCCATCGTCGATTAAGTGTTGGCACCGAGTGGTCTCGCTCACGCCTCTCGAGGCCTGCCTGACTCGGGTGCTCACACCATAAGCCCGATATCGATGTAGTGAAACCCATCAATGTCTGTCGCTTCCGCATTTGCTTCCGCATTTGTCGCCTCCGCAATTCCTTTCTGCCTGCACGATGGCTTTCCCTTGCACCTCGGCAACGGCTCTCGTGATTAGGTCGCGCCATGCACGCCGATCAAGTATCTTCTATTTCAACGACCTGCAATCAGAATTAGAACGTGAGAGCCTCACTTTGATCTTGTCTTGGTAACGATTCTTCGGGTTCCTCACTTGAGGCTTCCCCAAACTCAGTTGACAATTTAATAGCTGCTGCGGTATCCGCGTCGAATCCATAAGCCACACATGACAGAGCGACATCAGGTGTCGCAGAAAACGTATGCGGTCTACTGCGTACATACTACTACGACGCAACACTTCCGTGTCAGCCACTCTGTCGCGCCAACCGATGCGCAAAATCCGTCGCAAACGCTGCTGATGGAACCGCTCGAGATATCGCACATCTCGCCGGTACATGATCCACGTTTCACTGCCGTATAGAAGAACGGACAGCACCATGGATGTGTACATCATCAGCTTCGTGCCAACGGTAAGTTGATGGTTGTTCCACAAACGGTACTTTAGCTTCTCGTACGCAGTTGCTGCCTTCGAGACGTGGATACGCAGCTCACTATGTATCAGCTGATCTGTCGACATCCCACTCGCAAGGTAACAGAAGCGGGAGGTGATTTCCAGTACTTCAGGACCAATGCTGATTGGCGGCAATATTGAAGATTGCACCTCCGGTGAAGGCTGAAAGAGACAGACAGTTTTGCTTGTGTTGATGGTGCGCCCGAAGTTGGCCGTTGTCGAAGTCAGAGCACTAGTCATGTGCTGCAACTCATCAGCGCTGTGTGCAAACAATGCATAGTCGTCAACAAACAGCAACATACGGATAGTTGTCTCACAGACTAGAGTTCTCGCATCTAAACGACGGATGTTCAGCAACCCACCATAAATACAGTGCTTCACAGGAACCCAGTAAGTACAAACCGCAGCAAAAGCAGAAGACATCATTGCATGAAGATATATATTAAACAGGGCAGGAGCTAAGACACAGCCTTGCTTCACACCAGAGCTAACTGCGAAGTCAACCGAGGTCTCTCCACTCAGCTGCACCCTCGCTCGCATACCACTGCGCAGACATCAATTAAAGTTAACAACTTAGGCGGGCAACCAAACCTACCCAACATCAGCCACGATGCCTCGTGGTTCACCGTATCAAACGCCCTGCTGAAATCAACAAAAAGCGAGTACAATGGCTGGTGTCGTTCTCTGCACTTCTCTTGCAACTGACGAGCCGCAAACACCATATCTATAGTGCTGCGACCCGAACGGAATCCACAATGCTCCTCCGCCACGTTCGGTTCCACAACCTAAATGACGAGGCGGTTGAGCAGGATTCGGGCAATCACCTTGCCCACACAACTCAGCAAGTTGATGCCACGATAATTCGTGCAACATTGCTTGCTCCCTTTGTCCTTGTACAGTGGTAGCACAAGGGCATCCTTCGGCTCAGGATGCAACTCCTCCTCAATCCACATGCGCTGCACCACTTGGTGCAGCGCAGTCAACAACGCGGTTCCGCCGTTTTTCAGTACTTCAGGCGGGATCGCGTGGGCCCCAACACACTTGTCGTTTCGCAGCTTAGCATGTGCTCTCTGCGCCTCATCCAGTGTCGGCGTCTCTGCCAGATTAATCTACATATCCTTCTGCTTGAGCAGTTCATTGTAGGCCAGTCTATCACTGAACGGTTGTTCAAAATACAGTCGAAGTGTTTCTGCTAGATCTGCATTATGTTTGCAGTCTGTGTGCAGGTAGCGCCTGAACTACCATTGATCCGCGTCCTCAGCGGTTCCAATCTCGGTCCATACACCGCCTTTAAGGAGTCAAACCATTCCTTGTTTTGGCGGCTTTCGGCGTAGCATTCCACCTGCTTCGCCTTCTCTAACCAACATTAATTTTTAATGCGAAGGAACTCTAGGGTCAGTCGCCATCGAAGTTTGCGAAACTGACTCTTCTTCCCCAAGTCACTGGGGTCTGCAACATGTGTAGCAAATGGTGCATTCTTCTCCGACACCAATGCGACAATCGTCGCATTGTTCTCCACAAATCTATCAGGACGCTTACAGTTTTCGCGCCAAAGGATCTCCTAAGCAGCAGCTGTCACATGGTCGCGAATGTGGTGCCACAGGTCGCCTACTGTGACTATGCAGTCCACATCACACAGGCGTGTAGCCATCGCCTTCCCCAGCTCAGTACGTTTCGCCACACTATCGAGGGAGAGAAAGTTAAATTTACGCCGATTCACGGCGAGAGTGCAATAGATGGATTTACCGAAATATTTGTACAGTTTGGTCAACACCAATTTGTGATCAGTGCCACCCTCACTCCAAGCGATACACGTATCAAACACACTTCACGCATATCACGCTAGCGTACGACGAAATAAACCAACAGGTGAGCGTGACCAAACCGTGAGTGTGTCCAAGTTGCTATAGCACTCTCACTCATTGCAAACCGAGTGTTCGTGATCGTCAGGCCGTGAGCGGCACACAGCAGGATCAGCCTACCACCGTTCGAATTCGCTGAACCAATGCCATACTAACCAATGAAATCTATCCACACCGATGCATCACTTTCTACTAGTACGTTGAACTTACATAGAAGAAGTAGTCGGTCGCTTCTCGATACCGACGGTGTCACGGAGGATAGCTGAGCGTAGAATTGATCACGCGTGTCATCAGGATAACACATGGTAGGACCGTAAGTGCTTATTAAAGTGGCAGACTCACCTCTCCCGAATCGTAGGCGCACAGTCATCAGTCGCGCGCTGATGCCCGTTGGTTCACCCACCAGATGGCCATGAAGGCGATCGGATATTGCAAATCCGATTCCATGAACACGTGACGCTGAGACGGCGTTGCCAGCGGCGTTGTAGTCAGCACTTGCTTCATGCAACTTACCTTGCTCAACGAGCCGAGTTTTACTGAGGGCCGCAATATCGATGTGGTAATGCGCCAGATTCATCGCCACCAGTGCAGTGCGTCGCTCGGGGCGCTCACTGGAGTTCCGGTCCATTAGTTTGCTTGCAACCAATAACGAGAGGATAAGCCGGGTGCAGTCAGTTCAATAACCCCGTTAGGGTCATTAATCCTAGTTTCGGACACACAACACACATCCATACCCAGTGTGTCCAAGGTGAGTGCGAGTGCAGTCTGCTGACCTGTTTGTCTTAGAGTGCGAACGTTGAATGTCGCCATGGAAACGGGACAGCGTGGCCTTATAAGGAACTTTTGCCGATAGGCGTCCGATAGGTGCTGTGGGATGGTGGCTGCAGGCGGTACTACTCCAGTAGCACTTCGGTTGCTGTCAATTAAGCTGGGAATTATAGAAAAGAAGGTTAGTAATAGGGGCCGGGATGGGAGTAAGAGAAAAAGGTGGAAAAGAAAGAAGGGAGGCGCCAGCAGTAGCATGCTTTCGCTTATCCGCCCTGCTGAATGCAGCAGATAAGGCGACCCTTGATAATCTGCGCGACGGCCGATGCAGGATGAAGTTTATGTTTGAAGAAAATGTCATGGTTGTATGTGGGCTGAGATACTGCCAGGGCGCCCAGACCTAGACAGGAGGACGATTAGGGTCCTCATCCAAAGCCTTTGGCTCAAAAGCCTGTCCGCAAGGCAGCGGGAGGTGGCAATGATTTAGTTTTACAGAAATGGACGCCATCCCATTTCAAACCCTCAGCCTGGAGGACCAGGAGACTGAGTTTGTCTGACCTCTCACCATTGACCAACCTGGTAGTAGTAGCTCTCAAGGTGCCCTGAGGCATCACCCAGTATAGCTCAATGGGTCAATGAGGTACGCAAACCGTCGCACCACGTTAAGGTCCAGCCTCGTTGCGCTGCCCTATTAGCTTAGACTGAAATTTCTAAGGATGCACAGCAGTCGATATCGGCGTTTGCGGAGGTTTCTCGTAATAGTGTACCAGGTTCTGAAGAACCCAAACAACATTTGCCGTCCGCTGCTAGATCTGAACCACAACAGTAAACTAACACGTCATCCTCTGAAAAGGACAAGACAGTAGTGACGGATAGAATGGTGTAGAAATTTCTTTTCTTTCCGCGGGAGCCCACCTTGGAATGCCCTCTCTAATTATGTCGGCACTGTTCCCAATTTGACGATATTTAAAAATGAGCTGACGATGTGTTGTCTCATTTGCATTTAATTGTATAACTCGTTAGCCAAGGGGTTACAAAACGCAATCAAACGGTGTCTTACTAAACTCCCAACCAATGGATTTATACTTTAATACGCGAACAAGTTTGCTATTCTACATACGTCTATGGTGAGTCCAGCAAAACATTTTTCACTTTATCATGCAATTATATTTTCACAATAATTTCCATCCCACGGAACTTGTTAAGCCTTGCTTTTTTACCCGTTATCCATCATTGTTCGCTTGTGTGAAAGTTCACTGCTGAATCCATTGTGGCAACTGTTGGGCGTTTAAGCTGCCAACAATTATGTGTCGATTGAACAATGGAGCGGTGTTATATTGTGGGTAAAACGTCCTCGAAGCTTGGTGCAGATTTTCAATAGTACACTGTGTGCTTTCCTAATAACTGTTTGTGCGGCCTTGTTTGAGGTCCATCGTCCCGATTGTCTGAATAAAATCGATGGAGGCTGTGTAAGTACTGGTTTGCCTTATTTATTTATTTTTTGGTTTAGTCATAGTAAATGAAGGCCTACGTTTGCTGGTGCCTTTGGTAGTAGCCATGTACCAACCAGCACCCGTGTCGAGGTACTTCGAAAATTTCGAAACTGTTTGGAGTGTGGAAGAGTACCTGGCAGGGCATACCTCATTTAGGCTGGCGGTGGTTTCTTCAAGCAGATTTAAGCCACGAACACCATTGACTTGCGAAACCCCAGGTGACGCAATTTTGACGAACTGCACAGTCGTATTCCTCAGTTTTGAAGCACAGACTATTTCGGTGGTGACTGCATGCAGAATGTAGATGTAAAGTCCACATCTGAAATATCTAAGAACGTGCATCAACTCGGTAACTTAAGAGCAAAAGCCAGCCAACAACATTCAACATATCCTGAATCCAGTATCCTAGGGACTGACATCACACTCAGCTGATTAATAACTAGGTAACAAATAGATCTGCAAAATTCGGGTGACACCCATCTTCATTGCGGTCCACTTCGATCACATAAGTACCCACATTTTGTAACCTATTGCACCTGCTATGCGTTTGCCATCTAACGCATTGAAAAATTTCCCCTTCCCAATGCGCAACTATCTCTAAAGTTATTCTATTATTGTCAACTTGTATGTATCCCAGTAAACGTGTGCACTACACTGACGTCCTCCTTGTCCGCCTTCCGTACATCGCTGAATTCATGGTTTGGAGTAATGCTAATGAAGTTTTAAAACTTCTCAAGAAAGCGATTGTGCTTACCTAAATGTTAGCGTGTTGGCTGATCGAAATTAATTTCTTCTGATGACGTTCATAATCTTTCGCCATCTAATTGGTGAATATTCCACTGTTCATTCGGATAGAAGCCACTTTGTTTGCATTGACAAAACTCTATAAGTAACCTGACCTATAAAACCACGGTTTATCAATGTGAAGCAGTCCGTTTATTCTACCGTACCCTGAGAATTAAACGTCGTGCGAATTTCGGAAGCACTTCCTGAATTACTCTTGTAATCTTGTAAAGTCTGGTAGGAAATCAGCTTTGAATTTCAATAACACTGCTCCATCCAGCTGACGTTGGGTTCGTGGCTTGGAGTTTCATTCACAGGTTCTGAACTCCTGGGTCCATGATTTAGGAAGCTTCGTCTGTTTGAAAGTGTGAATTAACCTCACTGTGTCTACATCAGAGTTTGTTACGTTTATGTGATTTACGTCCAACAGGGGTCACCTCTCCCCTCTGATGAGCCAGTGAATGGAAGGACGGGCCAAATCGTACTGCAAACGCCTCACCACTTATACGTCTCCAGAGTACACGCATCACGCGAATTGGGACAATACATAAGCTTCACACGATGCAAAATAATATCGGCCATCCAGCAGACGTTACTCTATTCTTGCAGCAGTCTGCCTTAGTGGACTAACACAAACATCAGAATGAGCAAAGTCTCAATCTGGAAGTGAAGAAAACCTTGAACGAGCGTCATAAATTCGGAGTTGGTTGACGCCTAGAGAGGCAATCCAACGCAGCTCTGTCGACCACATCACCATACAAGATGGAACTTAAATAGTTCATGCAGAAGACATATGCGCCGCTCTCAGTGCATACTTTGCTGAATCCATGCTAGCCGGATCCACCCGAAACTGTTAGTCGCCTTGCACACAAACAAACAAACATTCAATAGGGATTTTACCACTGCAGAAATAACGACTGGATGGTTGCGATTACATTCTGGGTGCTTAAGTATGTATAAGGGACCTATTGCTACTGATGTTTCGTGTACAAAACCTGGAGCCAAATATACCACACCAACTGCAAATCCAGTTTAGTTATACCACAAAACATAGCAGATAGTCATGCTAAACATGCACATTACTGATGCGTTTGAAGCTGGAAAATGTAGGGCGAAAAGCCCTGAAGATTAGGTAATTAGGTGATGGCTTACCAGTTTTAAAGCAATACAAACACACGGCCAGCTGTGATATGGAGTTGCGGGTTAAATATCTGGAGGTAGTGCATTCATGGAGACGGACCATCGGTTGGCCGTTTTTACATAAGTTCAACATTTGGATTTATCTGCGTTTATTTTCATTAGCAATGTCTCAGACTTATTGAAAGATACAACCGATCACTTGGTCTTCACAACCGAGTTTGTGAATTGATCAGATAAACTTAAATATGTCACTTGTTCTACTCGATTTCTCTGTACATATTGATCAAGCTACTCATGAAACTGTGCCTTGCACTGTCAAAAATTGTTTTCATTTATATATGTGGGGATAACACAGCTCTTCATACTCGTACCCCGCGTCTTGTTGAAAATCGAGCTGGTGTGCGTCCCTCTTCCGATCCCGGCTGCCGAAGAAAATATGTATATGACCACTACCAGCACAATTTTTAGATGCTTTGAATTCTTGCGAGTAGCATTCGGATTGTGCAATGCAGTGCAGATATTCAATGGCCCATAAACGCGGTAGTACGTGAACTCAACATCACCCATCCACACATCGACGATCCCTTGGTAACAAATTTATCGGAAGAGGAATTCTTAATGCACCTGAAGCTGTTTTTCGAAAGACTGAAATCGCACCACTGCAATGAAAATCCCGACAAGTACGTTTTCATACATCCGCGCAGCGTTTCTCGGACGACAACTCGATTCCGAGGACATCCGAATTATGCTAGATGGAGTGCAAGCAATCCGTGATATTCCTCGCTTAAATATGTTAGCGGCAATTCGACGTTTCAAAGACATAAGCAATTACTATCGCCGATAATTGTCACGCTGACGAGTTGATGCAACTGCTCACGTACCTACTGCGTAGACACCTGAAGCATATAATTCTGTGAACCCAGCAAAGAAGCAGCAGCTTTGTGGTCATGCTTCGTCACTTAGAATCAAGGGCTCCGACCAGATGCCTCGGAAAACCAGTTAGCAGTATCCTGCAGCAGTTATCCAAAGGAAACTGGCAAACGCTAGATTTCTCACTACGACACCGGATACCTAAAAAGAAATACGGAACATTCGGCCGCAATTTCCTAGGGAGGTACTTTGCCTTTGGTCAAATTCGATACGTCATGAAAGGTAGACAATTTCCAATTTTCATGGATTTGAAAACGGAACTCTAAACCTTGTGCATCCCGTTTACGCAACAATGATTACATGCAATCCGTCATTTGGCTTTCGTCTCCTAGTTTTCGCCGGACGCACAACAAGTGTCTGACAATTATAAGGTTAAGACGGACAACAACCACTACACACTTGCCTTCAAACCCACATTTTCACTAAGTCGGATACTACCGACAACCTCAAGATCGGATACTGCAAAGAAGATGTAACAAGCACATTCGTGCCTGTGAGTGCATCAGTCGTGTTGACAGAAGTACGTAAACTGTGGAGAGGAACTTTCATGTGTGCCAAGTGGAAATGGATGGTACATACCAAATAGAGAAAGATAGAGAAAATCAAGGCAGATGGACACAAGGTATGTTGGAAAAACTAAGAGGATTAAAGAGCGAATCAAACAGAGCGAGGAGAAACGTAGCATGCACCTCCGCAACAGAAGGTGCAATAGATATTAACCCAGTATGAAAAATGCAGAGTCGGAAGGTGGAAAGAGCAGTTGAATTCGTGTTTTGAAATACTGAAAGAATACAAGTTTCAGGATTAGTACAGAACCCAACTAAGGATCGATCGACATTCCACAAGAGTTAGATTGAAAATCCAGCGCAGTACTGCAGAGAAAGAAATATGTATACCAGTCTAACAGAGTACGTGAGATGCATTGGGACAAATGACAGACAGCGGGTGACAGCGGCTAGAAAATCGATGCACTTTCAAGCACACACTCAACTATGTGATTTTATTTCCTAGAAATAAATGTGTAAAATTACTGACCACATACTGGGCCTCGGTAAGCTATACGGTTGTACAGTTGTTCCCCAAATTGAACACTCGGCTGAAAACATTCCGTCACCATATAAAATAACATCACCCCTGAATAGTTGTCAGTAGTTTGTGCACTTACAAGATACTGGAGAAATCTGTTCAGACAGTGGACGTAACCATACAAACTACTGAATAATATGCGAGGAGGATGCCATCAGTAACGGTGACGAAATGTCTACAACCAAGTCATCCAATTTGGAGAATAATTTGATCACGGATACTCGAAGATCTTCCGTCGGCAGCGAACTTGAAACTGGGTTCGAGAAGGATGGAAGCTGAGTGCCTTCATCAAGTAGAGATTCGGGGGAGTCTCGTGATCACCGCCCGGGTTGCGATACCATATGGCCTACTAAGTTCCCGCCATTTTCTGCATGTATTATGGGCAGTTGTGCAATTTTGTCCGTCATGTGGACGTGCGGCTTTCAAGAGCCCTATGTGTAGCTTTGTGGTGGGATAAGATAAATGACCTGTAAAATAACAGAAAACGTTGCGTGCCGAAGGTTTCGCTCGCGATTTGTCTGGTGTATACTCCAGGAAAATGCCCATACTAAAGCGGGCAATTCTCTGGGAAACTTATGGGAGTAAGCATCAACGAATGAACAAAACAGAACGCTTCATTAAATAACGTTGATTTAAATGTTCCTTGCGTCAACCACAATGGAGTGCGAAGACCGAAATGCCAATGATAACCAAAACAAGTACAAGTGCTGCGGCTGATCCCATATACCATATTCTGATAATATGAAAGTTGTGTTTCCGTCGAGGCTGCTGTAATGTGCACAGCCAGTATCAATTCGCTTAGTGTTGGGCATTTAAACCATGCGGCGTCAAATATCGGAACTCCTATCATGTCAGTCGGTCTGGATAACAGTGCCACAGCAACAAATAAAATACTCCGAGATCAGAAAAGCTGAAATCGAAATCTTTCGATTGCAGATAAGTCGAACTTTAGCCATTGTTTGCATGTGGAATACGAGACGGAGCCATCACAAACTGCACAACAAGAAGATGAAAGATACACCGGTTGTGGGAAATTCTGAGGACTTCCAGTGGTTGAACGGGCATCCGCTAACTAGATGGCTTATCCCGGTGCGGATCAATGCAGTCAACTAGAGGGTTAGATTACGTGACGTTGGACAGATTCAGCCGTACAATTTTGCCTTGATCGCACAATTGTCGGAAGCCAGATTGTGTTCCGCACGGCCCACGTTTGACCAACGAATTCCGGGCCAACTACTGCGCAATCACCCGCAAGTACAATCGGACAAACGCATGCGAAACACGGTGCATTGCTAATGAATATAGATGCGGTATTTAACGTTCTTTTCTGCCTATTGGTGGATGATCGATTACCTCAGAGAATTTCGGCAACTTCACGATCGGTAATCAACTATAGTATTGAGGAAAAACCCAGCCTAAGTGGAAAAAATTGCTGCTAAGAGTCAATAACCGATTCGTTTGGAGCAGTCTGTCGTAGCATTCGTCATGTGCCAACTGCATTCGAAATGGAGTAACCCGAAACTTGTGTAATTTATTGCAGTGAATTAGCGGGGCGTATGAGAGGCAATAATATTATCAGTGATCAAACACCTTGAACATATAGTTGGTGGATGCGTTGGTCGGAAATGGAACGCACCCGCACCGACCAACAGCAGTGAGCTGGTGCTTGATGCGAAGGTTGTGAAGTTCATGAAAGCTCTGAGTAATCCTTTACTGTGACCTAAAAATTCTCCACCTGATTCAGGCAATCAAAACCCGTGTTAGAATTTTGTTAAATGGTATAGTTCCATGACAATGTCATAACAAAGAGACGATGGAAGTTTGCATTTCGCATCGACATTCTGAACGACCAAGTGACAGTGTACAACCAGATGTTGGAGTATACCAGAACGGAAATACTTGTCGTATCCAATGATTGCCTAAATAATCTGTGATGCGGCCACCAGCTTGTGGCGACGACGAAATACCTAGTTTCGATTTACATTCAAATGTGGTAAAGAAAGTTGTCCACTGCTTCAACTTAAACTGTAATTGCATCTAAATCAAGTTAGATAGATATGGTAGATACAAATCGGTTGTCCACAACTTGTATTCGTGGATCCATGCGAGCCGAATCGCAATGAATCCACAAAAGCATGGCTTTCGGATCATCATTTATGATACATGGTAACGGTGGTAGATGACATTTGTCCCACTATTGCGCACGCGGAACGCGTGTATGCAGACGCGTGATAGCAACGCTGTAGTTGGCATTTGGATCCTAGCAGTAACCGCACAACGTCCCCTGTGCAAGTGAAGTCAGACCAGAAAAGCACAGCGTGCATACAACATTTGGTGTTGGATTGGCAGTGCAAACGGTCTATAACGTGAGTATATATATAAGTTGGCTTTATATTCTGGGGGTGAAAATACGCATATACGCACGTCGTGTCTCGGGTTCACATGGTCCCAATCGCTGTAGGACATTTGTTTCGCGGGTCAATCTCACTTACACAAACCAGATTATGTGACGACAATTTGCAGTGCATTACCATTGGTCTCCATGTTTCTGATGTGATTCAACAACAAAAACAAAAATCTACTAAAGTAACAAAAATATTCTGCTCAAGAGAATCTGACCTTCAATGGTATAGTGCATCAACCTTACATTCCTACGCGGCCAGTTGCATGTAAACTATTTCAGCGATAGATGGATTCACGGATTCAAAATATACAGTGGACGTTATCGGCGTCTAAGGGGCGATCTCATAATGGTGTATGAGATCCTGAGGAACCCCAACCACCCATGCCATTCCCTTCTAATACTCAATCAAAACACCTCGCTAAGAGGTCACCAGTTTAAGTTAGTCACGCAGTACAGCCGCCTGGAATGTCGGCGAAACTATTTCTCCCTTCGAGTGGCACAGCCTTGGAACGCCCTCCCGGAACGTGTAATTAATGCACACACCCTATCCCTTTTCAAAAAACGCCTTGACGATACCCTGTCACATTTACACTACGTGCTATAGCTCATGACCACCCGATGCTGGCACTAATGCACAACAGACAGGGGATAGTGCCATAACCCTACTCGAGAATGAGTCACTCCAAACGGCTTGCACGAAGTTTGATAAACGCTACTACTATAGAAACTGGATTTCTATATCCTGTCGACACAAGCTAGTGGCACACGACTAAGCGTTGTCCTTGCTATCTTTTTATTTTTCTCGCCTATGATGTGAACAATAACCACTCCCCTGTTGCTTTGTGTGCGTACATTCTCATTTCAAACTCCCTTTTTACGACTGTGCAGTTACATCTGAAAGCGCCCGAACTGACGACTCCATGATCCCTTCGCTATCTTTTTTGTCACGCTAAACACCCTATGGGACATGTCAAGCGCCTGCTTTTTTACCCATCATTGTTCATTGTTCATCACTGGTGCGATGTTCAACGTAGTTACAGAACAACGTGGCATGGAGGTTGACATCAGCGGGATGAAGTTTGGCTCCAAAGTGGGCTGATGGCTTTTACACCTGCGTAATGCTCTAAACTATTTTGAGGGTTTGCATCCATGCTCCTTCAATTAAAGCGTGATTGATGGAACAACAATGGTGCGATGAGATGTTAGGGGCAAAACAGCAGATGCTTAGATTGTCCCGTAGGATGGACAGAATGAGAACCAAAACATGGGGAATAGAAAACAAAAGAATGAAATGTAAATCGTTTTGGTGGACCAACCAGTGTTCACACAGAGGCATGCAGAAAAGATTCAACCCAAGTTGTGTAGGTCGATTCTGATTGTTCGACTTTCGTCACATTGCATCATCTGTCAAGCCGCCCCGGCTATATCTCCTAATGAATATGGGTTAGGGCAATATCAAGGCGTTTTGTAAACATGAGTAAATTGGAGGGGAAAATAACGTAATTTGGGAGGGTGTTCTATGGCTGACACACAGGAAGAGAGCACGGGCTCTGTCAAATATTTAGTTGACTGTATTGCGTGGCTAACTAGAACTGGTGACCCCTCAAATTCGTGCTGTTGCTTAATTATAGTAGGTGCCGGCAGATGTGGTTCGGATTCCTCAGAATCTGGTAGGCCATAAGAAGGTCACCCCGTAGGCGCCGATGCCGGCCGTTGAATAATTTTAGGGCCCTCAGCCTAAGTTGATAAGGAAGATGGAACAACTCTTGGACGTGCTTCGTGACTCTTCGCTGTGGAGTCTCCAGTGCTACAAGGTGTTGCTTGTGCCAGGGCTGCCAGGTCTGTATTGTCTATTCCAAATGAGATCGCTGATGTGAACGCTAGAAGATTTATTAACACTCCGCTGACAACGCACCTTCTTCAACTACAAGTCGTTGAAGATCGCATTCTCAAAACCGGGGTCTTCGCTACTAGTGTCAACTATCGATAACATAGTAGAGACCATGGCAACGTTAGCAAGCAGCTGCGAGTTTCAGTGGAATTCCGTTTGCCCGTTTGGAGAAGTGTGTCGGTTCCGGAGTTATCCTGGTGCCAGCACGCACAGCAGTTACGCACTAACTGAAGTGGAACGTCTAAACTAGAAATATTTGTCCATGAACGAGTCATACAGGAAACCGGGCGGTACAACACCGCGGGCAGTTATCAAATCACTCAGGTGTAGGTAAGTGCAAAGTTATCTGGCGGCTAATCGCTGCTTGGAAGTCCCCCAGCGGCTTTACAATCCCCAGCTTTTCTCAAATAGAAATGGAGCCACACTGCATCAGATAATTACCAACGGCCCGTTCGTCTTCGCGAAAACTCCCAGACTGACCCTGGATATGCTCAAGGTTGCTCGGGTGAAAATAGGGCACATGCTGAAACTTGGAATCGTCCATTTGTCAAAGAACCATTGGCCTGGGACCCGCCAAGTGGTATCGAAAAAATTAAGGAGACAGATGACCGTGGAGAGTATCGCGCGCGATACAACAAAACCGTTCCTGACCGATATCTAATCCCACACATCTATGATTCAACAACTGGCATTCTTGGATATCGCGTCTTCTCGAACATCAGCTGGTGCTCGCTCGTCATCAGACCCCGATCGCCGATGAGGATATTCCTAAGACAGCTGTCACTACGATTTATGGATTCCTCGGGTTCCTGCGGATGTCATTCCGACTGCAAAATGCTGCGCAGACATGTCAGCAGCTCATTGACACAGCCGTATGTGGACTCACTTTTGTCCACCTGCACATCAATGATATCTTGATGGCCAGTTCCTCGGCAGAGGAATGCGAAACGCACCTGAGACTCTTGTTCGAAGGGATGACTGGCTTTTTCCTGGCCAAGTCTACTAATTGCGCATCATAGATCTGTGGAAATAGCTTAGGTAATCGATAACCAATAGTAGGAAAACCAGAATTAACAGCGAAAACATACACATACCTCACACTTTCTCATATAGAGCACGGTCTTATCCTTACATATAGCGCAAGTTGGAACAGTGAAAACTCGGTCAAATAATTAAAGAGAGAAATTCGATAGTCAAACGGTCAGCGTGGGTTGAGCAACAGTTGGCATCCACGACTGAGCGAAGAACAGTCCCGAAGGACCACTGGATTGTCCGGCACTCTGAAACTTTCGTCGAATCCACTCTCCTACATTGTTGACTCGAAACATGGACGGTCAAAGTTTGGAGGATTCTTGCTCAATCACTCGAAGTTACCAGCTTCTCCCCCAACAGGAGTATTTCCCGTCAGATTATTTCTAAAGTTGGAGTCTTCATTTTCTTCACTTTGTACGGAAAAACCCAAAGCATTGCAACTGAGCCATAATTAAAAGAATTCACTTTCCGCTTACTCGATTCCAAAGCATTAGTCTTGTTATCAAGAAAATAGCTCAAATCATTACCATCAAATTGAACGCACACTGATTCAGTACTCAATTCGCTATGCATCCAATACACCATGGAGAACGTCGTTTGCAAACGACTCAGTAGCACAATAGACTGGTCTCTCAATACACGTTCGCAAGTTAGAAGCGATTCAAAGAATACCATCACCGACTCAGCTGGACGAGATGTTGGGTGTCGGCAGTTTGTTGCCCGTTATGCCAATGCGACTACCAACAACTTGAAAAGCTCGATATCGATTGGAGGTGCTCTTGAACAGCGCGTCCAGACACAAACCTAGCGAGGGTATTGACTGAGAATCTTGCACACTGACACAACACCGTTACTCTTGTCGTCCTAGGAGTCCGCGAATTCATACAATGGGCCAAACTATAACCACCTCTGAAGCACGCACCGAGTGACCGGATGTTATTACGATGCAGAACACAAGAACAGGAGCGATGCCTACATAAGTCCCATGAACCCTTATCAATGCGTAAATCTGCCGCCTTCACAGTTTACACAAGTTAGGTATAGACTCACCGTCGATTCTGAAACAAGGTCGCGCAGTCACCGTATTTTTCACCGAGACTGACAATTAGCAATAAGATTTTCACCACCATTCGTGCTGAGATCGTAGACGCTTGTTGTTCCTGGCGACTGACATTTCAACACTGTATGTTCTCGATAGCATGAGGCGAAACAAAATTGCTAACAATTCAAGCTGATGATTGAATCAGATATGGTAAAAAATCAATTGCAGTTGCATTTCCAATCTCAGATAGCAACTATACAACCGAGCGGTCAACCATAACCCCTGCCTGAAGCGGAAGTCATATAATGCTTAGGGCAAATTTGGAGACATATCAATTTACCGGACTCTGCCAAGCACCGTCTGAACTCTTTGCTCTCATCCTCTTTTATTAGAGTACCAGTCGCACACATTTTACTCGGAAGGTTCTACGAGGAGATTTGATTCCATCTTTAACTAGCCCCATTTTGATGATGTGCTCACCCCACAGTTGCTGTGCTCTTGACAACACTGGTGATACACTAACGGAAGCGAGAATTATTGCGACCGATTTAGCAAGTCGAAGGAAGCGAGTAATGTGTAGCCCCCGAAGCCTCCTCCTCACGACCGAAAGAAGAACTCCAAAGACCAGCCAGGAAAACAGTGGTATGAATTAAATCACACGGATTTATATAGTTTAGAAGGAAAACTACTAAAATACATTCGAGCCAAACAAATAGAGAGAAGACGCTAAATGCAACAAACGAATGAGCAGCTGTGAAATGAAGAACGGATAAGATATGCTCTTGGAAATGACATAATGGGACTGAAACCGTAAAGTGAAGATTCATTCACAACGGCGGGTGCTGGCCAATCAGAGTTACAAAATGGCGTGTTTAAACAACGGTTACGAAACCAACGGTAGCGAAACATTCAAACCTGGAAAACAAGAACCACTACAAAAAGGCATGTCAAGTAAACTTGTCCCTAACATAACCAAATATAACTTTATGGAAATAAAAACCAATAGAATATGTTCGTGGAAATGGCCATGCTGAAACTGACATGTAAGCTGGGCGTCCATTAGTTAACGACGTGAATTTGCCAATCGGATTAACGAAGTGGGGCGTTAAACTACTGTCAAGAAGTAAACAATAGTAAGAATGAAAAACGGCAGCTAAGATCATTCACAACATGAATATCAAATAGAGATTTTCCTAACAGCGGGGATTATCGGGACGCAACATAGCAATGAGCGCTGAGCCCATCTCCATCCGGCGACCCGACACCAGGCATTTGCCTACCGATGAAGCCGACCGCCTACGCCAGAACGCAAGTTGACTGGGGTTGGGCGTCTGGGCATTTTCACGCTGGGCAGCTCGGCACATGCTCAGGTATTCCCGAATTCAGCGTTTTGTCTATGAACTGGCTGCGCAGTATGCATCGGAACTTGATCCAGATTGGCTTAGCTGACTCCATTAGATGCACCGGCTGGTTGTGAGTTCGGTTAACAATCAGAACTTGATCCGCAGTGTAACTTTTATGCGCAGCACAGATCACCGATATTGGTCTTCAGCACAGGAAAGTCACCCTTGAAAGGTGATTGGATACAGATTAAATTTCGCTGCAGTATGCACCAAGTCCTTCGGGTCTCGCAATGGCTGTTTCTGTATAAATCTGTGACGGAAACAATGCGCCATGAGGGTAGTTGCACTTGAACGCAGCTGGTAGGCCAGACAATCGGCCTAGCAAACCCGCCTAGAACGACAAACCAGTTTTCGCAAGTGCCCACTTATACTGCACTTAGCCGGACCAAGTTGATATTCTGTAGACGGATGTCTTCATGATTCCGTCATGACTACGACAGGTAAGGATGACAGACAGTTCTTGTTCCATTTCACAGGTGACCCGCAACTTGGCACCTGCGCCGTTAGGCTACTCCAACAAACTGTACGCTCGGCTGCTTTGACGAACAGTAGATAAAACACTAGGAACTGTACCCGCCGATTTCTTCACCATGATGATAGAAGGAAGCACACTTAAAAAAATAACCAGGAAGCCATGCTATCAGCGTTATGCGCATGGTATATTGGCCTTTTGTTCGTCGGAGCAGCAGATGGTAGTTAGTGGACCAGCTTAACGGCGCACATGCAAATATGTGGGTCCCCTGTCGAGTGGAACAGAAGACGTTAAGGGATGCCCGAACATTTCGCATGCAGTCCACATATAGCAAAAATATGTCGAGCCTTATGCAGTCTGACATTAAGATAATACCAAAATTACACATGTACGAAAAATTCCAAGCCTGAAGTAATATTTCATGATGAGGCCGCGGGCCATTCGAAATGTTCACGCGGGCCGGACATTTGACACCCCTGGTCTACAGGTAAGTAACCGCGAATGTGCTGCATGGCAGACATCAAGGGCAATGATCTTCAAATTTACGAAAGAACTGTGTTACTGACAATTTATAAGTAATCCAGATATATTTACAAATTCCTCATTAACAGCAGTACACCAGCCATTTGAGCTCATGCTTCGCTGCCATACAACCACGAGGACTTATGAAATAAAGAATAAGAAGAGGGAGAGAAGGGCGACTTACCTGAAAACCTTAATGCCCTAAGCAAACATTTAGGGTCAAGGAGCCTACACCTTGTGTTCACAACATACCGTCACAAACAGCTGGCTATCGTGCAAAGATAAGGCGGTATCGGCGAGACAGCTTCCTTAAGGCTTTCACTGCCACGCGTCATAAGCAGCCATTACCCTGCAGATAACACAGCAATCCGAGTAGGAGACGTCAACAGACGCGCCACTGGTGCCGGTTGCGAGCCATATCCTGTAAAGTCTCGAGCCAAGCACAAGTCGAGTCACGTGGACTCCAGCCCGGAAGGCGAGACGGACCAACGGCACCCAATTTCATCATCATCCCTAGACACATCAGCTAGAGGTGGGAAACACCTCAGCTACTGTGTCCCAATACATAAAGGAAAATAAATACAACAGCTGCATGCCAGCTGAGCTACCAGCAACGGATAGGCATCGTGCCGGCTAGCTACCAGTCGGCAACTAGGCAAAAGAAAAGAAAATGTTTTACGCAATGAAATGAGCTAGTAGGTGGAGGGGGAGGCTAAAAGGGATGGGGGGGGACAAAGAAACAGCACGAACGCCACTGAGGTCGGCTCCTTGCCATGTCAGCAAGTGTATTCAGCCAAACGTGTTCACCGGCTTTTGGACCCCAACCTGGGAGCCGTGACACTCCAACCGAGGCCAGCTCCGAAGTGAGGGCCTTCATTCCTCGGGACCAAGTCATCGCTTGGCTACCCCTCCTCTTCTTCCATCCACAGCCCCGGTGAGCAAACAACGCACGTTGCGGAAGTCCATGGGCTGGCATGCACAACACGCGGCTGAGCCATCGGAGCCTGGTGCGTGAAATGACGGTGCTGAGCGATTCAGTTTCTTTTTCTGTGCCATAATCAAGGCGTCGAACACGCTCGTTACTCACACGGTGTTCCCACCAGATGTGAGCCAAATTGCGAAGGCACCGATGGACGAACGCAACTAGCTTCTTCATGTCCGCCGATCTTAGGGGCCACGTTTCACGACCGTACAGTAGGGTCGAACCTACCGCTGCATTGTACACTCTACCCTTCGGGGAGAGAGCCATGTCGCGCTGTCGCCATAAGTGGCGAAGGTTAGCAAAAGCACTTCCATCTTTCGCTATACGGTTCGTGATCTCGTCTTCAACCTCAAGGGCGCTAATACAACTTCCCAGATAGTTGAGTTTCCGAACGACATCTAGCTGATCCCCACCAACGGTCAGCGCAGGAGGCGATCGCTGCCAATCTTGGAGGAACGCTTTGCAATTCCATGGTGCAAAGCAAAGCCCGAAGCGGCTGACAGCCAGTACTAATCTGTCCAGCGCGCCTTGGCACGTCTGGGAGTTGTCACAGATGAGGGCAATGTCGACTGCATACTCCAAGTCAAAAATTCGTTCTCCTGGGAGTAGCTCCACACCTTCCAAGTCATGTCCTGTAAATGTAATCTCCATGACTTCGTCAATAGGGAAGTTGAAGAGTAAAGGTGACAGCGGGCATCCTTGTCTCACACCGCTGAAGATATTGAAGGGTGGGGACAGCTAGCTGTAAGCCCGCACTCTGCCCGTGTTACGCGCGTATAATGCTCGGATAATATTTACATATTTCTCGGGCACACCTTTCCTGAGTAGACAATTCCAAAGGACACATCGATCAACCGAATCGAAGGCACATTTGAGGTCGAGAAACACGACAACGGTGGGCCGCCAATATGTGTGACGGTGCTCCAACAACTGGCGCAAGGTGAAGATGTGGTCGATGCAGCCGCAATCCCGACGAAACCCGGCTTTCTCCTCACGAATCTGGCATTCACGAGCGCCAGTCAGTCTGTGAAGAATTATGGAGGCGGAGATCAGACTGATTCCTCTATGGCTGCCGCAGTCCGAACGCGAGCCTCCTTTGAAGATGGGAACAATAAAAGAACGGCTGCAGTCGGTTGGGACAGTCTCCTGCTCCTGGCACCCAGTTTGGTCGTCAGTGACTTCATTTCCCGCTGCCAAGTCAACTTCTGTCCACCTCGAGCCTTGTACCACCCTACACCTGGTAGACTAAACAAGGCCCTCCTAGGTAAGCGGTGACCAGGCATAAGTAGCACGTGCCCGAGCCAACGTAACTTATTCAGTGCTGTCTGATGTTCTAGGGAGCTAGCATGCTTATCACCACCTAGTACTCGGCTACGCACATCATCGTTGCGGACACGCTGGCTCCATCCGACACCAGCAATGCTTCGCAGACAACGATGATCAAAGACTTGAAGGCGGCTCAGATCTTCAGACCGAAGGGGCCAAGTCTCACTACCATAGAGCAGAACGGCCCTCACTGTGGCCTTGTATACACGGCATTTCATTTATAAGTTATAGTTATACCGCAAAGCTTCGTTTGCGTATTGGCTTGGATGCTCAAGACTCGTAACGAGCTGCTAAAGCCTCATGCTTATTTCACTTCATTGATCAATATATCTATTAAATCACGATGCTTGCACCAGACATGCTCGTCATTTTAATAGACAAATTAATGAACCTTCGCTTCTTGTACTAGTTTTAGTGTGCTCGTGGGATCGCCCCTCGAAATAGCCTGTTGGAACACGCATTCCAGAGGGAATCCCGCCCATTGGTTAGTGAATGCTATGGTAGAACTGCCGTTAACCAGTATACCTTATTCGGGCCGATGCCAAGATCCTCACATTGTGTGACAGATTCATGACTCGATTAGTCATTTCTCTGATACGTATGGTACCACTAGGGACAAATGAAGGAGTGACAAAGTAGCAGCCACCCAGTAGTGTTCAACGTTTACGACTGGAGCGTGCAAGCTTCAGACATCATATTAGCTTAGTGGTTTTTTGACCATGTGGCACTCCCACATTGATTCAACTATACTCACGCGGCGCACTGCAAAAAAACAACTATGAATACTATTCGCATACCGCCCAATCTCATTGCTCACAGTTTACGGGGCGGACAGGCATTTATGTGGATCTGTAAGTGATGCACAGGAGAAGGCGCTGAGGCACGACTTGGTCTGTGTAAATCCGTCAAGTGATGAGGTATAGGGGATCATCACGGCCTCGAAAGAACCAACCGGGCAATCCAAAGCTTATTGGGTCGTTTGATGAAGTATCTGATAAGTTTGAGAGCAAACACCCGAACACGAGACATGCACAAGTGTAGCTCAAATTTAAAAAATTTAGGTCATACTTATAATTAGTCTGACCAAAGTACGTACGTCCATGCTGCACACTACGAAGAACAGACCAGGTCTCGTGGATGATGGTTTGATTAAGGGTTCTTTACGAACGCAACTCAAGGGTATGATGATTGAACTCTTACTGTTGAGTCGAACAAAGCGAGACCGATATATTCATGATGATCATATTAGCATTAAATGAAATGTGTGCCCCACTGAATTCTTCTTCAAGTTCATTGATTCCCTCGGCTTCTGTGGCCGCGAGCCATAAAAATATGAGGTATCATTTCTATCCACTCTACCTTTCTAGTTATCGCAAGTATTGAAGTGTGGAATAACGCTAACGCGCGATAAACAACAATGGGCATTCCCAATCACAGTGCACACGAATGCATTCACGAGGGCATTAATTCCCGTGTACACAGGTTAGCTCACAACAAGCCTAGAAGCGCAAACCGATGTAGACTAAAACAGTCACATGTTCGACCTGTCAATCTTACGTAGCTCGGAGTATTGAGATGTGGTTTGAGCTATGGAAGTGGAACTGATTGGCTGACCAAGAAAAATATTTGCGTTATTAGAGACCAGTGTTGATATGTCAAATACGGAGTGACAGATTTAGACATCTCGCTGCGATGCCAACGTAATTCCTACGGTGAACAAGGCTGGATTCGGCGTGCGTATTTTCATGGAGCTATCTGAGTTTGTAGGGCATGTTCAAAGTAGCGACCACAATAGTAAGTCCCTCGTTCGTTCAGAATGTCATCGAAGAACTAATGCCCAAGGGAATGTTTCTAGCTTGTTTGATAGAGGTTATAACAGATTCCTTGCGCACCCCAAATTCATGAATCTGAATATCGGATGATTAGTGACCGCTCTAGAACCCCAACCCAGACGTTAAATTAACATACTGCTTCGAAGAAATCCACCTGAACAACAAGCCCTTTGCTAGGGTATTGCGTCCAAGTAAGCGGCTTTTAATCACAAAGAAATGTAACACATGTATAATGAAAACAGCGTTTCTATCAGCTGGTATGAGTGAACTGATGGGAAAATGCTGAAAATCGGAGCCCATAGTAATCCGTTTGATTGCCAAGCCCCGAAAAAGGTTGAGAAGCAAATTTAAGATCGCTCAGCTGCTCTTTTGTCAGTGTCTTCTCAAGAATGAACTTCAAGCAATTGGTCAGCATATACTTGGTTCTTATTTGGTTACAAGCCGCATAGGTAAGCTAACAATCTGGAAAAGCGCCAGATCGTTTCGCTCTAATGGGACTCTCAGTGGTGCGCATCACATCGGTCTCCTGCTGAGGATCGAACCCACGACCGCTAGTGGCTTGCATCACTAGCCAGCAGCATATGTCAGCGAGCCACGAGGACATCCGCCCGTCACAGGTTGGAATCTAATTGGGATATAGTCCGACCCATCCTCCACTGATATGCAGGTTACTACAATTTCAGAGGAGTGGTTGGTCGTCCAGATCAGGACTTCCCTTGCCAATGCCGTGAATTGACTGGCAGGACTTAATTGTTGATTACTAGTGAGGAGACGGATTTGGGTAAGATTTGTAGTTGGTAGATTCATTTTAGATTTTGTGTAATACTTGGACCATTTCTAGCAGAGAAGTCAGGATAATTGGAGACAATTTATCCGGACCACATGTAACTGCTTTAGTAATTTCTGCAGTTTCGCTGTTGCTTGGGGCAGTGAGTCTGCAGGTTATTTAAGTTTAGTAAACGACGGTCTAGGATTGTGGTATCGTAGCAGTTAGAAGAGCAAAGGTCCAGTTTCCCCACACTCTCGTCGGAGGTCGATACATGGTGTCGCAACATCTTTCAGAGCTCACGACAGCTACTATTCCAAAGTACGGCGTAACTCCTGTTTAATACGAATAGCGGGAAACCTCACGGAGACATCGGCTTTTGTTTGAAAGCTCTATCCTTCAAGATACGTAGTCACTTTAGGTGTGATAAAGAGAATATGTCCGCACGGATGAAAAGAGTTTCGCACAGACAGCAAACGTCAAAACAGAAATACAGGTAGCTTGTCATTTGATCATCATACGAGAACACACCGATGTCAAAAAATAAAATGAAGACGGTAGATGAGTGTTTATCGTTGTTGGTCGATATTTCAAGCGGAACAATGCCTCTACTTGAATCTGCGATCATCTTAGAATAGATAACAGGAGACAGTCCGACTGTTTCGTGATCAGGTTTGCCAAAAAACGTGCGATTACACACAGAGGAGAGCTTTGCGTTGGCTGCACTGAATCTGGTGGGACAGTCAACAATGTTTCGCAGTTTGAGAGTGGAGTTAAATCGGTTAAAATCGCTAGCAAAATTACCTGGGGAACAATGGATGCGTCTCCTGACAACCGGTGTAACTTAATCGTTAAACGTCTCTGCTGCGCGTTGGGCACATGTTGAGGGTATGTAGATGTTAGACAATAGGATTGAGCGGTACGCACACAAATATTGTTTTGCATCTCAAGACCTGGAATGCAATGTGTCACGAAGAGAAGCAAACGATGGGTTTCATTAACCTGCACTGGGGAAGAATTTGTGTAAATGATGACTCTACCACCAAAGATTCGGCATGCGCAAGGTTGGTCCACCCGATGACAAGTAAACCCATCGAGGGATACAAGTATGCCATTTATATATTTATGGAGCTAGGTCCGTCGCAGCAAACTAAAGCTTGCTGATGAAACGCACTTTTAATATCCATGACCAAACCCTGTTGGCATACTTTTCAAACTGAACACAGAGGAAGTATTTGGACAACAGTGATCCCGGTACTAAACAGGCGTATAGTGCGGTCTTCCAGCGAAGCGTCTTGACCACTAAGATAGCTTATTCAAATATCACATCCTTAAACAGGAAAACACCTCTCTACTCACTGAAACCACTGAGAAGATATTCACGCTATTTTGAATGTTACCTGTCAGCCTCGAACACTGCTGAGACAAGTAAAGAGCAGAATCCTGAAGTGCAAAAGTGGAATTTGAATAACTTCGATAAAACGATCAGAAAACCTCAAATGAATTGAAAGCTCTGATTAGCGTTATTTACCGGGGACTGCTCTAATCCATTTGCACCAATGAGACTGGCTACCGATCATCCATCAGACGTGCTCTTGCGTTGCTTACGTTTGGAAACATAGATACACTAAAGACAACGTAAAGAGATGTGCTGAACAGTCGATTAAACAATATGAACAGACAAACGTCACTTGATATAAGGCGGCCACGGTGACCCAGTTCACTGCTAGATCTCATCAAGGTAAACGCGTAATGAAAAGATGTCCATCACACCTCGAGAAAAGCACTGGACGAAAGTCGGCAGTGAGCATCCCAACTATCTTATTTGGTTCATCACAATTAGACTCCAAGCCGTAAAGTTGAGCTACCAATCCAGAGGTGCACCGGACGATCGTCTCGCCATATTGGGACTCATCAGTAGTGTGCATTCCCTCAGTCCGCTGATGCGGATCAAACAAATAACCGCAATACTAGCCAGCAGCTTATGCAAGTGAGCCATGGGGAACGATAGGCGGATTGAAACGAAACTGCAATATAGCCCGACCCATCGACTCTTATGAGTCAGCGGTTAAGACCGTTTAGCTACGGGAGGAGGGCAACCACCGACTCGAATAAGCTATTCGTCGTGATATATCGTAGCTAAATCTCCACTGAGATGCCCGTTACTGCTGTTCAGGAGAGAGGGTGGCTTTCTCCCACACAGTAACGCCTTGTTAAATTTGAACAGTCAGCCATTAATAGGGTTCAATTCCACTAATACCGTTGAATTCCACCTACCACTTCCTTGAGAGTTCATCAAGCGGAGCATGTGTCGAACGCGTGAACGCAAACACCTAAAACGGAACATGGTGGAGAAATATGCACCTGAGGTGACAAGGCAAAATAAAATGTCAAGTCGAAACAAAACCACTAAACCACGCAACTTGTTGATGACATCCGAGGTATACAAGAATGCAATCAAGTCCTCGGCTAGAGGCGTGATCAAGGGCTCTGTAGTGGCAATATTTTGGGAAGAGAATACAAATGTAGACAGGGGAAAGATAAATGACCTCAGAAACATCCAGGAGAGTAATAACAAGAAACCGAGGCAGACGGAAAACGTGGTGAAGGAGTGGTTCAAATCAGAATACAACCAACAGAGCGAACACACTGTAAACCAGGGCACAGGGGTAAGCAATCAACAATCGCTGGTGTTGCATATCCAAGGAACGAACGAATAGCTTGCTGGACGACACTGCGCACCACAACACGACTGCGACAGTAATCACGATGCCTGGTAAATTTCTACAAAAGAGTGGGAGTGCAGAAAGAAGTTTACGAGAGCTGACTGCGGTGTGTCAAGATAACAGAGATGATCACAGAAGTAGATTATGAAACTGCAACGACAAGTGTCCATATCAACAGGAAAGGGTTTGAGATTTTCGCTTACCAGGGATAAGGGACGTCTGGCGTAGAAAAGATAAACGACGCAGTAAGAGCGAAGTGACCCCTATGGGGTTGTCATGTGTTGGAATACCACTGAGCGCTTGCTTCGCAGTTATGCTGTAAGTCCCATGAGCTCCAATGTAGCACAGTTAGCTTTTGAGGAATATTTCGCATACGAGGCTGAAAGTATGCGGTCCTATGCTTGCAACACCACCATGTCAGCACACGGGTACGAATCCAGATAGAACAAGGACAGAATGCTTGACAAGCAAAACGGTAAACTGCAAAAATCGACCCAGCTTGAACATGTGACTAGAAAGCAAAATTTATCTCGGAAGATCGATGGTCAATTTGTTATGTACATCTTACCGACAAGTGATTTGGTAAATTGCCCTGAGAGTAAGGATAAAACCGTATAGAGTAGATCTCAAAAGATCACACAGACACAAAACTAGGCGTGTCACGACTAGGCCAAGTTTGGTGGCAATGAGTCTCGATCGGAAATCATCTCGTCTAAGTTAAAAGTGCGAAAATAACCATTTCCTATCCGAAATTCGTAGGATGGAAACTGTGGTATTTCCTACCAGTGTGATTTTGTCTGTTGTTGTAACGACCAACTCAAAACGACTGGTACACCGGAGGGAAAGGAAAGAATAATGATGACAAATCGCCTCGGAGGTAATCGAATAAATTCCTTGCTAATCCAATCTATGTGATTATCCATGTGAGAAATGAGTGCTATTTTGGCTAAACATGATAAAAACCTACAGCGCTGAACGGGTGAACGGGCAGATTCGATGAAGAGACAGCGAGAAAAAGTGGATAGGTGTGAGCTCCTTAGCAGATCAAGACAACACCATCTTAACCAATTAGTCTCCCGTCAATCGGTCGTACAACCGGGGAGTGAGAGAGAGAGAGAGGGAACGGTTTGGAATGGAAAGTAGTAAAATAAGTGAGTCAGTAGCAGGAACAATGATTGGGTTGGGAGTTCACAAGAAAAAGAGTAGAGTATGCCAGTCCTAAGCGATGAGAGAACACTGCCGGTGTGAGCACGGTGATGTCTAACATCAACATATTTTACTGAACCACAGATGAAATAACTCCTAACAGTCGGTCGGATATCGACCATAAAAATAAAGGGAGGTTAACTGGTCACAACAAAATCTAAAAAACAGAGGATCGAGGAAAAATGGAAACAGTTTATAACTTCAAACCAGTTTATAGTGGTAGGCCTAGTGAAAAGTCGAAGTGCCCTGACGAAGTAGGGAATGAATAACACTTATTTACGATCCGCTACACAGGAATCGATAAATGCACATTTGGAAGTTCACAAATTCCATCAACGATAATCTAAAGCAAACAGTGGGAAACTGGGTTTCTGAGGGAGCATTTTAATCAAAAGAGCAAAGTGGAGCGCGAAAAAAGTCGAAGGAGCGGGGGTGTGATGGTTACATTTAACAAATTGCTGAACGACATCGCAAGGGAATAGACATGTACAGCCTAAACAGATTTGAGTGCGAACAAGGTTGTAAACTCGGTTACAAGCAGCAATTTTGAGGCTGACGGCCATTTGGTTTTATGCCGAATTGGCAGATTAGTTAAAATTAGTGACATCCGATGGCATAACAGTCCGGACAAATGGCTTAGCTCGGTGTACAGTGCAGTCCGCAGAGTAAAGTCACGATGTTCAAAACTATCAGATGGGCATATGAATGGTTCTCAAGACTACGGCCAACAGGCGACCAGACTGCTCAGGATCAACTAAGTCATCGAAGTAACATTGATGGGCAGGCAGATGTGTATTTGGACCAGCATGTGAACCCCGAAGAGTATCGCGGGATGTCATGGAGAATGCGATAGAGATAGTCGAACAAACTCACTTCAAAGAAAAAAGAATCCCGAGACTAGACAAAAGGCACATTGGGAGGAGGCAGTAGCCCAGCGTGGACGTGACTCGTGTGGCCGTAACGCCCTGTGGTGTCATCATGGTGAGGAGAAGGTAGATGCCCAAACAGCCGAATACCCCCAAACCGTAGATATAATTGAAGTGTACCTTACCGGCCTGGGGAAAAAAACAGAAAAAAACACGTCCGATCAAAGACGTGGGAATAAAATTATGGGATTAAAGTGGGTGAACATCATCTAGGCGTCGGTTGCCACAGGAACCGTACAGAATGGGCGTTGACCAAAGCCAAGACAGTCCGAGCGGTCGAGTGAGCAATATTGCACCGATTAAATACAACAGGTGAGGCGCGACAAATGATGGGTTGGATAGAATTCATTACACAACGAATAAAGACGTGCGTAATGGAGACGAATCCACTCTAGAGTTCCGCCCATATTCGAAAGAGTGGGAGTTTGAGTGTGGCTAAATATACGTAGACAAGCAAAAATGTCATGTGTAATTTATACGCTTCCAAGCAGTTCGTTGGGATCCCGTGTTCGTTGACCACAGAGCACAACGGATATGTCGGCAGCTATACACATGAAAAATCGGGTAACATACTGGGGAACAACTATGGAGAAAATGAACCCTATAGCAGAAGACTCATCAATCGATTGCTTAAGAGGTGGTCATCCTAATAGTCATTTTACGGTATCGTAAAGGCACAGACACAGGTTGACCTGTGTTAACATTTCGAATGGTTTTTGGTCGTTCCATTGTAGCCCGATAATACGAGTAAATTGGATATACAGCATACCTTCCGAGGTTGACCCACTCTCTACGTTGACCGGTGTATTTTCATTGCTTGAATGTTCACCATGGAAACTTTATTTTATCCAGACTTCTGTGTGTTGACCACTTTGGTACAGTTCCTCAACCGGTCAAATTACGAAGATTTTGCTCATTGCCAAATTCTGAAGCCTTCGAGAAGTGACGCTAGTGAAACTGAAGTTTCGCATCAAATGGTTGATGCCACACGCCTAAAGATAGTGGTTCACCTAGGCAAAGAATATGACGTCCCAAGACTATCTAATCAACTGACAGAATGGTTACGATATTCATGTACGCAGACGATTCGAAAAACAGAGGACAATCGAAAATTTGTTCTGTGTTATCAGCTGCCCACCCTCTCCAGTAGAATGCTCTGTGCTCCGAATGCAGTGACACAAGGCCTTGAAAATTCGACGGTGGTGCACAATCTTCGATTACTCTGAGAGTCGAACCCAGAGTTCGGAAGTCAACGACGCATAACATCGGGTCATAGGTGATGACAGAGGATTGCCATGACTGGTTACTAGCTTCGACGTAGTGATGCTCGTTCTCTACAGCCAGCCCTATTACGAAAGTGTATAAAACAGGACTGGTCCCAGAATCACGACTTTAAAGAAACAATCTATCAAACGTTTGAGGACTAGCCCGTCCGGCGGGGAAGTAAAACGTGCCCAGAACTTCACTGGCTGCTCCATTTGATGAAATCTAGAATAAACAAAGGGTTCCACTAAATCACGAAACATATAGCGCTTCTGAATTCAATTCGGAGTAACGCGCTCCTGGCGGAACAGACGACATGATAGTCAGTCACGATGAGGTCACCGTTAATAAGTGACTAAGACCTACGTGCGTCATTGGACGTAAACGGATGTGGTACGCACGCGTTGGCATAATTGTCTCCACACGCTTGCTATCTTGGAAGTCACCAAATCGGTTGACAAACCAAAAGAAGAAGTAAATCGGTTAAAAGGCGTGAAAGAATTGCGCGCGTATGAGGATGTATCGCATGAGTTGACAAGATCATGTCAACAGTGTGAGTGAATTGGGAAAATGAGTGTTGGAAAAGTAGCCCCAACATTTGCCGCCAAACTACTGACCACATGGCACAAATCAAGATATCAAACTAGGCGAACAACTCGATAGCTGAGAAGCAATGAGCAGCCAATAATGAATGAGGAACACATAAACAATTAGTCCCAAGGAAAAAAATTTCAGCAAAAAAGGTTAGCACAAGCTAGTCACATGATTTGCATCCAAAGAAGTTTCGCTGCACAGAACATGGTGCGGCTGAAACAGTCAAGGTAACAAACCGTACACTTTGGCCCCTGTTCCAAACCCGATACCCGCTAAGGACGTTACGCATTATCTACGAGAGTGCCGGTTATCAAGTCAAATCAATACAGGCGTTATGTACCCGAGAGGGTACATTTTCAGCATTTTACAATAACTGCCGCGGATGGACTAAAATAGCAACGTTAAAAAAACGAGTTGTATAGAAGGAAAAATGGCATGGAGTGCATAGGTCTCACCCGAATACGGTCCGGGATATGCAGGCAATAATTTCCGTTGATAAAGTGAAGCATTGGTATTTGCTTCCTGTTGTAGGTACAGTGTTGGAGCCCAGTTTGTCAATGGGGATGAGGATTTTTCAAGTTACGAAAATGCGCACTGTCTCAGTTCTTTTTCAAGAAAAACCAACGCAGTACAGCGCTAGGGAAGTTAAAATAGTACAACTGGAGAAAATAGCATTACTATTTGTTGAAAACTGTTGAATCCGGGGCAGATAAGGTAGAAATGATGTTTCAATGAAAATGTAACGGCCGACTTAAAGCCTCAGCACCGCATTGCCTGTTCTAATGTGCTGAAGAATAGATGTTGGCCCTGCTAAACGGAGTATGCACTAAGCCTGTCTTCTGCGGCTCATAAGTAAAACTGCTGGAGTTCAAGTTATGCCCCTTCCATGTCGGTTTGCGGTGAGTTAACCAGCGTACTGTACCATTATTCCTGCTCGCTAACAAGAGGTAACGGAATGGCAGGATAAAATGCTGCTCGCGCTTCGTTGCCACTCTGATGTTCAGCCTCATTTCATGTAACTTGTTAGTCAAGTGAATCCACTGATCTTTCAAGAAAAAATGAACAGAATATCATCTACGTACCGATCGATCTCATCCCTGACTTCACTTCCGAGACGGGCTCCGAAACTATTTGTCATATCTGATCCAAACGGACTAACCATTGCGATACCGTCCATTTTCCGTTCTTGATGGAACTTGAAGTTTGATGTGCACAGAAGAAGGCGTTATAGTCCCGAGTCTGGAGGGCCCATTTCCACGATTATATTCAATCTGGCTCACCTCTAATTGGTACGTTCGTAAGTAGTTGGACAAGTTCGATGTTGGTCGTAAGCTTGAAAAGGACGTCCCAGTGGAGCCACATATCCTGCTTCCATTGGGTTAATGGATCTCCAAATGTCCATCTAATAGTCCGACGCTTCCAGCTAGAAAGACAAGCGACCTCTGGTGGTTTCTGCATAATGCATTAAAGGCGACGCAGGTCGGTATTCGGTTCGCCAATGATAAAACATGCGGTAATTCGGAAAGATACTTCTGTTTCGAGGAATCTGAATATCGCTGACCAGTAATAACATTCGAAGTTGAGCAGTTCACCGAGGCTGAAAGAGTGAGTGATGAGCCGGCACACACGACGGTGTGATTAGGATCTAAATAGGTGCCCCAGCTCGAACGGCAAACCCGTATTGATGTGCGTTATCTAGAGTAAAAGGTGATAGGAATAACAGAAGTCTATGGCAGTTTACTGTTCGATAGCCGCTATGCAATTCGGTATGAACAGTTGGATTGGAAAGCGGCACCGTTGATATGGATGCTGTGAGCAGCGCTTGTAGAAGAAAACGGTCTCTATTGTCAGGACGACACACATCGGTCAGGAAACGGCCTCCGAAATGACGTTTGGATTCTGACAACAGAGTGACATTGGGTGCTGAGGTCGTCCACAATCCTTACGATAACCATACTTTTGGTCATAAAATAAAGGGGAGATCTGACGATACAATACAGCTTTGACAATCTCCGGGATTAGACGAACACTGCATAAAGGCACGCTGCATTCAGCTGGTACTCGTTAACTCCGCTAGAGATTTGGGACCGAAGTGCATGCCAGTGGCAGTTTACTGGGACCCAGATGAGAAAAACGGGTTTTGCACGTTTGCTGTGATCTAAACACGGTAAACACCATGGTATTGAGCATCACTGAAAATGCGAACGGTTTAAACTGTGATTGAAAACGAAATTTGATCAGTACTAAGGAATACGGACACTGTTGTCATATAGTAGCCGAGGATCGTGTGCCCAAGAAAATGTCGACAGTGCAGCGTATGGCGATCAGATCAAGCACCAGTAACTGGCCATCATGTTTAACAGTGATGAAAAAATGCCGCCACGTGACATGCCACCTAATTCGTTAGTAATCTGCACCCAGGGTAAAGCCTCACCGACGATGATCACTGCGAATAAGAGGGAACGGCTTTCACAGTGCTCGAAAGTGATTGGTAGGCATGAAACAAAAATGCAACATCGTCATCATTACCACAAATATTGTGACGTTATACATAAGGATATAAGAAAAAACAATATACTGAAAATTACAGAGTGTAAAAAGTAGGTTGCACATTACTCAGTAACATATTATGCTTCAAGATCGTGGTTGGAGAGGGAAGAAAAGCGGGATGAGGAGGGACAAAGAAACTCACAGTACAAACGCAATTGACGTCGGCTCCTTCCCATGCCAACTAGTGTATCCAACCAGCCGTCTTTCGGACACAGACTGGTAAGTTCGAAGTGAGGGACTTCATTCCTCTTGACCAAGTCATCGCTTGGCCGCCCCTTCTCCATCCAACCAGACGCCTGGCGCGTAAATGACGCACGTCGCGGGAGTCGGTGTGCTGGCATGCGCAACACGTGACACAACCACCGGAGCCTGATGTGTGAAATAACGTTGCTGAGCGGTTCACTCGCTCATCCTGCACCAAATACACCGCCGAATATGCTGAATGCTCACGCGGTGTTCCCACCAGATATGAACCAAGCTACGAAGGCAGCGTTGATCGAAGATAACTAGTCCCTTGGTGGACCAGGTATCGCAACCGCACATGAGGGTTGAACGGACGGCTGCATAGTGCGATATCACAGATAATGGCAATGTCGTCAGCGTAATCCAAGTCAAGAAGTCGGTCACTTTGGAGCATCTCGATGCCTTGCAGGTCTCCATGACTTCGTCAATGGAAAGTAAAAAAAAGGTGACAGCGAGTATACTTGTCTCACACCGCTGGAGACACTGAAGAGCGGCGACAGTTTGCCGCAAGCCATCACTCTGCTCGAGCTATGCGAGTAAATCGCTTTGCTAGTGCTTACGGACACACCTCTCCTAAGTAGACAACCCTAAAGAGCACATCAATCAACCGAATCAAAGGAAGCTATGATTTCGAGAAACAGGACTATGGTGGCTCCAACCATTAACGTAATGTGGAGAAGTAATCAATACAGCCATAACTTCGAAGAAACCCAGCTAGCTCCTCGCGAATCAGGTTTTCATGAGTGCCAGTAAGTATATGAAGAACGACAGTCTAGTATCACAAGGACAAATGAGATCTGACTGATCTCTCTATGATTGCCGCAGAAACAAGCATGCAGCATTTGCAGCACATAGCTCAGTCACTAATAGCCCCCTTAGGTTCGCATATGAAGTGAATTAAAACGATGCACACCGTAATATTTTCGAGGGGAAGTGTGCAACTCTGAACTGCAATTTTCATGCCAAAAAAGGAGCGTGGGAGTAATGAGGATGATTCAAGTAATGGAGAGAAAGTGTTTGCTTTCATTTACGACGGTGTACTGGGAAGTAAACTTACGCACAGCTCGATACTCCACTACGTTTAACGGTGTGGTTTGTGCAACCACAAGTTAGGTCCACTAGACGCAGATAGATTCGGCTGAATGCTTCTTACATAGCCCATGCCCCGTAGCCTCCAACAGCTGTCAGCAATTCTGATGGTCCCGAACACAAGAATGAAGTACAATGCACCCTACCGGATGGAACAATCTGATGGATCACGACAGCAATGGGAAAAGACCTGTATGATACGTCGCAAGCAAGTATTGGTAATACTGTTATTTGGTCCCTAACTGGTAGCGCGTCTATCCAGTGATACACACATGCCTTGGCTCCGTCCTATCCGGTCAATCTTTCAAGTATGAAGTATCGACGCTTCGCTACCGCACAACCACCACCATTCGCTTGTCGGTTAAAGATAATGCGAGGGTCGCCCGGTCTCTACGCAGGTTCAAACCCGCGCCGTCAGGTGACAAAGCAGGCTTGTGATCCTTATGGCCACAGGCCGGTCTGGGAGACACTGGAGAAACACCGAATGTGACAAGATCCGAAGAAGAGGATGGGGAGAGATTACAGTTACTAATTGAAGTGTCCATTGTAACGTCAATTTACAGACCAATGAGGCTCTGTTAACGAGCTTCTTTTCCTTTCAATACATTCAGAGCAACTGACAAAATACAGTTAGGAACTAGACCTTCCGTAGCATGCAACTGAGTGGGTAACGCAGCAGAAAAGCATTCAACTTGAGTTGCCGCAGAATGACTCAACAGGCTTTGTGGAATTCTCGTTCGCTTGTTCCTTTTTCATTCCTGAATATTTTTCACACAGAGAAAGGATTTTCAGCATAATGCTGCATTTTTAGACGTACAAAATCGACTGCTAACAGAAAGTACAAAAAGCAAATTCTGTTGTCTATCCTCTTGAATTCGCCTTTGCTAGACATTCCTACTTTAACTATTTTTATTGAATACTGTATTGAGAGCAATTCGAAATTTGTACAACTCCATTAAAATATGATTAAAAAAACGTCAAAAACGTAAACCATGACTTGTCAAAACTGTGATCGTTTTTCGCGTTCTGTGATATCGTTAAAAAATCGTTTAACTCAAAGTAGATTAGGACTCACAAATGGTAGTTGGTAATTGTTCTCGGAATCTAACATTTGATAAATGCACATCCGACGATCGTCTGAACTGCTGCACTGAATTCGCTTCCACTATGTGTTCCAGTAAACCATTCTAGACTTTACCACTCGCTGTTCCAAGCACAGGGGATGGGGAACTCGTTTCAGATCTGAAACCACAAGCTTGTACTGGTGTCCGCATGTGCTGAAAGGCGTTCTTAAGTGGAGCAGTGGCCTTAGCATGGGGAAATTGCCTACATGTAGAATTCAGTCGGTCATGATGAGGTCGACCCACAACTGACGACAGGCCAGGGTGTACAGTCCCGGCCTCTAGTACTTTTCTTCGTACGTTAAGCCTTGTAAACTGAGGATGAGCCTGGTAGCGACGTGTCGAATCCGTTCAATCTGCTGCGCCTCGCCGCGAGTAATCCGGCAATAGGTGGGTCAGCCAGTCAACCATCGGTCTGATGACGGAGAAGAGACGAGTGGCTACCTCTTCAGACGAAGTAGAGAAGCCGCGTTTGATCGCTTATAGCATGCAGTCCGTTACGATATAGCCTGTGCGTGTTGTCCACGGACGTGAGAGTACTCATAGGTCCTTCACGGAGGTGTGAGATGTAGCAGTTGGCCGTTGAGAGTGCAGGTTCGGTCGTCAGCACCCTTCCCCAGGCTCATGAATACCGACTTGGATGGGTTGGCCGGGAAGCGGACTTTGCAAGACACATGGCAAGGCGCTTTAGGTCTTGTTGAAATAAGCTGCAGTCGTCGGATATGCTTACCACTTCTACATCTTCAGGTCCTCTGCAACAAGGGCATACAGTGAATGAAGAAGCTGAGGTAGGTCGTTGATATAAATGAGGAACAAAGTAGGCCCCAGCACCGTGCCTTGTGGTACACCACTGGTCGAAGGATACCAGTCGATCAGGCACCCTCCACTTTCGTAAAAGGAAAATGTCTTGGATACACTGGTGCAGAGAACCACCAACACCCCACACTCTCAGCTTGAGGAGGAGGAGGAGGAGCTCATGGTTCATCATGTCGAACGCTTTGCTGAAATCGATGTAAGTCACGTCGAAAGACTTCCACTAGTCCAGTGCCTGCAACCATTCATGCCTCGTCACGAACAGATTGGTGATGCATGAACGACCTGGCATGAAACCATGCTATGCGGGTGTCACGAGATCTTTTGACTGGAACAGCTGCAGTAAACGCTTCTTCACAATCTTCTCTTCAACCTTGGTCAAAATAGACGTCAGACAAATTGGCCTGTAGTTGTCTACTTTGTTGGGGTCACTGCCTTTCGGAATCGGCCTTGCCACCGAGCATTTCCAATCCATCGGCAATGAACCTTTGGACATAGACCTGTTGAACAGGTTGGCAAGATGATAACCGACAAGGCCTAGCCGATTTAGAAGCCTTGGTTCCATCAAGATTGGCGAGTATTTGAAACACCTCTTCCACACCATAATCCAGAGTGGTGCACGCCGAACTCGGTACAGACACCTGGTCATTTGCAACCACAGAACCTAAGTGCGCCGCAAAGGATGAATCCATGCTTAGTGCTGGAGGTTAGGGGCTGTCCATTTGCGTCCTTTATCACCGGTAGATTACCTGTTGGCCCCAAGCGCCGCTTCACGCATGCAAATATTTTCTTCGGAGTGATTTTTGATCCGGTTGCAAGCTGCTCCTCGAAATGCCTGCGCTTGCTCGGTCTCACACTATTGCAAATATTTCGCTGCTTTTTATATATATCAGTCATCGACCGAGCAACAGATAAGGAATTTGTCCCACAGCCTGCGCCGCTGCTGAGCCATATTACTATAATCCTAGTCGAACCAATGTGACTTGACCGGCCCAACTTTCCGACACTTGAGAGGCACAAATTAGTTACACAATGAGTGTAATCCATTCCTTATAACAGACCACCAAGCTGCAGCAGATGCAGATTGCGGCAAAAACAATCCACCGGGCACACAGCTCGAGTCATGCCATCAAAATCCGTCTTCTAGTAGTTGGAATCTGGCTGCAGTGCACGGGATTGCTGCAGCCGCAGCTCCATGTTGGCTTGCTCCAGGATCCGAATATCATACGCAGGTTGTTCACAGCTGGTTAACATCAAGTCTAAGTACGATGGAGTTGAGCGCAGCGTTATGCGTGTCAGTCAGAAGATGTGTTGTGAGCCCCAGTGAACTTTGCTGCGGACTCACAATAACCGTTGATAAGTTCAATTTCAGGCCAGCTTATTCGAGGATAATTAAAATCTCCTATGAGTAGAAAATGACGGCGACTTATGTGGTTTTGGATATGTGGCAGGCAATCCAAATAATGACTCAATGGACTGTGACAGAACGCATCCGCGAACAGTTCTCCGCGCTTGAGGTGGATGGAGCTCCACAACTGCTCACATAGGCTTTCTTCGCTTCGATGTGCGCACACGAGTCTCACACACAGAGAAGACCGGGTGTAGAGCAAGACGCCCTTGTGGGCATTCGTTAGCCTAAAACAACGGAAGCACGAGTAGCCACTAAGCTCAATATTCTGGGTGAACACCTCATCGTTCGACCCCGTCTCTGCGAGTCCCATTATAACTGGTCACTCGAAAGCAACGAAACGACATAGCTCATCGCGCTTCGTTATAAGACTGCAGACATCGGCAGACTAGACGCAGGGTGCGGTAAGAACTACCGTGCGTGCCTGAAGAGTGAATGACCGATTTATCCGAATTCGCGTTCGTGCTGTAATCATCCGATACCAGTTCACCGCTTTAGCTCGATGCTGACACAACTGAGGCGATCCCGGTCGTCTGGATCGATATCCAGACGAATACGCACCTTACCGTCGCACAGTCTACTTAGCCAAGTTAGTATTAGTTCGGGCTGGTCTGATCGGTAAAAAATTACCTGCACAGGTCGGCGTGTTTCTCAGCAGTGTTTTTGCCCTGGGGAATGACTTGCATCAAGTAGACTCTTCAAAAACCCTACCTCATGATTATAGCATACCTGAGGATTTGGATCGTTGGACTCAGGCGCGTGAAAAACCACAAAATCTGATCGTCTCTAGTCATTCAAAGTGGTTCCTGTGGGAGAAGGGTGGACTCCATCCTTGCTTGATCTGGACTGTTGTTGGTCGGTAGCAGGAAGCTTTTCTTCGATTCGCGGCTTTTTCCGTCGTTGAGTTCTTCATGGCTGCTCATCCATTGGACATTCACCTGGGTCTTTAGAGTTAGTAGAGCGCAGTCAGTGGATCATTGACCTCCGTTGATGTCATGTCACCGAAAAAATTAGGATGGCTAGGTACTGAAGCCGTTTCTTGACTACTTTGATACAACTGTTCTGTTAGTTACTCCCGGAGTCCACTATGAACTGAAACCTATGCACACGTTGAAATCGACCGAAGGAGAAGGAAGGAGCATCAGCCAGAAATTGTAATACTGACTTGGCCAACAAAGTAGCAATTCCGTTTTCTAGTCAAACTGCGCCGGTTTACTTCAATGGAACAACAGCCAACGAAGATAGGTAAGGTAACCTTTCTATAAACAGGAGAAACCACACTAACAGAATCTGCCCTTATCTCAGAACAATGTGGATGTGTGGAACAGTAATGCAGGTAACAGCATACATAATCCCACCTCATATGTTGGATGGACTCCACTACGGTCTCCTATAAGGCGACATCATTTGTGAAAAAACTGTATAGCAACTTATCTGTCCCTATGCAGCGGCAGTCTTTCGCACCGTCGAGAAATAAAAGATTTATTTCAACATTTGAAAAATGCTCAGAACTGAGTGAGAACTCACGATTTCAGAAAAAATTGAAAAAAACCGGTGGGTTGTTTTCAAGCCTTTCAGAAAGTTAAGGTTTAGGTATCTGTAAAGAACACCTATTTGGTTACGCGTACGCACAATATTTGTTCAAAAGTTGTGAACATATGGAAAATTATTGGCATGGACGATATAAATTTGGAACTAGTCATCAGAGTTACTGCCAAGCGTATAGTAAGCCAGTAAGGAAGTGTGTACATGTCGATGTGAGACAGTTAGCTATACAACGAAAAAAAGACCAAAATGCACTCACCAGTAATAGAGTGAAACCGAAAATGAGACAGAACACCAGGGGGCCAGCAAGATCGGAGTCTTCGAGAACCTCGAGCGGTGGATCTTTGTGCGGTGCGAGAACCGAGACCGTCTGAAGTGGATAGGTAAACTGCTGATAAGCATGGTATTAGGGGACGACCGTAAGTGCAGAGGAAAAACTGCGCCAGCCAAATGCTACGTGAGTATGAAGAAGTTCGACCACGAGCCCAGACAACAAGTTCATAGTGATTTGCCTACTAGAGAGGTTTGATAGAATTCATAATTGCACATCAAGAACAGAGCTAACGCGTAGTGGCGCATATCGGCAAGCACAATGACACAAACCGCAATCAACCGAACCAGAAAGTTACAGGTGTCACAGTAAACGGTTCGTAGCCAATCGAAATAAGTTAATGTTGCGTACTTCAATCCGCACACGGTCGCCGGGACAGCTATACAGGTGAACCGACCAAAATACCGGCGCACTGATGAAACAAGATGTAGGGGTGAAACTACGTAATAATGTCGTCTCTCAAGCTCCACATTTGTGTGTGCCAGAGGTCTTCTCTGTGAACAAGTATCTGCTAGCCAAAAGTTACCGGAGTGGCTTCAGTTGGAAGACAAAAAGATGTCACATAAGCGCCACGCTTCATTTCTCCGGGGCTGTCAAAGTAGGCAGGATAAAGTTAGTAACCAATGACACGATAGTACGATGCTTGTGCCATAACAGTGACACTCGTAACAATCAATACGCATTTTAAGGCGATCTTGTTACAAAAACGGTTCGATAAATAAAACATCGACGAATGCCAGTAACACGGACGAAAAAAAGAGAAATGCGCACGACCGCCAACATCGTTCGTTAACGGGAAAGCCAGATTGCTGTAAGAACTAAAATGCGCAAAGATCAACCGAGAAACGACTGCATCTATTACGCAGCAAGCTCAGTGTCAACGTGGTTTGTATACAGCTACTATTTATGCGACCTACGAGCAGACCAGCTCATCAGCATGCCGACACAAGTAGTGTAGAGCGCAGTCATCGTATGCCAGTTACGAAGTCAGTGCAATTCTGAGCTCCAACGCTTGGACATAGTAAGCAGAAGCTCCGTTGGTGACCAACCATATGCGAAGCAAACAAACGGTAGATGGATATTGGGTGTTGTCCGTCCGAAAACAATGCACTCCATGACCGTCCAACCAGTCATTAACCAGTGTGACAAGCGTTGTCCGGCGCGACTCGGCAGGTTGGCGGCAGGGGTTCCGGCTGGCATCCCAAACACCCTGGGTTCGAGTGCCTGCTACCTCTACCTGATAAGATAAATGAATTCGGGTGGGTAACACCCAAGATACATCTGCTTCATCAGTTACGGTCCCAGTAATCGAATTGGCCAAAGTTCACTTCAGAGTGAATCGCAGTTCCCAATGAGATTGCGCGTCGCAATCCAATCACACGAGTGCTTCAAAACAACATCTCTATCAAACGTAGGGTAGTAAAGCTATGAGCTCTCTGCTCGTAGAAATTGTACACGTATCGATGGCATTAGTAATGCGGGTTATAGCCAAAAGGTTACATCGTTATTAGCTTCAAGAGTGATCGCTCAGATTTCCGACCCGACAACCTCTGATGCCTTTGGTGCCAGTGATATCACAGGTTCCACTGAAAGGTCTAGTCCACAATACTAAAATACGAACAATGATCCATCATGGCTACGAGACTTGCTCCATTGGCGAGAACGATGTTCAGAGACTGTTCGGTTTTAATCACCATTGCCTCTGGAGCATCCCTGGTGTATGCTGGCGGTATCACACTAGTAATGATGACGTTTGTCGTCAGATTTTTAAACCAGACTCTTCCGACCACTGTGCTGTACCATTCCATCGTGCGTGCTTCAGTGGCTCGAGTACGTGCCTCGCGTGTCTGTTCAGTGGTTTCCCCGCCGCACACTCTTTGGATGTGCCAGTGTTGAGCGGATGCGGAAGGTGGCCAACACACATTAGTCGGGGGTGTAAAAGCGCTGACGCTACAGTTGACAGTAGTGCGCTGTTCCCGATTCCCGGGTTGATGGCCCAAGGACAGCGAGCATATCTGGTTGGAAAAGCTATCTGATATGGTCGGAAATCGTACCAAATTGTTTTTCTTCCCTCAACTTTTATGGTTTTTACGTGTATGTTGTGACAATCTGCCAAATGTCAGGTGTTGAAGAATGCAGCATTCGCTACGATTGCGGAGGATCCCGACAATGCAGAAAAATGAGTAGATTTCGTAAAGTGCGTCAGCGGTTGATTCAGGTGCTCCGTCGCATCAAGAATGCATTGCGGGCGGATGGAACGTTACGCCTAAAGCCGACAAGAGGAATTCTCCGATTACTTAAAAGTGTATGGACCCACGTTGGAGCTTAAGAGGACACTGGTGGGCATGGTGTCCAGCGCTGCCTACACATAGTCTGTGAATATCACGCATACGTGGCGCAGGGACTCCGAGTACGTCTTGAACAAACGTTCAAAGGTTAACGAGAAAACGTTGCAGGGGCCACGAAGGACAAAGAGCGAAGAGTCAACGAGTCAGTTTAACGAGTAAGCGACAACGCTTGGTATGCAAATTGCTTTCGGTTCCATTTACAACGCAGACAAAGAATGTGGGACATGTGGCACTTGTGATACATCATCGTTTCGTTGGTCTGTACGCCTGCCTGCGTATTTAGCTGCATTCCTTGTAAATGTTTGCTGATTAATATCTCTGGTCTGGTTGTACTTGGAGCGAATGTGTGCAAGGTGTCTAGCTGTCGAAAGCTGCCACATGGATTTCTGGCTACAAGAAACTGTTACTCGTTGCTGGGGGAGCCAGCGCTAAGTTCAAAAAGTGGTTTCATCCAGTTCGGCAACAGGTACAGCCAAGCCACCGCCATGTTTACATCTAGTATGTATGTCTCCCTCGATACAAATGAATGATGCGCCTGTCGAAGAAGCGTGAGTCTTCCAATATTATGCCTTCGAGTTTACAGTGGATGTGGGTGGTGTAGCGCAAGCTAGTCATGGTCGCTTTGTAGGTGAAGGCTTCCTGCGCCTATGCGTAAATACAGTGACAGGCTTATCCTGAGATAGGAAACGCACTTATCATATAAAAGATCACGATGAAGCGCGTTTCGAATGCTGGCGCCAAAAGGTCCGCTAGCGCGCTGCGCATACCGTGACTGTTAGGGACAATAAATATGCATCTCTGGAGAAAGTGGGTTCGCTGTAACAAGTAACAGTTAACCTGGCCTACTAGAAGACCTTAAGTTTGGGAATTTGTCCCCACATCCTGGAAAATATGACAGCCGATAGTAGAATGAATCAGATGACGCAATCAAACATACGAACACCACGGAAGTGTAAAAAAACAATGTACAATTCTTGTGACGATGAAAATGAATGAATCGTCAGCTGAACATCGTGACGGCGCTTCGCTGTTGCGCGACAACCAACAGTCGCGCGAGGGCTGAGCATACCGCAAGGATACCCGCACCTACGCGCATTCGAACCGGTGACCTTATGATTGTAAGCCACGTGTGAAGATCACACGGCCGCCAGCGGACACAATACTTGACAGTGCGAGATATCTTAATCGCAGAAACAACAATAACGAACCGGGGAGATGGTTCCAAATATAAATCCATTACCCTCAGCTGTGTGGAATTCAAGATGATGGGTTCAAGAAACATAGAGAAAAAGAAGAGTGGAGCAGAAGAGTGAAGTCGAACAAGGTGAGTTGCAGGTCCTCCAGGAAAACGCAGTCCTATTCTTGCAGCGGTATCGTACAGAGATGGATAACCACAGCGTTTGATCACCTGTTAGTAAATAGAGCTGAGTCATAACAGGAACAAGTTCATCGACGGAAGGATGACTCTCCGGCTCACATGTGCCCAAATGGTCAGGTAGGAGAAACTAAAATTTGATAGGTGTCATTTGATTCGAATACAATCACAATACGATGCATTTGCAGCTCTCACAAACAAAACAGTTGATCGAGAAGGGAGTTCCCGCGAAGTTCATTCAAATAGGCAAAATATCAGATTGGAAAACATGCAATAGGTTTTGATTTCAGAAGGTTCTGGACACAAATCAGTTTTGTAGGTTTTTATTGTGGTAAGGTTTCGCCCTTGACGCAAGGAGGGCATTTATATGGGTCCTTCAATTCAATCCGGAAGCATTTCCCCAAGTTTATAGTGTAAACACAAGGTGAAATCATGAACCCAGTAGGAGCTGGCAACTGCTCCGTTACTACCAGAAGGGTAGACAACAGAGTGAAATCGTAGATGGAACAGGTTATTGTGACGAAAATGTTAATGAAGCAGGGCATAAGACAAGCTGAAACTTGCGTAAGGCAAATGTCACAGTATCGCAGTAATACGTGTAAATAGTGACTGTTGCAAACAGACGCACAGGACTGCCAATGGTGATCCAGGTAGATTCCAACTCACAACTGCAGTTCTTGGAAACTTCAACGCTTATCACTGACAATCACGGGAAAACTAGCCCCAGAATTAAAACCCCATCTAGTATTTCGTCAATAATAGTAAACACAGTAAGTTAGGATTGTCTGCCGTTCCGAAAGTAGGCGTCACATGGATTTCGAGAAAGATGTTGAAGTTTGCAGTAAAGTGAAGGGACGCATGAACCGCATCGTATTGTTTCAAAAAATTTACACCTGTTTAGACATCTAAAAGAATTCCTCGGTGAGCAACATTTCCACAGTTTTCTGAAGCGAGGCAGACTGTTCCGAACTGATTTAGGCATACTGACAAATTTCCAAGTCGAAGCCTACTACTTAGCAGTGAAATACTGTGAAAACAGAGTGACTATAGCAGGGCAGAATAAAGAAAAACAAATACAGTTTCCACCTGAAATCCACATTTATGAAAAAAAGTCCTAGCTTGACATGAACGCACCTTGCAGCTCTAGCTACGTGGTTGGTGGCATCTGGTTTCGGATTTACCTGTCACTGTGGCAAGCCACAGGAGGCCTGCGCCTACAGAGGGGCCATGGGTGGCTTGCGCTGCACCACGCACAGATCTATCCACACACCCCACATCCAGTGTAAACCCGAAGGAATAAGACCGGGAGGCATGCGGATGGGAGCCACGTTTCATCAAAGGAGCCGATCCACACTCTTTCACAGGCAAACACAAGCACGCTGTATTTGTGGAATCAAGCGCGCACAAGGCGGTGGCTGGACCGTAGTCCGCTCCACACTCAGTGCATGAAACAATTCTTCGAGCCTAACACGGCCACACGGACCGTGCACCCCGTCCCCTCCAGGAAAGACCAACTGTCTCCCAGAGCCAGTATGGACGAGGTAATGGGTTATAAACAGGTAGGCACCATGTCAACATGCACATCAAGCACAGAAACACCAGGGATGTCAAACAACAGTTAATCACCTGAAATGTTATTAACAAATAAAATGTATCTGTTAAAGAATACGGCTCTGCATACATAACTCTGCCCTAAATTCGCATAGGATGTAGGTTGGTAGCAACGAATCCGCGATAAGTACAAAATGTCCATAAGTTATTCAAAAATGCTACAAACGCAATAAAGTTAACGAAGATGACCACAATTAACGTAAGTGACGTGGCCAGTTAATAGGAGATTAGTCAGGTAGGCAGAACAAACCAGATAAAGTGGAATGAAATGTATCCATCTTAAAAAGACCTAGTTTAAGTGTACGTTGGTTTAGCCCAACTGCGGTGAAGAAGCATCATGAATGCAACATCAGCATCAGCATGGGGCACTCTAGTTACATACAGGTATATAAAGAGGCAGCATCCCTGATGTAGAGGAACATATCCAAACCGAGCAGCTTGTTAAATGATTTACGGAATGGATATGGACAATGAAACCTGTGGATAAAGAGAATTAATACACAACAAAGGGACCAGTGACGCCTAGAAATTACTAATAAACCCTGGTCAGTGAAAGAGGAATTTTCTAACGAGGTACTACCATGGTCACACCGCAAGAAGGTATAAACAATAGATATAACGGTATAAAAGAAATTGTGTTAAGCAAGTGATAGATAAAATGTAGTGTGCGTGAGCAGAGAGCAGAAAAAGAACGAAGGAGGCGCCCAACTTCGATCAAAAGGAAACCTCTCGGGAAGCAGACCATGTGGTTTGGTATCCAAAAGAATAATGATGCTCAGAAAAGGGTAGCGCTGAGATTGAGCAAGCCGGGAGAAGTACGGGTAATATTAACACGCATTTTCCCATTAAGCGAGCACAGAGGAAAACCGAATCAATTAGGGAGCGTATTCATTCGTAAATCAACCAAGGATTGGGCGATACATGGAGAGTGGGGGTGGGCGGAGTTGTGGGAGCGGTGTAGACAGGACGTCTGTCGTTCGCTAACGTGGGAACACAGGCGAAAGGGGTGGGATGAGCACCGGTTATATAAGTAGACAAAATTACAGGCCCCCAAACCAACGCTCAAAAAAGAGGACAGCTTATCTGAAAGTGGATTATGAACTATGTGGCATTGCTGTTGACTTTCGTGACAATACTTAAATTCGGGAATCTACGACAGCCGTGTACACACACTGGAGGTGTCCTTGAATGCGCTAAGCGTGAATTAACAGGGATTCCAGATTCCATAGATATGACGGACGAAAGCAGGCAAAACGTGTCGGTTATTAATCTGCAACAGAATGCCGTTGAACTGCTGCATGAGGATGCTCTGGGCGCATTTCCGGGACTAAAAAAGCTGAATGTAAATTACAATCGCATATGGAAGGTGACAGAGTATGCGTTCCGTGCTGTGCCAGAGCTCGCAGAGATCTCATTACGAGGAAATCAATTGAACATCTTAGTCGGCGGTTTGGTAGCATCCTGCTGGAAATATGCACCGAAAATAGAAAAGTTGGATTTATCTGAAAATCCACTCGGAGTCATACCAAGTCACTTCTTCGCTGCTCTACCAAACTTACAAATATTGACGTTGGATCAACTAATTGGTTTCGTGGATTTAAGAGCTCACGCATTTGGTGGACTCGGCCAACTCAGGCAATTGAGCTTACTTCAAAACGACCTAGACCAACTGTCACCGGAAGTACTTGGTAACCAAACTGCAGGCGAAAATCTTCGTCACATTTTGTTAAACGGCGATAGGTGGAATTGTGATTGCAACATTCTATGGATTTGGAAACGTGTAAAAGACAGAGATAAGCACATGTACCATAAAACACCCATTTGTGGAAGACCGGTGGAGTTGAAGGGACTTCGTCTTTCGAATTTAAGCCAAGAAAACTTGTTGTGCGTACCCCAAGTGCTCGGTCAGTGGCCTAATCAAAGTGTTCGAGTGAAACGCGGAGAAAAGTTCATTCTGAGATGTGATTTCTACACGGATCCTTGGACAATTCCACAATGGTTCCGCAACAAAAATCACCTCAAGGCTGACAAAGGTTTGCACCAGAGCGTGCGAAAAGTGAATGAGACTTGTATCCAAACAAAACTAGAGATAACAAATCCAGGATCGCATGATTCTGGAGTGTATCAGTGTGTTGCTGAAAATCGCATGGGAAGGGCGCATGGGAAGTTCAGTATCCAAGTTGTGGAAAACATGGAGAATTCTAATGACCTTAAATTCAGGTCACGAAGAAAGGTCACAATGTGGAAAACGTGGGTTCGCCACACATGGGTCATTATCATACTCATCATCGCCGGCATGTCCGTTTTAGTCACTATTGGATTGATCATTTCGTGTTGTTATGCAAGAAAGTGTAAACTAGGTCGCACAATCGTGCGAAGTAGCCGTAAAAACGTGCGCATCATACGACCATCCGAGGAGATCGACAGAAGCCAATTCGCCGACGACTTCTACATGAGACTTCGCGCTGGCGAACAATGTCTAACATCTGATTCAAGCGATGGAACACTGTATGCAATGGACCAAAAGAGAAGGCTCATGGGCCTTAACCCTATACAAGTGAGCAATGTCTTGTATCCCTGACGTAAGACCAATCCGATCGATATCGTTTGTCAGACAATGTAAAAGAACATAGAAGCTGTTTGGTCTTATGTGTGAATAGTCATCCGGCTAGACCATACCGTCTTTTATACAATTTGGGTGAGTTAAGAGAACGCATTGTGTAAAAATAAACAGATGTACTTTTGAATTCTCAATTAACATCGATTCTACGGTATCGGAGTGCGTCGGAAGCGGTTTGCTAATGGCAAATTGATGACATGTTGGTTAGATACAAAACCAGACAATAGGAAGAGTCATTACTTTGAGAATAAGGTTTTGATAAGTGGAAAAGAAAAGGATAGATAGAGAAGAGGGAAAGTGTAACAACACATGTGAACCTAACAATAGATACCATCACGTCAGAATAAAAAGCGTCCACAGGAGAACAGTATGTTTGTCCATACAGGGTTACATACAGGTGACGATTAGACAGCCTGCTCGAGTGTCATTGTCAGTGATCATAATGCGCTGCATTCCCTTCGTTAAGTAAGGCACTGAAGTTATAATAATAATAACAATAATAATGATAATAATAATAAATGTAATAAGAGGAATGAGCAAGAAGAAAAACCGCTATATAGTGTGGATGGGAGCCAAATATAACTTCGTATCTGTATCATATTCGACACGGCATCTAGACAATGATGTGGCAGAACCCATCCGAGAAGATGGCAAGTACCAACCCATATTGGCATCTCGTAGAGTTGCATCACATGTGTCCGTTATGTCACTGGCTAACCCCTTGAAGTTATGCCCAACCATGCCTAAGAAGCCAACTCGTAGGCATGGGGAGCACATGATCTAGCCAACGTTGACGAGTCGAATTTAACAGACACTCCAATGGGAAAAAAGATGGCTAAACCTTAGACGACGAACTGCAGCGTTCCTCATTCAATTTCCCAGCAGTGCCTTGGTCAGTCATTTAACGTTGTCAATGCACAGCGGCCAGACTACATGCACAGTAACGTTGGCTGTATCGTAAAATACTCCCTTAATCAATAGGTTTCAGCTCGCTGTCTCCATAAGTAACCGAATCTTCGAAAAGGCATACGCCTTGGTAATGATTATGGTAATCTTTTCGGTGATGCGACCATCAGAGGTGATGAGTGTGCGTATACCACGAAAAACAGTACAGTAGGAGAAATCTGGTGTACTTCACCATAAGTAACGTGTATTTTAACTAGGAAAGCACGTTGTGTATGGCTGTAAAGTTTTGAAACGAAATATAAATAAATAAATAAATTCGTATATTTATCACAAGCGGTTTACGACCCCATAAGCGGCAGAGATCATTTGTGCAGTGAATAGGTTTCATGGCTTATGCGACATAACTTCTTGGTAGTAAAATAAATTTTAAGAATAGAATTTCAGACCATGAATATCCCCCCCGGGGTCTAGATCCGATCACCTAATATGTAAACTGTACTGTATCAGCACTTTCTAGTTTGTGACGCTCAGGAGTAGATAATGATTGGAAGGAGATAATAGGTTGCATGGACACAGGATTTGATTTTGTGGGTAATGACATGGAATGGGTAAGCTGATTGTAAGCAATGAGCTGCTCAGATGTTATTTATACCATCATCCATCAAGGTTTCTAGAGTTTAGTTTGAGTCAAAGATCTTCAACACATTTGATATAGTGAGGAAGATCTGTATGGAATTTCGAATGTGACATGGTTTGCACTCATGCGTATTTGTAGGAGTAGTTTGTTCTACAGATCGGTGTATCTAAGAAGAAATTCAATCGAGTTTTATGACTTGCAAGCCTTGTGCGTAGCAAGTAGCCACCATTTCGTGTGGGGTAGACTGCAGTCTTCCGCAGCTCAAGTGCGGTGCTGGCTGCGTAAATGCGTTGGTTAAAATGTTGTAGAAGAGAACGAGGTTATTCCTTAAGCGTCTCAGCCAAAGAGTATCAATTTGGCGTTGTCAATAGCGACCATAATAACTCAGGTTTGAGCAGCGCCCCATGACCAGCTTGGTAAATGATCGTTGGACATTTTCCACAGATGTTGACTTTTTTCTCCATTGGCTTTGAACGATAGTACAGTATTCCAGAGTCGGTCGTACTATTATCTTGAATGACCCAAGTCGTGTTTCAGGTAGGGAGAAAGTTCTGGTGATGTATCCACATAGCTGCCTCGCTTTTGCAACCTGATAAAGCACATGTTTAGAGAAATTGAGAGTTGGAATACATAATTCCTAAGTTCCGAACTGAAACAAATGTTGGGATCGCATTTCCGGCGTGATAGAGCCTTCCGGAATGCGGCATCTGCATCCCAACGCTTGGGATTTTACTGCGGAGAACTTCATTAACAAACGTTAACTAGCTATATTTAGTGCGGATAGGTCTTCACAGATGCATCCCACGCAGATTTGTAATTGATCTGAATGAAATGAGTAGACCAGTTTGACGTCATCTGCAAACAGAAATGGGCGTCCATGTTTGATCGGGTCGCAAATGTTGTGTACGTAGATTAGGAAAAGTAGTGGTCTGAACACACTTTCCTGAAAGACGCCGCTGGTTATTTGTTTTGATGCAGAGTATTGCTGACCGATTTTAACGACCTGGGTTAGATCGTTTAGGTATGAGTCGAACTAGCTTAGCAGAGGGTTTCCAATGCCATATGACTCCAGAACGGACAGCGGCACGCGGTCGAACGTCTTCTGCATGTCTAACAGAAGTATATTGATTGTCATTCCTCTGTCAATCATAGTCGTGACATGATCGAAGAATTGTAGCTTGCAGGTAACGCAGGAGCGTTTACTGAGAAAGCCATGTTGTGAGGGATTGATCAAATCCAGTCATGTAATAAAATGGACAATGTTCCTCTTGACTATTCGCTCTAGGGCTTTGGAAAAAAACAGAGGTATGGTTTATAGGGCGAGCCACTCTTGTGCTTAGGCATAACAATGTATTGCTTCCACTGAGATGGGAAGCAGTCGGTAGGGAGTGAAAGCGTGAAGATGTTTAATAACAGTAGAGAGATTTTTTCCGCCGAGTTTAATAACAGTTGGAGCGATGCCGTCTGGTCCTGGTTTTATGGATGCGATGGCATTTGCACCTCCCTCGACGTCACAGGAATATTACAGAGTAGCATGTTCGTTCATTTTGGAAGTGGAGGATGAAAGAGCTGTGTTAGGGACAAAAAAGGAGGCAAAACTAGAGTTGTTAGCCTCGCATATACAGATGTCGCACGTTATTGAACAATCGTCCAGGAGATGAGAGATGTCTTCTGTGGTGCCATAAGTGGATATAATACGGTGAACCAAACACCCCATTGGAGTTGCAAGACTTTCAACAGCATCATTACCATCAGCAGCAGCAGCATCCTCAAGAGCAGCAGCACGTCAGCCATTTGGATTGATGCTTCGCTGCCATACAACCATAACGATTTACAGAACGAAGAATTATAAGAGGAAGAGAAGAGAGACTTACTGGAAAACCTTAATGCCCTAAGCAAACATTCAGGGTCAAGGCGCCTAGAACTTGTCAACAAACTACATCACAAACAGCTGGCTACGCTGTAAAGATAAGGCGGCATCGGCCAACCAGCTCGCTTGCGGTTTTCATTGCCCGCGTCATAATCAACCATTACCCCGCAGACAACTCAGCACCGACAAACGTTAAACAGGCAGTCCGACTAGGTGACGGCAGCGGACGCGCCACTGGTGCCGACTGCGAGCCACGTCCTGTAAAGTCTCGAGCCAAGCAAAAGGCGAGTCATGTGTATTCCAGCCGGGAAGGCGAGACGGACCGACGGCACCAAGTCTGGTCATTAGTGACTTCATTTCTCGCTGCCAAGTCAACTTATGTCCACCTCAGACCGCGCGCCCCTCTACATCTGGCAGACAGGACAGGGCGCTCCTTGGTAAGCGGGGATCGGACATACGTAAAACGTGCCCAAGTCAATGCAATATATTCAGTGCTATCTGTTGTTCAAAGGAACTAGTTTGAGTATGATTGCCTGGCACTCGCCTACGCACATTATCGTTACGGACAAGCTGGTGCCACCCGACACCAGCAATGATCCGCAGGCAACGGTGATCAAAGACTTGAAGGCGCCTCAGATCTTCAGACCGAAGGGGCCAAGTATCACTCCCTGTGAGTAGGACGGCCTTCACTGTGGTCTTGTAAACATGGCTGTTCAGACAGAGGGAAACTCCTTTCTGTCGTCAAAGATGTCGCATAATCAGAAAGGCACTTCTGACCCTTGTTATACGTGAACTACTTCAGTTGTAATGCACCCGTCATTGCTGATACAGCTGCCAACGTAAGTAACTCGATCAACTACCTCGAGTTTCTCGCTATTTAGGGTCAAGAGATCATCAAGTGGCTGGTGGTCCTGCAGCAACACTTTTCACTTTGAAGGTGTGAAGCGCATACCAAATAATGGGACTGTTGATAATCTGTGCGAAGGCTGATTCAGGATGTAGATTAACTTCGAGGAAATTGCCATGGTTGTATGTGGGCTGAGATACTGCCACGGCGCCCAGACCTAGACAGGAGAACGATTAGGCTTTGCCTTTGGCACAAAAGCCCGTCCGCAAGGCAGTGGGAAGTGGCAATGATTTAGTTGTACAGAAATGGACGTCATCCCATTTCAAACCCACAACCTGGAGGAACAGGAGACTGAGGTTATCTGACCTCTAACCATTGATCAACCTGGTAGTAGTAGCTCTCAAGGGGTCCGGGGGCACCACCCAGTATAGCTCAATGGGTCAAAGTGGTAGGCAAACCATCGCACGACGTGAAGTTCCCGTCTCATTGCGACGGCTGCAAGACATTACAAGAGCGCAACACAGCAGAGCCAGCAACAGTACAGCAGATCATATCAAAGGAAACCAAGGGCATGGTATAGATTTCATGGATGCTTTGGTCGATAAAGGTGTCCGGGACCACAGCTGACTTGACGGTGATCACAATCATAAACACAGCTGTCTAAATAGTGAGACCCCATAATTACCGCAATAGTTAACACTGAGGGCAAGTACGAATGAGAAACATTGCTAACGTCGGGAACAGAATGCGATTTGGAGTTGAAAAGTAGAACATCGGATCTTAAACAGCAGATCATGCATGATACAGATTGCCCACAAATGATCACGAGTAAGAATCTAAAAACGTAGGCAGATTTAATGTTGACACACATTGTGGTGTTTTCAATGGTTCATCCCAGCTGCCGATGAGCCAGAGTAGTGCAACCCCAATGGGACGAAACGACCGTCTGGTGTTTCTCAGGATTGGGGTTAGACTAATCCGGCTTGTGAGCAGCTGGGATGAACTAGTAAAATATCATCAAGAATCTTACTCATCAGTATACATTGTGACGGTAGATGACCTATTAGTCTGAGGATAATGAAAAGGTATAGTTCATTGATGAAAATGATTACATTGTCATCATGCGACGAACTTTTCTACTTGAAAGCGGACTAGTGTAGATGAAGCACCTTGTGTGTTCCGTCGCTGCCCCAAGATAAACAAGCAGTTTTAAAGACGAATCCGGATAATAAAGGTTAATACGTCGAATTTGAACAAGAGAAGGACAGTAAGAGAAGGTAAACCGTGTGGAGCGTAGGTCGAAATTTGTTCACATAATAAGTACTCAAAATCAAGCTGATAATAGGGTTAAGAGTTGTGACAAGGGTCAATCACGGAGCTCGGCGGTATAGGGAAAAGGGCGTCAACTGGCATTTTCCACGTCGCGAATTCCATTCCCACTTCAATAATCGTTACCCGTTGCAAACAAGCTCCAAACCAGTCGCGAGATGGGGAGCTAGGAGCAGCCAACATACATGAGTATTTTCGAACTAATCGAGGTTCAAACCAAACTTAAAGGTGGTCTTAATTAGATCCTGTCATGACTCGCTCACACAACCGGCACACTAAAATAAAACTAACAAGCAGTTGCTAGTGGAAGAAAAGCATCCAGTAACGCGGCTACTGCTGCGCACCAGATCAAGAAAAAACTTTCCTTATTTATGACCGCTCCACACAATGAAGACGAAAAACTTCGTCAATGATCCAATTCCGGGCAAGAAATAAGTAAGTCAAAATGCTTCATAAAGGAACAATAAAAAATTAAAATGGGCTTCGAAAATTAGGAGATTCAAGAATATTTCCTAACGGTAGTTAATGATGATCGATAGATTATGATGAGCACGTGCTCGAACACACGTAGACATACTTAAAACACTTCAAACGGTCGCTAGCATCGACTGCTGGACACCCCAAAGCAACCCAGCAGATCATCGCCGCATCGTGTGTAAAAAAATGATGAACTTACCTTCTCCATTATGTGATTGAAATTGATCCCCAGTTCTACAAGTATAAAGAGGATAGGTATCTGAGTGAATAAGCAAGGCAAGCATGATTTGGAAAATTTTTGGTGGTAGCAGAAATGGCGTGACGAGCAGCAGCAGTTTACAAAAGTCTACGCTCGGAGGCTCATGCACAATACACGATAACAAGAAACGCAAAGAACCATGAAAACGGCACAACACTGGAATTATCCCAGTTGATTGGGGACAGGCCTCAGATGAGCAATGTGGAGGAGCATCAAGAGACAAACGAATGACTTGATTGTATAAAAACAGAATGCAACAAATGCGCAATGCGCAACAAAGCTTAGAACGGCCTATTGCAATGTAATAGTATGCGATGTGGTACAAGGCCTCTTTGTAGCTGTACTAGGGAGTTGACAAGATCAATAAGGAGCGAATTGGAGGGAACTAAGGAAAAGTTGTAATGTGAGTCGCCGGCTGGCTAAGGACGTGGTGGGTGGGTTTTCAACTGGCAAGAGATCTCACTATAAGAAACCACATATGTCCGTTTAACAACACTGTGACGTGGCGGATGTGACTCGCCAGTAAATAAAGTCACTGCCTCTTGCTTCATACTGGCGAAGCATTATATTCAAGCAACTTAATGCTGAAATTGTGGGGAGCATTGGACCCCCGTTTGGCAAACGAACAAACGGAACGCGTTTGAACCACAATTAGTCAACGGCTCCCAATGAGCGCGATTCCCTGAATTCACTCTGCCGCCTTGCGGGCAGGCTATTCGGCCATAGGCTCAACGTGGTCCTTCGGCTTGGACAACCGGGTAGCACCTCGCCCTCTGACAAAACCATGGACTCCTTCGTGTCGATCTTTTTTTAACGATATCTGTAACTTACTTAGAGTCCCATGGCTTTTGATGGCTCCATACCTATTCGTAGGCTGTTGCATATATATATATATATATATATATATATATATATATATATATATATATATATATATATATATAAAGGACGTGAGGTGTGAAAGTATACGTACCGGTGCTCCGCCGCCGTACAAAAATAATTGCACTGATGTGAAGGCGTTATGACCTAGCCGCCACCAATGTAATTCTGTGCGAACGCACACAGGCACAATAAGCTCACAAAGTAACACAACACGGCTCACACGCGGGACAGATTCGGCTCCCAATCGATAGCTCGAACCCCAGCAAGGCAACTCCGACAGAGGTCTATTATGATGCTAACTCAGTAGGGAACGGACTTTCGGTCGCCACCATTAAAATCAAAATGACAGGGCTAATCATAAATCTACATTTCGGTTGACTTAGTGTAATTCTTGGGAAAATACCGGTTTTCCCAACGCTTACTCTCTTAGGAAAGCTCGTACTTTGGACGACGTGGATCGGGCTGCAAGGATCTTGTTGAACGACGTTTCCGGTCAGTACATCTTCTGGGCGTGAAAATTCTGTCAACGAACTCGGGGGAACCTGAACGCGTTTAGTAGTATGTCAAACGGTAATTTTTTTAATCATCGGTAGTTGTGATAATGTCATGGTGTGGACAAACTTGGTTATTATGTCGTGCCCATTTATGTTGTCCAACAGTAAATTCGTGCATTACGGAACCACAGTGACCTATGACCACTACTGTGGTCCAAGATGAATGACTTTGTCTATACTCACAGGAAAAGAAGCCACCAAGTGAAATTGTTGACTCTGACGTGTGTATTTGGGTTCGTGACGGCTTTTCAACGGGAACATTGCATTAAAAATGGTGCGCGTTTTTCGTCCCGTAAGGCATACGGCATGGAAGGATTCATTTGGGGTTACCGGGTTCAGCGCGTTTCTGTAAAGCATAAGAAAATTCTGGATGTTTTCGTTTGCAGTTTTTTACCGTTGCGTTTTCAAGAAAGCCCCTCTGACAGTGTTGGGTGCGAAGGTGGTTAAGAAGACTCCGACGGCAGAAATCCTGGATAAGTGGCCATGTAAATTGGATCCCGTTATCTGAAAACAGGTGTTACGGAAACTCGCGATGGCTGAAAATTCTGCACACAGCAGCGATGGTGGGTGATGACGTCGGCTATGACGGTGGAATTACTTGGGGCCACTTTGACATTGCATCGACTACGATTAGTTACGTGATGCCGTTGATTAGGACAGCGAAATAAATGTGCAAACGTGACCACGGCCCATTGTTGTGGGGCTATACGCGGAGGATTTTTGGCGACCTGCTGCCAACGGAAACACTAGTGGAACGACCTCACTATTTGTTTGTCTATACCCGGCCAATAGACATAGTTCCGGACGATAGCCTACAAACGCCCTGCATCAGAATGGCCTGTGAGAAATTGATGCAGGACGATCAGTCGAAGCGAAAAGGGGGGTGACAATACGATCGGCAAATACTATACAGAAAGCGATTATGAACAAACTGTCTAGAGATGAAGAGAAAGCTGTCATGGGTCTAAGTGAGTGTGTCATCCGTTGCGGACACAATCAATCGTTACTTGGAGGATAGGAACGGTGTTCATTCCTCTCTTGATGTCGCAAAGAGTGACCGGAACTGAACGGATAGCCGCAGTCAGGTGCGCACGAATATCCGATACCGGATAGACTGTTGCAATGATAATGTCTTTCTGATCTTGCCGATTTGCATTAGTTAACTGCGACAAGGCGTCAGATTGCCAAAAACCTTATGTTCATCGGTAACAGATGTCAAAGTCATAGTTCAGTAGAAAAGCTGCGCAGCAATGCAGTCTGGTGGTTGAATACGTCGGAAAGCCTTTGCTAAAGCCGGAGGTAGCGAGCAACGGTTTGTGGTCTGTCAGAAAGCGGAAGTGGCGATCACAGATCATCTCACGAGGAACCTAGTAACAAAGCTTTCTTTTTGATTTGAGCATAAATCTTCCTGGCTGTGGTAAGTGCGTGAGCAGCATGCATGATTACTTACTCAGATCCGTCGGGAAACACCTTGGAGAGGAGCACACCAAAGTCATAGCTGGAACGGCCTTCAGCGACTACTATGGGCAGCTCGGGATCAAAATGTGTCAGGAGGAGGTCGGGTTGAACGCGGGTTCAATTTCAGGTAACCACGCTTCTTTAGAGTAATTTATCCAGTTGTGTTCTGATATCGTTGAGAGCTGGCAAGAATGTGCCGTAGTGAAGCACTAACCCGAGGAACGACTGTATAGATGACCATTCTTCAGAAAGGGCATCTCCTGGATTACATACACATTTTCAGGATCGAGAAAGTGAACAACTTTGTCGATGGTGGAAGTGAGATATTTGATTTCTAGAAGGAAAAACCGACACTTGTCTGGTTGCAGTCGGAAACCATACTCCACAACACGACGTACACCTTCAGAGATCCTTCCGGATAAGTCTGTTGTAGTGCGACCCATTATGATAAAATCATCGAGATAGGCTGCAGCACCGGTTACGCTATAGGCAATAGAATCCAATATCTGTTGAAAAATAGTAGGAAATAGCTTGACTCTGAAGGGTAGGCGGTCATACGGAAACAAACAGCGATGCGCGTTGATGGTCAGCAGTTTGCGGGACTACGGGGATACTTTGACTTGAAAGTAGGCATCCGGCAGATTCAGCTTGGCAAAGCTAAGTTCCAACTTTAAGCATGAAGAAGATATTTCCAGGAATCGGCAGCGGATGACAATGATCTTTTAGCGATGAAATTTAATCTAGTAGAAAAGTCAGCACACATATGAATTGAACCATCTGTCTTTTTGGCAACTACAATCGGAACTGTCCAAGGAGAATAAGTGACCAGAGAGATGATACCTATATTCCCGTGGCGGCGTGGTTCCTAGTCTACCATCGGAAGCGTAGCCTAGGGCACTGGTCGATTTAAGTGAAACGATGGGACATAGTCAGGTTTTAATCTGAGGGATACTTGGGATCGTGTGTAACAGCAAAGGCCATCCTGAAAAATATTGGAAAAGTCAAGGACAACAGAGTTGGTCTATGGAATTTGAAGTCGACGACTGATGACATTTAGTATAGAAGTAACACGATCTAGCTCGTCTAGCCAATCCAAGCCCAGAAGATTGAGAATGGGGTCTTAGATACAGCAAAATTAATTGATGGTGGTGTCTCCGAAGGTAGCAGAAGAGGAAAGCTGTTCAGTTAGGCGAACCGAATCACCACAGGGAGGTAAATTGAACAGGTGGGCTACCCATGAAAATCCACAGCTCGTTGGAGTTTATCGTGATATCGGAGGCAGTCTGGTTGAATTTTGGCGAAATACTTGTTGATTGTTACAGATACGAATTTTTGACGAGAAGCGAATCTTGGGGAGTGAACGGCCTAAGAAGCACGTCCTGTTCGCTGCTTCGGTCTCATGGGCTTCTTAAATATGGGCCGGATCTGACAAAATCCGTCTTATAACCAAGCTAGTCACATCGCTGGCGTCTGAACGATCAAAAACATGGGAAATGGTAGTCACCACAGTGCCAACACGCAGATGAAATGGGCGAATGGTGCTGGAAGAACACCTGGGGACTCCCAGAGAGATGACAGAACAGAGAGGGCGGTCAGTAAGATGGACCATAGTCGCATTGTGTTACAGATCAATCAGACACTGGCATCCAGTAATGACTCTGTAACCTCATTTCAGAATCCAGCTCAACTACACTTAAGGGCTAAGTACGTATATGAGCATTCTTTGCTAAGTGAAGACCACACATAAACACGAGGCACTTGAACTAGTCGTCTGTGAGACAGCATAGTTTAAATCGTTTGCATTCGCAATTGACCACGCCGGCATACGTGATAAAATCGGCCACACTACGATGCTTCACAAGTTTGCACTGTCTCGTCGAACAACCAATCGGGAGAGTTCCGGGATAAGATAAAGTTGGAATATCTGTTGTGTTCAGCAGAACCAAGCCTGCATAGCAGAAGGTGAAGTTTCCATGCGTCGTCAGAGTAGCAGAATACATCATGGAACTGTTTGGACCAGGATTAAAATGCTACTTCAGCCGCAAGGTGGAAGCAAAATTCGGTGATACAGTTGACATGTTTACTGGACAAGAGGATGGAGGATGTAGTGTGCTGCCCTAGCGAGGACGCAGACAAGCAGTTTCATCAGCTTCATTTGCAGTGGTAGGATCAACTTGATTTGGGCACAACTGAGACTCACTGGTAAAAGAAAAGCGTCGCCAAGTTGTTACTATGCTTTGATCAATAATGCAATTACTTACGAACAAACGCAGGTACGGTAAGCTCACAAAGTACCACGACAAAACGCACGGACGGAACATCGGCTTCTAACATACAACCCCAACCGCAACAAGGCAGAAGACAAGACCTCCGAAACATATCACTTATGATGATAAACCGGCCATTGACCATTGAAATACACAAAGGTATTTATAACTACATTAAAGGGCGTGTGGGATGGGCCAATCACAGTTCCGATATGAGGCAAGAACGAATTTGAAGCGTACTAAAAACATTGAGTTCTTGTATCAGTATGAAGAAAAAAGGTAGAAAGCGAGCGCTGCATGATGACACCATTTCATGTTATCTGATCACTTACAAACTAACAACATATAAGGATCGCGTGAGAAAGGAAAAAGGTAGTTTTGAATTGATCAGAATAAAGGCACGCATACACAGAACAACAGATGATTGGGCTGGAGCAAAGGTCATGAACCCCAAGGAAACTTATGACCTGTCGGTTGCGCTGGTACGGCAAAGATTAAGGGTCAAGGCCCCGAATAACTTCAGCACCCTGGCATTTTCGTTTCGATAGATAACCGTAAATACCTTGTCAGGGTTAGATTGATGACCTGTACTGATTAGGTGTCTAACGATGGATGATGCTAGCCGTTTGCCTGCTGTTGCTTGTTCGGTTACTTGTTGTGTCATCGGTTTAGCAATTCGCTTCGGAATATGCTCCCCAATCCGTTTACTCAGACAACCATCTGTTTTGCCAATGTAGCTGTCTTCGCAGCTACAAACAAATTGGTACATGCAATGACTTGCAGCGGGGACCGGTTGGTTAGGATTGATTGGAGGCGTCGACAGCTTTCTGGTTGTCCAGATAGGAAAGAGTTTGGCAGCGTTGAATGTATGGCGAATAGCTGTGTTCACTCGTCTTTCAAGTTACGTTGTTGCCACATTGTTTTTGAAGGGTAGCTGTAAATAGACGGGCAATCTGGGCACCATACGTACTCATGGTTTGTTCTCCTTTGGATGACTGTGAAATCTGATGAATACCTCTGGATATCCATTGGCCCATAATGTCTGTGTAGTGAGCGATTATTCCGACTCCAGACAGTCGGCACTGCATGCTCGGATAAATAGCGTCTTGACAAGGTAACATTGTATTGGACCGGCACAACGTTGTTGCGGTTCTCATGCAGGCTAGTTCATGTGATTTTCTTGTAAACAATGTTTTCATTGAGCCATCATTTCGTTTTAACAACGATACACACGGAAAAGCAAGACAATTTTTGTTTTCTAGTTCAGAGGTGAAATGGGCGTTGGGATGTGCGTTGTTGAGCACACAGAGGAGAGACTGAGCGGTCTCTACACTTGGGGCAATCGCCACACTGCAACTGGCTCAACATTAAGCGTGTCGACATCACGCACGGTAACATGATTGACCCGATTCACCAAATCTGCTGTTTAGATAACAGTCACATTTAAACTTTACGTAATCTGAAGACCAGATGTATTGGTCTTAAAACTAACCAAAAGCACAAGAGTTGTTCTGAATTGGTCGGATTATGGGGGCAAGATGCATGATATCCTGAAGGAGAAATCCAAATTTCAGCAGGACAAAAGCGGAACCGCAGTAAAGCAAGTTGAAGAGAGAGTGAACTACTAAAGAAAATCGTTACTCCAGCACTGTATGATATAAGTAACGGTGTAAGCCAATGAGTATATGTACCCCTCAAATGTTCAGACTGCAACAAATTCACAAGGCTAACATACCATTAAGGCCGATACTGTCCATGTGTTACTCCACATATCCCAAATTGGCATGTTGGTTAGTTGGCATACACTAGTGAGGCAAATGATTTCAACCTACACTGTGATTGATGGTGTTCAGCATATGAATACTGCTGACAAGGTTACGTGTTTATGGACCTAGAATTTTTGTCCACCAGCATTCTATTGGAAGAACCAGTGGATTTCTTGTACGAACTTATCACGAATAGGAGAGTAGTCTTGCCAATTCCAATGGAATATCTCAGGGATCTACTGCTCTTATGTAAAGAAAATGTCCACTTATTACTTGAGGAGCAAGCGTATCGACAGGTAGATGGTGTGACTATGGGAAGTCCGCTTGGCCCGGCACTGGCTGACATCATATCTGCGGTCGAATCGTGCTGTGAATCCTACCTAAACCAGATGCGCCTATACATGCGGTATGTGGATGACACCTTAGTGATTGCTCCATGTGTACAGACCGCTCAGTCTCTCCTCTGTGTGCTCAATAACGCACATCCCAACGCCCATTTCACCTCTGAACTAGAAAACAAAAATTGTCTTGCTTTCCTGTGTGCGTCGTTGTTAAGACGAAATGATGGCTCAATGAAAACATTGTTTACAAGAAAATCACATGAACTGGGCTGTGTGAGAACCGCAACAGGTTCGGGCCGGTCTAATACAATGTTACCTTGTCAAGACAATGTTTATTAGAGCATGCAGTGCCGACTGTCTGGAGTCGGAATAATCGCTCACTACACAGACATTATGGGCCAATAGATATCCAGAGGTATTCATCAGATTTCACAGTCAGATTTCACAGATTTCAGATTTCACAGTGCGTTCGATTCAGTCGATCGATCGATTCTGTTCGAAATACTTGCTCGGAAAGGTGTTCCCACGAAATATGTGAACATCCTTCGTGCTCTATACTCGAACACTACAGGCCGCGTCAGGGTCTATGGTGCCCTATCGGATAGCTTTTCGACTACAAGTGGCGTTCGACAGGGTTGCCCGATTTCCCCGTTTTTGTTCAATTTCGTCGTGGATTCTATCATGGAGTGTTCCCTTGCGGAATCTCACGATGTAGGTGTTGAAGTGCTGCCTGGTGAACGGTTAGTTGATCTAGATTATGCGGACGATATCGTCTTGCTTTTCGATAATGTTGAGGCGGCACAATCAACCCTGAATAGCCTATCCAGAGTGGTCCCATTATTTGGCATACACTTCGCACCTTCAAAGTGCAAAGTGTTGCTGCAGGACCACCAGTCACTCGATGACCCCTTGACGCTTGCTAACGAGAAACTCGATGTGGTTGATCAATTCACTTATCTTGGCAGCTGCATCAGCAATGATGGGCGCATAGAAACTGACGTTAGCTCACGCATTGCAAAGGCCAGAGCTGCCTTCTTGAACCTGCGTCATCTTTGGCGACAGAAGGGAGTTTCCCTCCGTCTGAAAGGCCGTGTATACAAGGCCACAGTGAGGGCCGTTCTGCTGTATGGTAGTGAAACTTGGCCCCTTCGGTCTGAAGAGCTGAGGCGCCTTCAAGTCTTTGATCATCGTTGTTTGCGAAGCATTGCTGGTGTCGGATGGCACCAGCGTGTCCGCAACGCTGATGTGCGTAGGCGAGTACTAGGTGGTGATAATCATGCTAGCTCCCTAGAACAACAGATAGCACTGAATAAGTTGCGTTGGCTCGGGCACGTGCTACGCATGCCTGGTCACCGCTTACCTAAGAGGGCCTTGTTCAGTCTACCAGGTGTAGGATGGCGCAAGGCTCGAGGTGGACAGAAGTTGACTTGGCAGCGGGAAATGAAGTCACTGACGACCAGACTGGGTGCCGTTGGTCCGTCTCGCCTTCCGGGTTGGAGTAGACGTGACTCATCTTGTGCTTGGCTCGAGACTTTACAGGACATGGCTCGCAACCGACACCAGTGGCGCGTCTGCTGCCGTCTCCTAATCGGATTGTCTGTTTAAAGTGTGTTTGGTGCTGAGTTATCTGCAGAGTAATGGCTGATTATGACGCGTGGCAGTGAAAGTCGCAAGGAATCTGTCTCGCCGATGCCGCCTTATCTTTGCACGATAGCCAGCTGTTTGTGACGGAATGTTGTCTACACAAGGTGTAGGCGCCTTGACCCTGAATGTTTGCTTAGGGCATTAAGGTTTTCAGGTAAGTCCCCCTTCTCTCCCTCTTCTTATTCTTTATTTCATAGGTCCTCATGGTTGTATGGCAGCGAAGCATCAGTTCAAATGGCTGATGTACTGCTGTTGATGATGATGATGACAGTCATCCAAAGGAGAACAAACCATGAGTACGTATGGTGCCCAGATTGCCCGTCTATTTACAGCTACCCTTCAAAAACAATGTGGCAACAACGTAACTTGAAAGACGAGTGAACACAGCTATTCGCCATACATTCAACGCTGCCAAACTCTTTCCTATCTGGACAACCAGAAAGCTGTCGACGCCTCCAATCAATCCTAACCAACCGGTCCCCGCTGCAAGTCATTGCATGTACCAATTTGTTTGTAGCTGCGAAGACAGCTACATTGGCAAAACAGATGGTTGTCTGAGTAAACGGATTGGGGAGCATATTCCGAAGCGAATTGCTAAACCGATGACACAACAAGTAACCGAACAAGCAACAGCAGGCAAACGGCTAGCATCATCCATCGTTAGACACCTAATCAGTACAGGTCATCAATCTAACCCTGACAAGGTATTTACGGTTATCTACCCAAACGAAAACGCCAGGGTGCTGAAGTTATTCGGGGCCTTGACCCTTAATCTTTTCTGTCCTACTCTCTGTGTACCAACGCAACCGACAGGTCATAAGTTTCCTTGGGGTTCATGACCTTTGCCCCAGCCCAATCATCTGTTGTTCTGTGTATGCGTGCCTTTTTTCTGGTCAATTCAAAACTACCTTTTTCTTCTCTCACGCGATCCTTATATGTTGTTAGTTTGTAAGTGATCAGATAAAATGTAATGGTGCCAGCTTGCTGTGCTCGTGTTCGTATTGTTTTGTTCGAATCTTCAGGCGCTTAAAAAGCCGAAATGATGGTCAATAATATACCTACATTCTGATTGACTCCAGTGCAATTCTTCGGAAAACTGATGTTTTCCCAACAGATGGGTGCGACATAATTGTGGTTTTGTCTCAGTAATGCGCCTGTGTCGCACCAAAACCTTCCCGCCGCACGACCACTACTAATGATGCGCTAGCTAGGGACAATGTGAGGCCACTCGAACCTACACAGAGTCGAGTCAATGACCTCTGGGTTACAAGGCGCAGGCAGATAATCAGCTGGCTTGAAAGCAGGAGCTGCATGATATATGTTATGTAGCACAAGGAGAAGATATTTTCAAGTCGTAACCGGGCTAACAGGAGCAATAATTCCAAGCTCCTGAATATGAAAGCCAGAGAAATGTATAGCGAGGTGCGTACAAGAATTGAACATAGCAAACCAACAAACCTTCGAGGAGAGGAGGTTCATTTTCGTAGTCGTCATACGTCTCGTTGGGGGTTCGTGGTCCAGGAGTGAACAGATTAGAAGAGAAAGTTTGCGGGGAAGTTGCGTTGCCGGGTTCATAGGGGAACTGCCTGAACTGCCTGCACAGAGAAAAACATGAACAACACGAACACGAGAAAAATTAGGGCAAGCATAGAATTAAAAAGTCTGTAACAGAACGCGGTGAGTAATCGAAGTGCAAACAGCTACTATAATGCCTGCATAAGGATGCGAAAACCAAAAAGGATTATCCAAGTGAGAATAAGGTTCCGTTCTGTTCTGGTGTTCATCCATGCTTCAAAGAGCCACAGGCGGTGGATCCATTTGTTGTGAATTGCAAATCGGCGACGGTGGGAAACAGAAGAAATGCGAAGTGCATCAAAGAGGACGGTTGAAAAGAAACCGATTAACAACGGCATGCGTAAAGTGCTAAAAAGGTATCAACAGTAAGCAGGTACGCGGTGTGGACGCTTCGTTGCCACGCAATCACCACTAGTCGCGCGTGGGGGGAAAACGCTGTCTGTTGACCGGCTCCCTAGGCAGCTGCGAACCCGCGACCTTTCATGTTGCAAGGCAGACACCTTATCCTTTGGGATACGGACTGGCTAAGGGAAAAATGCAACTATGGAATGCGAGGGTACCAACGAGACTCCGGTTGAGTACTTTTCGAACTGTTGCCAACTGGTTGTCTGGGACCTGGAAAGTCCATCTAACCAGCCGTGACAGCGATTAATAACGCAAATCCGGATAGTAGATCGGTAGGGATGTGAAGCAAATAATACAGCCAACACAGGCGATAGAGATTCAACAGACAAGGTGTAAGTTCGTATTTTCTTACTAAACAATCGTAGGAGCCCAAAACCATGAACTCGATGGTCAAACCAGTTATGAACAGTTTCGCAAGAACTATTGGCAAAAGATGAACACGTGTTGTTCGTGTCTCTAATGCATCGAGTAACACAGACAGCTTTGCATGGTGTCAATTCTGGTCTCATCAGCAAGCCGACATCCAGTTGTCCACGTACATACGTCTTCTGGCATGCGCAATACGTGATCGAGCATGCGGTGTCGGAGAATAAGGTTTTGGAGGCATGGGCCGTTTGCTCCGAACACTCGGTCTGGGATTTCTGTGTAGTCTGCATGATGTTGCCAACACATGCGAGCGGTTCTACGAAGAGAACAATTGTCAAAAAATTACAATCGTCTCATGTCTTCCAAGCGAATAGGCTTGGTTCACACAACCGTACAAGAGTACCGCATGGACAGAGAAAATGTATATCGCGATGACGCCATAAATGTCCCAGTCTGAGGAATGCAAGGCGGACCCTTCCGATTCGTTGTAAGACCTTATCTCCAATACTGCCACCAGCTGTGATATATCTCCCTAGGTAAGTGAAGCAGGGGAGTTGTCCTAGGACGTTACCATCAATGGTGAGGGCATGCGCAGGCATCTGCCAATCCCGGAGTATTATTTTATATTTGCCAGGGGTGAAAAACAGGACACACTTAGACACCTCCATCGGTATGTTGTCTACACAAGGTGTAGGCGCCTTGACCCTGAATATTTGCTTAGAGCATTAAGGTTTTCAGGTAAGTCCCCCTTCTCTCCCTCTTCTTATTCTTTATTTCATAGGTCCTCATGGTTGTATGGCAGCGAAGCATCAGTTCAAATGGCTGATGTACTGCTGCTGATGATGAAGACCTCCATCGCTAAACGGTTCAAAGCACCCTGGACGGCTTGTGGATCGTTTCCAATCAAAGCGATATCACCAGCGCAGTCTAAGTTCGCGACTCTGTTATCTGGAAGAAGCTCAATACCATTGTTTTGGACGCCTTTCAATGTTCGTTGGACAGCTTCCATGGTAAAATTGAAGAGGAAAGATGAAATGGGGCAAATATGGCAAACGCCGCAAACGAAGAGGAAGGCCTGTCGTAGGCTCTGACCTTGCCCGTGACCGTAAAGTTCATTCAGGATGGTTACAAACTTGTCGGGTACATCATTCCTTAGTAGAGTTCCACAACGCATATCTATCAACTGAATCAAATGCCGCTCGGATGTCCAAGAACACCACGACTGTTGGCCGTTGTTGGACGTGACGGTTTTCAAAAGTTAACGGTGTGTGAACATTTGGTCGATGCAACTTCGGCGTGGACGTAGGTATAATCGAACGGATTAGCTATTCAGAATGAGCGGCATCTGTTGTGATAAAGAAAGGAAACGGTAAGGTCCGTATCTGCGATGATTTCTCAACAGGCCTAAATGCTATGTTAGATACGTATCAGTACCTATTGCCTGTAGCGGAAGACTTGTTCACCAAAGTCAATGGTGCCAAGTGCTAAGCATGTTTGCAAGTTCCAGTTGCCAGTAGGTGCAGAACACTGCTAACGGTACATACACATCTCAGACTTCTCCATTAAAATAGGCTACCTGTTGGAATGAAAACAATACCGACTGATTTCCAACGAGTCATGGACATCATGCTGAAGGAGATTCCCAATATCGCAGTCTACTTGGACGACGCTTTGATTATGAGCGCATGCCCGCAAGACTTGAGGCACACACTGGGATTAGTGCTTTCATGTATGAAAGGAGTTAGATTTCGAGTAGGGGCTGAGAAATGGGAATTCATTTTAGATAGTGTCAAATTCCTCCAAAGTATCATGGACCAACATGACCTGCGACCAGATCCCGCAAATATCGTGGCTAACAAAGAGATGGAGCCTCTGAAAGATGACGCAAAGCTGCGCTCGTTCCATGGTCTCGTGAATTATTACACTTTTCTTACCAAGCTTTCGTAAGACAAGAGGTCCGCAGAACTAACTGCTGATGAAAGACAACGTTTGGCGTTGGACAAGGGAATGCCAGTAGTACTTGGACGCAGTTAAAGCAGCACTCACTTCTGATCTGCTCTTGACTCATTTCAATCCGAATTTGGAAACTTTCCTTACTTCAGAGGCACCCAATCATGGCATTGGAGTCGTCATTTCCCGCATTTTACGAACGAATGCTATCGCGCGCGCAGTATGGTCACTAAGAGCGGCTGAAAAGAACTATAGTCAGACTGAAAAGGAAGTACTCGCGATCGTTTTGGTCACGAAACGGTCCAACAAGATGCTCTATGGCAGACATTCCACGCTTCTGACTGGCTATCAACCATTGCTGTCGATATTCGGCTCAAAGAAGGAATTCTCGTTTTTACTGCAAATCGGCTACAAAGATGGGCAAGCATACTTCTGGCGTATAATTTCAGTATATAACATGGAGCTACATAAAAGATCGGACAAGCAGATGCCCTGTCTCGTCTTATTAATTCAGACCCAAAGTAAAACGATGACTGCGAGATTGCAGCCATCAGATTCGAGTCAGAATTTCAGCGAATTCTGACAGATAATGTAAGAAGATTACCAATGACAACTGACCCAAGTCGTGCGGAGAGTTTCCGAGACAGAACCCTGGTGAAAACGATGCATTACGTGCAAACACATTGGTCAAACGGTCATATCCCTGCTGATTTGCGGCTTTTCTTCAATCGACGTGGGGTCACTGTCCGTTTTGGATAAGTGGAGACAAGGTGGTGGTGCCAAATTGAATGAACAAGTCTTAGAGCAGTGTCATATAGGACATCCAGGTACCAATCGTATGAAAGCCCTTGTATGCAGTTTTGTTTACTGGCCCGAATTGGATTCACAAAATGAAAATTTTTGCACGAAATGTGAGTCTTGCCAACATGCGGCGGAGACCCCTCCCAAGTGGTCGTGGCGACGTTGACCTAAAGCAATGGCAGCGAATCCACGTAGACTATGCAGGACAAATCGCCGGTCAATCCTATCTCGTTTTGGTGGACTTCCTCCCCAAGTGGCTCGATGTGATCACGATGCACAATCCGAATGCCCAGCACACGATCAACGAACTGGATAAGCTGTTCCAGAGATGATAGTGACACAACAGAACACAATTCATTTCAACTTCCTTCCGCTATTGGTGCAAATAGAAAGGAATCCAGCAGATGTTCGCACCGCCGTCTCATCTACAATCAAACGGATAGGCGGAACGGTTCGTGGAAACTTTTAAACGTGCTCTCTGTAAGGCGGGAAAAAACAAGGTCCCAAAGGATGCGATACGATCTTTCCTGTGCATGTATCGGAATACGCCGAATCCAAAATCCCCAAATGGGAAATACCCTGCCGGTTTTGTTTGGACGAAAAAATAGGGTAATGTTTGATAACTTAGTACGAAACAAGAAGGAAAAGCACGGCGGTTGTCATGTCGAGGAAAATCTGACGAAGACAGACTGTCATTTCAAGTTTGGTGACATGGTGTACACCCGATATTTCCGAGGACCGAGGAGGTGGTCGACAGGAAGGGTGATTGGCAGAAATGGTCAAGTCATCCACGACCTAATGGTTGGAAATGAGAAATGGGTCAGGCATGCCAATCAGCAGTGGCTGAATCACAGCAACACTCAAAGTCCTAAGGAGCCACCGTCCTTGCTGTGTGAGATACTGTTAGACACATTTGGTATGGAAGAGAGTGGCGAGCGGATAAGTGGATCGCATCCAAAACTGCAAGCACCGGACGGCACACAACCAAGGCCGGCCAGAATGAGAAGACAAGCACAATCGCTGCAGATCGATCCCAAGGCAAAGAGATATGAACAAATGAGGTAAGCATGAAAGTCAAGCAGCTTCAATTACAGAAGGTGATGGAGGAGCAAAACGGCTGAATGCTGAGGTGCACTTTAGCGACGCAAAGTAAGGTGGAGTTAGGCTTGCCGTCAAGTCGGTGAACTCAGCGAAGTCGCCCGCGTAGATGGCGGTACCGGAAATCCAATGAGATGTATGGGCGTTGTGTGAGACGCGCCGAAATTTCCGAGACACGACACGTGAAAAAAGTTACGGACATGAAATTGCCGAACTGCCGGAGAGGTCAAAGCGTGAGAACTGTGTCAATGACACCACGGGCGTGAGCGACTAGGGATTGACCAGGAAGTCGAACAGCAAAAACCGGCCAAATCTGGCATACGAGGCAGAAGATTATGACTAAAATGTCAGTGTGATGGTGCTCGCCTGATGTATAAATAGAAGCATGCATAATTCGAATAGTACCACTACGGTCAACCAAGCTATCACTTCTGGTTTTCCTCCGGCTGAGTTGGAGGAGAGCTGCGCGCAGACAGCAGGGCAAAAAGTCAAACTTACTTAAACCGATAGTAGAGCAGTGCACTTTAAGAGTGCGAAGTACATGCAAGGTGCATGATGCCCTGCATCCTCCCAGTCGGTAGCGCATGCCTGTGGGAAGTCGTAGCTTCGGACGCCAGCCCCAACATCTGCGCGTTCATAACATGGTGGTAGTGGAGAATGAACCGGGATACTTCGCTGCCAATTATCAGATCAGCAACGTGCTGGTAGCATGCATGGTCAACGACATTGAAATCAACGCAAGTTACATGAACCGTTCAGCACCCTTATTTTACGCACCAGGATCCCATGGTGGGGCCACGTGTCGCGCATGCCAGCACACTAGCGGCGCCTGCGCTGATGCCTCCTAGTCGGGTTAAGTGCTTGTTTAAAGTGCGTTTGGTGCTGAATAATCTGCGGGGTAATGACTGATTATGAAGTGGCCCAGTGAAAGTCGCGAGTAAACTGGCTCGCCGATGCTGCCTTATCTTTGCATAATATTCAACTGTTCGTGACGGTATGCTTTTGAAAAGGTGCAGGCGCCTTGACCTTGAAGGTTTGCTTAGAACCTTGTGGTTTTACGTTACGTCCCCCTTCTCTCCCACTTATTATTATTCGTCTCTTAGATCATTGTGGTTGGACAGCAGCGAAACATCAGTCCAATTAGCTGATGTAGTGCTGCTGTTGCTGCTGCTGATGATGACGTTGAGTCCGTGGTAGTGTCCCAGCGAGTGCACAATAGCCTGCTATCGCATCAGCCCTATGCACCTGTGGTTGGCAACAAATGATAGTGGAAACGAAACTAGGTCAGGTAACGTCACGTTCTGAAGATGGAAGAGATTCCCGCCTAACAAATGTCTTGTTTCTTGTACCAGCAAGGAAACTAGGGCCTCCGGTACTTCGACATTTAAGCTCCTCCCCTTGCTTCTGCAAAAAAGTGAAGCAATAACAAGAACAACCTCTAGTCCTCTGGATCATGGACTATAAAGTCTGTGGTAATTTACAATAAATTTGCAATAATTCCGAAAATGGATGCGGCTAATACTTGGGTACGCCTTCGTGTGGGATTCTGCAGTAGTATTTCTCATTAAAGTCGAAGGAAGCCTGCTCCGTCTACGAGCCACACTATTCGCAAAGAATTCCACCTTATCTCCAACTGATGAGTCCTAACCAGGACGAAAGCGCGGTCTTGGGGTGCCCGTGTTGGGATGAGAAACACTATAAAAGGTTTCTTTTTACTTACGGTCTTTAAGATCGGAATGGCCGAGGTCCACTTCAAGTGAACCGAAGCCTCAATAGAGGTTGCTTGTAGCAACCCAAGCACCAGCGGATTCTCCAAGTCCACCTTTGAATTCCACCTTAATGTTTGAGCTTAGATTCATGACCGCACAGGTGGTCAGTTGTAGCTAGTTCAAGCAGATCAGAAGGCTTGACACTCCTGAGGTCCGTCATAAGCTTGAATATTTTTATCAAGCCTCTCGATCTGCGCTATCCCATGAAAAGCAATCCCGAGCACCTCAGACGTTCCCATCACTACGAGACTGGATTTTAAAGTGATGCTATAGTTTGCGTTCCTCAGCGATCCATCGAACTATGCTGTGTGGTGAATTTGGCACTTTCAGAGACGCTCACACCAGATTGCTCAATGGTTAGAGGCCGGACCAAGTCAGTCTCGTTGCCCTAGCGGCTAGGGGTTAGAGGAAGGGTGACTTCTCACCCCATAAAACGGACGCTTTGTAGCCCAGTGCCAAAACCCCGCTGTATTGTGGTCAGCTTTTGCACCAAAGGCTTTGGTTGAGAACCCTAATTGTTCTCTTGTTTCGATCTAAGCAATCTGAGCGTATCATGCCCACGCGATACAATGAACTTATCTTCTAAAGATTTCTTGATGCTCTGGCTGTCGCGAATTATAATCAATGGCGTCGTATCTGATGCATTGAGCGGGGTGGATAGGAATAAGGATGCTACTGCTCCGGTCTTCCCGTCTTTCAAATCCCACTCTTGCGCATTTGCATTCTTATCGTCCCACTGCAACTTCCCTGGTATCCCCTGTTCTCAACTCCCAAATCTTGGCCCTCCCCTTCTTGCTTTAATGGTCGTTTGTCTTCTAGTTTCAACTCACTCAATCGCTGGGCGTTACTCTAGTCCAGTCGACAAGTCGGTATTCAGCCAAGCGGACGCCAGTTTATCCGGTTCTATTTGGAGCTCCCGATCCCCACTAACAGTAGCATGCTGCAGCGTGAGCACTTTGACACAGATTGGCCAAGATGCAGAACTTGCCCGAACACTAGAGACCACATCAATAAATATCTGCTGTTTATTGGAAACCCGCCTGCAAGGCTCGCGTTTGTGATTGCCCGGCGATCCCCAACGTTGGATGATGGCGGCGGTTTCTCATTGCGTCTATCTGGAGATGACGTAGCTACAAATACTAGTCAAGCCAGTGTGTGTACAGATCTGAGTCCCTGAGGTGAAGCTACCCTGGTTGACTGGATCCCAATCAAAAACCGAATGTGCTTAGTCCAACTGGCTGGCTCGTTCAGAGCTTTGAAGTCAAGCGAAGACAAACATTATCATTATGGCCTATGATTCAACAAACTGTAGCGCTGACTCGTTGAAGGACGACTTCTATCACCAACTGAACGAACACCTTCATTACGGGAAATGTACGAAGACTATGGTGCTGGCTGGTAATCTGAAGGACCGGGTTGAAAAACTGTCCACTGCATTTGGGCGGCCAACACAGTGTAGGGTGATGTAATAATAACGGTGAGCGGTTGTTACACATGTGTGGAGACGCTCATCCATTTCTCAAATCAAATCGTCAACCTGGATATCGGGTATTTATGCGGTCCATGGAATTTTGGATGCTCTCCGACACATTCCGGCGAACACGATGACACTTGCAGACCTCAGAATGAAACTGCGTGCCACTCTGAAGGGAGACCGCGAATCATGGTGGTCTCATTTTGTATCGGAGATGGAAATGGCCGTTGTCCTTGGTAACCATCGGAAGTTATTCCGTCTGATACGCGAAAGGGGTAAGAGACCTGATGTTAGCGAGACGTAACGAAAGTAAACGGCCAATCCACAGTTTGTCAAAACGTTTTGAGCGTCGGGTCGAACACTCTGAAAAACAGCTCAATCAACGAGTTACCAGCTTCTTCATCGGGTAATGATCGCCCTTCTCTCTGTACCATACCCCTGCACCTGTCTTCACGCGCAATGGAACATGTCGGAATGCTGAAATTGAATAAGTCCGCAATAGCAGATAGACTTCTTTCAGTTCTCTTCAAATTCGAGGGACCTGCTCTCATGGATGATATGCACAACTTATCTGTAAAGCGGGGGGGCACAGGTTCGGAATAAGGCAATCACAGAGGGATCAGTCTGACCTGTAAGATACTGCCTCTAAGATACTAGTGGCTATCGTTTTTCATATACTTGTTGGCACTCGTAAAAACCGGCTGTGAGAGCAGCAATCCGGACTTCGTAGAAGTCGCGGCTATATTGATCACATCTTCCCATTACGTTGATTGTTGGGAAAACGCCAAATTTATTGGCGATCCACTGTAATCGTGTTCCTCGAGGTAAAATGTACTTTCGGTTCGGTTGATCGATGTGCTCTTTGAAACTGTCTGCTCAGAAAAGGTTTGCACGAAAAATACGTAAATACTATCAGAGCGCTTTAAGCGCACAGCTCGAGCAGAGTAAGGGATTACGACAAAATGTCACCGTCCTTCAATATCTCCAGCAGTGTAAGATAAGGACATGACTCACGATCTGAAAGGCAGAGTTTACAATGCAGCCGTCCGTCCAACCCTTCTGTACGGTTGCAAAACTTGGCCCACCAAGTCGACTGATATAAAAAGGCTAGTTATGCTCGATCAAGGCTGCCTTCGTAGGTCCGTTCATGTTTGGTGGGATCACCGCGTAAGCATGCAGCGTATTTGGTGCGGGAAGAGAGGGTGAACCGCTCAGCACCGTTATTTCACACACCAGGCTCCGATGGCCGGACCACGTGTTGCGCATACCAGCCCACCGACTCCCGCGACGTGTGTTGTTTGCGCACCGGGTTGTGGATGGACGAAGAGAGGAGGCCAAGCGATTACTCGGTCAAGAAGAATTAAGTCCCCACACTTCGAACTTGGTGTCGGTTGGTGTCTCCCAACTGCCGGCCTGGGGATCGAAGGACGATGAGCATGTTTGTTTGGATACACTAGTTGACATGGCAAGGCACCGATCTCAAGTGCGTTTGCATTGTGAGTTTCCTTGTCCCTTCCCATTCCGCTTATCTTCTCCATGCAACCACGATCAATCTCTTCAATCATACTGTCACTAATCAGTGTGTTACCTGTTGTTCGTATTCCATAAGGTTTGGTGTGTTACCTTATTATTGCAGAAAGAAGACAAGTGTTGCGAGATGTTAACATTTCGATTGTTCTTCTCAATCGCAAACACAATACATACAAGATGTAAACGAATGAGTATATGTGAAACTAACGTTCATGAACAAGATGTAACAAAAGAAGCAACACCACGGCAATCTAATAGATTGCCTTAATTGTTTCTGTGCGCACAGTGTTGGGCGATTCTTCGTGATCAATAACGCTTCGCCTATAGCCAACCGTTTTGTATTCTTATCCTGCAGGAGTAGTTTGAAAGCCGACGATATGTCTACGTGATGGCTAGTCGCCACGCGATACATTGCGATAGGTGAAGTAGGATTCCGATTTATCGCCCGATCCACTCCGCTTTGTGACATCGACTGCCTTAAGCAACTTGGGAGATATCCGGCCACCCTTTAGACCATCCGCCGGTCAGTCCTGCCAGTGTATACGCCATCGCAACTGCAGGTGAAATGGTAGACTATATGAGAGGCCAGGCTGTCCGACAACTCAACCGGATGGTGGTGTAGCACTAGCCCCATGTGGTGTGGATGAGTCGCAACTGGGCGGTTGTGTAAGAACGTTGCATAGCAGACCTGAGTTTGCGACCAATATCGTTTGAGATATGGCCATCATCGAAAGGCAGGAACAAACAGATAGGTTTTTTTTCTCTGCCGGTGCCTTTAAATTTGGTGGTCTGCTGTAAATCCGGAGAAACCTTTCCGGATACATATTGGACAGATTTTAGTATCTCCGCACTACAAATTCGCTTGGCCCTAAAGTAATGAGTTTTCACAAGGTCGCGTTTTTATGCAACAAGAGCAAAGTTAGTAAAGTGGAGGTATTACTCGCTCCAAGTTGCTTTGCGGTAGACAGTGCGCTGAAGTGTACCATCGATCCGCCTCTTGACGAAAATGTCCAAAAACGGGACGCTATAATGTTGTTCCATCTCGTAGGATACAGATAGATTCAGGCATATTGAACTCAAAAGTGCGGAGAGACGAGCGAAATGATCACTACAGGTAAAAATCACGATATCATTCATATAACGTTTGTACAACGTTGCAGCAACAGTGCTGGTGGCGATGTTTTTCTATTAATCCCAAGAAAATGTCTGCCAAAATGGGTCCCAAAGGACTGCCCATTGCTACACAGTCCATCTGTTTGTACGATGTGCCTTCAAGCTCGAAGCGGATATTCTCGGTGTATACAAGAATAAGATCGCTCAAAAACTTTAGGGGAATGCCCACAGATAGCCTTTGACTCAAGAGGAATTGATATAATTCAGCAACTATTTCGCGCAAAGGTAAATTTGTGAACAATGAGTTCACATCTATTGAGTACATGCGTTCCTTTATCAGCGAAGTATGCTCCAACTCCTCAATCAAATCAAAGGAATCTTTCAAGCTGAGTCCAACGAAGACAAAACGGTTGGCTATGGGCGAAGCGCTGTTGATCACGAGGAACTGTTCAATACTGTGCACACAAAAATATTTGAGGCAATCTGTTAGATTGCCGTGATGTTGATTCTTTTGTTGTATCTTGTTCACGAAAGTTAGTTTCCCGTATACTCAATCGTTTACATCTTGTAGGTATTGCGTTTGCGATTGAGAAGAACAACCGAAATGTTAGCATCTCGTCTTCTTGCTGTAATAATGAAGTGGGTAAAAAGGATACAATGTGTTAAATAGCTTATTTTTTGTACTGTGGCATAATATTGAGTTTTTCACCTTTAGCTAATGTGTAATGATGATGATGGTCGTCATCATATGACCGTTGGTTTCTGGAATTTTTTATTAAAGCAACAACCACCTAGGGATACAGTGCCCAAGCATGCACATTGTAGTTTAGGTGTCGTAGCACCACCATAGTTAAGGGAAGGAAAACCTCAGGTTTAGTACCACTTTCTCTTGAGCAGAAATAGCTATCGCCGCGAAATTTTAACGGCAACGTATCAGCAGTACGCCGGTACGCAGTACCGGCTGTGCAGTTAATTCAATAACTCGGTGGGGGAAGTTGATTCTACTTTGGACATGCAACACAGGTCAGTACGTGCCTGCTGGTGTGAACGTAGAACGAGACGGTACAGCATGACCAGTTGCCGGTAGGCATCCAGTGGGTGGCGCGGAAAGGTAGCTGCAGTTGGTAGAACCGTAGTGGCGTTGCGGCTGCTGTCAACAATTAATTCATAATACACGTTGGCTACAAGTGGGAAACACCTCAGCTACTGTGTTGTTGGGAAAAGAAAAAAGCGTGCAATAAAGGCACGCCAGCTGAGTAACCAGCAACGGATGAACATCGTTCCGGGGGGTTAGCAGTCGGCTATTGTGTCGCAAGACTTATATCATGCGTAAAAAAGGAGATCGCGGTTAGAGGGATAGGTCAAACCTCAAGGGAGGAACAAAGAAACTCGCAACGCAAACGCCATTGAGGTCGGTTCCTAGCCATGCCATTAGGTGTATTCAACGAAACGTCTTTCGGGCCCCAACCAAGGATACGAAAAGCTCCAACCGCTGCTAGCTACGAACAAAGAGCCTTTATTACTCTTGATCAAGCTATCGCTTGGCATCCCTCTTTATCTATCCACCCCCGGCGCGTAAAGAAAGCAGGTCGAGGGAGTCGGTCTGATCTCAATCGCTTCCAAGATGCTTCCTGTCATCCCTCACAAACTGACTGGCACCCGTGATGACAGATTCGTGAGGAGCAAGCCGGGTTCTGTCGAGGTCGGGCCGCATCGAGCACATCTTCACATTACGTAGACTGCTGGAGCACCGCCACACTTATTGGCGACCCACCGCTGTCGACATTAAAGGTGCCTCCAACTTGGGGAATCGGTGGTACTGTCTGCTAAGGAGCGGTGTGCGCTTTAGGTGCATAGCTCGGACAGAGTGAGAGCTTAGAGCAAGCTGTCACCGCCCTTCAAAATCTTCAACAGTGGGAGATAAGGATGCTCGCTATCACCTTTCCTTTTCAAATTCGCTATTGAAGCCTTGGACGGTTAGTAATGGGATCGGAAGGCGAGTAGGAGAAACAGGTGGGGGAAAAATGAGGCACCAGCAGTGACATGTTTTCACTTATCCGCCCTGCTGTATGCAGCAGATAACGCGACTGTTGCAAAGCTGAGAAACAGCCGATAATGTTGTAGTCTGGAGAAATAGCCATGGTTGGACATGGGCTAAGGTACTACCAGGGCGATCCGACCCAAACAGGAAAACGATTAGGGTCCTCAACCAAAGCCTTAAGCTCAAAAGTCTGTCCGCAAGGTAGCCAGGAGGTTGCGATGATTTGTTTTATATAAACGGACGCCATACCATTTCCAACCCTCGAGATGGAGAACCAGGAGACAGTTTGGCTGAACTCTAACCATTGACCAACCCGGTAGTAGTAGCTCTAAAGTGGTCCGGAGCACCACGAAGTATAACACGGGGGGTCAAAAGGCATGTCTCACCACGTTAAGGTTCAGTCTCGTTATGACGTAAACAGGACGAAGCCTCCAGCCAAGAATTGCTGCGAAGTGGGACTTTGTATTCACACTTTTAGCTTTACTGCTGACGACGAGACTACATGCATTTTCCCAAACAACGTTGAAGCAACTTCAGCGCATATTTTATGCCCTAATTTCTTTGTTCTATCAATCCCTGCGCCTTCAAGCCCGATGGAGAGATCACGTGTAGAAATATACCGCTTCTTCTTTCGTCAAACGGGCGAAAGGGCCCTTGACTCGACGTCGCTTTGAACAGAATGGAATTAGTCACAAGAAACCGCATCATCAGTGTTAACCGCAACGGCCTACACCCCCTCGACCGACAGAGAATAGTGCATGAAGCAGCTGTTGCCTCCGCGGAAAGATATCCGGCTTACTACGTGATGATAGCAATCGTCGCTTTTCAGCCGATGTTAGGATAACCTTAGGTTCGGGTTTGGCAAAGGAGTTAAGCGATTTCCTGGTCATCTTTGTCTCAGTTTTCTCCTATATGGCTGTGAAACCTGGCCCATCAGGTCGACAGACATGAAGAGACTCGTCACGTTCGATCATCGCTGTCTTCGCAGCTTAGCTCATGTTTGGTGGGAACACCGCGTGAGCAATGAGCGTGTTCGGCGTCGCGTATTTGGTGCAGGAAGAGCGAGTGAACCGCTCAGCACGATTATATCACGCACCAGGCTCCGATGGCTGGGCCACGTGTTGCGCATGCCAGCACACCGACTCCCACGACGTGCATTGTTTGCGCGTTGTGGGTGCGGTTGGAAGAAGAGGAGGGGAGGCCAAGTGATGACTTGGTCGCGAGAAATGAAAACCCTCACTTCGAAGTTGGCTTCGGTTGGTGCATCCCGACTGCCTGGCTGGGGTCCTAAGGACGGTGAACACGTTTGGCTGGACACACTTGCTGATATGGCTAGGAGCCGGCCCCAATGGCGTTTGTGTTGTGAGTTCCTTTGTCCATCCCCCTCCTGTTTAGCATCCCCCTCCAATCACGATCTCAATCGTTAGGCATAATATGACTTTCTTTTACGGCAGCCAGCTGTTAGCTCTCCGGAACGATGTCCATCCGTTACTGGGGACTCAGCGGGCGTGCCACTGTTTGTTTGTTTTTTTTCTTTTCTTGCCTTTTGTATTGCGGCACAATAGCTGAGGTGTTTTCCACCTCCAGCTAACGTGTAATGATGATGATTTGTCTCAGTTTAGCAGGCTCACTGATCCGTACTTCAACATCGCTCTGGGTAAAACCAAATACGATGCCAACAACAACTTCATCAATCTGATTTGCCTTCACCGGAACTTCGGACACGATGGCAGACACCATGAGTCAAGCAACAGACTTCACCAGACCGACATCGCTGGAGACCGCAAACGCCTTAGTGAGAAAGTCCACCTTGCGGTCAAAATTAGTGACTATAGCTATGACCGCTGCGAATGAATGCTCTGAACTTCGGCGTAAAGCGCTTCGATGTCTTTACTAAGAAAAGCCGGACTACCTTTCCGGCATCCGCAACGAGTGACGTAGCTGAAATGCACTGCCGCAGGTAAACAGCATTGCGTAATGTTCAGCAGTCAGGTCGGTACACACCGGGTGGTACCGGTGGTTGCAGTCATCGCACTATATGTCGCCAGAATCGTACATCTTTTGCATAGCATGGCTAGTTTCAAACTGTGCCAGCCTCACACGTCCGAAAACCAGGAACTACAACAGTGTAAATACATCGTAATGTCGACATAAAGGAAAAAGCAGTGTTCAAGAATAAAACTGAAGGTAAGACCGAACAACTTTTGCCTACATAGTAGTCAACGAAAAGTAACCCAGTGGAAAATGGTGCAACGGATCAGCAAACATAATAATACCAAAAAAGCCGCGGTCAGCAGTGGAGGCGATACGAAAAACGTAGGGGAGTACCCTAGACAAATGCGCTTGCAACCGGATAAACGTCGATCCAATATATATTATACTATAGGAAACTTGACAGAAGCCAACCTTTGTGCAAAACAGTCTTGGAAACAATGTTTCCAGTTAACAAAATCTCAAAGAAAAGTTAAGGCAAATATGAGCGGTAGACAATGGCAGGATGCACATTATCAGGTCCTGCTGACGAAAAAAGGTCCAAGCGTGCCAAAACAGAGACCTCAGATGCAGTTAAAAAAGTGTCCGGTTTTAAACTTCTGACAAGACGATGAGGCTATCTGATACCGTATAGGTTAAAGCTAGAGGAAGCCATTAAGAACCTCAAAAGCAGACGATCACTCTATGAACAGTGAAGCGTTCGCCCCTAGCCTGAATGGACGCTTGATTCCCAATCAAAACTCGAAGTCGCTGCCCCCCACAGGACAGAGAGAAGACCGGATGAGACGAGCAGAGCAACAGGGATGTATTAGCGAATCACACCGTTTAGTATAAAGGCGAAATGGAAAATTCGTGAATGGTATTTAAATCGAATGTGGAAAGCTCTGGAAAGGTCAACTTACAGTCAATAAAGGAACGCCGCCCTCGCGTTAATTGACCGCTTCTCCCGGTTGGCCCTCTGTTCGCCCCAATCAGGGCGGATGAGTTTGGATCGCCTGCCGCGGCGATGGGGTCCTGGTTTGTTCGCATCGAGTATTGCTTCCTAAAACTTCTCCCCTTTGGGTTGTGTTGTACGATTTCAGCTTGGGGTTGACTTGCATGGGTGACAAGAATTTGTGTCGCCGCTTCGGCCACTGTGCTGTTAGGTTTCGGGGCGAATGTTGTGGTTGCTGCGTTGGGGCATCTTGGGGAGTCTTCGCTTCAGCCGCGTCGGCCAATATGTCCAGAGGCAAATGCGCTGCTGGTACTTGTTGTTGCAGTTGTTCGGAAGCGCAGCGTACGGTACCGATCTTTTGGATCGGAATACAGGTTTGGCACAGTCTTTGAGAGTAAGGCTTGCTTTGGTCTTTGTACATCTTCCCAAGTCAGTGCGAAACACGGACGGGAATTTCTTTCGTAGCTGCTCGATCAGGTTGTTGTTTGGTCCGTCACCTGCCGAAGAGGGCCTCGTACATCCGAACCAGAGGGTATTGCAGACTTGACTCAGAGGGATGTCGAACAGCTTCTGGATCCAGTCGAGTCTAAGCAAATTCAAAGGTGAGAGCCTCGTAATGTACACGACACCGTTTGCCCGAGCAGCACCAAAAACTATTTCACACTACAGCTCACCAATGAGATTAAGTTGACCTCCTAAAGCGTTAAGTGCAACATGTGTCGTTCGGCTAATTGACGGAGCACCAATATACTTCCAAGTTTTGCTGGAGATAATTGTGATGTCCGAGGCTGTAGCTAGCTGAAGACGCAACTGTTGCCCGTTCGGATGAACTCTGATGTACTTTCTGCGAGCCACGTGTTCATCAGAATAGGCCGCTTGAACCGTGCTATAGCTGCTGAATCTTTTGGGAACATTTGAATTCGGTCGCGTGTCTAGCACACTTGAACTGCAGTCTAGATCGGCAGTGCATTTCCTTATAGCCCCGTTTATGGCACTTGTGGCAAACATATTTCAGAAAAGGACACACTCGAAATAAATGCCACTCACCACATCTCAAACAGGCAATCGAGGGCTTCGGATTCTCTCTGGGCTTTTCATGGCCCGTTTCACGTGGAAGCGGTCCCTTTGAGGTGGTTTTTAATATACTAAGACTTGGGGTTGCTTGTTGCTTCTCCAGCATAAGCGTGTCATGCTTGAGGTTCAGCAATCGTTGGCATTCAGTAGTTTTGGTCGTAAAGTCATTTGCTGGTCTTGTTCAAGTTTACTCAGCAGCCTGGTGCGAATCTCTGCATCCCCGGGGAATGTAGGCCACAGATAAAAATCGGGCATTTGAACTGGTCTGACGTGATGGATTTGATGTCGAATTTTTCGCACTCGCGATTGACGATACCAGCGTATGTGACATAGTCATCAGCGTCCATCTCGGTGATCTTCAGGCATTGATACCACCATTTTCTACTAATGAAGCTGGCCTGGCTTGGGATTCATCCTCAATTGTTAATTTGGATATCAGCATTTCTTTTAGTAAGAACCTTCCGTGGTGATGCCATCTCAAGTATAGGCACCGCTCACAGTCGAGTTTCCTAGGGCTGTGTGAGGTCTCCTGTTTTATTCTTCATATTCATAAATGACTTAGCACCTCCGCTTGAGGACCCCTGTTATAGCTTTACCGATGACCTGAAACTGGTTAGCAGGGGTAATAGGGACACGTTGTCCGAGGATCGCTGCAATGTAGCAGAGTGCTCCGTCGTATGGGATTTGCTTCTTAACGCCAGTAAGTGCCAGCTGCTGACTTCTAGCAATGATGGGATTACAGTGCAGACTTCTACTGGATCCCTGACATTGCAGCCTGTTGACAAAGCAGGGACCTAAGTGTCGTTATTACGAGCAACTTCAAACCCTCAGCGCAATGTCAACAAGCTGCCAACAAAACGCGGCAAGAACTCATCTGCATTAGAAGGACGTTATGTAACACTAGACCGGAGGTATTTCTCCCATTATATAAAGCGGTGGTACGACCCCACTTAGGATACTGTGTTCAAGTGTGTGCGCCGTATTTCCAGAAGGATGTTATTTGCATAGAGAAGGTACAGAAACTGGCGACTATAATGATTGAGGTCCAACGTGAAAAGCCGTATGATGAACGTTTAAAGAGTTTGGGATTGTTTGCCATAGAAAAGCGTAGACTGGGAGAGCTAATAGATATTTCGGATCATGAAGGGCTTCAGGGACATTAAGCCTACCGACCTGTTTGAGCCAGCTACATCAGATCATCGGAGAGGTCGGTATCTTAAGCTCAAACATCGAAGGTATCGGCTGGATAACAGGGGGAAATACTTTGCGAACCGCGTCTGCTTACGGCGGTTATCTCCACCACAGAAGAGCAGAGGGCCTTACTGCGATTTGCCTTCAAGCTCAAAGGTACCAATGTTAGTTTGCAACCAGACGTTCCGTTAGCAGATAGTTTAAAGTTAAAGGAAGCCATCGGAGACCTAAAAGCCCGGCGTGCAGCTGGCAAGCAAGGTCTCCGACTGGTGGGTTTCCAGGTGGTCAGCCGGCCATCCTTTACCGCCCTACCAGAACCTATCCTACTTGCGTACGACCCAGGGCTGATCATGCCGAAGTCATCCAAGTAGTACTTAGTAACGTTAACGTAACATTAAGGTTTTCAGGTCCTCATGGTTGTATAGCAGCGAAGCATCAGTTCAAATGGCTGATGTACTGCTGTTGTTGATGATGGTGATGATGACTTAGTAACGTGCGTAGCCTGAGGAACAAAATGTGCGAGGTGGGTGTGATTATAGACAAATCTCGTCCAGATATACCTGCTTTCACTGAAACGTGGCTGTTTGAGGAAATCACAGATGGCGAAGTATATCTGCCTGGCTACGCACTGTTCCGCGCTGACCGCTCCATTGGCCGTCAAGGGGTGGTGTAGCTCTTTATGTTATCACATCGACGTATTGAGGACCAGAGTTTTCAGTCTCTCGACAAATCTGTTGAGGCTCTCGCAGTCTTGATTTGCGCTTCCTCGGTTCAGGCTGCGGTCGTATTAGTGTACAGAAGCCCTAGGAGCACCACTAATAGGATCATCGAGTTTTAATGCACTCACTCTGCGAACAAGTGTTTGCTGCTGGGAGACTTCCACCTCCCAAAGGTTTGTTGGGACGATCTATCTTGCAGTTCGGCGCTGGGATCGTTCGGTGTAGAACTGCTGGACTTAACGCTGCAGGTACCACTACACCAGTTCGTAGACCTCCCCATTAGGTACATGAACAATCAGCAGCTGTCCATTTTAGATCTTGTTTTTGCTAAGTCACAATTTTGTAAAAGACATTACTTACAACTCGCCTCATGACGCCAGCGATCACGTTTGCTTGTCTTTCCGGTGTACATTTATCAGGTCTTGCCAAGTAAGTATCAGTTAGTATCCGAATATTTGGGCCGCGGACTTCCAAACGATGCGGGATAAAACTAGGTTATCGCCTTGTGTGATATCTGAAACCGACACTATTCACATAGCCTGGAAAAAACCTAAGGCTCACCTCGTCGACATTTCTGCACCTTACATCCCACTGGTATAAAGAAGGGGATCGAGAGCGCAGCCTCCGTGGATAGATTCCGCGGGGAAAAGCCTGCTAAAGAAGCGGTCTAGATACTGGCGAACGTATCGAACAGCACGTTTGACAGGTATCGGTTGGTGCAAACTGAGTGCAAGCTACATCTTAGATTGACCCATTCTCAGTATGAAAAGGGCTTAGCTGATACTGCCTGGACAAATCCCAAGCAATTCTTCGCCTACGTTAAGCGACGCTGTGATGCGAACTCGCCCATACCACCGTTGCTTCGAGGAGATGGGACCCATGCCTGTAACGACTATGACAAGGCATGCGTGCTTGGTGAGCAGCACTCAAGCGTCTTTGTCCGCGAAACAAATACACCATGCAGAGAACTAGCTTCGACAGTGTCTGAGGACTCTTATCTGGATAAAGTTCCTGTAACTGAGTCTCAAGTTCTCCGGCTGCTGAGAGAGGTGAACCCAACTAAGGCTTCCGGGCCAAATTCTGTCCATCCAAAATTGTTGCACGAATTGGCAGTGGAACTTAGTGGACCTGACTTGTGTATTTCAGAGGTCACTCAACAGCTGTCTTACCTACCGAATGGAAGATATATATATATATATATATATATATATATATGCAATAGTCTATGAATAGACAGGGCCATTCGAAACCCTGGAACATAAAAGAAGGTACAGAAATCATAAAAGAAAACACAGCACAACACGCCAAAGTCCATGGAACAATCTACCTGTCTATGTCGCTGATGCGCAGTCGGAAGGAATGTTTCAAACATTGCCTGGATTCTTACTTGTTGAGTAAACTCAGATCTTGCAGCTTCTTGTGTCAATGCAGCGGTTCCATTGGTACCGACTTGCAATATCCACCTCGATCACTGTGACGAACGGGAGGAGATGGAGCTGACAAAGGATTTTTCCTTCGGCTCTCTACATTCTAATAATCCACTCAACAGCTGTCTTACCCACCGAATGGAAGGAGGCTGTTGTCTGCCCAATTGTCAAGTGCGGTGACAAAGACCTACCGGCTAATTAAAGGCCTGTCAGCTTGAATAGCGTGGTCGTTAAATTACCTGAAAAATTAGTACGAGATACAGTGGAGAACCATATGAATAGGTTTTATCTGCTTAGTGTCGAGCAACATGGTTTTCGCAAAAGATTTTCGTGTCAAAGAAGTTGCTGGTAGCTCGTGAGAGCTGGGCTGAAGCCGTAGACAGTGGACATGCGGTGGATGTGGTGTTCATTGACTTCCCCGAGGCCTTTGACACTGTCCCACACTCGCGACTCTCACTGAAGTTGAAGTCCTATGGAATAACTGGTTGCGTGCTCCAGTGGGTGTCAGCTTTTCTGGATGGACGGGAACAGTGTATTCGTGTGGGAAGCAGTCTTTCGTTTCGACAAGCTGTCCTTAGCGGCGTTCCACAAGGCTCTGTCCTAGGTCCGCTGTAGTCGCAGTCTAGGCAAATGACTTGCCAGGGGAGTTGGAGGTACTATCGTTCTTATTTGCTGAGGACCTAGAGTTCTAGAATATTGTTGATATCCCTGGAAGTCCTGTGGCTCTTCAACGGGCTCTGGATAGTACCTGAGAATGGTATGTATTGTGGTTGCTGCCCATAAACAGGGTAAAGTGTTCAGTGCTGGGTATTGGAGCGTCTGATTCCTCCACAAGTTATGTGCTCGATGAGAGTGAACTTCCTCACGTGACTCACCAGTTTGATCTAGGTGTCATCCACTGTTCCACACTACACTCTGGAGACAACTGGAAGAAGGCAGCTTGTAAAGGGTTCCAGATGTTGTGGTTTATCCGTCGTTCTTTCGGGACCCTAACCGCTAATAGGTTTGTGAAGCTCTTCTCAGCGTTTGTGCGACTCCACCTAGAATATTGCGTCCAGGCCTGTCCACCATGCCTTGTCCGGGACAAAATGGCACTAGAAAGGGTGTTGCGTGTCGGTACTAGGTTGGTCGAGGGGTTACGAGGACAAACGTACCCCGAACGCCTACTTAGTTTGGGGATGCATTCAATGCACTATCGAAGGATTAGAGGGGACCTAATCCTAACCTACCGTATTTTGAGCGGGAAGGTTGACCCTGATTTGTCCTGGCTATTTAGTCCTGCTAGATTATCTGGTCTCCGCGGGCATTGTATGAATCTGGACAAACCGCGGTCCGATCGAGTTAGAGCGGAGACACGGTTATCGCGTCGAGTCATCGAGCGCTGGAACTTGTTTCCAGAAAATGTTGTCAAGGGAGCTACGGTTAAAGGGTTTGAGCGTCAACTAAATGCTCCTGGGTGGCAACATGAAACCATTCCTTTTTCCTGACTAATTCCCATCTTCATACTTCGATTCCATTTTCTGTACTTTCCCTCACCATTGGTATTATCCTCTTCTTTTAACTGAGTTCCCTTACTCTTTACCTCGATTTTTCTTCCTCTCTTACTTCACGTAACTGGCATAGCAGACAGCTAATGCAAGGAACGAGAGCATTAAATTGGCGGACCAGGGTGATTTTTCGGATGAATTCGCTTTAGACTTATCAAGAAGTCGGAGCACCGGTATCAACTCTTGGATCAACGACCTGCTCAAGAAGGAACATGTACGGGATTCATCCTATCTTTCCAGTCCCACTGGAACATCAACAAGCTTCCCCTTTCGTTGAGAATCTACAACGGTTGACGTCTTCACGACAGGTCTAGACAGATGTTGGTTAGAACATTTGCCATAAATATTGTAAACTCATTGATTCTTGTTGCAGAGAACTCATGAAAAATGAAGTACACCATAGTTTCGTTTTGTGTCCGTGTCTTTGCGGATGGTGTGTAAGGAAGTCGAAATATCGACGGCTCTTAGCTGACTGCCGGTGCACGAAGCAGGACGCTAGTTAGGTGGAAGCCTATACCGTGTTGGGAACTTGACCTTCCAGTGACACTTAAGTTCAGTTCAGTTCAGATGGGGACTGGACGATAGGAGAATCCCGTGAGTGTTCCATCTTGAGTGGATCGTTGAGCCAGGAATTGATGAAGTGCTCAGTTATTGATGGATCTAAAACGGAAACACCCGTATCGCACCCTGGCCAACCAGTTAATGCCCACGTTTCCTGCCCTAGCAGTCCCTGCTTTGGCAGTCACGTGAAATAAGCAAAGGATAGGAAGAGAAATCGAAGGTACAGAATAGGGAAGTGCACTTAAATAAGAAAATAATACCAATACGTGAAGAAAAGTAGAGAAAAGAAAATCGAAGTACGAAGATGCGTTACTCAGGAAAATGGAAAGGTTTCGTGTTGCCACCCAAGAGCGTCAAGTTGCCGCTCAAACCCCTTAACCGTAGATTCCCTGATAACACTTTCCGGAAGCATGTTCCAGCGGTCGATAACTCGGCGTGACAGCCGGATTTCCGCCCTAATCCGATCGGACCGCGGTTTGTCCAGCTTCAACGAATGACCGCGTAGAACAGACAATCTAGCGGGACTGAATAGCCAAGATAAATCTGGACCAACCTTCCCAGTCAAGATACGGTAGGTTAGGATTAGGTCTCCTATAAGCCTTCGGTAGTGCATAGAATGCATTCCCAAACTAAGTAGACGCTCGGGATACGTCCGTCCCCGTAATCCCTCGACTAACCTAGTACCCACTCGTAAAACCCTCTCCAGCTCCAATTTGTCCCGGACGAGGCAGGGCGGACAAGCCTGGACACAGTATTCCAGATGAGGGCGAACGAAAGCCGAGAACAGCCTCGTAAAGATGCCGCCCGTCAAGACTCCGAAAGAACGTCGGATTAACCATAACATGCGGAAACCTCTGCTTGCGGCCTTCTTCCAGTTGTCGCCGGAGTGTAATGCCGAAGAGTGTACGACGCCTAGGTCAACCTGGCTAGATACACGGGGGAGTTCGACCCCACCGACCAAGTACTTCCCAGGAGGATAACCTCCTCCAATTCGAAGAACGGAGCACTTTGCCTGATTTATGGGCAGTAACCATAAAGTAGACCAGTCCCAAAGCTTATCCAATGCTCGCTGAATAGCTTCGGAACCCCCAGGAACATCAACAATGTTCCACAGCTTCAGGTCATCAGCAAATAGCAGCGATGGTACCTCAAGCTCCGTGGGTAGGTCATTCACATAGATAGAGAACAACAGCGGTCCAAGGACCGAGCCCTGCGGCACGCCGCTGAGGACAGATTGCCTAAATGATAGATCCCCGGCCTACCCGTACACATTGTTCTCTACCCTCCAAGAAGGCAGTCACCCAATGAAGGGCGCGGCCAGATACCCCGTAGGAGGACAACTTTTGCGCGAGCCTCAAATGGAGTACCTTGTCAAATGCCTTCGAAAAGTCGACGAAAAGCACGTCCAGTGTGTGGCCGTTATCCACTGCATCCGCCCAATTTTCGCGAGCTACCAACAGATTCGTCAGATACGAAAATCCCTTCCGGAATCCGTGTTGTACATTGCTAAGTAGATTAAATCTACTTAGATGACTCTCCAATGAATCTCTCACCAGTTTCTCGAGGAGTTTGACTACTACACTCGTCAGACTAACTGGCCTGTAATTTGCAGGCAGACCCCTGTCCCCATGTTTAAAGATGGGACAGATGACAGCTTCCTTCCACTCGGAAGGCAATGCACAATTGTCAAGCGATTTCTGAAACACAATAGTGAGCGGTCCACTTAGTTCCGCAGACAACTCATGCAACAGTTTCGGGTGAATTAAATCAGGCCCAGAGGCCTTAGAAGGGTTCAGCCCTTGTAACAGCCTACGAACTTCCGTCGCCGCTACAATAAATTCAGATAGTTCTGAACCCTCTGGGGTCCTGCAAACCAGCTCAACGCCTGTCAAAGAGGTTTCCCTTACAAACGCTGCCGCATATTGCCCACTGAGTACGCAGGCCTTGTCATAATCCGTATGCGCATGAGTACCGTCATCACGCATCAACACTGGAATTGACATGTTCGAAGCGCAGCGCCTTTTGACATAAGCGAAGAATCTTTTTGGATTCTCTGAAGCATCGTCCGCTAACCCTTTTTCAAAATTGAGCCGAGCATCCCTTAGGTGTTGCTTACACCTATTTCTAGCTTTACGGTACCTGTCATAAGTATCGGTGGACGGAGCGTCTCGGTAAGTCCGCCAACATCTAGACCTCTTTGTGAGCAGATGCCTGCCAGTGGGATCTATCCAGGGCGGCTGTGCTCGGGCCTCCTTTCTCCTTGTGACTGGTATGAAGGGAGCAGAGACCTCTGTGAGGTAGGACTTAAATTTATCCCAGGCAACCTGGACAGTATCGTCGTCTGAGATCTCACAATGGAAACCAGAAGCCTTGGCTGTCATTGATTGATAGTCTGCTTGCCATATGTTCGGGCAAAACTCAACCGTACTCTGGTAGCGTCTAGACAGAGTACAATTGAAGAGCAAACAAACATGATCACTGGAACCCAGTGGAGGTCCGTAAGTAATGTCATCAACAAAATCGAGTGACTTAGCGAATACAAGGTCCAAAATAGACGGCACTTGGGCGTCCATGTACCTAGTGGGGAGGTCAATGAACTGGTGCAAAGATACTTGGAGCGTAAGTTCAAGCAGATCAGCGTCAAATGTGCCTGACGCTGAGTCGCAAGAAAGATCTGGATTTCTCAATTGCTACCCAGAGCAACTCGCACGCATGATCAAGTATTAATGAAATATCATAGAAAGCTTAAAAGCATCAAAAGAAAACAAAAAGAACCGTAAGACATAAGCGTGAAAACGAAAACTCGTCACGCAGATATTGATATCTAAGGCAATCATAGAAATATAAGTTAAACAATTATGTTCTTTAAATGCAGTATTAAAGGCTTAGCTTACATTTCATTTGGGCTAAAATAACTTGGAGGCGGACCTTGAACGTTCGTATCCGCTGCGTATCCATAAAACGTGACACCTGGAGCCGACATTGTTGAATTCTACACCACCCAAGGTCAAAGTCAAAGTCAACTTGGAAGGGAAGTATTGGAGTATCACGTGAACGTTCAGACTTAGCGGCTCGTTGAACTAGATGGTTACTAGGGACTTAAACTACAAATGGGCCAAAAAGCTGATTGCAATTAGCCTGTCTAAGCAAGTACTGCTAACATATCCAGCTATTTCATTGGATTATTGGATTGTACAGAGCAGGAGGGATGATTTTGTCAGCTCCTTTACTTTCCGATCATTGCTGAGTACCGTGACTTGCTACTGGACGGTATTACACAGGGGTCCGTGACAGCTATATTGGAAGAAGCAAGGTCCCAGCCAACCCATCAAGTGAGAATCCAAAAGTCGAAAGCAACATTCCTCAGTCGGCGCGTCGACATCATATTTCGTCAAGTCGTTCCAGTCCTTTACAATGCGGGTTGATGGAGCGAGAGTGGAGCAAAGTTGCAGCTTCGGGGTTTTAATAGTTTATAGTTGTGCCCTTGAGTCGCAATATTATATAGGGGTATTCTGTATTCAAGGATCGGGCGCACATTGGAAGTAAACAGGATTCTGAAGATTACCAGAGTCAGTCGCTAGAAGTCTCACCGTATGGCGTGGGACCCTCTGTTCATAGGTTCGTAGGTTCATAGGATTGTAGAGAGCAGAAGGAGAAATCCTTTGTCAGCTCCATCGCTTCCCAATCATTGTGTGGAGGCCGCGATTCGATGTTATGCGGTAATCCACAAGGGACCTTGACAGCTACACTGGAAACTGCAAGGACCCATCGTACTCAAAAGATAAGAGTCTAACATTCGCTTGAAACATTCCTCCGTCTGGGCCTCGACCACATACTTCGGCAAGTTATTCCAATCGTTGACTACGCGAGTTGATAGATCGAGAGCAGGATGAATCCGAAGTCTTCTGGGTTTAAACAGTTTCCAGTTGTGGCCTCGAGTTGAACTGTTTGGATTGGATTGAAAGCACGCCTGCAGCTCCGTCCCCATCTCTCCTCTCAGGATACGCCTGGTGAAAATCAGGTCACCGCGACGTCGGCGATAATCCAGGGTGAACAGATTCATCCGCTGAAGTCTTCGTGGATAAGGCAAGTCCCGTAACTCCAAGATGTATTTCGATGCACGCCGCGAGCAGCGGCAACCCTAAGTAGATTGTCTTTGTGGTCCGCAAATCAGATGAGACAAGCACCATGAGACCTTTCTCAAGCACGGTGGTTTTGAGCAACACCCCAAACATATGGGATAACCCGACCGATACAGGGGCACCTATGGGGAGTACTCAGCATTTTCACGATTTATCGGCACTTCCCAGTTGACTGAGCAGTTGTGTAGCACGTCCAATTATGCCCGCAATCGATCAGCTTCTTCGAGAATGGGTACCACCCTCCACAGTTTCCTGTCAACGGTGTAAACCAGGCAATGCAGCTGAAGCTCCGAGGGGAGGTCATTGATGAATACCACATATAGTACTGGACCAAGCGTCGACCCTTGCGGAACACCGCTAGTCAAGAGCACAGGAGCGGAGTATGCTTCATTCACCTTGACTCGCATGGTCCGGCTATCCAACCAACCAGCGTTCCAAATTAGGACATTCCCAGTGATACCGGTAGCCCGGAGTTTAAGAAGGAGCCTTGCGCGGGGGATCTTGTCAAAAACCTTGCTGAAGTTGAGGGTTTCGGTGTGACTCTCTTCCATCCCTGTACTTCACGACCGACGGTTTCGTCTTTGGTTAGACACATCAGGTAAATATAGCTGAGATGGGAGTGGAACACGGCGCAAACTGCTTGGCGGCTATCGCCTTGATCCCATGGCCATTGAGTGCCGCGAGCAGTGTTTGACACAGCAGTTGGAAGTAGATTTTCGGGTTGTGGTGCACCCGCCGTGCGCCTTGGATTTCCACTCGCAATCTCACTCTTGGCGTCGATTGACTTTAAAGTCAGCCTCTGCCAATACGGCCACTGAGACCATCACCGAAGTGGCGGGTTTCGGCGTGGCTCTCTCCTCCACACACCACGACCGACGGTTTCATTTTTGTATCGACCCACCAGGTAGAGATAGCTAATCAGGGAGTGGAAATCGGCACAAAGTGCTTGGCGGCTATCGCCACGAGCAGTAGGCCATTGCGCTGCGGGAGCACTGTTTAACACAGCGGTTAGAAATAGCGCTTCGAGTGTTGGAGCGCCCGCCGTGTGTCATGAATTGCTGAAGTCTATAAAAACCACATCCGATATTTTCCTAGCATCTAACAACCACGCGCAGTTCGCCCTCGCAACAAACAGATTCGAAGTACGTGAGCGTGCCCGCCGAAAGGGATGCAGAGCAGGAGGTGGCAAATAGGTTCTCGAAGTGAAGCAGCCGAGCGCGCTTGAGAATCCTTTAAATAAACGCGCGAACTACGGACAGTAGGCAGGTAGGTACCTAGCTTGCGGGACATTGACGTTGCCCACTCTTGTATATCTTTTAACTGTTCCTAATTTCCAAGCAACCGGGAGTCGTTCAGCTTCCGTTGAGTGACGAAATACCTGACAATCCGGAGCAGCAACGTAGTCGGCCACCGTATGGAGGAACAGCGGTCGCAGCCCATTAGGGCCCGACGGGGAGTTCTGCTCTAATTTACGGTGGCCTTTGGTAATGTCGACTACAGTCATTTCTACGTGCTACAACGAAGATAAGTGGATTGGCGAAGTTTCATTGGATAACGGCGTCCCTATCGGGCAGACAGATGAAACTTGTGGAGCCATAAGACTGGCTTTCATCGCACCGTCGTCAAGTAACCAGCCCTGTTCGGCGGAAAACAGGACAGTATTGCCATTACCAGAGTTGGTACTTCTTTTCAAGTAAACGTAAAGTAGGTTCGAGGTTGTTCTGGAATGCGCAACAAACTGAGTTCATACGGATGTCGTTCCTGACAACTACTCCAGATATAGTCATTTCTAATCTGCTACATGTTAATGGGACTTACGCGGTATACCTCCCGCAGTCTAAGTATGATGTTTTCCTTAAACCCAGAGCCTGCTAGACTTACCCACCATTTACTGCTGGCTCTTTTCTTACCTTTACTACATGTTCTTATCCAAACGCGCCGACTAATCAAGTCCTATCCGATCGGCCTCCTGCTCTCCGGCTTTATTCCGACTTCTGAAACCTCACCTCTCTTGGTTCGGCTAACTCAACTACCCGATTACATTACCTGGAGAGCTTCGTGGGCTTTTCCCGCATTTCCTCAATAAACCTTTCCCATCATGACCCCAACTTTTATTTTTGCGCTCTGTTTTCATTTCTGCTTTAATTGGTGTGCCCGACCTTACTGTTCTGAGGTGCTCTAGTCCCACTGACTGGCCTATTTCTCTCTGAATGCTCTAATGCTACTTTGACTTAAGTGGTATACGCTATGCAGACTCAACGCTCTTGTTCCCCTACCCGGAAATTCTACTTTAATCGCTCACCCTCTATTGTTGCGGACCTTATCCTGCCTTTATATTTTACGTGCTATTCATACGCGCCGACTAATCTAGTCTCGCTAGATGGGCCACTTGTTTACCAGTTTTAGAGTTATTCCACGTTATAAACCTCGGTTCGGCTGACTCAACATCTTGTTTACATCACCTGGAAAGCCTCGTGGGCTCCCCCACGCGGTATACGCCCCGCAGTCTAAACACGATGTTTCCCTTAAATCTAGAGCCTGCTTGACCTACCCACTATTTACTGCTGGCTCTTTTCTTACCTTTACTACATGTCCTTATCCAAACGAGCCGACTAATCAAGTCCTATCCGATCGGCCTCCTGCTCTCCGGCTTTATTCCGACTTCTGAAACCTCACCTCTCTTGGTTCGGCTAACTCAACTACCCGATTACATTACCTGGAGAGCCTCGTGGGCTTCTCCCACCCTTCGTCAATGAACCTTTCTCATGCTGACGCTAACTTGTATTATATCGCGCTCTGTTTTCAATTCTTCTTCAACTGGCCCTGTGGTGATCTGGTCCCAATGTTTAGTTTCTTTCTCTCGGACTGCTCTTATACTACCCGGACTTAAGCGGTATACGCTGTGCAGACTCAACGCTCTTGTTCCCCCACCTCGTGAGGCTGCTAGACTCGTTCACCCTCTTTTGTTACAGCCACTTTTCCTGCGTTTATTTTACGTGCTATTTCTACGCGCTGACTAACTCAGTCTCGCCAGACTGGCTACTTGTTTTCTGATTTCACTCAGAGTTCTTCGACGTTACAAATCCTCGAGACTGCTAGACTAGTTCCCTCGTTAGTGTTATAGCCCTTTTGTTACCTTCTTTATACACCTGGCACAAAAGCGCCGATTAATCCAGACCAGATTAGTCGGCCTCATACTCAATGAATACATTTGATATCTGATCATGCCTCCATGGGCGTGCCTCGCACAGTCGGGAATAAAATATTTATGTATTTATTTACTTTATCTGAGACATCACTTCTCTTGGTTCGGCTGACCTAATGGTTCTGTAAACACAACGTGGGGGACTTGCGGGCCTTTCCACGCTTTACCAATAATCCCTTCTCATCTAGACCCTAATCTTTTCCATCGCTATCTCTTTTCAATCCTTTTTAAATCGGACGGCAAGCTTTACTACCCTGCCGTCATCTTGCCTCACCTGCCCCGTCTGTCTCTTCCTACCTGCTTTTATTTTCCTATTATCCTTGGCCTTTTCTCCTATTGCGATCCATTTTTATTCCTACGTCTTACACTCATTGCGCCTATCCAAGTTATCATCGTGCGCATGGTCTCCTTCGCTCCGAGCTCGCTCCTGATTATTGGCGGCACTCGGGCCATTGTTAAGTGTTTCTTGCCTAGTACTTCCATTAGTATGCACCACTTACCACTCTTCCTATTACTATGCTCTTTACCGTTTGCTCGCATTTGTCTATTATTGAGACCGTACGTGTCTTAACTACTTCCAATGCACGGCAGCTTTGGTCCCTGTGACCACGTTTTCTAGATTCTGCTGGCTTTTGGACTTTGGAATCATGCGCGCTTTAGCGTACTTACTCTTACGAACCACTCTTCACACTACCGTCAGCATTCACCCGCTCCTAGCCGATTCCTTGAAGCTCCTTGTCCTCTTGGAACGTTGCTTTACATATTTTGCTCCCGCATTCGGTCTCAACCTAGTTGTCCTTAGTTTCACCTAAGATGCCTCTCGCATTCGGACTGCTGCCATCATCATCGGTTTACCTGTTTCTCTCCAACCATCGCAACATTCGCTTAACTTTTGTTAACACGCTTTGTTATATCGGTCCTTTGACCCTGCGCGTGTAGAACCTTCTTCCTAACTAGCGGTTGTAGTCTGAGTCACACCAGCGACGTAATGTACAGAATGCGCTTGCAAATAATGTATAACAAACAAAATTACATAACTTTTAATGTATCATAGGCAACGGTGAGCGCCACCAGTCTGTGTTAGTGCTTCTTGATTCCATGCTGTCTCTCTGTTTGGCTGCCTCTTGTCCGTTGCCAGTTTCTCCTGACATTCCCACAGCTACATCCTCCGAAACAAGAAGGTTTATCCACTAGGATTGGTCTACCCATCTTCAAACGTTTGGTTTTTTCCCCGGGAAATGAAGAACCCGCACATCGTTCCAAATGGAGCTCTTTCAGCCATTCTAAATGCGCTACCTTCACGGGGTCTAAACAAATGGGTTTAGCTCGCCCCGTACTCAGAGAGAACAATTTACTCACCTGGATTAATATATTTACATGGATCCCCCGTTCCACAACCGAAAACAAACAACTCTGGCGTGGTTACCTTCACTGCTTCAAACATTCCTATTCTCCAGTCACCTGGAGCTATTCTGATGTCATTTCACGGACAGCGTTGGGCTCGTATACGTGGCTTTTCCGATGGCCTTTCATGGAAGTTGCACTTGGCTGTGCAGACAGTTACATTTCCTTACATTTGAAGGAACCCCGAATTCAGTTTCCGGAGAATAGCATTAATACCTGTTATGGACATATTCAGCCACAAAAAGCAACTTCACTCACCGACCCCCCTGACAAGTCCAGCGTGGATAGCTGGACACGGTTTGCGAGCCGAACAAGAATACAATAGAAAAGCCGGCCTTTATTAACAATGTGTTTACTCACCTGCATCATTATCCTTCGACTCTTCAAATCTTTTGCATCAGTGACGGGCTTCAACGACGGCTGCCGTATCAGTACTAAGCCATTCGGCCGAGCAACGACGAATTTTGGCTGTCAACTGACTGCGAATAACTGAGTGCAAAATCGGTCTATAGGCTGCATAGCCGACTTGCACTACTGCTCAATGGAAGCTACGGCAATGTTCCAGGACGTGGTGGGTTTTTGCCTGGCAAACGTTCTCCCTATAAAAAGCCACAAATGTCCGCTTAACGACACTGCAACGTGGCGGATGTGACTGGCCACAAAATAAAGTCACAGCTAGGCACTTCACACTGACGCAGTCCTCAGCCTTCTATATCCAACCTGTGCAACTAATTCTACTATGAAGAATGCTTTGATGGATCACAGTTCATCCCTATTTCGTAATGGTCGTTGGTTGCACCAAAACCTCGTTTGGTCTCTTGTGCTCACGAATCGCTACCTGGGGAAATTACCTCCAACTTGTGTCTTGACGGGTTTTGCGGGCCACAGCTCTATACTGTTCCTTGGTCTGACTATTACGTGACAATAAGCTCACTCATATGGACTACATCTTTTCGTTTATACCTTTCATTAAAATGAAATGTTTTAACATTTCAAAGAAGCTATGCTTGTAGCACATTTGATCACGCCTTTACAGGTGTCTCGTTTTACCGAGAATATACCATTTATTTATTTATATATTTAAGCAATTTCTACGCCGAAAAGTCAAGCGTGCATTGAGTGAGCTTGTATCGGTCCCATAGTTTACGTCTGTTAGGGGTAAAGCACCTCAGTTCACGGTCTGTCCATGGAGGGCTTCAGGGAATAGTCCGCCTTTTGCAAAGAGGAACAAGCAGCCCAACAAAGAAAATCAGCCTGGAGTACAAAATTTCCACTCCTCATCTGGGTCCGAGGATAAAGGGATATTCCCGTCCACAGCGCTAGCGTTCGCGTGCAGGCGGATTAGATCGACACACCAGAATGTTTGGCAGAAAATAGCTCCGTTGTGAAGAGTGAGGCGTCAAATCCAGAGGAATGAAACCATAGAGTGATCACTTTATGTCTAGATCCCTCGAACATTTTACTCCGTGCTTGGGTCCTATCTTTCCGCTGCTTTACCATTAATTGACCTTTGAATCTCTTTCGTCGGAAGCTATTTATATATTTCTTATTTATTCTGCGCTCCCGAACCAAGTAGGCCGTCTACCAGCTGTTCGTCTACCATTGACTCGCTGCTGAGCGTGGAATTCTGCTTTCGGTTTTCACACGCAATGGTTGCATCATAGTAAACCGATACTGCGTGGTTTGCGCAATAGCGCGACGATCTGTACTCCATGTAGATGCCCTCAGTCTACCTATAAGACCATTGCTTTTTATAGAACGTTCAAAAGACACTTCCAGCACAATCATGGTTGCACATTGTACGTCATTTTGTCTACTCCCCAAAGGTTATAACGTAGGACTTTAACAAGGTTTGTTGCCAAGCCTGTTCCTTGCGGCCTCGGTTGTCCCGCACTTACCCTATTCTCCGCGGTTGGGAAGGTCTTGGGGATCTGGGATTGGACCGGGAAACGGTTTTGCGCGGGACAAGACATAGTTACCCACAAGGACCTACAAAGAGCATGTCGGTACAACAAATGGATACAGCTGCACTCACTGCCACGACTGCTGTCTAATTATGATAGCTGGACCCGATGCCTCCACCATCCTGGAAAGTATACATAACCTGAAAAATCCAGACACAAGAAACTGAAGTTTTGCTCACCTGGACACTCACAAAGACGACTCTTCCTAAACCTCCCATCCTCGATTTGCCTTAGCGATTATGGCGCCTTAACCAAGATATCTGCTCAACTGACAGAGGAAATTGGAAGCCACTTGACTGTGAATAACCGAGTGTGAAAGCATTCGTCAATCTTTTCGGTCAGTTGTAGAATAGTGTACAAACGGATTTCTGACAGTGTTCCAGGACGTGGTGGGATTTTGCCTGGCAAGCGTTCTCCCTATAAAAAGCCAAAAATGTCCGTTTAACAACACTGCACCACGGCGGATGTTACTCGCCACTGAATAAAGTCACTGCCCATAACTTAATACTGGCAAGTCGACAGGATCATAATGCGAGTTTTTCGTGACATTTTTAAGAATAAGATACTCAGTGCCTACCTGCATCTTTTTCACTACACCTATATTGCCCTGACTGTTTTCACTACGCACGCTAGAACCCAACGCCTCGTCATTCATAGACGACTTTGTTAACCACGATTACTTTTACAATTTCCACAGCCTGTATAGCTTTCGGTTTACTGCCGATTATATACTTAGCAACATGTTTGTTGCGAAACATACTTGTATGTAAATGTTGATCACGCCTGGTTTGCTGCGTCTCGGTAAATTCAAGAATACACTATTTGTGTATTTAATAGGCGGATGAGTGGTAATGCCTGTAACATTTGATTACGCCGAGGAAGCGCAAATGCGAGAATAGGGGGTATCTGTCAAACAAATATACGAGTAGGCGGAGTAACATGTTGCAATAGGTTACACTCGAGAACGGTTACCAAACCGTCCGCAGCGTAAAGGTCGGAAGCAGTTGCACTATGCAGCAATTACCAGCCGACACCTAGGTTCTTAAACACTCCAGCTAGTACACAGTGCTTTTCCCACCATGGATCTTAATGGAACCCATCAGCCGAGCTCCGCAACCCAGTGAAGCTCTAGACAATCCCGACCAGCAGGGATGTGTATCCATCACTAACCCTGCAACACAGCGTCTCGCAAGCACTATTACCAAAACAAGTAGCTTCAACTAGTTAAGCCCTGAGGTCTGCGCTCCAGTGTACAATCACACCGCCACCAGATCCCCACCTTTGCGTAAGCCCCGCAGGACTACTATCCATGCAGTTGTACCTCCGAGTCCGGGCTGTCCGAGGACAAACTGGTCTCGGTGTAAGCCATTATGTCAGGACGAGTCTCAGTGGTTAAAAGTTGAATTTCATCAAGTTTGTTACGAATACTGCGCACATTATCGGGAAGCACGACGTTTCGTTCTTCACCTAGTATGATGGGTATGACAAGAAGTGAGTTTCAGCGTATGCTTGTACCTCTCAGACTGCGTGAAATTCCACACTATATAAACCTGTCTCACCATCGTCTCAGAGAGATCTGAGTGCGTCAACTGCCTGTTCTATTTTCACTTGATCCTCCGATGAACCATATCACAATACATAAAATGATTCACCTTAAGGACTTGTATCTCGTCGAAGTCTGTGAACTTCCCTTCATCGTTATGCTATCCAATGTTAAGTGGATGAAACTTTGAGGGTTCCTTCTGTTGCTTGCTGAGGCGGAAAGCTACGACAATGCTGATTCCTTGTTATCCTTCACCGAACAGTGAAGAGGTAATCCATTGTATGTTATTATGGTCATCTACAATTCTTACAGCTGGGTTGGACTTGGTCGCCTCCGTTGCATTCACGATGGCAATGCAGCGGTCGGGAGATGGCGCTTTAGCATTCTCATGGATCTGCAGGTTTAGAACAAGCGGGCCAACCTTAAGCAGTTTCTCCAGCTGATGGATTCTACCGAGAACGAATTCAACTGCGATTGAGATGATGACGACTTGGATTTAAACCTAAATCCTGTCCAGGCATTCCATGCTGGACTTGTTACGTGAAGTAAGGAAGAATATATAATGAAAGCGGAGAGCAAGGAAAGGGAGCTAAACAGGTAGAATACAAAGATATATGGGCTATTGAAACTGAAGCGGATTGACAATGAGTCATTTAGGTAAGGGGAAATGTTTGGTGTTGCCATCTAAGAGCATCGAGTAGACGCGCAAGACCTCTAAACTAGGTTCCATATTCCTAATAGCTGGAAGCGAATTCCAGCGCTCTACAAGTAGGCGCTACAGACTAGTTTCCACCCTTTACGGATCAGACCGTGATGTGTGCAGATTCAATGTGTAGCCGTGGAGGTTATGTAACTTAGCTAGAGTGACCAGTCATGTCAAGTACAAACCGAACATTCGCGCCGAAAGACGGTAAGCGAGGATAGAGTTTCCGTTTATACTTTGGTTGGTCATGGAGTACATTTAAAATTAAGCAAGCTTTCGGAATAAGCATGACCTTGTTGAACCTGCGCCAATCTACCAAACTACTAGCAACACACGCGCCAAGTCCATATTGGTTTAGATAAGACATGGTGGACAAGCCGACGTACAAGATTGCAATTGGGTTGGTAACCATGCTTAGAATTGCTGCACAGGCCTACTGGCTGTTAGAGCTCCAACACAGAGGCGATTAAAACACTTCATACAACCCCTTTTGCAAGCAGCGCTCTTCCAATTGTGTTGCGAGTGAGGAGCCGATGGGTGTGCAACGTCTAAGGCAATCGGCTGGTTAAAAGTTAGATTACGCCGTAACCGCTAACATACAGCGTTGGAGGAATATCTGCTGCGATTCGGAAAACAGCACATTTGGCCAGGTTCCTTAGCACCAATCGTAAATTAGAAAATTCCCAGAGTCTATCAGCGGCACTCTGAAGCTTTCCAAGACTCCAGCGATCTCCATGACACGCCAGTGTTTAAGGGCGTCAGCCAACATCAGCAATGACACACCTAGTTTCTCTAGGAAGTATTTATGTAAGTCTCCAACAAACCTGGACACAAAACCGAGCCCTGTGTGACGTCAATAAAAGCAGCTAACTAAGCAAAAGTCTACGCCCTACACATACACACTGCGCCCACTCCACGTGTGGAGCGGAAAACCATTTACTGGCGGGGACAGATATCCCGTAAGACTGCAAAATTTAGTGGGAGTGTGAGGTGAGAAAGGGGGTCAATATCTTTTAAATCATAAATAGCATTCTAAAGCGTAGCCACAGTATACTCCTTCGGCTCAGCTTTCAGGAACTACTAGTTGAATAGGCCGACACGAAAATCCCTTGCGGAATACATGTTGCGCGACACTGAGGAGATTGCACTTGTTCAGGTGGTCCTGCAAGTACACCCTTATAAGCTTATCAAAGAGCTTGCCTACGACGCTTGTCAAATTGACCGGTCGGTATTTCACGGACAGATTACAGACACCGCTCTTAAAAATCGGACAGATGATAATCTTCTTCAAATCCATGGATGAAACGCAGCTGCCAAGCAGTTCTGAAACGACGTATGTCCTAGCACCGCTCACGTCAGTGGCTCATTCATGCAACAGCTTCCACTGACTTGAACAAGGTCTGGCATTTTCATAGGAAATTATGACTGGCAATAACTCGAAGACGTGCCTCCACTATAAAAACTCAGCTAAGCAAGTGTTTTCTGGAACACTGGAAACAAACTCAAACTGTGGTATAGAGGTTTTGTTAGCAGCTACTCGTATGATGTTTACTAAGTAAGCAAAAGTTATTCTACTCGATTTGCACTCAGGTTCCGATGGCTTGCCATAACGCGGTATAACCAGTATTGACACGCTGCGGCTTTCTACGCAAGCAAAGTACGTAGCAGGATTAGCTGCAGCCGAGTCAACTAAACATTTCTGGTATCAGAGACGAGCAGTCCAAAGACATTTCTTCTGTTTAGTTCTAATTTTACGCTAACTCGTAGGTACTGGCGTCTGGAGCCGTTTGGTAGGTCCGCAAGCATCTATACCGTACCTTCGATAAGTAGTTGTCCTTAGGATCTATCCATGGTTGCTGTGCCCGTAACCTTTTTCCTTACTAGTGTAAGCTAGGAAGCAAAAAATCTCCATGAGCTTTAACTCGGATTGATCTCAGGCTAACGGATAGGAGTCTGCTATCGAGTTCTTGTGGCCCGGAACCGAAAACCTAGGTTACATTGCACTAAGGCCCCCGCCAAAGCTACGGGACTACTTCAAAAACCGTCAATTAGGGCCTTGCAATAAAACACCGAATAGATATGCATAGCAGATCGCTGGACGAAAGAAGTGTACTGTAAAGAACGTCAGTCACGTTGGCTGGTGACAAGGAAAACAAGATATACGTCAAGTGGCACTTGGTTGTTCGTATACTTACTGGGGTAGTCCAGGAATGGATGCAATGGCGCTTGGTTGTTAAACTGAAGTATGGTTGCACCGAATGTTACCGAAGCCGAAGTACAAGAAAGCTCGGCCAAACAGGCTTACGGAAGGCTCAGATCCCCTAGGACTAAATATCTTTTCGCAGACTGAGGGCGAATGAAGTCAATTGTCCCATAGAAGAACTTTCAGGACTCCTGTGCACCACAATAACTGTAAACTGGTAGCGGAAGTGCACAAAACAGCCGTTGGTGCTGCCACAGTCTGAGCAGCCGACTGAAGTTTGAAGGACTTCAAGGCAACTAATTTGCAACAAATGCGCCATGACGACTTACGGAATGGTCTTACTTAGCAGTTCGTAACCAGGTAAGCATACTTCACAGACGGTGATATCCGGAGACAACCAAGTTGTGGGGAAAATTATTATGTCAGGACTAGAGTTGGGTCTACAACTAGACAAAACTCTTGCAGTTTGTTCCTTTAGCTAGGTATACTGCTAGGTACTTCCTGAAGAAACTCGGTACGACCAACCCTGGTTCGTGCGCCATAAAGATGGGTTCCGAAAGGGCGGTAAATGGCGTCCAGCTGGCCACCTGAAAGCCCACGAGACAATGGCCATGCTCACTTGCCGTCTGCTTGTTTTGGTGGTCTTTGATGGCTTCTTTCGACTTCAGTCTATCTACCGGGGGAGTGTCGGGCTAAACGCTGATACAACTACCTTTAAGTTTAAATGCAAAGCGCATTGTTGCGTTGCGTTCCTCGGTGGTAGAATGGACCACTCTAATTAGTCTGTGTAGCCGATTTGACCCACTGATCGGGACGTGCTCTAACCTGGGGAGCTTGCTGACAGTGAAACCAGAGGCGCCTAGGAGAAGCTACATCGTGACGCTCAGTTTGAGGCACTCGATGTTATCCAGAATGCGTTCCCTGGGGAAGAGCCGCTGATGAAATAACGTTACAGAATATAACTTCTAACCATGAAAAGTCGGCACCTACGGGGTGTGTTTACACACGTGTCTCTGATCCGTCAGTTACACCATCTAGCCTCACTACCCGCGAGGTGTCTGTCCCTACCTCCCCAAAAGAAGTTGCAGCAACAGCAGCGTATGTTTCCACTAGGTTGTCGGTGCCTTAACTTTTCTTTGCTTTGGAGCCCACCCGAAGTATTATGGAACTTTCAGTTCTCTTCTTCTGGCGGACGGCGGAAGGGGCCGTTGAACTTGTGTCGCGCGGAGTGGTGACCAACAAGTAGTCAGAACGCAATGCTTCAATGGTGGCGGTGACGGACAGGAACTTCGACTGAAAGGCAGAGCTTATCGGAATGTTCTCAAATAAATAAATAAGTAAAGTGGTATATTTCTAGACTGGCTAGAGGCTGCACCCTTACGGGTTCAGATCAATCTTTACATTAATCCTGTGCTCTTGCATGGAAATAGGTAAAATACGAGTTTATGTTACTTATTGGCAATTACAAATGCATTGGCATTGTTAGGTATAAAGCTGATGGGGTAGTATGCGCCCACCATGAAATGCTTCTGGTTCCTTCGGGCGATATTGTGCTCTTTGATTTTCTTTCTGCGAAAGTTGCGCAGAGCTGTAGTTGTGCCGGATTGCTTTGTCACAGGATCCAATTCACCACAACTTCACTTTAAATACATTGGAACTTTTTGGCCAGCTCGGTCACCACAGATATTAGAGTGCACATGGAAGAAATAAGAGTGGCGAAATCATAAGGTGTACGAAAAGTTAAAAAAATAATTTCAAGAAATGCTGAGGAAATTAAAAAGGATTTGTTAAGAGGGATACTAAGGCGACCAGCTTCACTAGCAAAATACAAACAAACACAAAAATATAGCCATGCTTTTCTTGCGCTGGTATTGGTTACCAGCGCCAAATTTCAACCTGGGTTAATCTCAGATAAAGGGTTGACCCTACTTAAGGCTAGAATATTGTGTATAGTAGCACAGAAATAAACTGCACGGGACAAGTTTTAGCCGTTGATCACGTTACAAACAAAAACAATGCAACAAGTGCAGCATTTTGCGAGTTATTTGCAATTGAATGATGGTCTACGAACAACGTCATTATTCTTTTTCCCTAAAAGTTGGCTTTTTGCTTCATAGGCAGGTAACAGAAAAATTAAGAATATGTAAAAGTGACGAAGCGGTATACGTTCTAAATATGCATAGCCATCTAGAAATGCGCTATATAGCCCGTAATACCCTGCGACAACTAGGGGCCTCGTAAGTGGTCAAGAAGCACACTTTGCCGGCAGACATAGCTAAGGTAGACAACTAAAATATAATTTTGTGCGACAACGCTAGAAATCCTGTAAGGAGTAATAAGTATGCATGGAAATTCAGAAGAACGTATAATTAACCCGCGGTCAGAAGGTCTCAGTATACCATTTCAGAGGATACTGAGCAACATAAACCACAAGAAAATAGTTTGTATTTGTAGGCTGCATGAGCCAGTCTACCTGAATAACACAGGAGACCTTTCAGATTATTTGACAGATTTTGGCCTGAAAAATACGCACATTTTTTGCTAAAAATCGCGAGTTTTATCACTTAGAGCTGATGTTCTATATTCATGAGACTATGTCTCCAACACCGGTAAGCTAGTAGAGCCTGTCACTAATAATAAAGAAATGAGTATGGGAAAAGTTTGTTAAATTTGGCAAAATGCTTTGGGGCGTGAAATCCATTTGGGTCTGCGTTGGTGGGGCATTACCAAGTATAGTTTTGGGGATTGAGCTTGCTCGAACATGTGGGACTATTGTGCCTCATGTGTTGATCCACAACAATGTGCCTCTTTGATTACTTTCGAGCTACTTGTCTACAATTTTAAGTTCCGATGCAAGTGCAAAACTGTCAGACGACGTTACGACTGTCGAACGTTGCATCTTTCTCGATGCCGTGGCAACTAAGTCTATCACTTTAGCAGGAAGCTTACGGAAATTTCTCACTCGACTTTGCTTCACTCTAAAAGGCTCTTGCGGTGGGTAAACAACACTATTACGGATGTCTGAATCAGTTAAATGCATGTTACCTGGTGTCCGTTAGGACGTGCTACTCCTTAACCGAGTGACAGACATAAGCGGATGGGTCGGTAGCAGTGGTGCAGTCTGCTACCGCGTCCCAAGTTACGAGCTTCAGGGCTCTCAAAATTAAAGCCACTTTGGTTTTGAGCGGGGCAAGCGAGGTGAGCCCGAATAACGCCCTCTCAACACCTGCCAAGCTTGACATGAACGCCGTAAGTTAGGCAACCCTGAAAGCCAAAGGCGTCGACCTTTGAGTGTTTCATTCATCGCCGTTGAAATGTTAGTTCTGACTAAATGATAACAAATTGTGCGGGTCCGCTCAATTAACCGGTCAGCTTCCAAGGACGAACTGTGCTTCGGCTTAACGGGCGTTCATCTTCTTGTACCGGCAAGCAGGCCAAGGACCCCGGTACCTTGACGTTTGGGTTGCCTTCCTTACTTCTCCAAAAGAAACGTAGCAAAGAAAAACGTCACTTGTTTACTTGCTAGCATCCTAGTACAGGAGTGCTGGTAATTGCAATAAATTAACAATGATCCTGGGAAGATATCCGACCAACAGTTATCCACTCCTTTTTGAAAGCGCCTGTCGTGGTAAAACCAATCGAGACAGCTAGAACCTTGCTCTAACTGTGAACTGTTACATCGCAAATAACTCTGTGCTAAGTCCTAGCCTAGAGAGCTGTGGCTTACGCCTAAGTAAGTGCCCCCGCAGGCGGTCGGTGGCAGCCGGCTCAAATAGATTGGACGGCCTGATAACACTGAAGCCATTCATACTTCTAAAGAGGAAATATGTCAACTCTCATCTGCGCCGTTCTATAAAACGCAACCCTAGGCCACTAAGACCCATATCAATTGAATTAACAAGCTGCTACTCAACCATCCTAGTCGTACATTTTTAGAAAAGTTTATACTAACAAACTTTCGGTGTTTAGGGTGTCAGAACATGCATAATGTGCTCAAAGTGAGGCAGTAAATCAGCCTTAGATAAGGAAAGGAAATCCTCAGGCTTATTGTTATGTAACGCTCTCATGAGACGGAGTAGCTTCTGTGGTGTCTTGCTGACAGAGTGCTGACAAGGTGCTGATGGTTTAAACTTATTCGCCACATAACCACCTTGACAACGCGAAGTATTAATGCTAGTGGATATTACTGTACCACTTTCGATGTTTTATAAATATATTTGCAAAAGTATGTTTATAGACTTGATAGAAGCCGCGCCTTCGCAGGTGCATTCGCGTACTCTTCCATTGAGACTGAGAACACGGATCGTATATCTTTATTGTTTGCACTAAGCATACAGTGTATTATATTTTACATAGCTTTTTCTGCGCTTGACTGCATACAAACTAATATTCCGGCCTCCGCCAGAAATCCGCATGACTCTTTACTTGTACAGCTGAAGGGGTTGTACGCGCCCACCGTGTAGTTCAGCTGGCACCTTCAGGCGGCCATTATGCTCCTTGAATCTACTAATTTAATTAAAAGCAAAATAAGCTTTCTGTATCCAGATGGGCACTTTAACTTATGAACAACGCCACAGCTAAATGTACAATATCAGAAGTAAGTTTGTAAGAATTGTTAAAATGACACTGCATGGAAGTATCGTCTGAATAAACGAGCTTTTTAACAGAGTAACAATTAAATAGTTTCGGACAAATGCTTTAACGCCAGCATTGCACGCTAGATTTTTAAGCACTCCTGTTTGTCCTCAAGTGCGCAGTAACTTGAACTTTTCTCAACGGTTACTCGCGGGACAGCAGCGCTGACCATGAAAATAACGGCAACTATCAATGTTGGAACGTTGTGAGAAAACGAAAAGGTCCACAGTGAGGTTGCAAAATGGAGGTGCAGTGACAACGTCATGACAGATGTAAGGGAACTGCCAGGAAAGGAAGAGAGAAAAGAAGGCGCGAAGAGACGATTTTATTCACGATTTCCATTGTAGCGTGATCCAATTCTCAAATAATTTCATGGAAAGTTCTGGGGACTGTTTCGGCACATTCCTTGGTCCCATTTACTTGGGGGCAAATGGAAACGGGAGGAAGAATAAATATTATTTAGCAATGCAAAGTACTGTGAAACGTGTTTTTGCAGACCTATTAAGGCGGCACGCTTAACTAGATAAACACGAATTAACCTGTAGTAAACCAAAACTTGTGCGTTAAATTTGTTCTTGAGCTACAAGGTAAACTGCGCAAATCTCAGGACAAAAGAAAAACCTTACAATAGCTCGAAAATTACGAAGAAATAACAAATATAAGTTACACAACACAACTTTACCACTTGGTACATTAAAATCCACTATAACTTTATGCGTCAGGTATAAGTGATTGAATGGCAGTCTACGAATAACGCCATTATATTATTTCGCTAAAAGTTAGTTACTGCTCTGCAAGCAGATATCAGAAAAATGACCCAAATTGGCCACAACCACTCGGTACGAAATAACTAGCCTAAAAGCAAACATCGTAGGCAAACATAGCAAAGACAGGTAAATAGACGGTAATGTTACGCAAAATGCTAGGAAGCCGGTAAGAAACTTTGGACAGGCACGATACGTCAGGACTAGTTATTAGTCGCGTACGGTCGAAAGTCCTCAGTGTATAATTTGAAGAGGAAACTGAGCCACATACACCACGATGAATATAGTGTTCATGCTTTGTAAGCTTCTAAGTGGTTTCTAAGGTTATCCCAGGACTGCATGAGCTAGGTCTGCCTGGATAATCCAAGGGACACTTGTGACTATTTGATAAGTTTGTGTCTACAAAACGCACGTAGTTCCCATGTAAACCTCGCGCCGGGTCGCTTTGCACTACATTTTTAGCCACAAAGTTCGGTCACTCTTACCAGCGAGCTAGAGTAAACTGTCGTTAATAATAGAAATGAGTATCTGAACAATCAACAAATTGCCTCTGGGCATAAACTTGCTTTGGGTCTGCATTGGTGGGGCATCAACAACTCAGCTTCACGTGGTTGAGGTAGCTGGAACCTGAAGGATTAAGGTACTTCATGTGTTGATACACACTATTGTGCATCGCCTTGCCTTTTTGAGCTATTTCACATATTTTAATAATAATGATAATGTTTTACATTTTTAGCGTTACGCGGCAAGTCCCACAAGGGCGATCACCAAGGCACACTGCAAAGGCCTTTCGATAGCGAGTAACAAGTGTCTCCGTTTACGATTTTCACGTCGTTCACAAGTATAAAGCAACGGATTCCAAGGACAGAAGCTAGGGCATTTTTATACGTAACGAGCGTTAGCAGGCCCAGAACTAACCCCTTGGAAACACCAATGTAAGCTGTGCCTGAGCTTTAGCTGGAGTCACCAACTCTAAAACAGAAGGTTCTCTTACGAATAACTTTTGTTATCCAATTCAGCAATTGGTTATGTAAACCAAGTCATAACAGGTTTTCTAATAGGAAAGCATAGGTAATAGGTAACTGCATTGCTGAGGTCTAGATCAGACGTTTACTGAGACGCCGTTGTCGAGACAGCAGGCAATCTTGTCCAAAAAGCGCAGCTGGTTTGCGAGACGCAAAATTTATTGAAGAAGACGTGTTGCTGCTCTCCAAGGGGATAGTTTACCCGGTATCCCCACGATATATGTCTCGTAAGACGCGCAATAGCAGCTGTGATGTCTCTTTCTCTGTAGCACTAATACACTCATAGGTTACTAACTTTTCAAGGTCCTCCCGCGAAACAGTTTTCCATGGAACATAACTGTATTTCGAGCTAGCCAAAGTTCATAGCCGCATTTCACATTTCTTCTGCAAGCTGACCGCCAAATATCGACATTGCTTTTAACGTTGCCATTGCGTAAACCCTCCGGGTTCCTGAAATTTTTCCAAGGATTGTTATGCCGCTTTATCTTTCGAGCAACTGGCCGACTGTACCAGCTCTGCTTATTGGTCTGTTTTCTGAGACTGAACGTAGAAAACTAGTCCGACACGTGAACCAGCCCATCTTTGCTTGCGCTCCACTGCTGTCCGCAAGTGGCCTGCGCATGCTTGAGATCCCAATTAAGCTGTTTTGATCACTATTGATACGATTGTGGTCTGTAACCGTCATGTTTTGCCGAGAACTTCTCAGCATTCACTGAGAAGCGTAGAACGCAATGGACACTCTTAGTCATGGTATTTTCCGCTAGTTTTCTACTAGGTTTTCCACTAGTTATGCCACAACTGTATCTACGGTGCTGGTAGCATGTATCTAATCCTCATACAGGCTGTTCAACTTACCAATAACCACAAATTTCGGTTCAGCAACCAAAGTCATTTTGAGCAAGTTGCTATTTTTCTAATCATCCACTCAGCTAACGTTAACGCGCTGACTTAGCTGGTACCGTCTGAACAGTCTCCCGCTTCCCGCTTCTCCCAGACCATGCGATATAAATGACATAGGAGCTCTCTTGGTAAGTGCCCTCTCCTCTCAAGTTCCTTGCTGCTACTGTTCAACCTAATGCTTATATCCCGTTCACACCCGCGATATCTGTTTCTGCCGATGCTCTCTGTTAGCACGCCTGCTTAATCCTAATGAGTTGGGATTCTACTCTCATCTCAATGGGCTCGTGCTTTCCGACTATTAAACCCTGCCGAACAAGGCTTGCTAAACCCATCAATTTGCGCCCCTAAGCTTGTAACGTCGTTGGCTTTTCCGCTTATCCTCAAAAAGGTCTTTTCTATCTCGACCGTAACTTCCCTTTCCGCGTCCACCGTTTGCATTTCTTCTTCATTTGGACGGACAACACTTGATGCCGTGCCAGGTATAGTATCACTTGGATAGTCCTCTGTTCTCTGAATGCTTCCAGACATCCGAGACGCAAACGATATAGGCTCTTCATATCCACCTACCTCCCTCGTCTTTAAATATAGGTTTGCTTGTGGCTTTTCGCCTACAATGTACTTGCGCTGACCTGGCTGTACCTTCTTCTTACCATAACTATTTTGGACTACCGGTGTTTGCGACAACACGCCACTGTCGCTCCTCCTGTGGAAGCCGTTTTGCATGTTGCCCACGTGTGAGTCCAGCGATATGGCTTCTTAAATTTTATCGGCCCCCACCTTATCGAAACATTTAAACCGAAAGTCATTGTTTAAGGCCCTAATTAACATATGTCTACTCGCCACTGAATTTTATCACGCATATAAGACTTCTGCCCTTATCGCCGCGTCCCGTTTGTGGAGATTTAGTCAACACAGAGGCACCACGTTTAACACTGCTTTTCATTCATTACCATTTGTCTGCTCAGTTTTTACCCCTCTAACCCAAGGACTTTCCGACCATAGGTTACTTTTGTTCGCTAGCTACTGACTTCTTGCAAACGCACTTATTAAGAACGCTGAGAGCATGGGTCGCGGCCACCCGCCTGAACAACATGTTGTTTTCATCTACTTAGCACTTATTCCGCCTCCCTCCGTTATCCGAAAAATGGGGCGTATTCGCTTTAGAAACCTTTTAGCTCACCTCGCCGCTTCTTTTCAGCCAAAATTTGGAACAACTTTTCGAAGCTCTACCCATCCGTTGTCCATAGACTTCTCACTGTATTTTGTTCATTTTAAGGAACATGTATGATCGAGCTCTACTGGACAATAATACCAGCTGTAGGGGTGCAGTAGTTCAATCACTGTTGAAACTGATAGTATGCGAATGCGTTTTGGATGCATTTATTTCGTAGATAAGCACCCTAGGAATTGTCCATAAATCCAACTTCAACATATGCTACGATGTACAATGTTCCTTTGCCTGGATTTTGAAAGCAGTTTATCCGCCGGTAGTACAACATACCAACCGGACGAAATATTCGTTAGCTTGCAAGCATACAATTTTGCGGAGGCTACAAAAATTGGGTACAGATCGCTTAATGATATCAAGTTCCCATAATCCTTATCAGGCACTCTTCCCTTTGATACCTAAATAAATAAATAGGTATTTTTCTAGACTGGCTAGTTTATGCGCAGCAATTGGTGAGATCAATATTTACATTAATCCCATGCTTTTACATGGAAGGGAGGTCAGTGTGAGTATATGTTCCTTTTTCGCAATTACAAAGGCATAAGCCTTGTTACGTGTACAGCTAAGGTGTTTGTACGTGCCCACTTTGAATTTTATCTGGATCATTCAGACAGTTTGTGCTTTTTGATTTTGTTTATTGCGAAGGTCGCGCAGAGCCGTATAGTGCACCTTTTCTTCGTAAGCGGAATGCCATTCACCGCCAACTTTAATACCGATGCTTTAGACCATTTCCACTCTCTTTCGTCACCTTTAAAAGTGCACATATACGAAGTAATAATAGCGGTGAAATTAAACGGAACAAGCTAAGTTTATATTAATTTTCAGAAATGCAAATAAAAATGAAGTCATTTGTTAAAATACATACTTGGATGACGTAGTTAACTATAAAAATACAAATTAGCAAACAATATAACCAAAAATTATTGTGCCATATTTGATCTCGGACGCCAACCTTCCAACGAAGTAAACCATAGAACAAAGACAAACCTTCTCTAAGACTGGAATGTTACGTGAGGTAGTACAAAAATAAGCTAATGATAACAAGTTTTAACTAGTGACTGCACTAAAAGTAAAAGTAATAAGATAGGTGCAGTTGTTGGCGAGTTATTCGTTGTGGTACTGCGGTCTACGAAAACGTTCATACTTTTTCGCTAACGATGGTTTTTTGGCATTGCAATCAGGTATGAGAAAAGAATAAAATGTCAAAAGTAGCGAAGCTGTATAAATGCTAATTAGGTATGCTTATCTAGAAATGCACTATCTAGCCTAAAATTCCCTGCAGTAGCTAGGTACGACGTAAGTAAGCGATAAACAAACGTTTTAGGCATACTTGGTAAATATGGCCAAGGGAGCGTAATGTTTCGCAAAGACGCTTGCGATGCAATAAGGAATGTTATATATGCAAGTGATTTCAGGAATACCTATAGGTATCTTACAGCCAGAAGGCCTCCGCTTTCGTTGAGTGCACTGTTTATTGCTTTCTGGCGAGCAGGAGAAAAATATCGGATAATACTGTGTTTGATGCCAGTAGGTGCGATACGGCGTCCCTCGAGAGTCCGTCGCAATTCCAGTGACAGCCGCAATATTTCAGCATTCCCGACGTATGTTTGTTTATCAGTAACTTGAATCTTTCATCGGATGACGCGGCTGAAGTGCTTCAGATGGGCCGTTCAAACGATTGGTCACTCTAGTGGATAGGGCAAAGCCCACACCAATTCTGGGTCTTCTCCGATTAACTACTTTCCATTTGTGACCATGTGTAGAACAGTCAGCGTTTGGCCGGAAGAATTGTTGTGACTCACTTCTAAGTTCCCATTGGGGATCCGCCTAGTGTAGAGGAGGTCACGCCGGCGACGGCAAAACTCCAGGGGTACAGGTTTAGCTGCTGGAGCAGAATAGGGTATGAGAGAACTCAAAACCCTGGAATGGCTTTCGGTTCATGTCTCTGAATTTTGACAGCAGAGCGCATTCTGACTTTGGAAGCGGATGTATAGCTGCTAAAGCATATTCTAAGGCGGGAAAAACCTACGAAGTGAACAAAATTCGAAAAATTTCAGGTGACATTCAAACGAATGATTTTGTTATGGCGCCTACCAGTCTCCTACAGTGGCCACCTTCTTCCAGGTGTCCTGCGTCGTTCTAATGCCAGAGGTCACGCTAACCCCGAAATCTTTCTCGTAAGTGGTATTCCTGAGGAGAAACATACCAATGTGGCATGCGCCGTACGGTTAAGTGGTATCCATTGGGAGCAAAGCGCCATTATCTCGGTTTACTGGCACTTCCCACTTGACGGACCATTCGTATATCAGTTCTAGAGCCGCTTGTACCCTGACCGAATCCTCAAGGTTGGATACCGTTCGCAATGGCTTGAGGTCATCGGTGTAGACCAAGCAGTCGGTAGTTCGTTAATGTAAAGTTTGAAGAGCTCTGGTCCAAGCACTGATCCTTGTGGAACGCCAATAATCATAGGCACAGGAGCAGAAACGTTTGGTTCACTCGTACGCTCTCAAAGTTACCTCTGAAGAAGAAATCGTTAATTCAGAATAGAAGTTTTCCTGTAATTCCGACCCCCTGGAGCTTATGTCCCAGTCGTACGGGTGGAACTTTCTCAAAAGCGTTACTAAAGTCAATGAATATTACGTCAACATGTTTTCGGATATCTTTAGCCTCCTTCTATATTTCCCTATCGGCAAGTTAGAGATAAGTGCTCGTGCTCTCCGGAAGCCATTTGGAGCGGATAAGATGATGTTAAAGCACCCACAGTGCAGCTGGAGGGCGCACTTAGCTATTCGTTCCACGGTTTTGCATACGACTGGTATCAGGCATATTGGCCGGGAGTTCCCTGGGTCTTTATGGTTTCACCCCTTGTATCTGTGCAAGACCGTAACTGCTTTCCAGCTCATAGGTAGTTGGCGGACTTGGAGAGCCTGCCGAAATACTTGCCAGTGTGGGGTGGCGACGTACACAGCTATCGTTTTAATGAAGCTGGGATGCCATGCGTTTGAGTTTAAGGAAGAGTTCGGGTCCAGTTCGATGTGTAGCTTAGTTCCTACCTCGGTGGTAAGTTCAACTTGGTCCATAGCGAAGCAGTGTGCGGGCAAACAGTCATCTAGCCTCGGGGATTCTATGGAGTAGTCCAAAGAATATTGCGCAGTCAGTATATTTGCTTTTGCATTAACGCCGTTGCGAACAGTACCGTTCATAGAAGAGGATAGAGCGGGGCTGCCACTACACGTTTTGGCATTTTGCTCTACGTAGGCAAACACTTTGCTGTTTGACTTCCATGGGCAGTTCATGTTCACACTGTAATGCTTTGTCTCGCCTTTCCGGATGCTAGGTTGCTGACAGGTTTTTGCTCTGAGTAGCTTGATGGCAGTCCGGTGACCTTTAAATGGTGGCATAGCTTCCGTTGGATTTTAAATCTATGGGGCGCTTTTGAGGATGGTCTGCTATTACAGTTTGGAACAGACTGTTCAATGAAACGCAGCACCGTAGCTTGTAGGCTCTTCCATGTGTCAGCAAGCTCCAAAGATTGCAGAATACCTAGTCCATGTCACTTACAGCATCTCCTTATGTGGGCTGGTCAGTGCGCCAGAAATGTCTACGCAATGTCTTCTGCTGGTAACTTGTGAGGCGTCGTGTCCACGAAAAGGAAATTGTACATTGATCACAATTCCCAAGAGGTTGGAGGAGCGTTAGATATGAAATATCAGCTAGGACTGAGGTGAGAACCACGTTTAAAATGTTTGGTGGCTGACAACGTACCATCCGTGTTGGTGTCAAGGCGTGCGGTGTTAGGTTGTACTCGTGAACGGTATCAAAGAGATCAACTTCAAAGGAACCAAGTGAGAGAGCACTGTACAGAAGGTCCCAGATTATCCCAGAAGTGTTGAAGTCACCCGTAAAAAGACAGTATGCTCCTCTGCTGTGGGTTCGCAGGGAGCGTGCTAGGTGTGCGCCAGGTCCAGCTGGGGCTCTGTAGACCACTCCGACCATCAAGCGTTTGGTATCCGTCAGGAATTGGAAAACAGTGCATTGCTGACATAACGTCCTTGTCACCATGAGCTTCGGCAATGCGGGTCTTTAGGCAGTTCTTTGCGTAGATATTTACTCCGCTTTCAGACCTCCCACTAAAGTGGTTGCACCGCAGCAGCTGATATCCTGAAACATGAACCTCCAAGTCAGACATATAAGCTGCTAACCAGGTTTGGATGAACGCCTTTAGGCCCGGTTGCTGTTCAGAGCTAAGGCGTGGAATCTCATCTAGCTTGTTTCTGAGAGTGCGCAGGTTTGCAAGTATTACCCGTAAACCATACTTTTATTTGAGCTTCTGGAAGAAGGATTGTCATCAATGGTGCTCTCTGAATCATCCATACTACGCGAAAATTTACTATGCGTAGGTCCGCTTCTCCAGTTGCTCGCTGGGTTTGTAGCACGCAGACAGCTTACCCCATTTGGACTTCGTTCGCCGGAGTGAAGTTCACCAGAACGTAGGTTTCTCTCTTGAGGAGTGTGGTCCGTCGCGGAATAAGTTGGCATATTTCTTCATCCTGACAGACGACCTTCAGAGAATGAACCTTGGCCGGGTCCTCTTGGTTTTGGTTGGTTTTGACCTGACCTGACCTGCTGTCAAGGTGGAAAGCAGAGATTAAGTTTATCCCTTGCTCACCTTCATCAAACAATATGGAGGCAATTCAATTAACGAAGGCTTGGTCGTCTAGTACTTTTCGTTTGATCACGTCTTTAGAGGTGTGTCTCGCTTTACAGAGAATATACCATTTATTTATTTATTTATTGCACCTGGAGTCGCTTTGCTGGATTCTGTAACGTTGATGATTATCAGCCAATAGTTGCAAGCGGGCGGCTTGTTTCATGCCGGTGATGCCAGCATTTGTGCATATTTGTTTTCTTTGATCAGTCGCTCAAGCTGCACTACGATATGTAGGACGAACCTCCGTTCCGCGTTCTCGGTGCTTGACAACATCGTGGGCCGTAAAGACCACTTCTTCGAAGATTTGTTCTTAGCTGTGGTTTTTCTTGATTACTGCATATGACTTTGACATATCCATCTACACATTCCTGTTCTAACTGGGCAAATGTGTTAAGTCTAACGTAGTGAAGAACGCCCAGCTTCATTTTCCTTCGGTGTAGAATACCCAGAATCAGGCAGACACACTGAGATAGGTGTCACACTGTGAGTTAAAGACGGCTTACGCGGAAGCGGTTTGCAGGTTTAAAGGGTTCGTCAGTAGTCACTTGTCGCCGATCAATGTTATACATGGGTCGTAGTAAAGGTTGAGGCCTTCAAATGTAGTGCGCCGAAGCTGTTGGTAAAGCTCATTATCTAAGGTACGGCAAACTATATGCATCCGGCTCTCGCATTGTGAATTGGACGGCCATTTTTGGTGGGTGACAAACTTCCCACCGTCCACTCACTTGTATGACTTAGCACACGAGCGAAAAATTTAACAAAGGACGAATTTCCTCAAAGTTGTATATTCAAACAGATTTCGGCGACAAGAATTTTAACTAATAGGCTCGGAGGCATAACACACCAGAAAGAGGAGTTGCGGCTTAGCGCCCGGTGAATACACCCGTGGAAGCTCTATCACCTAAGCCCCTATGTGTATTGCGTTTAGTATTTTTATGCCCCTAAGTGCTTACGAATTTTATATTGTGTCTGCATTATCTAGGATTATTAGAATAATACGCGAGATCTTTGGGATCAGTTGAAAATATTAAACATGAAAATGCACATATTTGTTACATAATTATCGTGTTTTATCATGCAGATCCTAGTTTCTGTATCCATAGTGTTATGTCAACTACACCAGTACGCTAGAGGGGCACACAATGCACTTGGGTCTGCATTGGTGGGACATTAAAAACGCTGATTCTGGGGATTAAGCTTGCTCGAACTTGTGGGATTATTGTGTCTTATGTGTTGATAGACATCATTGTAATTTGCTTTGCTTAATTTGAAATTTTTCTTGCCATAGTTTAAGTTCTGATGCAAAGGACTGCGGTGGCCATTCAAGTGGCGATATAGTCTAGTACTATGATGTCGCATCAGATGTTTCCTTAGTGGCTTTCCTGGTGCGTGTGGTTCCAGCACCCTAGGCAAGGAGTGTTAAGGTATAACAAGAGCAGGAGTAAGTATAAAATACGGGAGCTGGTGGTTCACCCACCAATATGCATAACACATAGCGGGAGTTCAAGCCTGGTAACATGTATATAAAGAATTTACATTTGTCTTCGGAAGGCGGAGTCTCCTGCCAATGCAAAATAACTCACCAGTTGACGAATCCCGATGCACCGCTAACATTCACTAAGGCCAGAACCATTGGATTTGTCCAATTTTCGCTGCTGGATAATTTGATTTTGCTTACCGCCTATCTGGAGCCATTTACTGAACTTCGGCAGTTCACTTTCCGTGGATGCATATATTTTCAACCAACCTTACAACTTACCCCTTGAGAACCTTCGTTTTGTGTTTCGGGATAAGGTTTGCGCGGCTTTAGGGACTGAATCATTGGGTTCTGAATACTGCAATTCAAAGAAAACCAACAATTATTTCATTGGATATTCTCCGGAAACTTAACCTAGTAATACAAATGAGAAATGCAACACATTCAAAAATATTCACTTCGTGACCTACCTAATAAACTGGCTAAGCCATTCAGTCGGGACAGGAAAGGAGCCAGCGACGAAATAGGCACACGCCAAACATGTGTCAGCCAACGTAAATTATGGACGCAAAGTTGGTCGTTCGGTATTGCCCCTCACAACCCCGGCTCGTCCTCCTTTGGACTCATCAGATGGAGATACCCTGAGCTGTAGTGGACCCAGAGGTATGGTGTTCGAAGCTTGACGCCCAGAACACTATGGCTCCTAGGTCCGCGAGCAACGTTTGACACAGCGGTGGAGTGTTCCAAGTGGCATTTGGTGAACTCGCTGTGTATTTGGATTGCGACTCACGATCTCTAATCAGCCCTCGGTCCTAAGTGGACCTCGATCATTACCATCCCAAGGACGTAACCGAATTGGTGGTTCGGTGTTGCTGCTCCCAACCCTGAGACCCATGACCGGTTTCGTCCTCCATTGGACACATCAGATGGAGATACCCTAAGCTGGAGTGGAACCCGAGGCATAATGTTCAAAGGTTGCCGCCCCGAACACTATGGCTCCCAGGTCCGCGAGAAACGTTTGGCACAGCGGTAAAGTGTCACAGTGGCATTTGGTGTACTCAATGTGTGGTTGGATTGCACTCGCAATCTGTATTCACACCTCGGTCCTAAGTGGATCTCGATCAGTACGATCACAAGGACGTAACCAAATAGGTGGCTCGGTGTTGCTCCTCCCAACCCTGAGACCCCATGACCGGTTTCGTCCGCCATTGGACTCATCAGATGGAGATACCCGGGGCTGGGTTGGACCTCGAGATAGAGTGTTCACAGATTGCCGCCCCAAACACTATGGCTCCTAGGTCCGCGCGCAACGTTTGGCACAACGGTAAAGTGTCCTTGTGATCGTAATTATCGAGATTCACTTGGGACCGAGGCCCGAATAGAGATTGCGAGTCGCAATCCAACCACACAGCGAGTACACCAAATGCTACATGGATGCAACGTTATTGCGAATAACTGTGCAGCTGATCGCCCAACAACTAGCATAGCTAGTTATCAATTGCTATTCAGTGTATTTGGTCGGTGTTCCAGGACTTGTTTGCTTTTTGCCTGGCAAGCGCACTCCCTATATAAACCACTAATGTCGTTATCCATCACTGCAACATGGCCGATTTGAATCGCAGCCAAGAAATGTCTCAGCCCATGACATCACACTGACAAGTGTAATAGTATCACATTTATCTATTCGTTACACCGACGCATCCACATCTGCATATGCTGGCGCCGACTTGCTTACTAAATTGTCATATTTTATATTTGCTTCAGATATCCGTAAACCCAGTATATCACCACCATCTGTCGAGCTAGCTATTCAATTCCATTGTAATCGGTCATCCGGAATTCATGATTTATTCTTGGCTGTTGGTGCTGTCATGTATGGCCGAATGCTTTTCTTTACAAACATGTCAGAATCTCATGAAAACCTAATTAACCTTTTACATTTTACCATCACTTGAGCAAGCCTACAAAGGTGTGCCTGGTCCCGTCGGGAATAAACCATTTATTTATTTATTTGTACAGCTTCAATCAGCAAAAGCAAAACAGTTTTCCACTGTCATTGTTACGATTGCCGCAAAATGTCTGTACTATTGTACCTAACTGAACATGCCGCCACGAGCGTGCCGCGTGTAGTAGAATATATATATATATATATATATATATAAATTAGTTAGACGAGAGGCAACTGCAAACACAGGTATTTATACTTGACTCGCCCTTTAAACACAGAAAGCATGAGACAGTTTGAAAGTTCGATGTCCTTATGTAGTTGCGAGCGGCTCCATTTCCATTGTGGCGCTTAATGAGAAAAGCGCAACCCACAATCCTGATATGCAGTTTCATCTATGCTAGACTCAGTGAAGGTTTTCAGTAAGTCCCTGTCCTTATCAGCCACAGTAAGCCAAGCCTCCGTGCTTGCAACTAGTTTAGCAAGCTTGAAGCTTATTGGCACTACTTTCAACTTATTCCTTATGCGGCAGCAGTTGGTATGCCATGTTCTCAAACCCTTTCCTGGTCCTTTATCCCAAGTTTATTTTTCGTGCCTTTCCGACAGGGGTAAAATCAGAGGGATAACATGGTTTTGAACCGCTTTAGATCACGATCGACTTTTGCCTAAATTTGAGAAACAGACACGGTTTCTCGTAAATCACAACACGAGATTTCCTATTTTCTCGGATTAGACGTGCTCAATGTGTTAAGCAGAGCGGCTCACCATCCTATTACTTCTAGTCTGCTTATGGCTAGCCACACTATTTATTACACTAGTATTTGACGAAACCGCGATTTTGCATGAACTTGTTAAGGGACATCTGACGTGCGCCTGTGTTTAGTCACTAAGCTGTTGTTTATCACCAAAGATGCCGGCGCTAACACTGTCAATGCTGCAGCTTTAGGCGATTTTGTTCACCTGAAACTTGTTAAGAAGCTCAGTACGGGGTAATTTTGACACCCGATAACACCATGCGCTGCGTTGTCACACTTGGAATGTGGTCTCCCTTTAACGCTGAACAAAGTTTCTAAACGATTTATCTGCCTCAACTTGGTTCCTGTTAGGTCTGCTTGAAATTAGGGTCATTGTTTTACCACACAGTGAACATGAAAAACAGGTCCATGAATTGGCACCGTTAGGACATGCGCAGCAAATTCGGTGATTATGGTATCTTTCTAAATTAGGTTCACCATTTTTCCTCCTAAAGGTTATGTATCTGGTGTCACGTGATATTCATATTTGGTATGAGTTGATAGCACACCTGCTCGGTCGAGTCGCGGATAGCAGTTAACTGGCTTTTGTATTTAAATAACGAGCCTTGCCAAACGTCGATAGCGCAGCACCATATCTCCTGTTCATCGGCAGATCCTGTAGACAAGTTCAGTGTTACGTGGGCATTGAAGTGTAGTAACATCCGATGTGATACTTCTTTAGCCGACAGGTTAGCAGTATGTTGCTAGGGTGCTATGGATATTGATTGAGTAAAAGCAAACCACACGTATCGCACCCTAGTAACTCAATTAATGTACACGTTCTTCGCACTAGACGTCAATGCTGTGCCAGGTACGTGAATTACGTAGGAGAGAAAGAGCAATTGAATGTAACTAGTAGAGCAAATCCTTTGCACGTAAGCGTTACTACCACTAGTGAGTTAAACTACGGAAAATGGAACCCAAGTTTCATGTGGGGAGTTAGACAGGGTATTAGCAAGGTTTCTTGTTGCCACCCAAGTGCCTTTAGTTGACACAAACCCATTACCTTTGTTTCCCAAACTCCAGTGCCTGCAGTTAGTGGACAAGCATTCTACCGTCTGTGGTGGATAAATCATGAAGAAATACGCAGAGTAAACGGTTAATTCGGAATCCGTGCGTTTGTAATCCGATAGAACCCATAAAAGGCGGATGCAATGGAAACTTTATGCAATAGTTGGTTCACGTCACAGATTTGTTGTTCCATGTATAAGAAACCGTGATGTGGTGGTTTGCCAGACCAGCCTGCGCTATGAGCGCTCGTGCTTCAGGGAGGCCAATAGGACAGCTGCGCTATTTTTGTATGCGGAATACGGATGCGATAGCTTGACCTAAGCGACACGACTGCCGGTGGACGATGATCATTTATGCATACAGCTAAGAAAAATGTAAGTTGAAAAAATTAAATCGCTAAACGGAAGCATCGTTGCCATTTAACGCCAACCCTGCACGTCATATTTCGTGTGCGGTTCCTACCCGGCCGGCAGCTGCCGCCGTAACCTTGGTCCTGTGCTTCCAGTAGGGATGGCATATTTGTACGTGAAGTACGTATGGGTTCATGGAAGCCAAAAACGCGGTGCTGGCCATCGGTAAATAATTTCATTTATACTAATGCAGCAGCCTATGTAATGACAAAATTGCAACCGTTCTGCTCATGTGAGGTGTCATTTCGTCGATGTCTCGTACAACAGAGCGGGTTATGCTATAATTCACAGCAATGATTTTACGTTGGAAAACCATGGTTATTTCTGCGCAATCGCAGACTTAGAGAAGGACAAGGAAGAGTAGTTTGAACACATGGGGTGTTTCAAGCGTACGCGTGAATTGAGACATATTGCGGTAAATACATACTAGAGTAGCTCAAAGAAGCTGTGATCTACCTGGCATACACCAATTGTAAAGCGGTTGCACAAGGCTTCAAGCATCCAGCTACAATGGTCCACCGACAAGAATATGGCATCAAGCGGTGGCTTCACTGACATGGACTAGGTATAAGACGAGTGCAACAGGATCCGTGTACCTGCATAGCACGCTTCGGAGACCGGAATAGTGCTATGAAACGGTGGGTTGGCTCACATAGACCAATTATAAAACGTTAGCACCGAGATTTGTGGCCCTAGGTAGCATCATACGCAGACTAGTATAGAGTTACCACGCGGTGGCTTGGCTGATACAGGCTAATTATAAAACGGTTGTATTAAGCTTCTTGTATCTAGGTAGCATCATCCACAGCGCAGAATATAGCTATTCAACGGTGGCTTGACTGACATAGGCTAATCATAAAACGGTTGCAACAGTCATCATATACCCACATATCTTCGTCCGCAAACCAGAATGGAGCCACCAATCGGTGACCTGCTATTCATAGAACAATTATTGAACACTTGACTTAGGCTTCGTGCTTCCAGGTAGCACCGTCCACACATGGAAACTAACCTACCAAGCCGTGGGGCGACTGACGTAGACCAATTATAAAACGTTTACATCAGCCTTTCTGGCTCTGTGTCGCTTTGTTGCAGGCCAGAATAGAGCTACCAAGCGGTAACGTGGGTGCTATAGACCAAGGGTTACACAGTTGCACCATGGATTTGTGAATAAGGGTAACTACGTCAAACGATTAGAATATAGCTACTAAGCGGTGGATTTGATGAGATAGACAAACCTTAAAACGGGTTGCATCAGCCTTTGTTTACCCACTTACTTTAAATCTGTAGACTATAGATATATAAGTAAATGGTATAGTCCTTCTCGGCGCGACGCACGGTTACACTGCTTGTTCTGAGGAAGCGGCGGCTTTGCGTACCTTGGCCTTTTAGTAGACGCTTGTACTGGACTTACGGCTTCCGCGTACATTCTTTGCACCCCGGATCTGACATATATACATGCCGCTTAGCTGACACACACAAGTAAGCAATTGTTCGTGCAATACTTAACCAGATGCGGCTTGTTTACCCACCCCGTTGGAACCGTTATTAGGGTGTCCTTGTTAGCGTGAGAGGTTAAGATAGCGAGCGGTTGTGACTGGCTTCAAGGATCACGGTAGCTCCAGCTATTTTCAAAAGCAAATTAAGATGGGACTGGAACGATAAGCAAGTCCCCTGAGTGTCCCTTCTTGAGTGGAGCTTTAAGGCGAAATACTAAGGTGCCATGAGGTCTTTAGGTATCTAAAAAGAAAAAACCTGAAACACACCCTGGTCAAATAATTAAAACCCAACCTCCCTGTAGTTGCAGTCTCCGCGGTGCAGGTCACGTGACGTAAGAAACCATTAGAAAGCAACTAGAAGATAAAGTGTAAGAAAGTTCATCGAACTGAAGGATAACCCTAACGAGTGAGAAGGACATCGTTACTCCACTTTAAGTTTTGCACGTTAATTCCACAAAAGTTTTGATTCAACAAGCTTATATAGATTGACAACCAATTGCACATCTAATAGATAGCGTCTATTGCCTATTAACTTCCATTTTACCAGCAAGCAGATCATTTACACGGTAAATAAAGCTGGATATTTGTCTCCTGCTAGAATTCGTTTAATGCCAAAAGGAGTGCCCCTGCAAATTAGCTTTACACGCTGCATTTAGAGCTGCTGTCACCAGCTTTCGCGTTGACACTTTCTCATTTGGACGAGGAATTTTCTGTGTATACTTGGCTAAGTTTGAGAGACATCTAGAGCGGATAACCTTTTACCTGTCCAGCAATATCGCGCACCTACCTTTACATAGGTTTGCTGCAGAAAAATATTGTTATTTAGGCAGCAAGTCACCCATAGTTTCCCCCGTTAGCCAAAAATCGATCATATATTTATTTGGCATTTAAATTGCCTGTCATTTCTCTATACCGCGCACGGCACAAAGTTTGCTTGGTAGATGTATCCCTGCTACCGTTGCTGGAAGCGAGTTTCAGCGCTGGCTGTCTAGACATGATGGCTTGATCTCCTCTCCGGATGGAATATACCACGGTTTTTCCAGCTTTATGCGATGCCCTTGGTGCTCAGCCAATCAAGCAGAACTAATTCACCAAGGCAGATACAGTTCTCGTTGAAACGACCCTACCAGCGACTTAATAAAATCACTGTAACGATTCAGGTAAATGTGCGTTAAGGCTAATAGCTTTCAAGCACCCTTCCGATGGGCTATGCACCGCAGATGAAGCAACATTAAGAATCAGGTTTTACTCAGATTGGCATTTGGTATGTCACACAAAAGACCATAAGGTGCTGGCCTCTTATTGGTCGGCCCAAACCAACATCTTTTATGTGCACCTAGTCAGGAGCATTTGAAATACAAAATAGCTATCCGGTATATGGAGTAACACATACAGCTTATCGCGTAGACCTTCTAAACTAAGGCTGCGTCAAGTATCAAATACTGTGATCACATCTCTAAAACTAAAACATGGTAGCGCCCTTTCGTAAGTGACACTGAGATCGCGCTTCCAGGTATGTACGCTTTTCGGTAGGACCGACCCAGCCTAGGTAGATGATGGGCACCAATGTGTGCCCAAAGAGGATCAGGTTAGCATAGTACAGGATTCCCTTTGGGGCCGTGTATGTATAAAAGGCGGCGGTGCCTGCTTTGTGGCCGTCCTTTAGCGCGCTCCCTCCTCCACACACCCGTGATGGAACTTTATATTATACTCGAAAATAGTAGCTTGATAAACAACAATTTTATTCACTTGCTTGGCATGGTAGATCTAAAAATCCACACTCTGGAATCTCATGTTGCTCCTATAGAAGAGCTTAAGGCGGTCAAACAAGAGGTTCTCTCCAGTTTCCTACGCTAGGTCCACATCAACACTCACACGCGATACCAAGAGAAGAAAAGCCGTCAATGCTGGATCGGATATTTACCAGAAGAATTAATGAGCAGGAGTGTACTCACCTATGTCCTGTTGGGTCGAAGCGCTCATGTGTTTCTACTGTCCGAATGCAGCTACTAAGTTGAACACACGGAAAAATTGCCGACGCAGCGAGGACAACTATACACTACGACTTGTTAGAGCTACTGGGTGCGACAACCATATGGATCATTCTTGCAGCCAAGGGACCGGCTAGCGCCTGGTTCGCTGAGCTGCGCCGTGACACCGTAGGTATCCAGCAGTGACTGGAAGATTTACTCAATGAGGAATTGCTTGCCTCCGTTACCTTGGATACTAGGGACACCATCCCTCATTCGTCTTATCTTTGTACTCCCCTCTAACGACAACGTCTGGACCTAGGTTTCCCGCATCTATTACCTATCCTTAGCCCGCTAGAAGCCAGTTCTAACGAATTCTTTGAATGCATGCATTAGTTAACTTCGCTGGTTTGTTGAATTATCCTGGGACACTGAAGGTCTCTACCAACGACTGGAGGACTTAACAAGCAAGGTACTACTTGCCTCGATTCTTCTTTATACCCGTGCGTATTTCCTCCTGAACTTTTCTCTCTGGAATCTCGTATAGCCATGATGACTTGATGTAGGCCACTTGATGTAGGCCACCTGCGTACCTGCTGT
>OX104059.1:65601575-65634785 GCA_944474145.2 Dicrocoelium dendriticum | reverse complement strand
AGTCTCCTTCTCTTTAAGCTACAGAGCCTAGACGTGGGCTTCCTGCAGCGCTGCATAACCACAGATCCTGCTAGGATCCATTCGTATTTACGTTTGGAACACGTAGCAGCAAATCTCAACTAGCTTCGCTGGTTTTTTGACCTAGTCTATGCCACTAGCTATTCACTAGTGACTGGAAGAGTTAATCAATGAGGCTTTGTTGGCCTCCGTTACATTATTTAATAGCACCAGGAACCCCGTTCGTCTTGTTTCCTTTCCTCCTACTTAACTTTAACTACTTAAAGTTGGCTTCTACAGCATATTTTGGGTCCTACCTTATTCTCTAAAACATTTGTTTGCTAAGTATGTATACCTCACTAACCTGGCTGCCATGCGTAGCTGCCTAGAGAATCCTTGATCCATATTCACCGGTGAGTATACTTGGTATTTAAATGCCAGATCTCTAAATCGGTCCCCATTGCAACCAGCACCTTTTGTTGGTTATTTTTTGCTAGTTATCTCGTATGCGCACCAGGGATGTGGATGGAAGAAGAGGAGAGGTGGACAAGTGATGACTTGGTCAACAGAATTGTAGGCCCTCACCTCTGTGCTTGCCTCGGTTGGAGCATCACTGCTCTTTGGTTGGTGCCCAACATACAGCGAACACGTTTGGCTGGAAACACTTGCTGACATGGCAAGGAGCCGACTTCAGTGGTGTTTCTGCTGTGCGATTCTTTGTCCCACCCCATTCCTTTTAGCCACCCCCAAACCTACGATCTCATTTCAGCGTAAACCATAATAATATATTCCATTCGACCATTAGCCGGATGGTCGCTTACCGGAAAGTTGCCTATTCGTTGCTGGAAGATCAGCCGACATGCAAATTATGTATTTATTTACAATTTTCATATAAGTATATGCTGCAGAGTACCTGAGGTGCTTCCCACTTCTAGCTGACGTGGGTAACGTGGATAAGGATGAATGGAATCCGTAAGGGATAATTTGTATTATTTCTGAGTAGAAGGATTTTGGTAAGTAGTTTTGTTCGTCGCAACCAGCCGACAATTTAGATAAGCCTTCTACCCAACCAGAAAAGCACCAGCCAACCTTTTCGCCTTATTGGGACACCTCAGTGGTGCGCATCCTTCGGTTTTCTAAGGAGGATCCAAACCATGACTGCTTGTGGTTTGTGCCAACTAGCCCGCAGTTTATGCAACTGCACCATGGAGGACGGTAGCCGAACATCACGAATTGTCACATAACTGCGAGACAGCCAGCTTCATCCTCCACTGCCATGCAGGCACCTGCCATGCAGATGACAGCGGTTGGCCTTCCGGAGTCAGGACTACCCGGGTACGGCAGCTATGAATGGACATAGCATTTATGGAATCTGTAAAGGCGAATTTGTCTTATGTAGGAGTAGAAGGATTTATGTTGGATATTGGATATTGTTCGTGGTAATCAAATGGCAATTCAAATGAGTCAACTACCTTTCCGGAAAAGCACCAGACGGCCAGTTCGCCTAATTGGTGCTCGTCGGTAGTGCGCGTCATTCGGTCACCAACGGAGGAAAAACCCATGACAGCTAGTGGCTTGCTCCAGCTAGCCCGCAGCTTATGCAACTGCAAAATGGACGATGGTGGATGACCATCACGAATTGCTAGCTAACTGCGATACAGCCCGACCCATCCTTCACTGTCATCCAGGTAAGTGCCATGCAGATGATAGCGGTTGGCCCTCCGGCGTCAAGCATACCCGGTCACGGCAGCTATGAATCGACCTATCATTTATGGAACCCGTAAGGTTGAATTTGTTTCACTTATGCGTAGAAGGATTTTGGTGAGCATTTTTCACGTCGCATTCGGCCGATCCTTAAGATATGTCAACTACCTATCCGGAAATGCAGCAGACGGCCGGTCCACCATATTGAGTAACGTCATTGCTGCGCATCCTTAGGTCCTATACGGAGGATCGAACCCATGACTGCTAGTGGGTTGTGCCAACTAGCCCGCAGCTTATGCAACTGCACCATGGAGGACGGTGACCGACCGTCACGAATTGTTAGCCAACTACGAGAAAGCACGACCCATCCTCCACTGCCATCTAGGCAATTGCCATTCAGATGAGAGCAGTTAGACTACCGGCGTCGGGACGTCCCGGTTACGGCAGCTATGAATCGACGTAGCATTTATGGAATCCATAAGGGGGAACTTATATTACTTATGAGTAGATGGAGGTTGGTGAGTATTTTGTTCGTCGCAATCAGCCAAGATTCAGATAAGTCAACTACCTATCCGGAAAAGAACCAGATAGCCGGTTCGCTCTATTGGGGAACCTCAGTGTTGCGCATCCTTAGGTTCTATACGGAGGATCCAACCCATGACAGCTTGTGGCTTGTGCCAATCAGTCCGCAGCAAATGCAACTGCACCATGGAAGACGGTAGCTGACCATCACGAGTTGTTAGCTAACTGCGAGATATCCAGACACATCCTCCACTACAATGCAGACGGCTGCCATGCAGCTGACATCGGTTAGCTTTCCGGTGTCGGGAGTGCCGTTTACGGCAGCTATGCATCGACATGGCATTTATATAATCCTAAGTAATACCAATTGGCCCTAACGCATTCAATGAATGCTATGTTGTTTCACAACTGCTGTGACTGGTTATTCCTTAAGTCGGAATGCCAACTGCTGTCATCTGCATGGCAGATGACTGCATAATAATGGAGAATGGGTCAGGCTATCTCGCAGCTAGCTGACGATTTGTGATGGTCGGATACCTTCCTCCATTGTGCAGTTGCAAAAGCTTCGGGCTAGTTTGCATAAGCCACAAGCAGTCATTTGTTCAATCCTCCTTAGCTCACCGATGGATGAGAACCACTGACCAGCCCCAATGGGACGAAACGGCCGTCTGGTGCATTTCCGGAGAGGTAGTTGACTTATCTGAATTGTCGGCTGATTGCGTCGAACAAAGATACTCACCAAAATCCTTCTACCCACAAGTAATATACATTCGCCCTTACGGATTCCATAAGTGCTATGTCGATTCATATCCGTTGTAGCCGGGTATTCCAGACTCTTGTAGGCCAACCGCTATCAGCTGCATAACAGGTGCCTGCTCGGCAGTGGATGCTGAGTCATGCTATCTCGCAGTTACCTAACAATTCTTGATGGTCGGCTACCGTCCTCCATGATGCAGCTGTATAAGCTGCGGGCTAGTTGGCACAAGCCACTAGCAATCATGTGTTCCATCATCTGTAAAGCTCCGAAGGATGCGCACCACTGACGGGACCCAATAAGACGAAATGGCCGCCTGGCGCATTTCCGGATTGGTAGTTGACTAATATGAACTGTCGGCTGAATGCGGCGAACAAATATACTCACCAAAATCCTTCTACTCATAGGTAAGTTAATGTGGTGTCAATGTAACGAACTTTTCAATAATTGTGCAATGTGACGCCGGTTGATTTTTCATGAGTAGTCAGTACCTGTTACCTTATTCGGTGGCGATTAACATCCGCTACTTCGCGGGGTTGCTCACGGTACTCTTGTGTCGTTTAATACGGCGTACGCTTGCCAGTCGATACTTACCACCGTCTGTAACCATGCCGCCAGTCCAGTAAATGGCAAGTTTTTACTTTCTAAGCCTTATTTTAAGCTTTTGCTTGCTCGGTTAGTCGCAGTCCACTTGCGACCTTCTTTTTTGTCCACAGATGGGTAAGGTGAATGTCTAGAAGGTTCCTAGGTCCTGTGCTGTCCTGACGGAAAGACATAGCTCTATTGGTAGGTCAATTATTGTGTATTTTTGAATGTAATGTGTTAAGCTTCTGCAGAACAAAGTAAAGTCTTCGAAGGATATCCAACATCCCATGTTAAATCGTTGTTGAAGCCCGGGAGCATGGGACATGGTACAGAACAACAAATCCTGGGTTCCAATTGGGTAAGTGTTATAATAAATTAGAAAAATAAGCAGCAACCAATTAAATTGTCAAGGTGGAGTGAATAGCTCCGGCGAAGTTGCAAGCAAAAGAATATATCCAGTAGAGAAAATTCGCCATATTTAATTGTTCTGGCCTTAGTGTATATCAACCTATTCCAGTCACAACCAAATCCATCCTGACGTCGCTACGGTCCGCCTTTCCACATCTAGCCCTTCTACCAGCAAGTGAACCAGGGCTTTCGACTCTTCGAATATTGGGCTGCTATGTTTGCTGCTGCATACTTGAACCTACCCGTCCCAAAGGCTTCTTGTTTTCCGTGAGTTTGTTCTATGCTGTTTTGTCCTGCATCCGCTTACTCGTTTCGCTTTTTGCTTATTCTTGGTTCCACCTTCCAAATAACTATGGCTCTTGATACTAACGATAAATGTGGCGAGCACAGTTGTGGCACTGCAGTCACGGAAGGCATACAGTGTGACCGATGTTTATTATGGTATCATAGCACCTGCTCTAGGTTAGACCGTTCGTCCATTGATCTGTACACCCAGCATCCCAAACTGAAGTGGATCTGCTTTCACTGTGTGTGCCTAGCTGATACTTGTGCTCCCTTATTATGCGAGCGGCTTGCTGCTCCTCCACAGTTGTCTGATGTTCAGTGGGTAGCTGACGTGAAGTATCAGCAGCGGCTCTCCACCGCAGAAAAACTGATCAGCGACCAAGCTTTGCTCATAGATGCACTTCGAGTGAAGTTTGACGAATTGCGCGATTCTTTAAATAGCTACGCTCGGAGTGCGGAGGTTGCCATGGGCAGGCAAAGAAATGTTCCTATCTACAACCGGGAGGAGCCGGTGATACACGAGGCAAAGACTCGACGAGACCTGGACTGGAGACGAATACGCGGCCTCCTCCGCATAGCCGGGATACCTTTAAACGTCGGTATCAAAAGGGTGCATCGTGTAGGTAGCTGGAGAGAGACTGGTCCACTGCGTCAGCAAGGATTTGCTAGGCCGATTCTGGTTGAATTTAGGAACCCTGTTTATCGTGTTCAAATGCTTAACCGAGCCGGCTTAATCGAGAGTCAGACTAATGGCCGGTATCAGGTGGCCCCGGACACACTTAGCTCACAAGCCAAGGTCCCGCGGGTATGTCAGTCGGAAGATACTAATAACCGCTTGGCTGGCGTGTCTGCGACCTTGGTTAAGGGTGCTCCTTTACGTGATCCCCGCATTGCATCAGTGCCTACCAGAGATGATTGTCCCACTGCAGCGGAGGTCATTCCTTCGAACTACCACACCACAAATTCAGTATCAGATGCAGGTACCGCGAAAGGTGCTTCCTCACAAGTTAGTTCACCCGGAGGTACTTACAGCCGATTGATTGTATACCCTGCATCTCCGGCCGCTGGGGTCAGAGTCAGTCAGCAACATGCCACGATTACACCAAAAGGAACTGGGTGGGACTGCACTCCTACCACAGCGGCAGTTGTCTGCTCGAGTCTTCAAACAATGCAGGTTGCAAGGGGAATAAGTCGCGAGTTACATGTAACAACGACCAAAGTTTCACTGGACGGAAGTACGACTTTCAGCTTGTTACCCGGGGAAAGTTGCGGGGTTGCGGACATGAGCTTACAGGTGGCGCATCCAGGATTATTTGATGCCACTCGCATAATGTCAGCTGCTCCGGAACTCAAGGACACTACGTGCATCTCGCTGATCGGTTTGGGAAACCAACGCAACCTTGCAGGAAATTCGAAAGGCAGCGTTGCTAGACCTTCTAAGTTAAAGAGAAAGAAGCAAGTTGGTCGTTTACGAAACAACCCAAATCGGACGGAACCTGACAAGGTTTCTGCTCGTGTTGACCTACAAGAGCCTAATCTTGACCCAGCATTGCAGGCACCCAACGGTAATGAAGCGGCGTCAAAAAACGGGTCGTCCCCTCGGGTGCTGCGCCCGAGGGGAAACAACCGCGTCAAGCAGGACTAATTGTATGGTATACCAATTGCTGCAGTGTGAGGAACAAATGGGGAGAGATGGTGAGGCGCTGCAGATGTGCTGATGTTGTTGCCTTGACAGAGACACGGCTTTCTCCTGGCGACATGGTTAGCGACCTGCTGGTAGATTTCGTGGGTTACCGAGTAGATAGGCCTGATCACCACACTGGCGGGAGAGCACTATTGCTTAGAGAGCGCCAGTATTGTCATTGGGAGGCTCCGTTTATGATGAGTAATACGAACGTTCAAGTGGTGTCTTGTTACTTAAGGCTGATGGGCAGGTTGGAAAGCTTTATATGTGTCTACCGCAGTCCATCGTCCACACGAGAGGAGGACAAAGAGCTCGGTGCACTATTGAGGCGCGCAGTGGTTGCAGCGCCTAATTTCTTAATAGTTGGTGATCTTAACCTTCCTCATGCGGATTGGCAAGGCACGGCAAACAGAGCGGATACCTTGGAACAGGAACTGGTTGACTGGATGCATGAGAATGCACTTGAACAATACATCAATATACCGACCAGGAGCCGAATCGGGAGTGCCCCCTCTACGTTGGATGTTGCCATCACCAAACACGGTCGTTTCGCAGAGCTACAAGTGGAAGCTCTTTTAGGTAGGAGTGATCACTGCGTCCGCACTTTCTGCCAAAATACATTGAAACCTGCACAATATCCTCGCCTCGTGAGAAATTTCAGCCGCATCGACCACATGAAATTAAGGTATAGAACCCTCCAGGTCAATTGGATCCCTGACCATGAACAGGCATGTTTGGAACAAAGGTGGTCTGTGCTTAAAACTGGTTTAGTGCAACTATTGAATGAATTTGCTCCTCTTCGTCCTGCGAGACACTTCAGCTAGCCTCGGTGGTGGAGGAGGAGAATTGATAGAGCTCTAAAGAGACGAAATGAGAAGTGGAAAAATGCAATGAGGCCAGGGGCTTTCGTCGATGGCTACAGTACACAAAAAGCCAAAATAAGGCTATCAACATGCAACGGCAGGCGAAATACTCTTATGAGCTTCAGCTGGCCCGATATGCGAAAACAAATCCAAAGTGTTACTACGGCTATGTTCAGTCTAAAGCCTCCCTAAGAGAGGACGTTGGGTGTCTAATTATGGAAGATGGCAGCCAGGCTGTGGAAGCCAGAGATAAAGCTGAAATGCTGCTAAGAGTCTTTCAGAATCTTCATAGGAGCGACAATGGATGTGCTGCACCATCGCAGCCACACTGTGTCGGCAGTTATATAATGCAGGACATCGTGCTGACTGCGCAAGAGGTCTTTACTGTGATGACCAACTTGAATCCCTTCAAATCAGCCGGTCCTGATGATGTACATCCGGCAATAGTCAAGCCACTAGCTGACATCCTTCAACATTCTGTTCTGGAGCTGTTCAACTTGTCGCTCCAGGAATGCAAGTTGCCACGAGACTGGAAGGAAGCAGCCATAGTTGCGATTCACAAGGGTGGCTCCAAATCGGAGCCCCTTAACTACAGACCCATCAGTCTAACCTGTGTTCTGCTCAAGTGTTCAGAGAAGCTTATAAGAAACCGGATTTGTGAGCATTTGGCGGAACACAGCCTACTTAGAGCAGAGCAGCGTGGTTTCATTAAAAAGAAGTCGTGCCTCACTAATCTACTGTGCTTCCTCGATGAGATTACTCGATGTCTTGACGACGGGATTCCGGTAGAGGTCTGCTATCATGACTTTAGCAAGGCTTTCGACTCAGTAAATCACCGTTTCCTACTTGAAAAATTAGAATGGTTCGGAGTGCATCCTAGACTTCTGTCTTGGGTGTCAGAATTCTTATATGGGAGAACGTTTCGAGTTGGAATCGGTGATGTGAGTTCTAGTGTGGGCGTGGCCAACAGTGGAGTACCCCAAGGATCGGTGCTAGGTCCACTTTTGTTTCTTATGTTTATAAACGACTTGGCTACTCTTATTGAAGACCCCTGTTATATCTTTGCGGATGACTTGAAACTAGTCAGCAGGGGCAACCGTGCAACACTGGCCAAGGATATCGTCAGTGTGGTAAACTGGTCGAAGCAATGGGACTTGCCCTTGAATGCAAGCAAGTGCCAAATTCTGACCTCTAGTATAGACGTACTTGCAATTCAGACTTCCTTTGGGCCCTTCCCCATACAATGCACTACCCAGGCACGCGATTTAGGAGTCGTCATGACGAGCAGCTTCAAGCCTTCGATGCAATGTCGATACGCCGCCAACAAAGCGTGACGAGAATTGTTTCGCCTCAGGAGGGCTCTGTGTAATACCAAGTCAGAAGTGTTCCTGCCACTATACAAAGCAGTGGTTAGGCCACACTTAGAGTATTGTGTTCAAGCTTGGTCGCCCTATCTCCGTGGTGATGTTCTTTGCCTGGAGAAAATTCAAAGACTAGCAACCAGGATGCTTGAAGGTCAACGGGGGAAGCCGTATGACGATTGCCTAAAGAGCCTATGGTTGTTTTCCCTTGAACGGCGTAGACTGAGAGGCGATCTGATAGAAACATTTAAGATCATGAAGGGCCTCAGTGCCATCGTGCCCTCTGATTTATTTGCGCTGGCTGATTCTGAACGCTTGCGTGGACATCGCTTGAAGCTCAAACAGCAGAGGGCTAGACTGAACGTCAGGGCTAAGTTCTTCTCGAATCGTGTAGTGCGCAACTGGAATAAGTTGCCTTCGGAACTAATGGATTGTGAGACTGTGGTTGCCTTCAAAGCAGGCCTAGACAGGTGTTGGCCGCGTATTTTTCCGGAATTAATATAATCCTATCCAATTTATTCGCAATGATATCCGATGTTGATCCTTGTAAAAGCAAAGATTGCTCTCGCTTTTGCTTCATTTATTTTTGCAGAGGCAAGGAGAGGCGATCAAAAGTCGAAGTGCCGGAGGCTCTGGTTCGCTTACCGGTAGAAGAAGCTAGACGCTCGTTAGGCGGAAGCCTGTATCGTCCACGGATTTTGACCTTTGACCTGACCAGAACATAAAATCAAATAATACATTGCATCCGCGGGGTAATCTACCCGTTGATGTCAACAGGAGGGCTCCAGGTAAGAACTATGTGAAACAGCTTGTTAGGCGAACTAAGCCATGTGGTTTTCGGCTCCGAACAATTGTTTTCTTGCAAGATGCCGAATAGTTTGTCCGGTCAGTAAGTTGTAACAACGAAGGACAATCATCCACTTATACCCAGGTACAGGCACTTTGATTCGCACTTTATAATTGTCACAACCATAAACTATTTATTGGATAACGGACGCTGCATCTGCGGCAATATTTGGTAACAAGGCAACAAACATAGGCCGCTTCACAAACTGACAAAAGCAAAGCATACGGAACGTAGTCAAGCGCAGTACCTATTTCAAAAGTGACTAAACTATTGTGCATCTATATCACGTTACTTTAATTTATATGCCACCTATATATATGCAATATTTAATTGAAGAAATACAACGTGAATCTAGCGTAGTATGGTTCAGTAGTGAATGGAAGGGTTTTCCTAATTCGGAACGAAGAAGGGACATAGTTTGAAGAACTCTAAATTGCAAATGCCCGATTTGTGGGACACCGGAGGGCGGCGGACGTGTGGTGCTGAAACTTAAAAAGGATATCGCTCAGACAGGGTGACAGAAAGACGTTGCCTCATTTCTAAATTGTTAGGATTGCAAGTAGTCCGGGCAGACAAGCACTATCAACTTGATGTCAAATAAAGAAATAATGCAAAAAGAGGGCACTGGAAGGAAAGCATAGGGTCGGCAAGGAGCAATTTCTATTGGGGTGAATTAGAACAACCAACAACGTCTTTAAGGTGATGCGGGGATGATTCCTCTTTCTTCTTATTAATAAGTAGCAGTGATGCTCAGCAAGGCACTTGTGGAGAGGCTTACAGAGTGCTGGGGCGGTAGAGTCTAGGTCATTTAGAGCTCGAAAGTCTGGTGGTAGTCAGGAAGCGGGAGACCATTTGGACGTGACCAGCTAAATCGGCACATTTACGCTAGGCAGCCAAATTATGGAGGGAATAAACGTAGTGTGCCAACAGAAAAGGAACGGTTTTGGATATAAGTAGCAATATGTAGAGGTCGCTAACCTGCCGTGCAACTCCCTCAAGATAAAGGGAACCGAGTGTTAGGTCTACAGGTCCTAGGTCCTTTACTTCATGGTCGTTGTTTAGCAGTCCAAAAGCAGAAGACTGATCATAGGAGGCCGGATGATTGCACTGCGTAACAATGTAGCCGTCTATTTGCAGAAGAAATGCTAACAGACAACGTGGGAGAGAAACATGAGTTTGGGAAGTTAAAGGCTCTATAGCGAAGAAGTGGAATGACTGACGACATTCTCAAGGTGGTGTGAGCAGGCAGTTGGGTCTGTCGACCCTCCACCAATAAGGACGCGGTGGTCGCTAATCAGAAGATCTTTGAGACGAGATTAGAATTTTGACTCAATAATGGTAAGCTGCATCAGTAAGGTTGGAATTCCAACAGAGAGCGTCGGCAGAAATAGCTGCGTTAAAGCTTAAAACGAATCATAATAAGGCTTAGTCCAGAAGGAAAATGCTTTCAAGGCGATGGTTACAACGTGTCGCGTCGGCATAGCCTAAGCTATTTAGATTTTGGAAGGGTGGCAGGGCAGGAAGCAGGAGACCGTTCAGACTGGACCGGATACGTCAGCGCGTTGATGCTGTACCAACGATACTAAGCCTAAACTAAGTACGTCATAAGAAAACTAAACTAGAAACTACGAACAACTAAACCTAGACTTAACGCACGGTCTGGGCAGAAGAATAAAACGAATTATCCTGTAACCGTGGTTCAATAAGGCATATTAAATACAGTACATGACTTACGAATAGGTTTTGCAATCGTACTGCAAGCGGGTAGAAACTGTACTGCGTAAAGCAGAGCGAGTATCTGGGCAGTGTCACAGTAACATAATAAAATGAATGACCTTGAGACGTCAAGGTTGTCAGTGAACGAGTGAAAGGAATAAATATACGATATGGTAACCACTTGTAGGACACAGTAAAGCAGTGTAAAAAAAGCAAAATAATTAGGGAATACAGATACCGTATCCCCATGTAAGCAATCCTGGTTGGGGATACATTAAAGTTCTTTTGGACTACAGATGCTAAGCCTCCAACTTAATATGGGAATAAATGTAGTGTGTCAGCAGAAAAGGAACAGTTCGGGACGAAAGTGGCTGTATGAATAGGTAGTTTGCATAATGAGTAAAAGCCTGAGGGGAGGGGCACAGATTGTTAGGCCTGCAGAGCCTGGATCAATTACGTGACGTGTGCCTGGAAGCAGCCAGAACGCAGGAGACCTGCAAAACGAGGCCAACTCAGGGCTAGAAAAATATTGGTATCCGTCAAATTGTAGATGGATTGCAGAGAGCGCGGAACGGAAAGCATAAGGTCAGAAGGGAAATGGCTCTACTGTGAATGAGTTGAAAGCCTACAATGGTCTCAAGGTGTCGAGAACAGATGATGGGATTTGTTGATCATTCAGCGGCCAGCTCCCCGTAGTCGGTAAGCAAGGAACCATTCAGAAGAGACTAGAAAATCGGCCCATAGAGAGAGAATATTAGTCCATCACGCAATTATCTTTTGAGTCATCTTCTTAAAGTAATGTCCAAGTTCAGCAAACAAAATCCATTTAAATATAAAATTTGGCCCGCCCAACTCGCAAAACTTTTCCTTTTTTCACAGAACATTAATGGTCAGGTGGCAAAACTCTATACGCCAATTGAGTAAGGTTCTAAGAGTTGATGGATTTACCTAGGGTTTAGCATGCCATTCCGGTTTTGCGTCCTTCCATCGTAAAAATTAGTTACTTACTGGCTCATGTTTACGGAATTTTCGATATCAGTAGTTAACAATTTGGCGCGGCCACTCCAGAAGCAAATGGGCCTCTACACGTCCATAAAAGCACTAGACAGCAGGTTCAGCTTGTTGGGCATTATCAGTAGTACGCATCTGTCGGTCCTCAGGAATCGCATCCATGGCCACCAGCGGCTCGCAGTCAGGCAGCAGCTTATGCTAATGGGCCACAGTGCACCTCTTTGAACCGTCGCGAGTTGCTAAGCTAACAGCGACGTAGAGTCTTAAACTACACTGCTATGCAAGTAACGAACGCCATAGGAGACAGAATTGGCTCCGAATGTTACAACGTCTACTAACAGGTAGCTTGCATATCTTGACTGCCTGAAGCTGCCCGCGTGCCCCGGTGTCATAAAAGACTGACTGGCTTGGCTAGCCACTGGTTTTCATTGGGTCGCTTCCAGATGTATCTGATGGACGCGCACTGCCGATGATGCCCAACAGGCTGAAACGGCAGTCTAGTGCTTTTCCGGGCATGTGGACGACCATGTGAGTTGGAACAGACTGCGGATACCCTAATTATTTATTTATGCAAGTGTAGTGGTAATGATATCCCGGTACAAATACCAAATCTATTTTCATGCCGTAAATTTAACCCAGTAGCTTGTGAAATGAGGGCAATTGGACTTCATGTCTCAATATGAGCCTAGGTTTTAAACCGAATTTTTAATTATTATCCTACTGGATAACCTATCATATTATTACGAATAACAGCTGGAAGTAAAATGAACCCTGTAACTTTTATTACACACTCTTTTTGTCTTTGCAGCTTGGCTGTTTCAGGGGTCCTTCGTGCGCAACATGCTAAATTGCTTCTGGAGGCATGCTGGCCGAAACGATTGATCCTGGTAAAAAGTGTAGTGTTTTCCAGCTTGACGTGCGGACGGCTTTGGATTGAGTCCGCACAACGGTTTGTGTTAAAACTGGGCGTTTTTAGCATGTCTTATCCTCTTGGTTAAAATCCTTACTATCTGGACGCTCGCCGGCAGTCAAGGTAAATGTTTTCACGTCTACCCCCAACAAATTATTATTGGTGTAGTTCAACAGGACATTCAAAGTCCTATCCTTTTAAACAAATGTATCGTCATTTAATTATGCTCGACTAAAGTGGACGCCTTTTGGGCATGATCCTAATATTGTATTGTTCTTCATAACCGCATAATAAGCAGGTTTGACATCAGATGTAATACAGATGTAGTCAGTCGTGTGGGTCCCTATTGGCCCAAGGAATGAATGAAGTTTATGCTCCAGCGTATCGAGGCATTTGCAGCTGGCATAATCAGAATAGCACAAGCGGTATTTCGCAGAACGAGATATATGGATAATAACTATGGTGGATAGGAGTGGTATGTTTTGGTGTGGAATTGGTCCGAAGAGGCTGTGTACAAAATGCAAGTCGGGTGGCCGAAGCAGGAGGACTAAGCTGAACAAGCGTTTTAAGAATAGCAGCACGTCACTGACTTAACGTGCAAGCAAAGCTGCGTGAGAGAGGATCCATGCTCAGAACATGTGGTGTGTGGTATTAATAAACTTGCCAATGCGTATAGTGGGCTGAAACCTTGTGGAGGGGCGCGTCACATCTACCACATCGCCGTGTTGTTAAACAGATATTTGATGTTTTATGCAAGGAGATCGCTAGCTAGCCGAAAACGCACCACGTCCTGGAACACTGCCGACCAGTGATATGACATTGGCGGGGCTGCCGGCAGACTGATGCTTCCAGCGCTTATTCACAGTCACGTTGCACCAAGTTGTTTACATTGGCTGCGTGGTTGGCTTCGGTGTTGTTCGCGGGAGGGACCGCTTAACGATACGCGCGATTAGAAATCGGGGTGATGCCTCGAGGTACAACTGGGTTAGGATCTAGGAAAATATGGTGAAATGGTGCAAGAAAATGGGAGAATGTTATTCTTCAGCAGGTCTAGATACCCAAAAAGCATCTATGTCACACATATTAGGTTAACTAAAATGGTTCGTAATTATCGTAAACATAGAATTTGAATACAACCGAGGTACATTAATTTCAGTTTGAAAATAAAAAAGCAATACTTGCAATGGAAGGGAAGCGTAGGTCGGTTTATTGGTGTACCATAACATAAACTTATTGATGGCGGTTGCGTGTGTGATTTTCCAATTCTGCGCTTATCTTCATGTGTATGTGCCACTAACATCGGTAATTAAAATGGATCGATTTAGCTTGCTATGGATTGCATAAAAGACTGCACGGGATTACGGGTGCAAAAATTTATCTATGAGTGTATGCGTACACAAGGAAAGCCTGTATGCACAAATATAATCGTAAATATACATATATATGTAATCGCTAAATATATATATGTATATTTATGTATAGGCTTGTGTGTTAAAAGTACGCACATTTAAGTATATTTACTGATATGTACATCTAAGTATATTTCGCTAAATGCTAGCTGCAAATTTATTGTAAAGTACTCAAGAAATACTTGTTATTGATTATGCAGCCTAACAGGTCTAGTTGATGGTACATCTTTAAATATAGTGAATAGCATAGTTGGAATGCGGTGTTCATTGCTAACTTTATACAATTGGTATAATTAAAAGCCAAATAACTTTTTAGGTGGCGTAAATGAATGACTTGTTCGAAACATATGCAATAACATTGTGATAAATACGCAATTATTGAACTTTGAGAGAAATAATTTTATGCGTGTATAGCACGTATATACGCATGACTACGCATTACTGTGTATCCCTGCGAACGTGACGCGTGCATATTAAGTCCATGTTAATGCGTCATGGTATCGCGTTGATGTGGATGGTATACTGGACCCACGGTTGACGTTAATTGCCTGCATGCATGGAAACGTAATACAAGTACCGTAACCGTAACGTCATCGTCAAAGAGGAAACGGTGACGCATTTGATGTTTTAACCACCGCAAGTCCAAGCTGCTTAATAAGCTTGTCCGGGTCCCATAGGGTGGTGTCATTATTGACGGGATTGAAGCGTATATAATTGGGTCGCACGAGCTTCCAGGAACGGTTGTTAAGTACCAGAATTCCGTCTCATGAAATGTGCGAAAATATTATCAATAGGGAAACAATATGCATACATGAAACACGGTGGTTTCAACAAATCAAAACAAAAGAAAGTGCAGCGGTACACACGCATTTATTAATGGCAACGAATTAAGAACAAAAATGTTTAATAGAGGTTTGTACGGAAAGAAGCGGTTGCATCCTGCATGACTTCGTTTGGAAGTCTGCTAGATGTTATACAGGACAACGGGGTGAATATGCCGGGGTTCACGCTTTTAGAGCAAGGGATGTCATGCGGCGGTAATGTGCTCATAGTAACTCCCCTGTGCTGCTTGAGGTTCTTGAAGATGTAGTGGTATCCATTGGTCACGGTGATGCGCACTGCTTGGCGGACAGGCGGTGGATGCAAAGCAAATAAATATCAGGTTACTGCATTGCTGTTCGTTAGCTTGCACAGCTGCAGCGCATTACCAGACGTGGCAGTTGTCATGTATTCACCCTACTTGCTAACACAACAAGGATACATGGTAACTTGCTAGAGGATAAGCAGTGGTGGATGTGAACGGTTCCGGACATAGGGAAAGCAGATGCAATAACCCTGACGGACGTTTGAAGCTTTCAGAAATATTCACCACTAGGTGAATGAGCGTGTATGCAGCTCGGATCCCACCAAGAGTGAACGCTGAGAAATGGCTTCGCCAGCATTATAGCAGGCCACGACGACAGTAAAACATCAATGTATACTGGAAATGGGATAGAAAACGCGTAAGAGTACAACTACAAGTTTGTGAAAACGTTACATGCAAACACCTTGTGTGCTAAATACCTAGTTCTAAATAGACGCATGGCATTCTGCACTATTTTGCAGGCGACGGGATAGTCAGCGCAGTCATGCAAACGGAGGGCGTATGCGCGCGTTTTAAAAGCCAAATGTGAAAGAATAATTTCCACTCTGAGGTGCTACGAAGTATTTATGCTGTGGTAGGTGTTAAGTGGGAGCAGACCAGTAGTGGCGGATCACTGAAGTAGGCAACATGGATAGACAGGATTCTGAAAGCGAAAAATGAACAAGCAATGCACTTAGCAGAAATGCAACGAAGTCTATAGGTAACAGCACATGTTACGAGTATTAAAACCAGTAGTGGCGGATCATTCATGTAATCGGCACTGATAGAGAGGTGCTCTGAAAGCCACCCATTGATAGACAATATACTTACGGGGTGTGCAACGGAGAAAATAGCGACGGCACATGTTACGCGGTAGCAGACCATTTACGCATCACGGATCGAACGTTCTAAAAGCCCTAGTTGAACACAATACACTTACCGTAGGTGAAAGGATGTACGCAGCGGCGGCATACGTGAAGTCGAAGCTGACCAGTATTGGCAGATCAGTCATCCAGGCAGCAAGGATACACAGTAGTTTAAAAGCCAATTTTTCACAGCCAATACACTTACCAAAGATGCCACGGAGCATATATGCAGCGAAAAAGGTTTCGTGCAGTAATACTATAATTGACACATGTGTCACCTACGCATCATGGAAACAGAGGAGTCCTAAAAGCCACTTATTAAGAGCCAATGCACTTACCGGAGTTGCGACGGTAAACATAGCAGCCGCAACGAATACGTGGAGGCGGAGAAGCAGCGGCGGATCACCCATATAGGCAGCACGCCTACACAGCAGTCCTAAAAGCCACCTGTAAAAAGAGCCAATACAATTACCGGAGGTGCAAGGGAGCAGATAGCGGAGGCAAAGATAACGTGTAGGCGGACAAGTAGTGGCGGATCATTGACAGAGGCAGCACAGCTAGACAAGTGTACTAAAAGCCATTTGTTTAGAACGGATTGACATACCGAAAGGTTCAACAGACTACGTAGTCGTGGCAACGATTACGTAGAGGCTGACCAGTAGTGGCGGATCATTGACACAGGCAGCACAGATAGACGGGTGTTCCAAAAGACACTGGTTACGAGCCGGTAGATATACCGGAGGTGCGACTGACTGGGTAGCCGCGGCAAAAGTTACGTGGAGGCAGACGGCTGGTGCTGGATCAACTATATATGCAGCATGGATACACAGCAGTTATAAAAGACACTTGTAAAGAACCGCTAAACTTACCGGAGGTGCAACGTACTCGATAGCGGCGGCAAAGGTTACGCGGATGCTGACCAGTAGTGGTAGATCAACCATATAGACAGCATGGATACACCGCAGTTCTAAAAGCCACATGTTGAGAGCGGCTAGAATTACCGAAGTGTGCAACCGACTACATAGTCGCGGCAAAGGTTACTTGGGTGCTGACCAATAATGGCGCATCAACCACATGGGCAGCATGGATACAAAGCAGTTCTAAAAGCCACTTGTTAATAGCCAATACACTTGCCGGAGGTGCACCGGAGTAGGTAGCGTCGGCAAAGGTTACGCGGAGGCTGACCAGTAGTGGCGGATCATTGACATAGGCAGCACAGGTAGACGGGTGTTCTAAAAGCCACTTGTTAGGAGCGGATAGACATACCAGAGGTGCAACGGACTAAACGGCGGCGGTAAACGGTACGTGCAGGCTGACCAGTAGTGCTGGATCAACCATATATGCAGCATGGATACACAGCAGTGCTATGCTGGGGAAATGTCGGGAGAGTACAGTTGACTCAATACCGGTCACAAAAGTTTCCTTTTCTTTTACGGGTACGCTTCCGATTTCAGCCATTGAAGTATCTAAGTTAGTTGATGCACGAACTTTTGCAAATCTGTATGTGCAGTATTCCTCTATTCCAAAAGCTACTTATAAGGCAGTTTTCATAAAACGTATACGGTTCACGAGTGCAACCTGACACAGCATATCTTGACACCAACACCCATGCTCCATTGTCAGACACCATAGCTTATCCAACGGGTTCTCACCTAGGCGAACTCTGATGTCTCATCGCCAAAGATCCTTTAGCGTCCGTGAGATAGTGCTCAATGTGAACTCCGCGCATATGTGGACAGGGCTCTACACAATCCACGATCATGTTTCACCAAGGTGCTCCGTGGCATTGTTGCAGGAACCGGTAGATCGCCGCCTGATGGCGCTGACCCTATAGCAAGCCACGTGTGTGTATCTAACACTGCAAAGTGGCGGATGTGACTCGCCACTAAGTGAAGCCACTGCCTTTACATTCACCTCGGTGGGGCGTTGCACTCCAGCAAGTGCGTGCTGACATCACGGGGAGGATTTGGCCACTTTAAGGTCTCGCACGGATAATTTACTTAACAACTTAGTATTCCGTTACCGAATCCTAATGGGCGCGATTAATGGAATGCGCACCGCTGCAGCGCTGGGCGGTGCATTTTTACACCTTCAGAGCCACTAAATCCAGATTGGTCAATCGTTAGAGGCAAGAAAAAATAAGCCCCCTGGTCCTGCAGGGCTCTATGTAGCCAAAGGCATGACCCGTTACCTACCGGTCAGTTTTTTGAAACGAAGGCTTTGGTTGCTTACCCTAATTGTTCTCCTGTCAAGGTCTGGGCAACCTAACAGTATCCTGGCTATTCAATCATATTAATAGTTTCTCAGACAATTGCCTGATGCTCTATCCACCGCAGAGGATAATCAACGGTAACCTATCTGCCACATCGAGCAGGGTGGATAAGGATTTGTTTGCTACTGCTCAAGCCGCCCCGTTTTCTTTTACCCCTTCTTACGCTTTTTCACCGTTATCGCCCGTTCCTGATTCACTTGTACCCTCCCTGTTTTCAACCTCCAGATTCTTGGCCCTCCTCAACCTTGCCGTAATAGCCGCTTGGCTTCTAGTTTCAACCCACGTGTGAACGCGGAGCGTCATTCTTGCCACGTCAAGTACCGTCCAAGCCGTTGTTGGTGTTGACCTGAGTCCACGGGCTAAGGCTACTCCGGTTGATTACGTCTCAAGCAGTAGCCCGTTGCGTGCCGTCCGCGTAGCCCGCTCGCTAGAAGCTTCGAAGTCCGGTTGGACTAACAGGGGTCCATTCGTTATCGCTGCCTATGCATCTACAAGCTTTAGCGACTAGTTGGAGTATATGTGTGGTCACCGACAATGCACTTGTATGTGCTGACCTGCGGATGCAACTTGGCTTTCGCCCAAGAAGACATTGGGAGCGCATTGACACCGGCTAACTGTCAAAATCAGCTATTCCGAATGTCACTGATCGCCCAGCCCCGTGGGCTGTCCCTTCAGAATCACCCTATTGCTCAGAAGTCGAGCTTGAGATCGGATAGTGCAATTTACATGAAGCCGCAGGACCAGATGATCTTCCACTAGCCCTCTTCAAATTCGCGGGACCTGCTCTTGTGGATGATTCACACGAGTTACTAGCGAAACTGTCATAATCATCATCATGCACGTTAGCTAGAGGTAGGAAACACCTCAGCTACTGTGCCGCAATACAAAGAAAAAAGGGGAGAAAAAACAACTAGTGAAAGCTGACTGAGCTACCGGTAACTGATGGGCATCGTTCCGGTAAGCTACCAGCCGGCTGCTGTGCACCCAAAAATATTATTATGCAAAATTATATAAGGCTAAGTAATGAGTTCGTGGTTGGAGGGTGAGGCTAAGAGGGATGGGGTGGGACAAAGAAACTCACAGCACGAACGCCACTGAGGTCGGCTCCTAGCCATATCAGCAAGTGTGTCCAACCAAACGTGCTCATCGTCTTTCGGACCCCAACCAGGTAGCCGAGAGGCTCTAACCGAGGCCAGCTCAGAAGTGAGGGTCTTCATACCTCTGGACCAAGTCATCGCCTGGCCACCCCTCCTCTTCTTCCATCCACACCCCCGGCGCGCAAACAACACACGTCGCGGAAGTCGGTGGGCTGGCATGCGTAACACGTGGCCGAGCCATCGGATCCTGATGCTTGAAATAACGGTGCTGAGCGGTTCATTTCCTTTTCCTGTGGGGGCAGGAAACTGTCCCAGCCGACTGGAGCCGCTCCGTCATAGTCCTAATTTTCAAGGAAAACTGCCGATCGGAATGCGGCAACCAGTCTGCTGTCCATGGCCTCGAAATTCTTTGCCTCTGTCATCCTACACAGACTGACTGACACTCGTGAAAAGCCAGATTCGTGAAGAGCGAGCCGGGTTTCGTCAAGGTCGTGGCTGCATTAACCACATTTTCACTTGCGTTAGTTTTTGGAGCACGGTCACATATACTGGCGGCCCACCGTTGTCGTGTTCCTCGATATCAAAGGTACATGCGATTCAGTGGATAGACGTGCACTTTAAGACTGTCTGCTCAGCAAAGGTGCACCTGAGAAATATGTAAATATTATCCGAGCATTATATGCGCGTAGCTCGGGCAGACTGAGGGCTTACGGCAAGCTGTCGTCGCCCAGTAATATCTCCAGCCGTGTGAGACAAGGTTGTCTGCTGTTACCATTTCTCTACAACTTCACTATTGTCGAAGTCATGGAAATCGCATTCACAGGGGATGAATTACAGTTTGTGAGACTGCTTCCAGGAGAACGACTTCATGACTTATATTATGTTGATGTTATTGCCCCAAGCTGTGACAGTATACAAACGTGCCAAGCGCCACTGCACAAATTATCACTAACTGTCTTTCACTTCAAGCTTTGCTAGGCACCCTCGAAGTGCAAAGCTCTCCTGCAACATTTGCCTGGACCGCCTCCTACGCTGACCGCTGGTAAGGCTCAGCTAGAAGTCGTTCAAAACTTCAAATATCTAGGAAGTTGGATCAGCGCCCGTAGGATTGAAGGTGAGATCACGAACTGTATAGAAAAGGCACGGGGCGCTTTTGCTAACCTTCGCAACTTATGGCGCCCGCGGGATAGAAAACTCGCCATGAAGGGTATACCGTACAATGCATCGGTACATTCGACCCTGCTGCACGGTTGTGAAACCTGGCCCTTTAGATCAACGTACGTAAACATGATCGTTACATTCGACCACCGGCGCCTTCGCAATTTAGCTCACATCTGGCCGGAACACGGAGTAAGCAACGAGCATTAGACGTCTTGTTTATAGCAGGGAAAAAGGAAATGAACCGCTCAGCACAGTTCTTTCACGCAGCAGGCTACAATGACTTGGCCAGGTGGTACGCATGCCAGCTCATCGACTAAGGCAACGTGCGTTACTTGCGCGCCGGGTGTGTGGATGAAAGAAGACGGGGTGGCAAAGCGATGTCTTAGTCCGGAGGAATGATGGCCCTTACCTCGAAGCTGCCAGGGGGCGGATCGTCTTAACTCCCTCGTTAAGGTCATAAAGACGATGAACACCTTTGACTGGATACCTTGTCTGACAGGGCAAAATGCTGATCTCAGCAGCTTTCCTGTTGTGATTTCCTTTGTCCTACCCCATTCCTCTTAGCCTTTCCTTCAACCACGACCACACTAGTTAGCCTTATATAATTTCGTTTAGTAATTTTTGTTGTATAGCAGTTTGTTGGTAGCTTACCGGAACGCTGCCCATCCGTTACCGGTGGCTCAGTTGGGTTGCACTTATTGCATTTTTTGTTCTTTTTCTTCTTTGTATTGCGGCACAGTGGCTGAATGGCTTACCTCGTCCAACTAACGTGTATAATGATGAGGATTGATGTTCAGATCCCGCAGTCAATTGTACGGCAGGTAAGACGACAGCAGAATAGACCTGCGAACAGCATGCCGTTTAACTAGCATAACCGCACACGTTGATGCACCTGCTGCCTTAATACATATCCGCAAGGAGTCAAAATTTACCAACGGTACGTGAAATGATTGCTTGCATAAAAGCAAGTGCAGTACACGTTCGCGAATACAATTGAACGCGTTCACTTAGGCAACTAGCATTCATTTGCACGCGCCCGTGCCGTTGTCACCCGGTCACCTGCAATGTGGTTCGTGATTACTGGGAATAACAGGAACTTATATTCTGCAGAAAACACATTCATACGTATCCTCAGCGTGTATGATGGGCAATTTTGATGGAACCACCTTGAGAATCTGTCACACGTCACACAGGAGACATCGATACCACGCCCTCCAAAGTCCTATTCCTGCAGACCTAGTTTACAAATCGCTGTTGGATACTGGCCACTTGCACTTCTACTTGCACCAGGTTTGCCCTGCTTTCTGCACCTAGCGGTCATGGTCGCCAGCAGCCGACGAAATAGCGTAACGCACACCGCGCTGGTACCCGGAGCCGGATTTACAACACGATGGATCAAGGGATCCTTGCGCTCAGGTTTGCGATGCCCAAGGTCTTCCACATAGACCACGGTAGTGAAAGTTGACGGGCCGGGGATGCATTCATGACAGCCATCCATCAAGACGCCCTGCTCAACATTTGCCGGTAATACAACGGAGCCCGCCGCAATAAGTTCACATTCGGTTGAGACCGGAACGACAAGATAATCCTGTGAATCTAACTTCTTTTGCGTACCGTCGGGTCAGGAATTGATAACATTGCTAGGGAAATTAAAAAGCCTAAAACAGAGACTGCGTCAACCCTGTCCAATAAAGTACGGCCACAAATATCCTGCCCAACGGTCCCTGCCAGGCCGGTTTATGTGCACTGAAATAGTCAAGGGTAAGCTAAGAAAACAAGAAGAGGAATGTCAGCCAAATAATGATAATACCAAAGTGTGAAGAAAATTAAAAGACGACGGGAAAGTTGAAGATAAAAAGCGGTTAGGAGAAGGGGAAGGTTTGGTAATGCCACCCAAGTGCATCTCACCGACGCTCAAAACGCTGTATCGTAGACTCCCTAACGACCTGCTCTGCAAGCGTTCCAACGTTCAATAACTCGGCTCGACAAGCGAGATTCCGTCCTTACCCGGTCCGAACGCAGTTTGTGCAGCTTCAGCGGGTGACCTCGGAGACTAGGCAGCTTGGCGAGACTAAACAGTCAGGATAAACCTGGACCGATTTTACCTGTTAAGATACCGTAAGTGAGGATCAAGTCTCTTCTAATTCTGCGGTAGGGTATTGCGTACTTTCCCAAGTTAAGCAAACTTTCGGGATACGTTGGCCCCTGTAATTTTAACTAACCTTGTACCCACGCGCAAAATCCTCTCCAGTTCCATTTTGTCTCTTACAGGACAAGGTGGACAAATCTGCATACAGTATACTAAGTGGGGGCGCACAAAAGTTGAGAACAGCTTCACAAAGAGCCCGGCCGTTAAGACACCGAGGGAGCTGCGAATTAAGTATATCATACGGAACGCTCTACAAGCAGACTTCTAGTTGTCCCAAGTGTGAAGCAATGGGGTGTGGTAAATCCCCAGCTCAACCTGCTGAGTGACCACAGGGAGTTTACTTCTACTAACGACATAGCGCGTGGGAGGGCTAGCACATCCAATGCGGAGGACAGAATATTTCGCCTGCTTTATAGGCATCGACTATAAGGTTGACCAATCCCACAGCCTATTCAAGGCACTCTGAAGTGCCTCAGAGCCACCAAGGATATCCACAATATTCCAGAGCTCGGTGTCATCAGGAAACAATAGCGACGGTATTCCGATCTCCTGGGGTAGGTAATTGGCATAAATTGCGAAAATCAACTACCCCAGAACCGAGCCCTACGCAACGCCACCTAGTACAGCTTGTCTAAGCGAATGGCTACGCCCCACGCCTACATATCGTTAGCTCCCTCTAGGAAAGCGGGGACCCATTTAAGGGCGGCTCCAGATATCCCATACTATCTTAACTTCAAAGAGATTCGTTGATGTGGGACAGTATCAAAGGATTTTGCGAAGTCAGCGAAAAGCACATTGATAGCGTGGCCGTTGTCCACTGTTAAAACGTAGTATTACTAAGCACGTAACGCACGCTTCCGGGACACGTAATGCCAGCAAGCAGAAGACGTTTAAACAGCAGGATGTTTGTCAAGCAAATGAGAAATTACATGATTCACGGAAACGCGCAGCGAGACAGGGGTGCGTGTGTCAGATGCTTCGCTGGCTGGTGTGAGTGGTAACCAATCCGCGCACAATTAAGTAAACGGACCGAAGTCTTTCGCGTACGTGACATCCCCTCATTTGAAATGTTTATACTCTTGGCGCGAACCGGTCAACAGGTTTATGCGTACGCTACCTGCGAAGCGTTGTGCAGCTGACGTTTGTACGGAATCCTGGGGGTTTGCATCCGTTTCCGGATGAACGGATGCTGCTGCACCCAGACGTTCATCTGCTGTTTCCCAACAAAACTTGAGCGCATGTTGTCTGAATGTCCCCGTACTATCTGACTATTTAATTTAAGATCTGCTTGAGTACAGTCACTTTTAATTACAGTTGCGGTTTCCATTAGTGCTCATGGGGAGTCGAGTGTATACGGGATCACCCGGCTGCCAACTAGAGTCGTGGTCATTAGCGATGCGGCAGCCTTGTCTTGTTTTCTCTCCATTTGTGCTCTGTGCTTTGGAAACAGAAGATCCAGGCTGGTGGGGAGTGTTCGGCCAAATATAATCTCAGGTGATTTACCAGTGGCTTCCGAGGGCGGACATGCTGGACACCATTGCTATTCATGAAGATTTCAAATTCCTTGCTATTGAAACATGGCCCATTGTCTGTGCAGATTGTCTCCGGTGTCCCAAATATTGCAAAGGACGAGCACGTTTTTGAGATAGTTGGCCCTGTAGTAGGGTGGGCAACGGGATAAAAATCTATCCATTTCGAGTGAGCGTCAATTGACATCAAATAATGGGTCCAAAGTAATCCGCATGGATGCGCTGCCATGACTTTTCAGGCCAACACCAATGGTGTACCGGACCGGGAGGATTATTTAACTGATGCTGCTGGCACAAACCACATGCTTTTAGACAGTTCTCTATCACTGTATCTAGGCCAGGCCACCAGCAATAACCGCGCGCCAAGCCGCTCATTCGGGCTACGCCTGGATGTGCGTTGTGGAGCTTGTTTAGGATAAACGGACTTGCCTTTAGAGGTGGAATCAGGCGTGATCCGCAAAATATGCATCCATCATGAAAGCTCAATTCATTTTTACGCTGTGCGTAGGGTTTATGATCGACGGGGACTGTAGTAGGCCAGTCGGTTTTGTAAATCGTACGAGAGCAGATAGAGTTGGGTCACGATTGGTCCACTGACGTATGGTGTCACCTGTCAATGGAGTGATGTCGAAGTGTTGCATTAGATTTACTAGCTCTACTGGTTCCTTCACCAGTTCGTCCGGGGTCGCATGTGGTAACCTGCTTAATGCATCCGCTGTATGCTTGTTCAACCCAGGAATATAGGAGCTTCGATATTTATATGCACTTAATATCAATGCACAGCGTTGCATTCTCAGTGAAAACATCTGCTCCATTCCTTTGACTGGCTCAGCAAGGATATCATTGGTTTGTGGTCGGTTTGTATTTCGAAATAGTTGCCCCAAATGCACTGAGGAAACCTCTTGACGCCAAATATAACTGACAGGGCTTCGTTATCAAGCTGGGAATAATTCTTTTCGGCGGGTTTTAAAGTACGTGAAGCAAATGCAATCGGGTGAATGACACCATTGGACATTTTTTGGCATAGAACTGCTCCGACTCCGTATGGCGATGCGTCACACTGTAAGATTAACGGCTTTTCACTATCGTAATGGACCAAAACAAGTGCGGAAGCAAGACAATTCTTTGCACAAGCAAAAGTAAATTGATACTACTTTTCCACATCCACAGGAAGCTTTGTGTAACAGTTCCTTTAAGGAAGCAAGAATGGTCGAGGCATCAGGTAGAAAACGGCGATAGTGGGACTACACTCCTAGGAATGATCGTAGTTCATCACTATTCTTGGACTTAGGTGCCTGCACAATAAGCGGTATTTTATCAAGCAGAAAATGCAAACCGATTTTGTCCAGGTTGTAACCAAGGTAACAAAAAGAATCGGACAAGAACTCACATTTGGACGTTTTTAATTTCAACCCACACTCTTCCAGACGCAGTAGAGCAGTACGCAATGTGTTTAGCTGATCAGCGTCACTGCGACCAGTAACAAGGATATCGTCCAAGTATGCACAGGTGAACGGTATATCTTTAAATACATTATCCACAATCCGTTGGAAAATGCTGGCTGCTGTATTTATTCCAAACGTGAGGCGCGTGTACTGGAATAGTCCCAGTTGGATAGTTATTGTGGTCAGTTCCTCTGACTCATCCTTAACTTCGACCTGAGAGTATGTGTGACTGAGATCAAGCTAGGGAAACGTTTGGCCGCCGGCTAAAGTCGTGTACTGGTCTTCAATACGTGGTAGGGGATATTTTTCCACGTCCAACGTTGGTTTGACTGTCAATTTGTAGCCTCCACAAATACGGACGGAGCCGTCAGGTTTGAGTACAGGTAAAACCGGCGTGCCCCAGTCTGTATGTTGCACCGGGACCACTACTTATTCTGATTGCAGACGTCGTACCTCTGCCTCAACTTTAGGGCGCATTGCATAAGGTGATCATCGAGCTTTGTAAAAGTTTGGTTTGGCACCCACTCATAGTTTGATAGAAGCCTTGAAATGATGCATTTTCCCAGTTTGTTTTCAAACCACGATGAGAACTCGTTCAATAGTCCATTCAAGCTGTCGTCTTCAGCAGTGATTTGGTTGAATTACACGGTCTCGTGAAAGAATTGTATCCATTCTGGACCCATGAGATTCGGTTTGTTCCCAGGTACAACGATTAAGGGTAAGGTGAATTCTCGCTCCCGTGCCTGGCTTTAACGAAACATCTGCCCAACACCCGAAATGGAGCACCTGTGTAAGTCTGTAACCTCGAGTTGCATGGTAGCAAATGTGCTGGGGTATACACTCGAACGAACGTGCGGTGCAAGCCCAGCAAGAAAGCCGTTAGGCTGCCGCAAGCAAAGGCGGCAACCGATTGGACGTTCACACGTTTCTCGCATGCACGCTGATTGGCAAACAGTTGGACGCATTGGAGTGAGTTTGTTTGACTGAATAAAAGGAAAGATGTCATGCATACACAAAGGTCGTTAATTATGGATCCAATTAGCTGTATATCCCGATACGTTTTACTCGCCCTCTGTCTCCGTTTTCGCCTGGTCCTGTTGTTTGCAGAATATACGTTTTGTCCCTGAAGGACCGACTTTTCACATGGTGTCAGTGAAGGAGAAGACATTGGTACATCCCAGACGATGATTTGAGCTGCACCGGCTATTCAAATGCCTGCCCCGCTGAACATGGATGTACGCAGTTTGGCAAGCAACTGGCGTTTGTGGAAGAGCAAATCGATGGATTTCTGCAATTTATCAAGTCTGGACAAACAACCGATGGCGTACCGCTTGGCCATGTTTAGACACGCAGCAGGAGATGATGCGCGCCGCGTGCTAGAGACATTGTGTTACGACAAGAGCGAAGATGCCAACAATCTGGAGACAGTTCTTGAGAAGATCAGTGAAAACTGCGAAGGCCAAACAAACGAGGCATTTCAAAGCTTACACTTCTTCTTTTCGCGGAACAGTCGGCCAGGTGAATCCGTTGACACGTACGTCACTGAGCTAAAGATTTTGGCCCGATCCTGCAATTTTTGTAAATGCATGGCGGACAGTCTCATACGGGACCGCATTGTTCTTGGAATCAATGACGAAGGTTTGACGAAGCGACTATTACGAAAGCGCAACATATCTCTGCAGCAATGTATCGACATCTGTAACAGTGAGTCCTCCACTGCCTATCAGTTCCAGCAGATGACAATAGCAGGTGATGCAGAGTTGTGCGCCGTTTCCAGGAGCAAAACTACGAGGGCCACGACCGCGCGACAGGAGCCCTGCAACTTCTGTGCAACACGACATCCGAGGAACCGCGAACAGTGTCCGGCGTGGGGCCGCATTTGTGTCAAATGTGGGAAGCGCAATCACTTCGCCCGCTGCTGTCAGTCGACAGATGTCAGTGCATTCGTTCCAGACGAATCAAAAGAAGACACCGAACAATCGATTGGTAACGTGTCTCGGAAAGCGTCGCAGAAGTGTGTCTATGCAAGTCTTCTGATCGAGGGACGGTCTGTGCGATTCCAGTTAGACACAGGCGCAACAATCAATATTTTGCCCAGAAAGCACTGCCGCGGCGTGCAAATTCAATCGGATCAAGATTATTTGCGCATGTGGAATGGTTTCAGACTCAAGCCAAAGGGCTCAGCGACAATTGAAGTGGTCAATCCGAGAGACGGTGTTTCGCATCGTCTTCAGTTCGTGATCGTGGATGAGGATCTCACGCCAATTCTCGGCATTGATTCGATTTTATCTCTTGGCTTTGTCATTTGTAACCATGACCGTTTTGTTTACGCTTGTCAGAGTGAGGCCCATGTTAGTGACTTGTATCCGTCTGTGTTTAGCCCGGGTTTAGGGGAATTCGAGGGTACCGCTCACCTGTCGTTAGATCCTTTGGCACGCCCAATTGCGTTACCTGCAAGGAGAGTCCCATTTGCGCTACGTGACCGATTTTCCGCGTAATTGAACAAGCTGGTTATGCAGGGGGTGATTGCAAAGGTAAATGAGCCAACAGACTGGGTTAGCCAGGTTGCAATCATTACGAAGAAAAATGGCGAACTATGCGTATGTATAGACCAGAAGCCACTGAATGACGCCCTGCGTAGAGAACATTATGCGCTACCGACGTTAGAAGATGTTTTACCGCGTTTGACAAAAGTTAAGTTTTTCACGAAAGTAGACCTTTCTTCCGCATTCTGGCACGTTGTTCTAGACGGCGAATCCAGTTTCCTCACCACATTTGCCACACCGTTCGCACGTTATCGTTGGCTGCGATTACCGTTTGGCCTGAAGGTGTCTAGCGAAATTTTCCTAAAGCGTTTAGTGCAAGCAATAGATGACTTAGATGACGTAACCTGTGTGTCAGATGACATTCTGATTTAAGGTTCTACCGAAGAAGAGCATGACACTAAGCAACACCGGTTCCTGAGGCGTTGCGTGCAAAAGAACATCAAGCCAAAACGCGAGAAAGTAGAGCTGCGGAAAGAGGAGTTGCTTTTCCATGGGCATGTGTTAACATCCGACGGAATCAGAGTTGACCCATGGAAAATTAAGGCGATACAAGAGATGCCGTCCCCTAACGATGTGAAGGCATTCCATCGCCTAAACGGTATGGTGAACTATTTAAGCCGGTTCCTACCAGGACTCGCTTGAGTCATGACTCCGTTTATGCAGTTAACTCACAAAGGAGTAAATTGGAGCTGGGCGAAGGAACAGGATTTGGCTTTCGAAACCATTAAGAACCTTATCAGTAATGCGCCCGTACTCGGAAATTACGATCCAGCACAACCATTGGAGGTACAGTGTGATAGTAGCCAGAGTGGATTAAGTGCTGTTCCGTTGCATGACGGAAGACCTTTGGATTTCCGCAGTCGAGCACTCACAGAGGCCGAGAAGCGGTACGCACAGATCGAGAAAGAGATGCTGACAGGGGTCTATGCCATGGAGCGTTTCAATGATTATACTTTTGTAAGAAAAACAACCGTGTACACTGATCATAAGCCGCTGGTGTCAATAGCCACTAAACCACTGAATAACGTTCCTCGCCGTCTGCAGCGTATGCTTATCCGGCTCCAGAAGTATGACATTGACATTGTGTACACACCTGGCACACAGATGTTCATCGCGGACACCCTGTCGAGAGAACATCCGCCAGTGGCCGAACATCATCTAGAAGAGATCGCGACAGTTCGCATGGTGCAGCATCTGGCAGTGAGAGAAAACCGTTTGAAAGACATAAGGCGTTTCACGGAGGAAGACCGAACCTTTGGCCAGCTTTGCGAGACGTTATCCTCAATGGGTGGCCAGAAACAAAGAAGCAGCTCCCGAAGGAATTAACACACTACTTCCAATTTTTCGGGACGAATTCACTGTCTGAGACGACCTGTTGTACAAGGGAAGTCGAATCCTAATCCCTTCTTCTTTCCGAAAGGAAATGCTGGAGCATGTCCATCGCGCTCACCTGGGTGCAAATTACACCATTAATCGAGCAAGAGAACTGATGTTCTGGCCAGGAATGACAGGTCAGATCAAGGATCATGTGTCTAACTGTGAGGCGTGCCGTTCACACGACATTCGGCAAACGAAGGAACCGATGATGCTGCATGATGTTCCGGACCGACCGTGGCAAAAGGTAGCAGTGGATCTATTCTGGGACAACGGAAAGGATTACTTACTCACGGTGGACTACTATAGTGATTACTTTGAAATCGATTTACTCACCACCACGACCACGGAGGCAGTAATCAACAAACTCAGATGTCAATTCGCACGGCACGGGATACCGGAGGAGCTAGTCTCGGACAACGGTCCCCAGTTCAGCAGCATGGCATTCCAGGTTTTCGCAACCAAATGGGAATTCGCACACCGGCAAACCAGTCCCTATCACAGTCAATCAAATGGGAAGGCACAGTCCGCCGTGAGGCAAGCCAAGCGACTATTTGCGAAGGCTAGACATACTCGGGAGGACCCATACCACATGCTACTGGAGAGTCGCAACACTCCTTCAACGGATATCGGCCTGAGCCCAGGGCAGCGCCTATACAGTCGAAGGACCAGAACTGTGATGCCTGCATCCGCAACACTTCCGCGCCCTGTCACGCCACAATTTGAGAAAGTACAGAACAATTTGAAAAGGCGAATGGCTACGCAGAAACGGTACTACGACAACGGCGCACGGGAATTACCTGAGCTGACAGTGGGGGAAGAAGTGTGGGTTGAACCAATTCCCGATGGACAGGAGCGGTGAAGAAAAGGAGTCGTGGCTGCGAAAGTCGGTGAAAGGTCATACGAAGTAAATGTTGGAGGGAAGAAGCTGAGAAGAAACCGAGTACAGCTGAGGCGATGTCCGAGGAGACAGCATGAATCAGGGAGAGAGCGTTATACTGCGTGCGGCAATGAGGCGACATCGGCAGATCCAACAAAAAGGACGCAAAGTGGTAAAGTGTTTGAACTATTTAGCAAAGTACAGCAGCAAGAACATGAAAAAAGGGAGGATGTGATGGGAGTATACACTCAGACGGACGTACGGTGCCAGCCCAGCAAGGAAGCCGTTAGGCTGCCGCAAGCAAAGGCGGCAACCGATTGGACGTTCACACGTTTCTCGCATACACGCTGATTGGCAAACAGTTGGACGCATTGGAGTGAGTTTGTTTGACTAAATCAAAGGAAAAATGTCATGCATCAACAAAGGTCGTTAATTATGGATCCAACCAGCTGTATATACCGATATGTTTCACTCGCCCTCTGTCTCCGTTTTCGCCTGGTCCTGTTGTTTTTGCAGAATATACGTTTTGTCCCTGAAGGACCGACTTTTCACAGCAAAGGTTGTAGCTTTCACATTAAACCGCGGTTTACATAGGTGACCGCCGCCCCAGTATCCAAATCCTTTTCTATCGGTTTATCCTCTGTCGTCAAACATAATAGGTAAGGGGGACAGTTTTTGTGTCACACTGTTCAAGTACACGGTTAAGCTCATTGTTCAAATTTTCTAAATAAATAAATAAAAAAATAAATAAATTTTTATTCTCGACAATGCGAGGCACACCTTTGCAGGCATGATCGTACTTAGCTAACATAGTGTGAACAAATTGTACAAAAGGACATGTTTAGCATAACAGTGTATGTAAGTATATGGGTGTATATACGTACGTAATTGTGTAGGAATGTAGCTTGTGTTTTTGAATGCGCCGCAGAATTTTTGACTGTTTGTTATCGTCAGGAATGTGGGAATAAGCGATTGATTTTCGTGGATTGGATAGCATTTTCCGAATGTCCACGGGCCAGTGACTTTAGTTTGTGGCGAGTCACATCCGCCACGTCGCAGTGTTGTTAAGCAGACATTTTTGGCTTTTCATAGGGAGAACGCTTGCCAGGCGAAAACCCAACACATCCTGGAACACTGCCGCCGAACCATTTGCTGGAACGGGTTAAACCCGAACCACCCAGCTGGCACCACGAGGAGGTTGTTCGGCTAGCCAGCTAGAACCTTATCTTCCCGTACCTCTATCTTGCTTTGACGATTTGATGAGGCGATGTTCGTGGGACGGGAACTTTCCGATCTACAGACGCGTGCTTGATGATCTAGCTTGCCGCATTTCCGACAGCTACTTTCTTTGTGCCGGCAGTCGAAAGCGTGAGAATGCCGCAAACCGCAACCATAACACATAAATTGTCTTCCAATTTTACTGGTGTCCGATTTTCGGACCGCTTGCAGATCACCAACTACGGACCGACCCGTGAACTCGCGTAATTAGTGTGTAATGTTCTCTCGCTGGCGAACGATGATACAAACATTTCCCATGTGGTAGCCGACTCATCCAAGGATACAACTTCTATCTAGCATTTTCGTCTGATATTCCCGCAATCAAACATTGAAATTTTATTTGCTCTTTAATTTTTCCAGTGGAATATCATTATACTTACAATCAGGAATAGATGAGTGAATATGTGCAATAAAATCACTGACGCCTTTGTTTGACTTTTGGATGCTTTGAAAAGCAGTACCTAGCAGTGTAAACATTTTGTTTCAGCCCCCATAGCGTGGCATAAGTATCCAAAGCAGAACTGAGAGTGGCATAGTTTTTCAATTTTAGGGCATCGTAGTGCCGTTGACCTTCATCTCCAAGCACTTGCCTGAATAGTGTGGTTTTGTGAGCCTCAGAAAGACAAACGGTCAGATTCTGTACAGGAAGTAATTCCACGTAGGTAGTAAATGATTCCCTCCATCTTATCTAGTTCGAGGAGGTCTATTTTTCCTCAGCCGATGACCAAATACAGGAGGTGTATTTAACATTGGCTTCGTTATTTTCGTCACCACTAGAACGTAGTACCACTAAGCAGGTAACGCACGCTTCCGAGTTACGTAATCCCAGCGAGAGGAGGAAGTCTAAACAGCAGGAGGTTCATCAATTAATTGAGAAAGCTCAAGGTTAACGGAAACGCGCAGCGAGACCGAGGGTGTGTGTGTCAGATGATTGGCTGGCTGGTGTGAGTGGTAACCGATCCGCGCACGGCTAAGTAAACGGATCGAATTCGTTCGTTTACGTGACAACTGCATCAGCCCAGCTTTCAAGAGCTAAAATAAATTTGGCAGATATTATCATCCTACTTGGAATCCGTGATGTACCGTACTGAGAAGGTTAAACTTAATCAGTGATGCTCCAGCGAAACCCTGATCAACTTTTCAAACAACTTAACTACTACGTTTGTTAAGCCGACAGGCCGTTAGTTCGCGGGCAGAGCGCAGTCACTGCCTTTAAAAATCGGACTGATGATTGCCTTTTTCCGTTCAGGAGGTAAGGCATAGTTGTCTAGTTATATTGGAAACATGCATGTCAGAGGGCCACTTAGCTCAGCGGCAAAATCATTCATCAGCTTGGAATTAATTTAAGCAGGGCCTGTAGCTTTATTAGAGTTTAGCCCTTGCAATAGCCCGAAGACTTGTGTCTTTGTTATGCCGATTTCAGTTGGGCTAGCA
>OX104059.1:65573396-65601077 GCA_944474145.2 Dicrocoelium dendriticum | reverse complement strand
CCGAACAACCTCAACGTGGTGCCAGTTGGGTAGTGCGGATTAACCGCGTTCCAGCAAATAGTCCGTCGGCCGTGTTTCAGAACGTGGTGGGTTTTCGCCTGGAAAGAAATCTCCCTATAAAAAGGCCACAAATATCCGTTTAACAACAATGTGTCCTTGCGGTTGTGACTTGACAACAACTAAAGTCACCCATTGCTTATCCGACAACCGCTTCAAGTCCACAGATATCAAGCATCCATTTAGCACTGACGACACCTTCAAACACATTCAAGCAAACGACAGGAAAACATTTACCAATCTCATAAACAACTCTAAACACGCCTACATGCAAACTTACATGCGTTCATACACACTAAACATGTGCAACCATCCCATTGTTTCATTGTATATTAGCTGGTCACATTTAGTACTCGTAACATGGTCAAGCCTGCGCGGGCGTACCTCGCTTAGTCGAGAATAAACAATTTATTTATTTATTATATTTAGTTGGGTCACGATTGGTCCACTGACGTATGGTGTCACCTGTCAATGGAGTGATGTCGAAGTGTTGCATTAGATTTACTAGCTCTACTGGTTCCTTCACCAGTTCGTCCGGGGTCGCATGTGGTAACCTGCTAATGCATCCGCTGTATGCTTGTTCAACCCAGGAATATAGGAGCTTCGATATTTATATGCACTTAATATCAATGCACAGCGTTGCATTCTCAGTAAAAACATCTGCTCCATTCCTTTGACTGGCTCAGCAAGGATATCATTGGTTTGTGGTCGGTTTGTATTTCGAAATAGTTGCCCCAAATGCACTGAGGAAACCGCTTGACGCCAAATATAACTGACAGGGCTTCGTTATCAAGCTAAGAATAATTCTTTTCGGCGGGTTTTAAAGTACGTGAAGCAAATGCAATCGGGTGAATGACACCATTGGACATTTTTTGGCATAGAACTGCTCCGACTCCGTATGGCGATGCGTCACACTGTAAGATTAACGGCTTTTCACTATCGTAGTGGACCAAAACAAGTGCGGAAGCAAGACAATTCTTTGCACAAGCAAGGGCAAATTGATACTTCTTTTTCACATCCACAGGAAGCTTTGTGTAACAGTTCCTTTAAGGAAGCAAAAATGGTCGAGGCATCAGGTAGAAAACGGCGATAGTGGGACTACACTCCTAGGAATGATCGTAGTTCATCACTATTCTTGGACTTAGGTGCCTGCACAATAAGCGGTATTTTATCAAGCAGAAAATGCAAACCGATTTTGTCCAGGTTGTAACCAAGGTAACAAAAAGAATCGGACAAGAACTCACATTTGGACGTTTTTAATTTCAACCCACACTCTTCCAGACGCAGTAGAGCAGTACGCAACGTGTTTAGCTGATCAGCGTCACTGCGACCAATAACAAGGATATCGTCCAAGTATGCACAGGTGACCGGTATATCTTTAAATACATTATCTACAATCCGCTGGAAAATGCTGGCTGCTGCATTTAATCCAAACGTGAGGCGCGTGTACTGGAATAGTCCCAGGTGGGTAGTTATTGCGGTCAGTTCCTGTGACTCATCCTCAACTTCGATCTGAGAGTATGTGTGACTGAGATCAAGCTGGGAAAACGTTTGGCTGCCGGCTAAAGTTGCGTACAAGTCTTCAGTACATGGTAAGGGATATTTTTCCATGTTCAACCTTGGGTTGACTGTCAATTTGTAGTCTCCACAAATACGGACGGAGCCGTCAGGTTTGAGTAAAGGTACAACCGGCGCGCCCCAGTCTGAATGTTGCTCCGGGACCATGACTCATTCGGATTGCAGACGCCGTACATTTACCTTAAATTGAGGGCGCATTGTATAAGGTAATGATCTAGCTTTGTAAAGTTTGGTTCGGCACCCACTCCGAGTTTGATAGAAGCCTTGAAATGATGCATTTTCCCAGTTTGTTTTCAAACAACGGTGAGAACTCGTTCAATAATCCATTCAAGCTGCCGTCTTCAGCAGTGATTTGGTTGAATTACATGGCCCCAGGAAAGAATTGTGTCCATTCTCGACCCATGAGAATCGGTTTGTTCCCAGGTACAACGATTAAGCTTTAGGTGAATCCTCGCTCTCGTGCCTGGCTTTAACACAAAACATCTGCCCAACACCTGAATTGGATCACCTGTGTACGTCTGTAATCTCGAGATGCATGGTAGCAAAGGTTGTAGCTTTCATATTCAACCGCGGTTTACGTGGGTGACCGACGTCCCAGTATCCAAATCCTTGTCTATCGGTTCATCCTCTATCGTCAAACCTATTGTGTAAGGGGGACAGTTTTTGTGTGTCGCACTGTTCAAGTACACGGAGTTAAGCTCATTGTTCAAATTTTCTAGGACCTTATCTTCTCGTAATTCTATCTTGCATTGACGATTTGATGAGTCGATGTTCGTGGGGCGGGAACTTCCCGATCTACAGACGCGTGCTTGATGGTCTAGCTTGTCGCATTTCCGACAGATACTTTCTTTGTGCCGGCAATCGGAAGCTTGAGAATGCCGCAAACGGCAACGATAACACATAAATTGTTTTTGATGTTCACTGGTGTCCGATTTGCGGACCGCTTGCAGATCACCAATTACGGGCCGACCAGTGAACTCGCGTAATTAGTGTGTAATGTTCTCTCGCTGGCGAACGATGACACAAACTTTTCCCATGTGGTAGCCGACTCATCCAAGGATAACACTTTCTATCTAACACTTTCGTCCGATATTCCCGCAATCAAGCATTGAAATTTTATTTGCTCTTTAACTTTTCCAGTGGAACATCATTATACTTACAATCTGGAATAGATTGGTGGATATGTGCAATAAAATCACTGACGCTTTCGTTCGAATTTTGGATGTTTGAAAAGCGGTATCTAGCAGTGTAAACATTTTGTTTCAGCCCCCATAGCGTGGCATAAGTATCCAAAGCAGCACTGAGGGTGGCATAGTTTTCCAGTTGTAGGGCATCGTAGTGCCGTTGACCTTCATCGCCAAGCACTTGCCTGAATAGTGTGGTTTTGTGAGCCTCAGAAAGACAAACTGTCAGATTCTGTACAGGAAGTAATTCCGCGTAGGTAGTAAATGATTTCCTCCATCTTATCTAGTTCGAGGAGGTCTATTTTTCCTCAGCCGATGACCAAATACAGGAGGTGTATTCAACATTGGGTTCGTCATTTTTGTCGCTACTAAAACGTAGTACCACTAAGCATGTAACGCACGCTTCCGAAACATGTAATCCCAGCGAGCAGAAGACGTCTAAACAGCAAGAGGTTTATTAATTAATTGAGAAAGTACAAGGTTAACGGAAACGCGAAGCGAGACCGGGGTGTGTGTGTCAGATGATTGGCTGGCTGGTGTGAGGGGTAACAAATCCGCGCACGGCTAAGTAAACGGACCGAATTCATCCGCTTACGTGACAACTGCCTCGGCCCAGATTTCAAGAGCTACAATAAATTTGTCAGCCATTATCATCCTACTTGGAATCCGTGATGTACGGTACTGAGAAGGTTAAACTTAACCAGTGATGCTCCAGGGAAACCCTGACCAATTTTTCACACAACTTAACTACTACGCTTGTTAAGCTGACAGGCCGGTAGTTCGCCACCAGAGCTCTGTCACCGCCTTTGAAAATCGGACTGATGATTGCCTACTTCCGTTCAGGAGGTAATGCACAGCTGTCGAGTTATATTATACACATGCATTTCAGAGGGCAACTTAGCTCAGCGGCAAAAGCGTTCATCAGCTTGGAATGAAATTAAGCAAGACCAGAAGCTTTGGAAGGATTTAGCCCTTGCAATAGCCCGATGACTTGTGTCTTTGTTATGCCGATTTCAGTTGGGCTAGCATCTTCTGGGACTTTTGTGACCAGCTCAGCCTGAGGTAGAGTGGACTCACTAGGAATGACACCAATATACTCTTTGCTAAGAATACAAACATTATCATAGTCGCATTGCCCATGAGTCCCGTCCACTCGTAATAAAGCCGATATAGAGGAGTTTATACCGCTGCGTCTCTTTACATAAGCAAAGAGCTTCTTCGGATTTGTTATGTCTGCGTTAGCCAACTTCTCCATTACTGAATACGAAGAATCCTAAGATGTTGCTTACATGTATTTCTGACCGCGGGATAGCTTTGGTATGTGCAAAGTTGATGGGGCCACTTGGTAAGTTCGTCAGCACTTAGAGCGCTTCCTGAGCAGGTAATTACCCGTATGGTCTATCCAAGGAGGCTGCGCCCGTGCCACCCGTTCCTTAATGAGCGGAATGTGAGGAGCAAAGATCTCGGTGAGGTATGCCTTAGATATCTCCCAGACGGTCCGATGTTTGATCGCACAACTCAGAACTGAAGCTTCGTCTCGCGTTGCGTTGAGGTCAGCCAAATATTTGGACAAGCCTCAACGGTAGCTTGATGACACTGAGTTAGGGCACATCGTAAGGATATGCAAACATTGTCACTTGCTCCTAGAGAACAGCCGTAGGTAATAAATAAATAAATAAATAAATAATTAACTAGTTTATTCTCTAATTTGTCAAGCCACACCAAAACAGGCACGGTCGATATTTACTAGCAATTATGTTTCGCAACAAACACGTTTACTATGTATGTAACCAGCAGTGAGCCGAAAGTTGTATAGGCCTTGGAACTTGTAAAATTAATCATAAGGAATAAAGTCGTCAATGCATGACGACACCTTGGGTTCTAGCGCGCTTAGTGTAAACAGTTTGGGCATTACATGTGAAGTGAAAACGATACATGTAGGCAGGTAGTATCTTACTTTTGAACTTGTCAGAAAAATATTAAATTATGATTCTAGTCGACTTGCCAATAGGTTGTTGTGGGCAGTAACTTTATTCAGTGGCGAGTCACATCCACCACGCCGAAGTGTTGTTAAACGGATATTTGTGGCTTTTTATAGGGAGTTCGCTTGCTAGGCGAAAACCCACCACGTCCTTTAACACTGTCAGATATCAGCTTGTACACTAATGTAAAACTAGCGGAGTAGCCTCCAGACTGATTTCACCCTCGGTTATCTGCAGTCAACTTACTTCCATTTTCCTTTGTTAGTTGATCAGGTATCTTGGGTCAGGGCGGCCATAATGGCTGAGACACATGGAGAGTGAGACCTACATGAAGAGTCGTCTTTGTGAGTGTACAGGGGAGAAAAACTTCAGTTTCTTGCGTCTGGATTTTGCCGGTTTATGTATAATTTACAGGAGTGTGAAGGCTTCGTGTCCAGCTATCATTACCTGACAACGGTCGTGGTAGTGAGTGCAGTTGTATCCATTTGCTGTACAGCCATGTTCTTTGTAGGTCCTTGTGTGTTATTAAGTCCTGTCACAAGCAAAATCTGTTTTTTGGTCCGATCCCAGATCCCCAAGAAGTTCCGGACATCGGAGAAAAGAGAAGGTGAGAGACTAACAAGGCCGCAAATGCCAGGCGTGGAAACAAACATCGTTTAAGTCCTATGGTATAACATTAAGGGGAAACAAATTATGTACAATGAGCAACGATGATTGTGCTGAAAGCGTCTTGAATATTCTACGAAAGCAATGCCGTATAGGTTGGTTGCTACCATCTATACGGAATACAAAGCGTTGCGCCATTGAGCAAAAACGCAGTATCGGTTTGCTACGATGCAACTATTGCGTGGGAAGACAGAAAGCAGAATTCAAAGACCAGCAGGTAGCCAACCTACTTTGATAGGAAGCGCAGCATAAGTAAGGAAAAGTATAAATGGCTTGCGATGAAAAAGATTCAAAGTTCAAATGGTGGTAATTCATCGGATAAAGAGGATTCAAGCGCTGAGTAAAAATCGTTTAGAGATCAAGCCAGAAAGACGATACGAGGGTATTAAGAGTATAGGGCTATGGCCGACTGAGGTGGCAATAGCGTGTGAGAGAGCTTACATCCTATATAAGTAAGTGTCGAAACGTTTGCTGCAATAACGGACACAGAACACTAGGTAAGAAAGGATTGATCGATAGAATTGAAGCAATAAAGCTCAGTTAAAGGAAAGCGAACGTACTTGCGGAATCGTGTGACTTAGCGAAAATGTGATCCAAGGTAGACGGAAGTTCGTTGCGCGTATATTTAGTCGGGAGGTCCACGAACTAATGCGTAGGCACTTTCAATGTAACTCGAGGAGCTCCAAACCAAAAATGCCCACCGCCGAACTGCAAGATAGCTAAGCCCAGCGGACTTCAGGGAGGCTGAATTCATCCAGTATTAGACACCTATTTTCCGCTTATGAATAAATTAAATAACCGCCATCGCGAAAAATCCAGGACTTTGATACACCACTACAACTGTAAACTGAGCAGAGGAAGTGTACACAACAGTAGACAGGGCTTCAACTGTTTGATCCGACGACTAGAACACACAGGTCCTCCACACATCAAGTGTACAACTCACATAAAGAGCCACCCCCACCTTGGTGGCCAACGGAGCGATCACATCTAATCATTGTGTAGCCAGGTAAACATACTTCACCGTCTGTGATATCCGGGGGCCGCCACGTTTCGGGGATAGCAAGCATATCGAATCGAGACGTGTCTACAAGTAGACACACCACGTGTACCACCTTCCTTAGACCACGCACATTACTAAGCCCTACCCGGAGGAACCTGGCACTACCATCCTTGGGTCGCATGCAACCAGGAGGGGTTCTGGTAAGGCAGAAGTCGACTTCTGGCTGACCACCTGAAAACCCACAAGATGGAGGCCTTGCTCACAAGCCGCCCGCCTGCTCTTGAGGCTTTGATTGCTTCCTTCAGCCGATCTGCTAGTGAGAGGTCCGGTTGAATGCTAACATTCCTACCCTTGAGTTTGATTCAAAGCGCCTTAAGGCTTTGCGGTTCTCCGTGGTTGAGGTGACCACACCAAGTAGTTGGGGTAGCGGATGTGGCGTACCTACAGGGACGTTCCCCAATCTGGTTAGCTTCCTGAAGGTGACACTAGGGAAACCAGGTGGAAGCATCTTGTTGACGCAGATGTTGAACCACTGGAGATCACCCAGCATGCGTTTCTTGGGTAGAGCTGAGGCGGATTCAGCAAGGTTACGGAAGAGCACGCTACTATCAGTAAAAGAAGAGCCTCGACGAGGCGTAGTCACTTCACGAGTCTTCCAGTAGAACCCAGTTTCGAACGGCTTGGCAGGTGACATGGCGCGTTTATTCGCCGAGGGAGCTGGAGTAATTGCGGTTGAGGTTGCACCTCATTCACAATGACCTCCCAATAAACGTGGCACGTTTTCCGTACACAGCGGTATGCTTTCCAAACACTTCGTCGTGTCGCAGCGAATGTTGTAATCCAACATAGCGGAGATAACATTTCCGTAAGCATGCAAAATGTCCAGCGATTCTAGCTATCCGTCTGAGCCGAGACTTTGGACTGCACATCGATTTCCGCCAGCAACTCTTACAATCCCCTAATCTTTATGCGTTTGTCTATCACACTGTGCAGCTGTACACCAAACAGTGCCAATGCATTTGTAATTGCTAACGATGAACATATACTTATATTTTGCCTACTTCCATGCAAGAGCATCGGATTAATGTAAGCATTGATCTGAACCCTTTAGAGTGCAGCCTCTAGCAGGTCTAGAAATATACCTATATATTTATTTATTTATTTATATATAAATAAATAAATAAACTTTTATTCCCGACAATGCAAGGCACACCTGTACAGGCATGATCATGTTTAGCTAACATAGTGTGATCAAAATGAACAAAGCGTACATAGTTGGCACAACAGTGAATGTAAGTGTATGGGTGTATATATGTATGCAATTGTCTATGAATGTAGCTTGTATTTTGCATGCGCCGCAGAATTTTTGACTGTTTGTTATCGGTAGGAATGTGAGAATAAGCGATTGACGTCCGTGGGTTGGATACCATTTTCCGGATGTCCACGGGCCAGTGACTTTATTTTGTGGCGAGTCACATCCGCCACGTCACAGTGTTGATAAGCAGACATTTGTGGCTTTTTATAGGGAGAACGCTTGCCGGGCGAAAACCCACCACTTCCTGGAACACTGCCGCCGAACTATTTGCTGGAACGGGTTAAACCCGAACCATCCAGCTGGCACCACGAGGAGGTTGTTCGGCTAGCCCGCCTGCGGAGACCTTTCCACATTGATCGCAATCCAAGTTCTCCGCCGGCTCAGCTTGTACCGCTTGATTATTCGACCATCGACATTCTTGAAGGACATCGTGGGCATTTCGATTCTCTACCGTCGCCATATGCAATATGTGACCGCAAGAGCTACGTCAATGCCGAGTAAAAGGACAGTCCCAGTTAATGCCTTGGTCTATGCAGACGCGGTACACAGCGTACCCGGATTCTGACACAACCATGTAACGTCCATCTGGGTCGACACTGACCATAGTCGTGCGCTGAAAATGCCTCATCACCCTTTCGCGAGCGTATGCAGTCAATCTGCTTACATGTTCAGACACCACAAATCCATCCCCACGCGCTGCATTACTTCGCACACGCTCCGTCGCCGCCTAAGTGCTATGCCTATCAGCCATAAATTTCGCACGAATAACGATCACCTTGTAAAGCACCCGTAAGGAGGAGCGCTTGCTCAAATTGTGTTTAAGGTGCATATTTTCATGCTCCACGCGCTTAGTAGAATTGCAACCAAACACCAAGACATGCTGTAGTTGATGCGCCACCCAGCATCTTCACCATGGCATCCACGTTCTACGGACATACTAAAAGCATTCTGTATTTCTCTGCCGAATGGTTTCCAGATTTCCGGGATAACGCATCTCCTCCGGCGTGAATACGAGATTCCCTAGTAAACGGCCCAGAAAAGCCTGTCCCGCTGGATCCGCAACTGAGAGCTGACTGCACCGTCTGTTTATGTCCCATAACGTGGACCCGGCAAAACGCCACGCAGGCCTCCGGATACACCTCCCTGAAAGCGCCGATTTGTTGCGCGCATTTGTCTAAAACGATAGTTCGCACAGATGTCTTGCTTGGGACCACCGCACACATAGCTGTTACCATCCCCAAATAACTCCCCGTCGTCTCATTTGGTAACAAGGCGTAAAAGACGACATCCTCGAAACCTGACGTCAACGCACATGCAATACCATAGAATGTAGCTGACGTCGATTTAGCCAGTATAACCTTGCAGTACAAATAAATAAATAAATTGTTTATTCTCGACTATACTACATGATTGGCCCAGCACCATCATCCTTATGCACATCAGCTAGATGCGGTACCACCTCAGCTACGGTGCTTCAATACATAAATGAAAAAGGAAAATAAATACAAAAGTTGCATGCCAGCTGAGCTACCAGCAACGGATAGACATCGTTCGGTTAAGCTACCATCCGGCTACTGGGCCAAAAGAAAAATTGTTTGTTACTCTAAAGAACTGACATCGTAGGTGGAGGGGAGGCTAAAAAAGATTGGGAGGGACAAAGAAACTCACAGCAGGAACGCCACTGGGGTCGGCTCCGTGCCACGTCAGCAAATGTATCTAGCCTAACGTGTTCACCGTTTTTCAAACCCCAAGGCCTGATTGGTCGAGCGGGTATCAATTACCCATAAATCACGATAAATGTTTCGTTCTTCTGATCGGTGCCGCCGAACTACTTGGAATTTATCATACCGGTGGGATTTTACTACCAAACGCTATTCGTGAGTGGGTTCTTAGCGTCGTTGTGACCCCATACCTGATTTTGACTGAAGTTTCCTTGGGGAAAGTGGCTTCTGCCAACAGATTGTTTCGCGCCATATGACGATCCTTCTCCCGCTTGACTCCGGAGATCTCCAGGTTCCAGTGCACTTTCATGTACCTCCGGTTCTTGATTATGGACTGCCGGCTGTTTATGCTGTTTCCAAATTTGACTGCAACTTGATTAAACAAGTTCAGCAGTGAGGATGTAAATCCATTCTGGAATTACGAAACCTGCCTTACAACGATTTCAGCGCCTAAACTTTTTCTCGCTAGCCTAATGTCGAGATCGCGGGATTTGATTTTTACACGGCGCATCGTTAGATGTGCGCTTGGAGCAGAACTGTAGAATTTCTTTACGCTCAATTCTTTCAGTTACACTCGGGGTCACCATTGGAAATTGTTTATACAAAGGGGACTTCAGGTCCGTTGTGACGTCACTATGTCTACTAGAGTAGTGAACTTATGAAACAATCTACTTGTGTGTGTCGTTGATGCGCCGTCGGATGAATGTTGCAAACAGCGAGTGGATTCTTACCTGTTGAATAAACTCGGAAATCGTTGCTTCTTTTTTCAACGCAGCGGTTCCATTGGTACCGACTTGCAATGTCCGCCTTGGTCACTGCGACGAACGGGAGGCGATGGAGCTGACAAAGGAGTTTTCCTTCTGCACTCTACATTCCATTGATCCAACTTCCGAATGTACACAGGTACGAAAAACAGAAATCGCACCACCAACTGCTCCCTCACAATCATATATGAACCTTGGGTTTCCAACATGGGGCTTACATGTTCCACCTCACTAACGTGTTCCGCCTGACTCCGATGCCTCAGACGATATAATTTACTTCTGGTAATACGAATGCCATATTCTGTTAACACGAAATTCCGGCTTTCACGAGTCTGACGAAAGGACTTCATCAACTTTAATACCGCCGCCTCCTGTACCACATTAAGCCGCTGATTAGGCGGATAAAGCCAAGGTTTCCCCAATTGGAACTCATGCAAATGCCTCAAGCAGGCGCGACCAATTTCATAGCACCTACCTTTCAGTACCGCAGAAAATGGTGCATGGCAGTTGTAGCATCTGTAACTAAAAGATTCAGCAGCGGTCAAGTTATCATTCACCTCACTGTTTCCCTTTCACATGCTTGTTGTGCATACCGATATTGAAGGAATCGATAACGCAAAGCAGCAGTGAGATCGTTTGCAGTTTTCTGCTTATGACCCACCGCAATACTCACTGTGCTTCTGTAAAACGAGCTTGCAGGTTTTCCCTGGAACCGCAACAAATCGCGTTGGAACTCCTCAATTGCCTCGTAACCACCAGTCATCATGCAACGAAGAGATGCGGTATCATCCTGCATGGCAAAAGACAAGGAACGCGCCAAAATGTACAAGCTAAATAAATCGTACAAACAAACCACTTATACTGTCTTCGTTCCTTAACCATATAATATATTAACGTTACCCTCAACTTGCCCCTACCGTTTACATGACTATCCAACACCTGAACTACATGCGCTGGTTTACCCTGACTATAAAACTAAGGCAGAAGTATTCTCGACGTACCATAAAGTAGTGGTCAGGCCACATCTGGACTATTGTGTTCATGCCTGCGCACCATACTTCCGGAGTGACGACGTTTGTATAGAAAAGATTTAGAAGCTTGCTACCAGGGTGATCGAATGTCAACTAAGGAAGTCGTACGAAGATCGTCAAGGTAGCTTGGGATTATTTTCCTTGGAGCGGCGTGGGTTATGAGGGGATTAGGTAGAGACGTTCAAGCTCATGAAGTGACATAGTGGTATTGGTCCCACCCATCTGTTTGGGTTGGCTATGTCACACCACCTGCGCGGGCATCGCCTGAAGCTCAAACAACATAGAGCTCGTTTGGACATCAGGGTAAAGTTTTTACGAACCGAGTAGCCAACTTCTGGAATAAATTTTCTTCTGCGTTAGTAAAGTATGAGTCTGTAGAAGCCTTCAACTGGGGCTTAGATGATTGTTTGTCTATACTTTTCTCAGAGCTATTGCAGTTGTACTGGAAAATGTATTGTATTTTGGGCCGACACATAAAAGTGCAAAGATTGCTTTTGTTCTTGCTACATTCCTTTACAGAAGCAAGAAGTCAACCCAACGTCGATGTGCCGGGGGCCGCTTCACTTACCGGCACAAGAACTGGACGCTCGTTAAGCAAAAGCCTTTATCGTCCCTTTGACCTGACCTGACTTGACCCGTCTTGGGTAACGCTTTAATTGCTTAGCGTTAGAAGGTCGCTCCGGTGGTCCGCGACTGATTAGAGCTACTGAAGTAAAACGACAGAGGTGACTTGTATTTATTATAGTCGCATTCCGAACCCAACTGGTGTATCGGGGTTGTAAAAAAACCTAAGCTTCCCATGAGCTGCGTTGTTGTCGTGGATAGGTGAGCTTTGCAGGGCTGTCCTCGAATGTGTTTAATGTACAAAAAGCTACCTCTATTATGATGGTCATATGCTACTGAACATTCTACCATTTCGCAGATGATTAGAGAGTAGTTTAGATGCCTAATTCCTCTCCATTTGTAACAGACGCTTCATATATTGTGGGCTATCTACAAGACATGTAAATAAAGAAATAATAAATAGTTTATTTTTGCATTCTTCGAGTCACATCAAATCAGCTGTTATCAGGAATTTAAAAGAAATGGTTGCGCAATATGCACGTCGCTTAGTAGGAAAGGCGATGATGGCACCTTACAAAGATATTACTGAAATAACCGATGAACTGGCAGGGAATAGGATCGTTAATGTTGTGGCCATAGTCCGGATTAAAGGACGTGTTTGTACATCACTAGTATAAGCCTAAGATCTGGAGTGGTAACAGGAGCCATCGAGAGGAAAGTGTCATTTTACTGTAGTTGTCAAAAAGATATTTAAGTGCATAAAGGGAATTTGGACACCGATAGCATTTGGCTTTAGTACTTCGGAGTTTGGTGGTGGGTGGGTCGATAGTTCATTCCGACTTGGGATCCATCCACCGATGCTTACCAAGCTGGCCGGAGTAAGACTGGAAGCTAGGCACTTGACAGTCCTACTCCGTCTATTCTATTCAGCAGTTGTTAGCCTTGGTTATTTCTATAGCCTCAGCAATTAGCCTTTGTTTGGCTGATCGTAATCCCTTCCTGATTACCTCCACATTTTCGAAGTCAATTTTATGCCCTGTGTCTAGCGCATGCATTGCTATTGCCGAATCTCTGAGTAGAGCTCCATACTGCATCTCATTTCGCGGAGGTCGTGATATGTGTCGCCTATGTTCTGAAATCCTTGTACGTAATTCCCTCGCCGTTTGGCCTATATACACTTGTGTACAATCTTTACATGGAATTTTGTAAATACAGTTAGTTGTTCTATCTAAAGGGAGTGTATCCTTCAGGTGCACAAGTGTAGACCGTAGCGTCCGACCCTTCTGGAAAACTACCCTTATCTTCTCCTTATTCTATACTCTCCGAATCGCTTCCGAAGTTCATTCTTTATGCGGAATACCCACTGTCGCTATCCACTCTGCGGTTGGAGTTGCGCGTGGGTTGAGACATTTCTGTAGCTGTCGTTTCACCAATCGTTTCGGATATCCGCCAGCTATTAAGTTTTTCATCGCTTCCCTCTGCGCTACTTTCTTATCTTCTTCTTCCGTGCACAGAGCACTTGCTCTGTGAAATAGTGATGAGGCGATTCCCGCGTACAGTGCTTTGGGTGGCTTGAACTATGGCTGAGTACCCCATCTGTGTCCATTGTTTTGCGATACATCGTTGTTTTTAACGTTCCTTCCTTCCTAAGTACCAGACAATCAAGGAACGGAAGTGTACCGCTCTGCGACTCAAGTTCCATGGTGAACTTTATCGCATTGTCAATAGAGTTCAAATAGTTTAAAAATTCTTCTTTTTTATCCCTTTTATAATCGCAAAAGTGTCTTCCACTTAGCGCTACCAAACTGGCCTGTTTGTATACCAATGCTCAGGGACTTTCTAACAAACTGGCTGAACTGAAAGATCGCCAAGCTCCTGGCTCGTATGATGTCATTGGTATCACCGAGACATGGTTGCACACGGGAATGATGGACGCTGAATTGTCGCTACCTGGCATGTCGCTGATCCGGAACGATAGGCTTCCAAAAGGAGGAGGGGTAATCCTGTACTACCGAAACGACTTACAGTGCGAAGCCATGGAGGATTCAGATTCGCAGTTCCCCGACTCTCTTTGGTGCCGGTTGCAGTTAAAAGGCAGAGACGCTTGCCTTATTATCTTGGTGTACCGCGCCCCTAACTCAACACCCGAAACCGACTACCACCTAATGGCTGCGTTAAGGTGCAGTTTACAACAAAAGTACACTCACATTCTTATCATGGGTGATTTCAACGCACATTGTTTATAAGCCCCTGCCACGACCGGAGAACAATTCAAAACCGATTTACAAGATCTAGTAACTACTGCTCCTCCTTACAACCACATCACTTTGCCCACTCGGTTCAGAACTGGTAACAGGCCTTCTGTGTTGGATCTTGTGCTTACCAACGAGGAGCATATGATTGATGCGTTGGTGTTAGACTGCCCGTTGGGTCGCAGTGATCACGCAGTCATCAGTTTCAACTTCGTCTGCTATGCAGAATATCGGAATGATAACGATGATACTGTGCGAACCATCACAAGGTACGACCGACTCGCCCAGCTAGTCAGCGCCACAACATGGTCTTTCCTCGAAGAAGAACCCCCGGAAGTCGCCTGGCTCGAGTTCGTCAAAACATTCAGTCAGCTGATTGCACAGGCTTCAGAGATAAACGCTTGCAATAAGTGCAAATCCGTTTGTTTCGTTAGGAGCAGAACCCGAAAATGGACGACAGTACGCAACGCAGCATGGCGAGTGTACAGAGAAGCTCCAGCACCAGAAAAATGGGACAACTACGTAGCCCAGCGTAACCACTGCACTCAACGGTTAAGAGAAGACATAGCCGCCTATCAGCAGAACAGCGCAAAAACCTTCAGTGCTAACCACAAACTGCTGTACAAGCACGTTAATAGCCTACGAAAGGTGAGGCAAGGAGTTCCTCCACTCAAGACGGCTGAGGGCCCAACAAGAACGTCTATGGAAGCTGCAAACGCGCTGCAGATGCAATACGCCCCCGCATTACAAAGGGTCTTGCCACCAAGCGATCTACCAGGCTTTGTATTCTGCTCACCCCAACTAACCCACATCAATTTTACTGCAGAGGCTGTATTGCAAAAGCTGACTTCTCTACGCAAACATAGCTCGCCGGGTGTCGACGCCGTTCGTCCTGAGGCATTGGGAGTAGCAGCAAACCAACTGGCAGGAGATTTAGCTCAGTTTTTTCAGCACTGCTTAGACCGAAACCAAGTTCCCGCCATGTGGGAGCTTGGAATAATAAGCCCGATTCACAAAAGTGGAAGCAGATTTGATCCCCCAACTACCGCCCAGTAACCCTTATTCTTATACTCTCCAAGGTCATGGAGTCCATAGTTGCCGATGCACTGGTGTGCTAGCTGGAAACCTGTAACGTCATCACTCCTGAACAGCACGGTTTCCGTCGACAGCGGTCATGTGCAACTAATTTACTCATTGCACGCAGTAGTTGGACCGGGGCAGCCGACGCTGGAGAAGGTGTTGATGTGATCTACCTGGATTTTTCCAAGGCCTTCGATCGTCTAGACCATCGGATACTTCTATCCAAGCTGCAGCATTACGGGATCGGAGACCCACTTTTAAGCTGGATCGCCAACTTTCTACTTCAAAGGCAATTAGTGGTCAGAGTTCGGAGCTCTTTATCGGACCCATACAAGTGGAGTGTGGTGTGCCGCAAGGCTCAGTTCTAGGTCCGCGTTTGTTTCTGGTGTTTAGTAATGACCTTGCACAGGGAATCACTTCAAACTTCCTAATGTTTGCCGACGATAGCAAGATCTGGCGCAGGATCCAGGAGAACGCCGACCAACATGTGCTCCAAAGTGACTTAGATACAGTGTATCAATGGTCGATCCAAAACCTATTGCATTTCAACGTCAGTAAATGCAAGGTGCTTTCCATCCGACATCAAAGCAGCTACTCATACCGACTCGGAACGGATGTACTGCAACAATCAACTCTCGAACGTGACTTGGGTGTCCTGGTTCAAGATGACTTGGGTTGCTCCAGGCAATCCGAAAAGGCCTCGATGACCGGGAACCAACACGTTGGGCTGTTGAGGCGGGCGTTTGGACAAATAAACAGCTCCATATTTCGACAAATGCTCAGTACGTATGTTCGCCCCCATGTCGAATACGCAATTCAAGCCTGGCATCCATGGCTGAAACACGACCTTAATGCACTGGAGCAGCCTCAACGCCGGGCATCTAAGAACGTAATTGGAAGGCGCAATCTGTCCTACCAGGAGAGGCTGCGACGACTAGGATTGTTCAGTGGAAGCCATCGCAGGCTACGAGGCGACCTGATTATGACATACTTGATTCTGCCAGACCCACATCATGTGTGCCGCCCTTTACTGCAACTCAGCAGCAATACAAACCTGAGGGGCCACTCATTAACACTCGCAGAACAATACAGTCGTCTGGAGTGCCGCAGAAATTTCTTTTCAATCCGTGTCTGTCACCCGTGGAATGCTCTCCCAGAATCGGTCATCTCTGCACCGACACTAACAATATTTAAAAGGCGGTTGGACGACGCACTCATCCACTTACACTTTGTTACTTAACACTACGTCTCCATCCTACACCTGGAGTTTACCCTGGAATTATTTGTTGTTAACTGTGAGTGTTGTGAATCTAAGTGGATCGCAGGACTGCAGCGAAGCAAAAGTTAAGTCCTTATTTTCGTATTTAAAGTGTTAACTATTTTACTCTCCTTTTTATCATAATTATTATGTTGATATCCCCACCAAATATCCAACGGGGCTTGTAAAGCAACGCTTCTTAACTCGTATAAATTCATTGTTCATTGTTTATTTCAGGGCACCACGGAAATTGGGTAATGCTTTCTATTCAAACGCTTCCACGTACATTTTGGCAAATACGGGGATATTGGAGATCCCATGGCCAGACCCTGTTCTTGAGTGTACATTCTAGACTGGAATGTGAAATGAATCATGTCAAGACACAAAGCTATCCCCTCGAACAGTTGATCCACTGTCAGCTTTGTTCTGTCCTCCTAGCTGCTGTCCCCTCTCAAGCAGCTTTTCGCTAATCGTAACGCCTATTCCTTGGATACATTCGTGAACAAGGAGGTAACATCGAAGCTGACCATCAATTCGTCATGTTCGATGCTCACCCCTCGCACCATTTGGGGTTACGAACCCGTTATGACTAGGTTATCATTTGAAAAGGCGGATAACATCCGCGCCCAATTAGCAAATATAATTAGATTTCAACAGCCGGTAGAATCGAATCTTGCTCCAGCTGAACAATTAGCGTTAAAGACCCTGAAAGAGGATAGTAGTATTGTCATTACAAGAGCGGATAAAGGTAAAGTGACAGTGGTAATGAATAAAACAGATTATTTAGATAACATGAAGGAGCATTTGACCACGGGACCATACAAAGAGGTTGAGCGGAAATCCATTACATCGGTAATGAATAAGAAGAAATCAGATGTCGCTAGTTACTAAAGGACCGTGAAGGACAGTTTAGGAAAGGGCAAATGGTACAGCATTTATCCGAAGTCGGCTATTCCACCTAAAATTTACGGTCTTCCGTGGATACACAAGCCCAAGGTCCCCTTGCAACCTATAGTGGATGGCATAGGCTCTCCCCCACATGAATTCGCGCGATATTTAGCGTGCCTGCTGCAACCCATAAAAGGGAGAACGAACACGTTTGTAAAATACTCTTATGAGTTTGCACAAACGGTGCGAGGGGTGAGCATCGAACAAGACGAATTGATGGTCAGCTTCGATGTTACCTCCTTGTTCACGAATGTATCCAAGGAGGAGGCGTTACGATTAGCGAAAAACTGCTTGAGAGGGGACAGCAGCTAGGAGGACAGAACAAAGCTGACAGTGGTTCAACTGGTCGAGGGGATAGCTTTGTGTCTTGACAAGATTCATTTCACATTCCAGTCTAGAATGTACACTCAAGAACAAAGCCTGGCCATGGGATCACCAATATCCCCGTATTTGCCAAAATGTACGTGGAAGCGCTTGAATAGAAAGCATTACCCAATTTCCGTGGTGCCCAGAAAGTATGGTGGCGCTACGTGGAAGACACTTTTGCGATTATAAAAGGGATAAAAAAGAAGAATTTTTAAACTATTTGAACTCTATTGACAATGCGATAAAGTTCACCATGGAACTTGAGTCGCAGAGCGGTACACTTCCGTTCCTTGATTGTCTGGTACATAGGAAGGAAGGAACGTTAAAAACAACGATGTATCGCAAAACAATGGACACAGATGGGGTACTCAGCCATAGTTCAAGCCACCCAAAGCACTGTACGCGGGAATCGCCACATCACTATTTCACAGAGCAAGTGCTCTGTGCACGGAAGAAGAAGATAAGAAAGTAGCGCAGAGGGAAGCGATGAAAAACTTAATAGCTGGCGGATATCCGAAACGATTGGTGAAACGACAGCTACAGAAATGTCTCAACCCACGCGCAACTCCAACCGCAGAGTGGATAGCGACAGTGGGTATTCCGTATAAAGAATGAACTTCGGAAGCGATTCGGAGAGTATAGAATAAGGAGAAGATAAGGGTAGTTTTCCAGAAGGGTCGGACGCTACGGTCTACACTTGTGCACCTGAAGGATACACTCCCTTTAGATAGAACAACTAACTGTATTTACAAAATTCCATGTAAAGATTGTACACAAGTGTATATAGGCCAAACGGCGAGGGAATTACGTACAAGGATTTCAGAACATAGGCGACACATATCACGACCTCCGCGAAATGAGATGCAGTATGGAGCTCTACTCAGAGATTCAGCAATAGCAATGCATGCGCTAGACACAGGGCATAAAATTGACTTCGAAAATGTGGAGGTAATCAGGAAGGGATTACGATCAGCCAAACAAAGGCTAATTGCTGAGGCTATAGAAATAACCAAGGCTAACAACTGCTGAATAGAATAGACGGAGTAGGACTGTCAAGTGCCTAGCTTCCAGTCTTACTCCGGCCAGCTTGGTAAGCATCGGTGGATGGATCCCAAGTCGGAATGAACTATCGACCCACCCTCCACCAAACTCCGAAGTACTAAAGCCAAATTCTATCGGTGTCCAAGTTCCCTGCAACGGTTCAGTGAAGGTTGTTAACCACATTGTAATTTTCTACGGTCCGGCAATTTCTTTCCTCCACTTGACCCTGAATGAAACAAGCTACACTGTACCCGCGGACATATTGACCATTGACCGCTGTAATCATTCATAGATGAAATGCAAATTGAGTCGTCTTTGTATGTAGTTTAGACATGATCGCTATAAAATGCCAATGTTTAGGTAATTCACTTTGCCTGATGAAGCATTCGTGTTAAATGCGAAACGTTGTGTACTATCAGAAATACATTAACCGGTCGTTTATCAAGTTTTCTGAAATGATGGCTTCCCGGTCGGTTCCAAATATGTTCCAAGCTATAGGGAAAAGTTTATTGGATAGGATAAGAGTTGGCTAATGCTAAATATAGGGCACCGTTGGTGTGCTAGCTAGTGAGAATGTAGTTGGCGTCGAGTGCGCCGACTTAGTGTCGTTTACAGTCGAGTCGCGCGCCAAAGGAGGAGATCGTGTTTGTGTTTCCAAAAAACGGGAACAACTTTACAACAATCAAACCGCGTAATTCCCTAATACATAAGAAAGCTATACTTTTAATATATGTTAGAATAGTTGACACAGTCAGACGTTGGTATCGCCGGTTAACTACACAGCCCCTACTAGAATGAAAACGGTGTCACGTAGTGGCAACCATAGAACTGCAAGAAATGTGGGCCATAAAAAAATAAGTTGCATCAATTTTAAAGCTTAAAATACGACTATGTCTGGTATTTTTCAAAAAACGGTTGATATCTATGCACATGAGTTTAGTCGCTACTTTAAGTGAGGTCTAATGTAAGAGGTCATATTTGGCTGTTATTTCGCATTGCAACCATGGGGGCTGACTTTGGGGGCACCTTTGTTGGACATCCGTTTCATAGCTTTGATGAATTCTATTCCCTGTTTACGTCATTTACGCATCGGAACAACGTCAATTTTGTTTGCTGTGAGGTATGATCGCATCGTTTATAAATGCCTGCGCTGTAAGCGCCGGAAAACAAGGAGCAAAGGAATACGGCGAGTCTAGTATATGGTTTATAATGTTGTTAACCGTCCAATTTAGTTCTCGAGACACCGATTGCAGTGCTCTTGTCAATGTTGCTCTGGATGGCCGTAAGCTAAAGGTGCTAACGTTCCAGCTCTCACACAACCATCCATGCAACCGGTTTCTTTTCGAAAGGCACCCTCTTAACCGGCGACTTACTGAAGAGGAATGCAATCAAGCTGCTGACTTATTTCGATACAACACCCCTACGTGCGACATAAAGCAGTACATCGAGAATGCATTCGGGAAACACGTCACAAGAGACGACGTCCGTAATGTAAGCCGCAGGTTGCGTTCGCCCGTGTCATGTAGGTGAAATGTCACGTTATTATTGCTAGCCAATTTGCGGCAGGCCCTGCAGAGCGTGGAACAGGATGGTTTCGTGGAAACAATTTCTGAAAAAAGCTTACTTACGCATGTGTGCTTTTGCAAGCGCTTTTAAATAGCTTTTCACCTCCGCTCAGACACTTCGGATGGTTGTGACGCGGTACCCTGCTGCAGCTTTGCATATGTGTCACATAGTACGGACGACGCACCCGCTATGCTTATGCGCTGACAAAATGAGACGACCACTTCGGCGGAGCTGCAGCCTATCCCCAAACCTGCGTTTGAGTATGTCATAATATATTGTTACCTGCATCCTCCTCAGTGTAGATCTGGATTCCACTGCAAATGAACCCTTTGCTGGAAAGACAACCGTTTTAAGAAGCACTTTCATGATCTGCTTGCCAGACAGTAAGTTCTGTGCCATTGTCATTAAACCACTGCAGCCGATGATTACGACTTTGCCTAACTGCTTAAGGGCCAGCCTGTGAGAACGCAAACTTGGCCCTTTTTAGGGCCACCTCCTGTTTCGTTGCCGTGTGCTTCCCTCTTGCCAACCCGACGCAACTGCTCGGATGACGGCATTGATTGGAACATTCGGTAAATGGATCGGACGGTGGCTCTGTAATCCTCGCAGGAATGGCCCAATTGCTGTTTAACTGGGCCTCCAATCCCATGCATTCCTTGTTCACAATGGTTTCCTTTAAGTACATTACTTTTACCCCACTCCTTAGTGATCCGCTGTGTTGACGTGACGCATATGACGTGTCCGGCACATTTGCGTGAGCACTTTGAATGGGTCTGAACGACAACGATCCCGGAAACGTTATCTGTGCCAATACGTTTCTTGACAATTCTGTTATCATTTGCATGTCACCATTTCCGCATTGTCCCAATGCTGTTAACGAGCTAGCTATTGATGCCTACTGATTGGCATTTTTGGTGCTCTTGCAATGAGCTTTAGGTACCCTGTCTGGACGGGTAGACGAAGACATATGTAGGCTATTATATCACCCGTGCACTAGGTCTGTGCTGATATGTGTTGAGGCTTCAAGATATACGCCATTGCTGCTAGTGCTAAGAGAGCTATCTAGGCTATTTTATCAACAGTGCAACAGGCCTGTAATGATATGTATTGAGGCTCCAGGATCTACGTTCTTGGTGGTAAGTGCTACGAGACCTACGTAGACTACTGTATCACCAGTGCAACTGGCCTGTGCTGATATGTATAGAGGCTCCGAGACCTACGCCATTGGTGCTAGTGCTAAGTGAGCTATCTAGACTATTTTATCACCAGTGCAACAGGCCTGTAATGATATGTATTGAGGCTCCGAGAATTACATTCTTGGTTATAGTGCTAAGAAACCTATGTACCTTGTGAAGCCGTATTGCTCTCAAGCTTCCGAATTTCCGTTTACATCCTGGCAACTGGCTCATCACCTCATCCCAAATGCCCTCCACTAGGCTTGTGATGCCCGTGAGCCATAAACGTCTAACATGCCAATATGTTCATTCCTTCATCATATGCTTTAAGTGACTGTGGACTTGCATTGTTACCATTACACTCAACATGTGGGCATAGGTTTGCTTTGCAAAACTAGTGGGGTCCTGTGGACTGCGGTGTGCACTTCCTCTACTCAGTTTAGTTGTTTTGGCATATTGAGTATATTCTTACTGATGCTGGCAATAGGTGTCCATTTATTACCCTGTGACGTTACTCTACATGAAGTCATGTGCGCTGCTCACATTAATATACGGAGCACACCGGCGCATCCTCCTTGGATAGATCGTACCGGTAAATACCTGCTCACGAAGAGCTCTAAGTGATGCCAAATTTACCAGACGGCTTCATCAAACAAAACCTACGGAAGCTACCAAGCGGTTAGAAATAAATGTAAGCTACATACCAGGACGGCTCGGCTTTAATTACGATTGAAATCGTAGAGGATATCTGTATCCTAGCAATCCATTCGATGCCCGTGCTTAGTACTGTGGTACTGTGTTGCAACCATTAGCATCATTTAATGAAAGTTGTTTACAACACCTACTTCTCCCACCTTGTATATTTATTTCATTAGCAACCACCTCAAGTTCAAGTTCAAGTGGGATTGGAACGATAGGATAAATCCCGTAAGTGTACAGCCTCAATTACATTTACATTTACAGATAGCTCGATGTATTCCGCTCACGGCGACAGTTAATTTTCTAACTGTCAGTGCAATTAAGCCTTGAGTTCACTGAGTAGTAGAGAGCAGAAGAGAGGCCCCGTGAAATCTTCACTTCGTCGTGAACCGATTTATCTAACGGTGTCTAGACAGCTGCTGTATTACTTTCATTACTTAACATTTCACTGTAACCTGATAACTTCTATAACCCTTTTAGGCATCATAATACAACCACAGAGCTTTCCAGAATATCGATCAGAACCTTCTCAATGCGAAATGGATCCCACCAGTGCAACAATCATTTTGACTGTCAATAAGATACTCACAGCTGCCAGAGATATACTAGCTTATTGCATCCTTTTCCAAAGAAGAAACAATGATATTATGTGATTTCTACCTACCAGATAGTAACTCAACGTCCTTCTAATTTGTTGACATCGTTCATTTTTGTGCCAACGGTTACCAATGGTAATCGTCATATTGGTGCATTCAAACACACATTTTCAGGTTAAGCTGACTAGAAAATACCCATCTCCACGCAATTCTAATCACGTCCATGCAGCCAATCGGATAGCTTCGCCATCTTGAATTCACACCGTTTGCCTTGCCACTAGTGGCCAGCAAAGAAAACCGTGGGTGCTCTTCGATCTACGTGATGACTGTCCGTTTCTGGTCAGCCTTCTGCGAGACAAGGTAGTGCAAGCTGCTGCAGATGCTAGGGCAGAACTAGGCGATCGGACCCTAGCGGGCACCCACCCGTGTCCTCCCTAACGGTGCCAAAAACACAAAATGGGGAAAGTTCGTAAGTGTCAATGGTTTGCGAGTTCGTGAAGGTCAAATGTTCGCTCCAGGCTCGTCATATCCTCCGGTTCCTACATGAAGGGTAAACAGAAACAAGTGCAGTAACGGCGGAGGCGAAGGCAGAAGTAAGCTTGACAATTACCGGATGAGGTAGGATCCAAGTAAAACGCAACGCCTTTATGTGTTTTCGAGACGTTTTCTTCTTTTCAGGGTTTTCAAAACGTTTTGCGTTTTTTGGGTTTTCAAAGAAGTTTTTTCGGCTATTTTTAGCGGTTTCAAAATCTTTTGCTGATTTTTGGAATTTTCGTATGTTGTTAGCCAAAAGGGAAAAGGAAAACAGGAACAAATCTGAAAGGAACATTAATCCCTTTATCGCGCTGTCCAATGAACGCGTCTACCCGACCTACTCGACTGGTGCGAATCAGACGAAGGCGTCGTATTAGACATCCTATCGGATCGCAAAATTGGTGGAACTGCTGCAGGCCTGGCGGTTGGTTCGATGGGAAGCGGCGGAGCTGAAGTGGAAGGATTGGATGAAGCATGATGCTTGAGTTAATGGATGCTGGAAGCAAGCGAGTCTTTCATCATAGGCTGGGTTGATTCTTCAGAAGACGAGCCAGGGTCTTCATCGAGCTCGGATTCCAAGTGGGCAAACTTGAGACGGTCCAACGTAGCGGCTCCTCGTTTACCGTGACGGTCGATGATGAAAACGCGTTCCGTACGCTGCAGAACCTTGGAAGAACCATCGTAGGGCCGCTCCAGCGGTCTGCGGAGACCATCGAGGCGGAGAAAAACGAACGGACAACGCTGTAGGTTTTGTGGAACAAACGATTTACGTTGTTGTTCTCCAACGTCAGGAAGCTTGTAGTGACGCATGCTCGTGGCTAGCTGACGCGCATAATTCGCATCGTTACGGGGAATTCTGGGACTATCGGAAAAGAAATCGGCGGGTAAACGTAGTGGTTGTCCATATACTACCTCGGCGCTAGACGTACGTAGATCAGCCATTAGGGCCGATCGAATCCCAAGGAAGACCATTGGAAGTACCTCAGTCCAAGTCAGCGCATTGGTGGCGCTAAGGGAGGCTTTTAGCTGCCGGTGGAAACGATCCACCATGCCGTTCGCTTGCAGATGGTAGGCGGTCGTGAGAATGCGCCGGCATCCAATGAGTTTAAGAAGATCGTTAAAGGGCGAAGGTACGAAATGCGGACCGCCGTCTGTAGTCACTGTGGCTGGACAGCCGTGTGAAGCGACCCAGGGCTCGACGAAAGCTCGCGTTAAGGTTTCCGCAGCTACGTCAGGAATGGGAACGGCTTCGGACCAACGGGTGTAACTATCGATCATGGTCAAAATGTAGATCATTCATTTGGACGGGGCCATAGGTCCCACTACGTCGAGATGGACATAGGCAAATCGAGCTGAAACGGACGGAAAGTGACCAGGCCGAGCGGACACGTGCCGCTGAACGTTGGCTTGTTGGCAGGTAAGACAGCTGTTGGGCAACGCCTAAGGTCGCGTTGCATCCAAGGCGTATCTCTCTGAGACAATCTTTGCAGTAGATTTAATTCAAGGTCGGGCGATATTGTAGATGGTGTCGAAAAGATACGGCCAAAAGTTTCTGGAACGACGCGTCTAGGTCGTCAGGTATATGTTTCGCATAAAATTTTACCATGGCTGACGGCAAAGGTTGCGGGGATATCTTAAAAGAAGCCTCACGGGGTCCCGAACAACTTTGGTCATTTGATTGCGCGGCGGCCATAGCAGAGAAATCGATTACCTGCCCAGCAGGGCCGACCGCAGGTATTCTTGGAATCGCGTCAGCGACGATATTTTGTTGACCAGCAGTGTGTCGGGTATCAGCCGCGAATTGGGCAAGGAAATACATCTGACAAATCCCACGTGGTGAGTGTCTAGCTGATTGATTTCGGAATGCGTAGATAAGCAGCTCGTGCTCGGTGAAGCTAATGAAGGTGTTACCTTCAAGGACCTGACGGAAATGTCGATAAGTAGAGTAAACGGCCGTCAGTTCGCCCCTGAACGTGCTGTACTTGCTTTCGGCAGGTTGTAAACGTCTAGAGTAGAAAGCAGGAGGTTTCCAGCATCCATTTGTATGTTGCTGTAGGAAGGCGCTGGTGGCGGTGTCCAATGCGTCAACAGCAACACGGAGCGGAGCGTTCGCATCGAAATGTTGAAGCGTAATGGCTTTGGGTAAGGCTTCCTTGCTGGCCTTGAATGCTTCGGCAGCAGCAGCAGGCAGTTCTAAATGACCGTAGTAGGTCGGTTAGTGGGCTTAACAAAATGGGCACAGTGTAGAAGAGAAAGTCCACAATAGTTGAGCGTGCCATTAAAACGGCGAATAGCGGCTAACGTATTCTGGACCTGAAAGTCTCTGATGGCGCGGACTCCATCGTCTAGAGACCGTAGGTCATACTGATCAATATGGTGGACAAGAAATTCTACGGAATGCTGCTGAAATACGCATTTGTCAGGGTTGATGGCGATGCTATTAGCGGCCAGCTTATCGAAAAGAATTTAGAGATGTTCTGTGTGTTATTCTTTAGAAACGCTGGCGAATAGGATATCGTCGATGTATGGATAGACGAAATCTAGAACTCTAGTGACGGAATGGATAAATCGTCGAAAATTCTGGGCTGCGTTGCAAAAACCGAAAGGCATATCCAAAAATTCGAAAAGCCCAAACAGCGTGATTACGTTCGTCTTCAGTATGTCATTCTTACCGACTGGAAACTGGTGATACGCGCGAACCGGATCGATTTTCGAGAACATCCGGGTGCCGCGCAGGCTTGCCGTGGTGTCCTGATGGTGAGGAATAGGATAGCGGTGGGGAACGGTAACGTTATTGAGCGCGCGATAAGCACCACATGGACGCCATTCTCCTGACTTTTGTGCAACATGTGCTGCAGCGGCGCCCGCGAGCTTTTAGATGCGCGAATGATGCCTAGTTAAAGCGTGTGCTGGAATTCTGCGCGAGCAAGTTTTAGCTTGTCAGGAGTCATTCGCCTGGCGTTGGCAGAAACAGGCGGACTTTGGAAACGATGCGATGTTTTGCAACATCAGTTGCGGATAGAAGAGGTGTCATTATACCAAAGACTTGTGGGAACTTGGTATTAAGCACTTGACCGATAGGTGAGCCTGACTGGTTGGCGTATACAGGAGTGCTGAACTCAATGTCGGTCAAAGTACCTATAACTGCTAGATTTGTTTGACGATTGATCAGGCGGCGTTGCTTCACGTCAACAAGCAAATCGAAGTGCTGCAGAAAGTAAAGGCTAAGGATTGGCATCTGGACATCTGCGACGAGGAACATCCGTTTAAAAGAAAGTCGCAGGTTTAAATTGAGCTTGTGCGAGCGTTGACCATACACGCGACTGGCGGTGCAGTTTCTGCGCGCAATGAACTAGTCGCCTCTTGGATAACCTCATTAGAATCAAGAGGGATAACGCTGTCTTTTGCGTCGGTGGCAACGAGATAATGTACTCTCGTATTGCAATTGGTGACAAAGTAAATACGACTGGGGCAGTCAGCTACGTCCGTCGCACCAACATGCTGGCTGGCCCGTTTCCCTGCGGGTTATGCTTGAGGGAACGTGGCGGGCGGCACGATCTGCCATGCTGACCAAATCCCTCTTAGTACCAACAATAGCTTGACATAGGGGGATTTCGAAAGTGAGCTGGGACGAGTGAGACTATTGTAACGGTTCCGGCGGTTGGGTCCGAACTGTGCTAGGTTCTCTAGTCGGTTGGTAAATGTCGCTACTTGCGCTCATAGTGCTGCTACCTCCGTACTGGAAGTAGACTGAACCTGCGATACTTGGGCGCTGGATTCCGAAATACGGTGGGCAATGTCAGCGAGCGGAGAAAGAGGCGCATCGTTTGTATACAGGGGTAACGTGTGTCACGTGTCAGTTGACGAAGCCACACCTCTTTAAAGAAAGAGTCGCCAACAGAGAGCCTCAGCTAGAGCTTGCGTCTTGTGCAGCAACTGAGAAGGCTTTGTATAACCTAGCTCGGTTTCGATAAGAGGCTGCGTAACGCCAGCATGGTCTGATATGCAGAATCGATTTAAGGCTACTGCCTTAAGCTCGTCGTAACCCTTCTGCTATTCGGGAAGCTCCAAGGTGTCGTCGAGGTCATCGTTGACTTGCGGAGGAAGCGCTGCGACAACGCAGTAAAATTTGACACTGTTGCGGGCCCGTCAAAAATCCCCGCAAAAAACGCGCCAGTAACTCCGGCATAATGGCTGTGGAAAACGGAGTCCAATTTCTCCCCACAACGCAGCAGTGTTCAGCCACTCCGAGGAGCGTCCCAACTTCGAACCTTTTGACAATGCTCATTTGCAATCTACCA
>OX104059.1:65553423-65572930 GCA_944474145.2 Dicrocoelium dendriticum | reverse complement strand
GTTGGGGCGACGGACGTAGCTGGTCAACGCAGTCGCCTTTTCTTCGTCGCCGATCGTAGAACCGGAGTTCGCTATCTCGTCGATACTGGTGCAGAAATCATCGTTCTCCCGCGTGATCCAAATGACCCGACCGAAAAGGTGACTAGCTCATTGCGCGCAGCTAACGGAACCATTATCCGCGTATATGGTCAACGCTCGCGCACGCTAAACCTCAGCCTCCGACGAGCTTTCAAATGGATATTCCTCGTTGCGGATGTTCAAACGCCTATCCTTGGTCTCGACTTCCTACGTCATTACGACCTACTCGTCGACGTTAAGCGACACCGTCTAGTCGACCGCCTTACGAATCTCGCAGCCATTGGGACTTTGACCGACCCCGCGTCAATCAGTCCCGTGTACGCGACTCAACTTACTTCACCCGTCGGGCAAACGCTGCTCGATAGTTTTCCGCAGGTCTTCCGTCCTGCCGTCCCGTTGCCTTCCGCAACCGACGCCGCGACACATCATATCGTTACGAAGGTCCGCCTGTGTTCGCAAAAGCCAGGCGCATGACCCCCGACAAGCTCAAAGTTGCACGCTCCGAATTCGAGCACATGCTAGACTAGGCATTATTCGCCCGTCTAAGAGCCCGTGGGCGTCGCCTCTACACATGGTGCCTAAAAAGTCAGGAGACTGGCGTCCATGTGGCGACTATCGCGCTCTCAATAACGCTACCGTCCCCGACCGCTATCCGATTCCGCATATTCAGGACATCACGGCTAGCCTACGTGGCGCCCGTGTGTTCTCGAAGATCGATCTGGTTCGCGCTTACCACCAGATCCCTGTAGCCGATGATGACATTCCGAAAACCGCAGTCATCACGCCTTTCGGACTTTTGAATTCTTGCGAATGCCCTTCGGTCTTCGTAACGCAGCTCAAACTTTTCAACGCTTCATAGACTCTGTCACCAGAGGTCTCGACTTTGTTTATCCTTATATAGACGACATCTTGGTAGCTAGTTCTTCCAAAGAACAGCACGCGGAGCACCTCAAGATGCTTTTCGAGAGGTTAGCTTCTAATAGCATTACTGTCAACGCTGACAAATGCATCTTTCAGCAACCATCCATCGATTTTCTTGGTCATCGAATTGACCAGCATGGCATACGGCCGCTCGAAGACCGAGTCAGCGCTATTAAGGAATTTCCAGTTCCGACTACTTTGGCCGCCATCCGCCGTTTTAGTGGGATGATTAACTACTACCGTCGATTTCTGCCACGTTGTGCCGACTTGCTCAGTCCATTGACCGACTTACTTCGTGGACGCAAGAACGGCAATGTCGAATTGACGCCCGCTGCAACCGAAGCCTTCAAAGCCTGCAAAGAGGCCTTGGCCGAAGCCGTTATGCTTCACCATTTCGACCCGAAGGCTCCACTCAGCGTTGCAGTCGATGCATCGGACACCGCCATTGGCGCCGTCCTGCAGCAATTCACTGAGGGATGCTGGAAGCCACTCGCTTTCTACTCCCGACGCTTACAACCGGCAGAAGCCAAGTACAGCACGTTCAGCCGCGAACTGCTGGCAGTTTATTCTACCGTTCGACATTTCAGGCACGTCTTAGAAGGTAATTCGTTCGTTATCTTCACCGATCATAAGCCGCTTATTTACGCCTTTCGAAATCAATCAGCTCGACACTCACCACGTGAGGTTCGTCAGCTGGATTTCGTGGCTCAATTTTCTACTGACCTCCGACACATTTCTGGTCAGAATAACGTCGTTGCTGACGCCCTTTCGCGCGTCTCCGCAATCCACACCGCTGGCCAGGCAATCGACTTATCTGCCATGGCTACCGCGCAACTAAACGACACTGACTGTCAGAACGTCAAACAAGATTCTTCGCTACGAATCACACCGCATCCACTGCCGTCATCTGATGGCACAATCTTGTGCGATACTTCTACTGGACGACCTCGACCCGTCGTTCCAGAAACCTTTCGACGTCTAGTTTTCGACACACTTCATAACATCGCTCATCCAGGCATCCGAGCCACGATCAAGCTCATATCCGAGAGATACGTTTGGCCCGGAATGCAACGCGATCTTAAGCGCTGGGCACGCGGTTGTCTAACGTGTCAACAGGCCAAGATACAGCGGCACGTGTCCGCTCCGCTTGGTCGTTTTCCGCAAGTCTCAGCTCGCTTCGCCCATGTCCATCTCGACATAGTTGGACCCTTGGCACCATCCAGAGGAATGGTCTACATTCTGACCATGATCGACCGATACACCCGTTGGCCCGAGGCCGTACCTATACCCGACGTATCCGCGGACACCGTAACGCGCGCTTTCGTTGAGCGCTGGGTCGCTTCACATGGCTGTCCAGCCACCGTGACTACCGACCGCGGTCCGCAGTTCGAATCCTCGACTTTCAACGATCTTCTCAAAGTCCTCGGATGTCAACGCATCCGGACTACCGCCTATCACCCGCAATCCAACGGCATGGTGGAACGTTTCCACCGACAGCTGAAGGCCTCACTTAGTGCCGCTAATGCACTAAGCTGGACCGAAGCACTGCCCATGATACTACTTGGTATCCGATCAGCTCTTAAAGCTGATTTGCACACGTCCAGCGCCGAATTGGTATATGGACAACCTCTTCGACTACCTGGGGACTTCTTTTCTGAAACCCTAGAACACCTCGCTACGACGCGAATTACGCTCGGCAGTTAGCCACGAGCATGCGCCATATCAAAGCAACCGACGTGCGAGAACAACGACGTAAATCGTTCGTTCCACAAGATCTACTGCATTGCGCTTACGTTTTCCTTCGAGTCGATGGTCTACGCAGACCACTCGAACGACCCTACGAAGGTCCATTTAAGGTTCTTAAACGTAAGGACCGCGTATTCGTTATCGACCGCCACGGTAAACGTGAAACTGTCTCTATCGACCGTCTCAAGGTTGCCCATGTGGAACCTGAGATCGACGATGACTCCTGTCCACCTTCGGACGAGTCAACGCAGCCTATGATAGACGACACGCCTACTTCCGATGCTACGAAGCATTCTCCGACTAACCCTTCCGACTCAGTTCCTTACGTTTCTATCGAGCCGAAAGCGTCCTCATCCGACAAAACTGCTGGATCGACAACGCCTCCGACCGAACGTCCGAAATCGACTAGGTCAGGTAGGCGGGTTCATTGGCCAGCGCGATTAAAAGATTAGTCTTCTTTTCATTCTTCTTTTCCCGCTTCCTTTTTGCTTGTGGCCTAACCCGCCCAACAAAAACGTTTTGAAAACCCAAAAAATTTGCAAAGCGTTTTGAAAACCCCAAAAACCGCAAAGACGTTTTGAAAACCCAAAAAAGGAGAAAATCGTTTTGAAAACACAAAATGGTTCTCGCTTTATTCGCTTATCGCACTCGGTAAGTGCTATCGCCTTTTGTTAGCTCTGTCGCTCGCACCTGTTTGACACTCCGCGTTTCCGCTTCTTTTTCATATCCCCGACACGCGGACGTTCAACGACAATCGAACGTTACGTTTGCGGACACTACGTGCTCAAACATCGTGTGCTGTGACACTACGCACTCGAACGCTACGAACATTTCCCCCCATTTTGTGTTTTTGGCACCTGTAGGGAGGACACGGGTGGGAGCCCCCTAGCGTCCGATCGCATTGGTTCTCCCCCAGCAGCTGCATCAGGTTTCACCGCCTGGTCTCGCAGAAGGCTGGCCGGCGACGGACAGTCCTCACGTAGATCGAAGGGTCACCTACGGTTCCCTTCTAAGAGGGGGGCTGTGTAGTGACCTGGAGATTCCCCTGTTTGGCTGCCGCATGCTGCGTAAAATATTACAAAATCACAAAATTATATTTTCTCGATGTACATAGCAAAATAGCCGCTCGCCTGTTTGAACGTTGCTCGCGTTTGTTTGAGTCAACATAGCATCCGCCTTCGAACGGCGCGACGCTCCTCGGCTCCGCGGCCATCTTTGCTCTCCGCGCACGCGACCACACCTTTCCCTAGCTAGCTATCTTTCGGTGCCTTATTTTTAGCACTAGATAGCCTTTCGCCCACTTAATAAATTTTTCCTAGCGTTACTTTGGTGTTCTCCACTCATCGGAGGTTGGCCTTATATCCGCGTATTTGTTCTAAAGCGTACCGATCCCGCTTCGCGCTTTATCTTTTTATCTTTTATCTTTATCTTTTATCTTTTATCTTTATCTTTTTATTTTATCTTTATCTTTTTCCACCATAAAGGTCACCAACAAGATTCAGACGATCAGGTTAGTGGGTTCCGTTTCCCTATCCCGACTTTCCGAAGGACTAATTTTAAGGCCTGCAGCTAGAGTCCAGTTTTTCGTTATATAGCGTTAAGCCTGTGTCAAATTTCACTGCGTTGTCGCAGCCCGCCTTCCGCAATTCGTCGATGACCTCGACGACACCCTGGATCTTCCCGCATTTCAGAAGTTACGATGAGCTTAAGACCGTAGTCTTAAACCGATTCTTCATATCAGAACATATACTCGTTATGCAGCTTCGTAACGAAACCGCGCTAGGTGATCGAAACACTTTCAGTGGCTGCGCGAGATGCAGCCTCTTGCTAAGCCTCTCTCTGTTGGCGGCGCTTTCCTTTAAGAGATGTGGTTTTGTCACCTTCCACGTGCCATGTGTCACCCCCTGCATGAAAACGATGCGCCTCTTTCTCAGCTCGCTGACGTTGCCGGCGGTATTTGGGAATCCAACGCCCAAATATCTTAGGTTCAGTCTGTAATATTCCTCCGGTCCGGCGTTCTGAGCTCTTCCGTGTCCAAGTAGTTCGACAAGCTGCAATGCAAAATAAATACCTCGTAGACGGCTGTACGCTCGAGCCGCCTAGTAAGAGGCCGATGTAAAGGAAGCAGCTAAGGAAGCATGAAAGAGGGAAGGAAGAGTGCCGGAGAGGAATATGAGAGTAATGATAACAGGAAGCAAAACCGACCGACCTCTTACCTGTTAACGTGTTACCGTGATGCCCGCAGACCGGCTACATTATCCCCCTCTTATCAGGCGCTGTCCTCAGCGCCCCTAATGGCCCATACCGGCATCAATTTATGTGCCTGCCAGAGGCATTGAGCACGGTATATTAGGCTCGGGAGATATGACGACAAGCAGCACGAGGGTAGAAAGTTAACTGTTGCCTCCAGGGCACAATCTAGCTCGGTGGACTGCTGTCGTGAACTGGCAGGGTCGCCAAATATGTAATAGGCTTCGAGGCAAAGGTGAGTTCACGCACAAAGAAGAAGCAATAACCAGTAGGAGTTTTATTCCACAGTGTTGGTGGGATCAATGAGCGAGTACGAAGGAAACAGCAACAACAAAGACAAAGGGAACAAGCGTCCTCACACCCAGGAAGAACGGGGAACAGTTTCACGCGAGAGAAGAACGAGTCGTCAGGTTACGGGCAAGGTCACGTCAGGGGAAACCGAGGGAAGGAGGGGTGGGTCAAACAACACTAGTTGTCCGTGCAATCCTCGATCTTCTGTTGCCTTAAATAGTCGCTTCGGAATTTGTGCGCCAGTGGTTCTAAAACAGAAAGAGACAAAGTGTTAGTCGGTCAACCAAAGGTTCCGTGATATGCTAAACTCTTCCGTGCTTCCATAGCTGCTTCCTTTACATCGGAATCTTACTAGGCGGCCCTAGCGTACAGCCGTCTACGAGGTATTTATTTTGCATTGCAGCTCATCACACTACTTGGACACGGAAGAGCTCAGAACGCCGGACCGAAGGAATATTGCATGTTTAGCGACCCATCCAGTTCACGACAGCAGTCCACCCTAGCTAGATTGGTAGCCCTGGAGGCAACAATTAACTTTCTACTATCGTACTGCTTGTCGTTTAATCTCCCGAGCCTAATGTATCAAGCTCAAAGCCCTTTGCAGGTAAGTAGGTTGATGCCGGTATGGGCCATAATGAGCGCTGAGGACAGCGCCTGGTAAGAGGGGGGAGATCTACGCGCTATAAGGTGTATTCTAAACGACGCTTGGGACATGGTGTAAGAAGGCTCCGGTGGCGACCCGGAGATCCCCACGTATGACTGTGTAAACTATCCTAAAGTATACTTATGTATTAGGGAATTACGCGTTTTGCTTGATGAACGTTGTTCCCGTTTTTCGGAAACACGAACAGGATCTCCTCCTTTGGCGCGCGACTCGACTGTAAACAACGCTAAGTCAACGCACTCAACGCCAACTACATTCTCCCTAGCTAGCTCTCCTCTGGTGCCCTATTTTAGCATTAACTGACTCTCCTCCTGTCCAATAAACTTTTCCCTAGCTTAATTTGTGTGTTCTACCCATTGCTTTTGGTTAGCCGACTAGTTTCTTACTGAATATGTAGCACATGATCTTCGCGCTATAATTGGTGACTATGAAAATGAAACTTCTGTGAGTTTAATATTATTGTTTCTTTTCAGCTCCGGAAAGTTGTCCTGTCTACCAATCTACCTTTAATTTTTACAACTTGGGTTCGCTTTCACACGTTCCATAATTTTCCAACATGTAGGTCATTAACCGAGGTGCTGACGATCAGGATGGTGAGTTCCGTTTTCCTATCCCGCCTTTCCCAATGACTAACCCTAAGGCCTGGTTTAAACAGCTACTAACCATTTATTCTTTATATGGGGTTAAGTCTGACAGTGTCAAATTTTACTGCGTTGTCGCGGCGCTTCCTCCGCAAGTCGCCGAGGACCTCGACGACATCGTGGAGCTTCCCGAATAGCAGAAGGGTTACGACGAGCTTAAGGCAGTAGTCTTAAATCGACTCGGCATATCAGACCATGCTGGCGTTACGCAGCTTCTTAACGAAATCGAGCTAGGTGATACAAAGCCTTCTCATTTGCTGCACAAGAAGCAAGCTCTAGCTGGGGCTCTCTCAGTTGGCGACTTTTTCCTTAGAGAAATGTGGCTTCGTCAACTGACAGGTGACACGCGTTACCCTTGTATGCAAATGATGCGCCTCTTTCTCCGCTCGCTGACATTGCCGACCGTATTTCGGAATCCAACGCCCAAGTATCTCAGTTCAGTCTATTCTGGTACGGGGTAGCAGCACCATGAGCGCAAGTAGCGGCACTTACCAACCGACTATAGAACCTAGCACAGTCCGGATCCAACCGCCGGAACCGTTCCAATAGTCGCACTCGTCCCAGCTCACTTTCGAAATCCCCCTATGTCAAGCTATTGTTGGTACTACGAGGGATTTGGTCATCATGCCAGATCGTGTCGCCCGTCCTGTTTCCTCAAGTATAACACGCAGGGAAACGGTCCAGCCAGCATGTTGGGGCGACGGACGTTGCTGGCTGCCCCAGTCGTATTTTCTTTTTCACCATAATACATAGTACATAATACATAGTACATAATACATAGTACATAGTACATTATACATAGTACATAATCTCATTGCCACCGACGCAAAAGACAGCGATATCCCACGGGATTCTAATGAGGTTATCCAAGCGGCGACTATTTCATTGCGCGCAGAAATGGCACCGCCAGTCGCGTGTATGGTCAACGCTCGCACAAGCTCAATTTAAACCTGCGACGTTGTTTTAAATGGATCTTCCTCGTCGCAGATGTCCAGATGCCAATTCTTAGCCTTTACTTTCTGCACCACTTCGATTTGCTTGTTGACGTGAAGCAATGCCGTCTGATCGATCGTCAAACAATTCTAGCAGTTATAGGTACTTTGACCGACATTGAGTCAATCAGTCCTGTAAACGCAAACCAGTCAAGCTCACCTATCGGTCAAAGGCTTATTTCCAAGTTCCCGCAAGTCTTTGGTGTAATTACACCTTCTCTATCCTCCACTGATGTTGCAAAACATCGCAGCGTGTCCAAAGTCAGCCTGTTTTCGCCAAAGCCAGGCGAATGACCCCTGACAAGCTAAAACTTGCTCGCGCAGAATTCCAGCACATGCTTGAACTAGGCATCATTCGCCCGTCTAAGAGCTCGCGGGCGCCGCTGCTGCACATGATGCACAAAGTCAGGAGATTGGCGTCCATGTGGTGATTATCGCGCGCTCAATAACTTTATCTTTCCCCACCGCTATCCTATACCTCACCATCAGGACACCACAGCAAGCCTGCGCGGCACCTAAGTGTTCTAGAAAATCGATGTGTTTCGCGCGTAGCACCAGTTTCCAGTCATTAAGAAAGACATACTGAAGACGAACGTAACCACGCCGTTTGGGCTTTTCGAAGTTTGCGTATGCCGTTCGGTCTTTGCAACGCAGCCCAGACCTTTCAACGATTTATCCATTCAGTCACTAGAGGTCTAGATTTCGTCTATCCATACATCGACGATATTCTATTCGCCAGCGTTTCTAAAGAACAACACACAGAATATCTCTAAATTCTTTTCGATAAGCTGGCCGCTAATGGCATCGCCGTTAACCCTGACAAATGCGTATTTCAGCAGCATTCCGTAGAATGTCTTTGTCACCATATTGATCAGTGTGACCTACGGTCTCTAGACGATGGAGTCCGCGCCATCAGATACTTTCCGGTCCCGATTACATAAGCCGCTATTCGCCGTTTTAATGGCACGCTCAACTATTATGGACGCTTGCTTCTACACTGTGCTCATTTTGTTAAGCCTACTAACCGACCTACTAGGGTCATTTAGAACTGCCTGCTGCTGCTGTCAAAGCATTCAATGCCAGCAAGGAAGCCTTAGCTAAAGCCGTTACGCTTCAACATTTCGATGCAAACGCTCCGCACCGTGTTTCGGTTGACGCATTGGACACCGCCACTAGCGCCGTCCTACAGCAACATAAAAATGGATGCTGGAAACCTCCTACTTTTTACTCTAGACGCTTACAACCTGCGGAAATCAAGTACAGCACGTTCAGTCGCGAACTGCTAGCCGTTTATTCTACTGATCGAAATTTCCGACAGGTACTTGAAGGTAACACCTTCATTAACTTCACCGAGCATGAGCTGCTTATCTAGGCATTCCGAAATCAAGCAGCTAGACACTCACCACGTGGGACTTGTCAGCTGGATTTCCTTGCCTAATTCGCGACTGATATCCGACACACTTCTGGTCAACAAAACGTCGTCGCTGATGCGCTTCCAAGTGTACATGCTGTCGGCACTGCTGGGAAGGCAATCGATTTGTCTGCTATGGCCGCCGCGCAATCAAATGACCAAAGTTTTCGGAACCCCGTGATGCTTATTTGAAGATATCCCCACACTCTTTGCCGTCATCTATGGTACAATTTTATGCGAAACATATACCGGACCACCTAAACGTGTCGTTCCAGAAACTTTTGGCCGCATCTTTTTGATACCATCTACAATATCGCTCGCCCTGGAATTAAATCTACTGTAAAAGTTTGTCTCAGAGAGATACGCCTTGGAAGCAACTTGACCTTAGGCGTTGCCCAAGCAGCTGTTTCACCTGCCAACAAGCCAATGTTCAGCGTCACGTGTCCGCTCCGCCTGGTCACTTTCCTTCCGTTTCAGCTCGATTTGCCTATGTTCTTCTCGACATAGTGGGACCTATGGCCCCGTCCAAAGGAATGGTCTACATTTTGACCATGATCGATCGTTACACCCGTTGGTCCGAAGCCGTTCCCATTCCTGCCGTAGCTGCGGAAACCGTAACGCGAGCTTTCGTCGAGCCGTGGGTCGCTTCACACGGCTGTCCAGCCACAGTGACTACAGACGGCGGTCCGCATTTCGTACCTTCGCCCTTTAGCGATCTTCTTAAACTCATTGGATGCCGGCGCATTCTCACCACCGCCTACCATCTGCAAGCAAACGGCGTGGTGGATCGTTTTCACCGGCAGCTGAAAACCTCCCTTAGCGCCGCCAATGCGCTGACTTGGACTGAGGTACTGCCAATGGTCTTCCTTGGGATTCGATGGCCCTAATGGCTAATCTACGTTCGTCTAACGCCGAGGTAGTATAAATGAATAAATAAATAAATGGTACATGCTCGGTAAAACGAGACACACCTATAAAGGCGTGATCAAATATGCATACAAGCATAGCTTCTTTGGAATGTTAAAACATTTCGTTTGATTGAAAGGTATAAGTGAAAAGATGTAGTCCATATGAGTGAGCATATTGTCATGTAATGGTCAGACCAAGGAACGTTATGGCGCTGTGGCGGGCAAAAATCCGTCAAAACACAGGTTGGGGGTAATTTCACCAGGTAGTGATCCTTGAGCACAGGAGCGAGAAAGGGATGATCTGTGCTCCAGCAAAGCATTCTTCATAGTAGAATTATTTGCACTGGTTGGATGTAGAAGGCTGAGGACGGCGTCAGTTTATCGGGCGATTTCTTTTCAGATAGTCCCAGAATTCCCCGTAACGATGCGATTTATGCACGACAGTTAGCCACGAGCATGCGTCACTACAAGCTTCCTGACGTTGGAAAACAACAACGTAAATCGTTTGTTCCAAAAAACCTGCAGCGTTGTCCGTTCGTTTTTCTCCGTCTCGATGGTCTCCGCAGACCACTGGAGCGGCCCTACGATGGTTCTTCCAAGGTTCTGCAGCGTACGGAACGCGTTTTCCTCATCAACCGTCACGCTAAACGAGGAGCTGTTACGATGGACCGTCTCAAGTTTGCCCACGTGGAATCGGAGCTCGATGAAGACCCTGGCTCGTCTTCTGAAGAATCAACCCAGCATATGATGGAAGACTCGCTTGCTTCCAGCATCCATGAACTCAAGCATCATGCTTCATCCAAGCCTTCCACTTCAGCTCCGCCGCTTCCCATCGAACCAACCGCCAGCTCTGCAGCAGCTCCACCAATGTTGCGATCCGATGGGACGTCTAGTACGACTCCTTCCTCTGATTCGCACAAGTCGAGTAGGTCGGGTAGACGCGTTCATTGGACAGCGCGATAAAGGGATTAATGTTCCTTTCAGATTTTTCCTGCTTTCCTTTTCCCTTTTGGCCAACCACATACAAAAATTCCAAAAAATCAGCAAAGCTTTTGAAAACGCCAAAAATAGCCGCCAAAACTTCTTTGAAAACCCAATAAACGCAAAACGTTTTGAAAACCCTGAAAAGAAGAAGACGTCTCAAAAACACATAAAGGCGTTGCGTTTTACTTGGGACCTTCCTCATCCGGTAAGTGTCAAGCTTACTTTTGCCTTCGCCTCCGCCGTTACTGCTCTTGTTTCGGTTTAACTTCCATGTATTAACCGGAGGATATGACAAGCCTGGAGCGAACATTTGACCTTCACGAACTCACAAACATTTGACGCTTACGAACTTCCCCCATTTTGTGCTTTTGTCACTGTTAGGGAGGACACGAGTGGGTGGCCGCTAGGATCCAATCGCCTTGTTCTGCCATAGCATCTGCACCAGCTTTCACTACCTTGTCTCGCAGAAGGCTGACCTGCAACGGACAGTCATCAAGTAGATCGAAGGGCACCTATGGTTTTCCTTCTAGGAAAGGCTGTGTAGTTAACCGGCGATTCCAACGCATGACTGTGTAACTTATTCTAAAATTTATTAAAAGTTTTACTTTCTTATGTATTAGGGAATTACGCGGTTTGCTTGTTGGAACTTGTTCCAGTTTTTTGGAAACACAAACACTATCTACTCCTTTGACGCGCGACTCGACTGTAAACGACGCAAATCAACGCACTCGACGCCAACTACATTCTCACTAGCTAGCACACCTCTGGTGCCCTATTTTTAGCATTATCTAACTCTCCTCTTATCCAATAAACTTTTTCCTAGCTTAATTTGTGTGTTCTGCCCATTGCTTTTGGTTAGCCGACTGGTTTCGTACCGAATATATAGCGCATGATCATCGCGCTGCACACATGCGAATCATATGTAAAATACAAACTCACAAGCTTCACATAGCAGGGCACCGCTGTATGCCACTTGGTCTTATTGTAGTGTTAAACAATGCATCCTTACCTGGCGTTTGGTTTTGCTTTGCCTGTTTTTCCCGAGCTGCACATATACCGCGACCGGCACAAGATGGGTGAGCATCTGGCTCTAGCCCATCTATTCCCAAGAGCCGGAAGGTTTGAAATACTTGTCTTATTAGCTTGGATTTCAATCGCAGATCACTCCTCTGACGACGTCGCCCTCATTCCACGTTTACCACCTTCGCACTTACTTGGACACATGCAGATTGCACAGGGTCAACAAAAATGTGTTTAGCTAGGCTAGTAAGCATACGGTTATAACTTAATCGCCTTTAATTATGTGTTCACATGGAGCCCTTTTGAACTATGGATGCCAGCAGCTGCTGTCCCGCACTTGGTACTTTAACATGCACAGTGTTACCCCTGCTACGCGGTGTTGGAACACTTGGTTCCGGCGCCTCTCATTTCTGCGAGAACATTTTGATATTCCACTTATGGAACTTTTCTGATAGCAAATCACGAAGTCGTTACTTTAAGGTAGAAAGCGTTTCTCTTGACCACTACTTACTTACTGGATCCACGACCAGCTCCAGAAGAAACACTTAGGGGCCCATCCTATCGTTCCAGTCCCACTTGAACTTAAACATGAGGAGGAACTCTTACCCTCTTCTATGGACCACATGTGCTTTTACGTTGTCTGAACTCCACTTTACGGTCGTATTATGCTGATCACTCAAGCAATGATCTCGACAGAAGTAACGCAAAATTTCTGTGGCTCCGGAATTCGGATTAAGCATCGTAATTTTTTGTTATGTGACGAATTTAACTCTAAAGAGCAACGACACTCATCAAGTGACATGTTCAGCGTCGAAAGCTGAACACATTAGTTTCATTCCAGGACCTGTAAACTAGGAGAGAGGAGCCAAACAGTGACCTCGAATCCATCAAGACTGCACAATTCCTTACCATACACCTTTGGACCTCACATTATTGGACCGAATTCAACGTCTAATGGCCGACCTTGTCTAAACAATCCGGTTGCTGGCCACTAGTGGCAAGACAAACGGTGTGAATTCAAGATGGCGAAGCTATCCGATTGGCTGCATGGACGTGTATAGAATTGCGTGGAGATTGGTATTTTCTAGTCAGCTTAACCTGAAAAGGTGTGTTTGAATGCACCAATATGACGATTACTATTGGTAACCGTTGGCACAAAAATGAACGATGTCAACAAAGGAGAAGGACGTTGAGTTACTATCTGGTAGGTAGAAATCACACAATATCATTGTTCCTTCTTTGGAAAAGGATGCCATTAGCTGGTATATCTCTGGCAGCTGTGAATATCTTATTGACAGTCAAAATGATTGTTGCATTGGTGGGATCCGTTTCGCATTGAGAAGGTTCTGATCGATATTCTGGAAAGCTCTGTGGTTGTATTATGATGCCTAAAAGGGTTATAGAAGTTATCAGGTTACAGTGAAATGTTAAGTAATGAAAGTAATACAGCAGCTGTCTAGATACCGTTAGATAAATCGGTTCACGACGAAGTGAAGAAGATTTCACGGGGCCTCTCTTCTGCTATCTACAATTCAGTGAACTCAAGGCTTAATTGCACTGACAGAAAATTAACCGTCGCCGTGAGCGGAATACATCGAGCTATCTGTAAATGTAAATGTAATTGAGGCTGTCCACTTACGGGATTTATCCTATTGTTCCAGTCCCACTTGAACTTGAAATTGAGGTAGTTGCTAATGAAATAGATATACAACGTGGGAGAAGTAGGTTTGGTAAACAACTCTCATTAAAGGATGCTAATCTATGCAACACAGTACCACAGTACTAAGCACTGGTATCGAATGAATTGCTAGGATACAGATATCCCCTACGATTTCAACCTTAATTAAAGACGAGCCATGCTGATATTTAGCTTACATTTATTGCTAACCGCCTGGTAGGTTCCGTAGGTTTTGTTTGATGAAGCCGTCTGGTAAATTCGGCAGCACTTAGAGAGCTTCGTGAGCAGGTATTTACCGGTACGATTCAGATTAAGATTCAGATGGACTGGAACGATAAAAAATCCCTTGAGTGTTCCTTCTTGAGCAAATCGTTGAGCCAGGAAATGACAAGGTGTTAGTTCTTGATAGATCTAAAACGACACACCCGAAACACACCCTGATCAACCAACTACTGCCCACGTTCCCTGCACTAGCAGGCCGCGCTGTGTAGGTTACGTGAAGTAAGAAAGAAGTAGAAAGTAAATGGAAGATAAAGGGGAATGAAAGTCATTAAAATGAAGGATAACACCAAAGAGTGAAGATAACGACAGAATAGGAACTGAAAGTTTGAAGATGGATATGGTCAGGAGAAGGGAAAGTTTCGTGTTGCCACCCAAGAGCGTCTAACTGACGCTCGAAACCCTTAACCGTAGGTTCACTGACTACGTTTTCTGGAAGCGAGTTCCAGCGCTCGATAACTCTTGACTTGACTGTCATGATAGCGAGAAAGATGTTGAACATCTATGTAGCTATATCTCAATGTAGGACATGTCCCACTGACACAGTGTTACCTGTAGTAGTGAGCTAGCCCAGGTGAAAAAAGTAAAATATTTACAAGCATAGAAAAAATCTCCATGTACTTACGATATATTCTTGGATGAACCACATGGAGTCCTTCACCAGCTCCGCCGCCTATTACGGATGGGCATCGTTTCGGAAGCTGCAGTTGGTGGATTAACGGGCTCCATGGGTTATAATCATTGAACGATTCCTTCGTCAGTTTCCTGTAAAGGCTTCGTCGAATCTGGCATCCGCAAAGTGCGCGTCCAGGAATCGTTTGAATTCCGACACCGAGTTCGCTTCTACTATCCGCGAGGGCAAACGGTTCCACATGTTCACCACTCGCCGCTCAAGACACAAGGGATGAGCTACCCACTTGAGGTCAGGGACTACCAGTTTGTACTGGTGACCTCGTGTGCTGCTTGACGCACGGACATGGAGCAGTGGCCTCAGCATCGGATAAGCACCCAGATGCAATACCCGATGGGTCATGATGAGGTCCACTCGCACGCGGCGGTAGGCTAGAGTATACAGACCCAATTGTCTGCATCTTTCTTCATACGGCATACCCTGAAGACCGGGAATGAGTCGTGTGGCTATGTGTTGTACTCTTTCGAGCTTGTGTATCTCGCCTTTCGTCAACGGACAGTAGGCGGGTGAGCCGTATTCTAGCACCGGTCGTACAATGGATGTGAAGAGACGAGTGGCAATCTCTTTCGACCAGGTGCAGAAGCTACGTTTCAGCGCCCACAGCGAACGCAATGCTGTGCGATACGTATTGTCCGTGTTGTCCAGTGACTTCATGTCGTAACGTTGTATAACGCCAAGGTCTCTGACGCAATGCGTCGGGTGTAGAACTTGGCCGTCGAGAGTGTACGATCGGCCCGCTCCACCTTTACCGAGGCACAGAAGTAGCGATTTTGCCGAGTTGATAGGCAAACTTACTTCGGCGGACCACATGGAGAGGCGGTCGAGGTCCTGCTGAAGTATGTCAAAGTCGTCCGACGTATGGATCACCCTCCATAGCTTCAGGTCATCCGGTAGCCTACGTATGTCTCGTAGCACTATCACCAAGCAGGTAGGTCTTGGAGCCTCAAGACATATCATTAGAGGCCTGCTGCATTGGTCATAAAATAGCCTAGATAGCTCACTTAGCACTAGCAGCAATGGCGTAGGTCTCGGAGCCTCTAAACATATCAGCACAGACCTGCTGCACTGGTGATACAGTAGCCTACATAGGTCTCTTAGCACTAGCAGCATGGCGTAGGTCTCGGAGCCTCTAAACATATCAGCACAGACCTGCTGCACTGGTGATACAGTAGCCTACATAGGTCTCTTAGCAATATCACCAAGAAGGTAGGTCTTGGAGCCTCAATACATCATTAGCACTAGTGCACTAGTGATACAGTAGCCTACATATGTCTTCGTCTACCCGTCCAGACGGGGGACAAAAGCTCATTGCAAGAGCACCAAAAGTGCCCATCAGTAGGCACCAATAGCTAGCTTTTTAACAGCACTGTGACGATGCGGATATGGTTACATGCAAATGATAACCGAATTATCAAGAAACCTATGGGCACAGATAACATTTCCGGGAACGTTGTTGTTCAGACCCATTCAAAGTGCTCACGCAAATGTGCCGGACACGTCATATGCGTCACGTCAACACAGCGGATCACTAAGGAGTGGGGTAAATGTAATGTACCTAAAGGAAAGCATGGCGAACAAGGAATGCATGGGCTTGTAGGCCCAGTTACACATCAATTGGGCCGTTCCTGCGAGGATTACAGAGCCACCGTCCGATTCATTTACCGAATGTTCCAATCAATGCCGTCAACCGAGCAGTTGCGTCGGGTTGGCAAGAGGGAAGCACACGGAAACGAAACAGGAGGTGGCCCTAAAAAGGGCCAAGTTTGCGTTCTCACAGGCTGGCCTTTAAGCAGTTAGGCAAAGTCCTAATCATCGGCTGCAGTGGTTTAATGACAATGGCAAAGAACTTACTGTCTGGCAAGCAGATCATGAAAGTGCTTCTTAAAACAGGTGTCTTTCCAGCAAAGGGTTCATTTGCAGTGGAATCCAGATCTACACTGAGGAGGATGCAGGTAACAATATATTATGACATACTCAAACGCAGGTTTGCAGATAGGCTGCAGCTCCGCCGAGGTGTTCGTCTCATTTGGTAAGCGTATAGGCATAGCGGGTGCGTTGTCCGTACTATGTGACACATATACATAGGTGCAACAGGGTACCGCGTCACAACCATCCGAAGTGTCTGAGCGGAAGTGAAAAGCTATATCAAAGCGCTTGCCTTCGTACGCCGGAGAAGTAGATGGGGTAAATGATGTCGTTATATTCGGAGATGGTGTACGGCGCATAGCTGAAACTAAATTACTTGATTCCAACTCACGTATGTTACTACTATGTGACGGCTTTTTGGGAAGTGGAACTGCTGCTATGTCACTGGAGCAAATTTTGCAACCGTCGGTTTTGTTCTCCACCAAGCATTTACGGTGGTACAGTTGCCCGTTGTGCACGCAATTAACGCCCGTACCTGCAACCGGTTAACCACAAGCGAAGCAAAATGTAGTCAACTTACCGGCTTTGTGCTACCGCGGTTGCTTACGCGATGGTTGGCAGTGTGGCTTATTACTTACGACGGGCGCACCTGGTGCTACGTCTATGAGCTCATCAGTTTGTTGAATGAGGCTATCGATAAACCCGGATACTGCACCGGGGGTTCACGTCTTCCAGGCACTTAATCCGAGCAAGCAGTTTTGCTACGTTGGAATGCGGCTGCCTTGAGGTGGCTACCTTCAAACTCCGAAGCAACATGGAATCCTCCGGCATGTTGTAATTCGCTAACCATCGACTACGGATAGGGATGCTTTCTAAAAAGGGAATGAAACATAATCGTTGTTTTACCCACCGGATGTTGATTCTCCTTATATAAATCAATAAATGGACGCACGGTAGCCACATGTGCCCGTAAAATGCGCAAGTGCATGTGTCATTTGTGCAGTCGATGTCATATCTATGGTTGTGGGAGAGCTGGAACGTTAGCACATTTAGCCTACGGCCATCCCGAGCAACATTGACACGAGCACTGCAATCGGTGTCTCTGGAACTAAATTTGACGGTTAACAACATTATAAACCACATACTAGACTCGCCGTATTCCTTTGCTCCTTGTTTTCCGGCGCTTACAGCGCACGCCTTTATAAACGATGCGATCATACCTCATGCTATGATACTTGCTTCTTTTGCTGCTACAGCAAACAAAATTGAAGTTGTTCCGATGCATAAATGAGGTAAAAAGCGAATAGAATTCATCAAAGCTATGAAACGAATGCCCAACAAAGGTGCTCCTGAAGTCAGCCTCCATGGTTGCAATCCGAAATAACAGCTAAATACGACCTTTTTCATTTGACCTCACTTAAAGTAGCAACTAACATCATGTGCAGAAATATTAGCCGTTTTTTGGAAAATACCAGACATAGTCGTATTTTATGCCGTAAAATTGAGGCCACTTATTTTTACATTGCCCATATTTCTTGCAGTTCTATGGTTGCCACTACGTGACACGCAATCCGGTTAGCTGCCGCATACATGCAGAGCTCCTATAACTGAGAATAGCCACTTGGACAATCGGACTGTACCATGCGTTGCCCGGTATACAATAGCAATCAAACTGCTGTATGCAGTGTTCCAAAAAGTGGTGGGTTTTCCCTAACAAGCCTCCTCCATATAAAAATTCACAAATGTCCGTTTAACAACACTAAGGTAGCCTAAGTTACTCGTCACTGATTAAAGTCATTGCTCAAAAATTCATGCCGGCACATTAACCGGCGTGTCACTTCATGCACTTAAATATCTTTTTGACAACTACAGTAAAATGACACTTTCCTCTCGATGGCTCCCGTTACCACTCCAGATCTTAGGCTTATACTGGTGATCTACAAAACACATCCTTGAATCCAGACTATCGACACAACATTAACGACCCTATTCCTTGCCAGTGCATCCGTTATTTTAGTAACATCTTTGTAAGGTGCCATCATCGCTTTTCCTACAAAGCGACGTGCATATTGCGCAACCATCTCTTTTAAATTCTTGAGCACTGCTGATTTGATGTGACTCAAGGAATGCAAAAATAAACTATTTATTATTTCTTTATTTACATGACTTGTGGATAGCACACAATCTATGAAGCGTCCGTTACAAATGGAGATGAATTATGCATATAAACTACTCTCAAATCATCTGCGAAATGGTAGAATCTTCAGTAGCCTATGACCAGCATAATAGCGGTAGCTTTTTGTGCATTAAACACATTCGAGGACAGACCTGCAACGCTCACCTATCCACGACAACAACGCAGCTCATGGGAAGCTTACATTTTTTTACAACCACGATACACAAGTTGGGTTCAGAATGCGACTATCATAAATACAAGCCACCTGTGTCGTCCAACTTCACTAGCTCTAATCGGTCGCAGACCACCGGAGCGACCTTCTAACGCTAAGCGATTAAGGTGTTACCCAAGACGGGTCAGGTCAGGTCAGGTCAAAGGGAGGATAGGGGCTTTCGCTTAACGAGCGTCCAGTGCTTGTGCCGGTAAGTGAAGCGGCCCCCCGGCACTTCGACGTTGGGTTGACTTCTTGCTTCTGTAAAGGAATGAAGCAAGAACAAAAGCAATCTTTGCACTTTTATGTTTCGGACCAAAATACAATATATTTTCCAGTACAACTGCAACAGTTCTGGGAAAAGGATAGACAAACAATCATCTAAGCCCCAGTTGAAGGCTTCTACAGACTTATACTCTACTAACGCAGAAGAAAATTTATTTCAGAAGTTAGCTACTCGGTGCGTAAAAACTTTACCCTGATGTCCAAACGAGCTCTATGTTGTTTGAGCTTCAGGCGATGCCCGCGCAGGTGGAGTGACATAGCCAACCCAAACAGGTGGATGGGACTAATACCACTAAGTCCTTTCATGATCTTAAACGTCACTACTAAATCTCCTCATAACCTACGCCGTTCCAAGGAAAATAATCCGAGGCTACTTTGACGACCTTCGTACGACTTCCTTAGTTGACATTCGATC
>OX104059.1:65468098-65553238 GCA_944474145.2 Dicrocoelium dendriticum | reverse complement strand
TAGCGAGCGGTCCACTTAGTTCCGCAGCCAACTCATGCAACAGTTTCGGGTGAATTAAATCAGGCCCAGAGGCCTTAGAAGGGTTCAGCCCTTGTAACAGCCTAAGAACTGCAGTCTCCGCTACAATAAATTCAGATAGTTCTGAACCCTCTGGAGTCCTGCAAACCAGCTCAACGCCTGTCAAAGAGGTTTCCCTTACAACGCTGCCGCATATTGCCCACTGAGTACGCAGGCCTTGTCATAATCCGTATGCGCATGAGTACCGTCATCACGCATCAATACTGGAATTGACATTTTCGAACCGCAGCGTCTTTTGACATAAGCGAAGAATCTTTTTGGATTCTCTGAAGCTTCATCCGCTAACCCTTTTGTAGTGACCTGGAGATTCCCCTGTTTGGCTGCCGCATGCTGCGTAAAATATTACAAAATCACAAAATTATATTTTCTTGATGTACATAGCAAAATAGCCGCTCGCCTGTTTTGAACGTTGCTCGCGTTTGTTTGAGTCAACATAGCATCCGCCTTCGAACGGCGCGACGCTCCTCGGCTCCGCAGGCCATCTTTGCTCTCCGCGCACGCGACCACACCTTTCCCTAGCTAGCTATCTTTCGGTGCCTTATTTTTAGCACTAGATAGCCTTTCGCCCACTTAATAAATTTTTCCTAGCGTTACCTTTGGTGTTCTCCACTCACCGGAGGTTGGCCTTATTTTCGCGTATTGGTTTTAAAGCGTACCGATCCCGCTTCGCGCTTTACTTTTTCAAAAGTGAGCCTAGCATCCCTTAGGTGTTGCTTACACCTATTTCTAGCTTTACGGTACCTGTCATAAGTATCGGTAGACGGAGCGTCTCGGTAAGTCCGCCAACATCTAGATCTCTTTGTGAGCAGATGCCTGCCAGTGGGATCTATCCAGGGCGGCTGTGCTCGGGCCTCCTTTCTCCTTGTGACTGGTATGAAGGGAGCAGAGACCTCTGTGAGGTAGGACTTAAATTTATCCCAGCAACTTGGACAGTATCGTCGTCTGAGATCTCACAATGGAAACCAGAAGCCTTGGCTCTCATTGATTGATAGTCTGCTTGCCATATGTTCGGGCGAGACTCAACAGTACTCTGGTAGCGTCTAGACAGAGTACAATTGAAGAGCAAACAAACATGATCACTGGAACCCAGTGGAGGTCCGTAAGTAATGTCACCAACAAAATCGACCTTCGACCTTCGGTCGTCCATTTCAACACATACACCCTTCAACGTTTAACATCACATTATGGCATTATTGATCGTCCATTAGTAATTCTTTTTCAATGTTCACACGCGGACGTATGTTCATACCACTGCTCTTATTTCCAAGTGTCGGATGTACCTCCGGTACTGTTATTTATTACCCCTTGCATCGGAGCCCCTTAACTACAGACCCATCAGTCTAACCTGTGTTCTGCTCAAGTGTTTAGAGAAGCTTATAAGAAACCGGATTTGTGAGCATTTGGCGGAACACAGTCTACTTAGAGCAGAGCAGCATGGTTTCATTAAAAAGAAGTCGTGCCTCACTAATCTACTGGGCTTCCTCGATGAGATTACTCGATGTCTTGACTACGGGATTCCGGTAGAGGTCTGCTATCTTGACTTTAGCAAGGCTTTCGACTCAGTAAATCACCGTTTCCTACTTGAAAAATTAGCATGGTTCGGAGTACATCCTAGACTTCTGTCTTGGGTGTCAGAATTCTTATGTGGGAGAACGTTTCGAGTTAGAATCGGTGATGTGAGTTCTAGTGTGGGCGTGGCCTACAGTGGAGTACCCCAAGGATCGGTGCTAGGTCCACTTTTGTTTCTTATGTTTATAAACGACTTGGCTCCTCTTATTGAAGACCCCTGTTACATCTTTGCAGATGACTTGAAGCTAGTCAGCAGGGGCAACCGTGCAACACTGGCCAAGGATATCATCAGTGTGGCAAACTGGTCGAAGCAATGGGACTTGCCCTTGAATGCAAGCAAGTGCCAAATTCTGACCACTAGTAGAGACGTACTTGCAGTTCAGACTTCCTTTGGTCCCTTCCCCTTACAATGCACTACCCAGGCACGCGATTTAGGAGTCGTCATGACGAGCAGCTTCAAGCCTTCGATGCAATGTCGATACGCCGCCAACAAAGCGCGACGAGAATTGTTTCGCCTCAGGAGGGCTCTGTGTAATACCAAGCCAGAAGTGTTCCTGCCACTATACAAAGCAGTGGTTAGGCCACACTTAGAGTATTGTGTTCAAGCTTGGTCGCCCTATCTCCGTGATGATGTTCTTTGCCTGGAGAAGATTCAAAGACTAGCAACCAGGATGGTTGAAGGTCAACGGGGGAAGCCGTATGAAGATCGCCTAAAGAGCCTGGGGTTGTTTTCCCTTGAACGGCGTAGACTGAGAGGCGATCTGATAGAAACATTTAAGATCATGAAGGGCTTCAGTGCCATCGTGCCCTCTGATTTATTTGAGCTGGCTGATTCTGAACGCTTGCGTGGACATCGCTTGAAGCTCAAACAACAGAGAGCTAGACTGAACGTCAGGGCTAAGTTCTTCTCAAATCGTGTAGTGCGCAACTGGAATAAGCTGCCTTCGGAACTAATGGATTGTGAGACTGTAGTTGCCTTCAAAGCAGGCCTAGACAGGTGCTGGCCGCGTATTTTTCCGGAATTAATATAATCCTATCCAATTTATTCGCATTGTTATCCGATGTTGATCCTTGTAAAAGCAAAGATTGCTCTCGCTTTTGCTTCATTTCTTTTTTGCAGAGGCAAGGAGAGGCGATCAAAAGTCGAAGTGCCGGGGGCTCTGGTTCGCTTACCGGTACAAGAAGCTGGACGCTCGTTAGGCGGAAGCCTGTATCGTCCACGGATTTTGACCTGACCTGACCTGACCGTTGTGCAGCACGTTACCGACCTTAGCGTCGTTTACAGTCGAGTCGCGCGCCAAAGGCGGAGATCGTGTTCGGGTTTCCAAAAAACGGGAACAACGTTCCATCAAGCAAACCGCGTAATTCCCTAATACATAAGTTTACTTTAGAATAGTTTACACAGTCATACGTGGGAATCTCCGGGTCGCTACCGGAGCCTTCTTACGTCATGTCTCAAGTGTAGCTTAGAATACACCTACAGCATATGATGGAGTTTCTGTATAATGCATGGTCTAATGGGAGATAAGTGTGTTCACCATGTTCAGCGGAAAGTATTGGTATTCGACGACTTGTAGATAAAATGATGACCTTAAGCTACGGTATGTTGTAAATGTTCTGGGGGATTCTGAGGCCATACAGCATGCACTGGACAGACTCTGGGACTGGTATACTTTGTGGCTACTGCCCATAAATCAGGCTAAGTGTTCCGTCCTTCGTATAGGAGCAACTTTCCCGCCTTCGAACTACGTACTCGGTGGGGTCGAACTCCCCCTTGTCTCCAACCAGGTAGACCTGGGTGTCGCTCATTCCTCGGCTTTGCATTCTGGTGACAACTGGGAGAAGGCCACTAGCAGGTGTTTCAGAATGTTGTGGTTAATACGCCGTTCTTTCGGGGTCCTAACTGCCGACATATTTGTGAAGCTGTTCTCAGCTTGGGTATGTATTCAATGCACTACCGACGGCTTCGAGGAGACCTAATCCTTACATACCACATTTTAACAGGGAAGGTTGGACAGGACTTGAGCTGGCTATTTAGCCCGGCTAGGTTACCTTGTCTTCGCGGTCATCCCATGAAGCTACACAAGCCGCGTTCTGACCGGATCAGTGCGGAAACTCGGTTATCGCGTAGAGTTGTTGAGCGCTGGAACTCGTTTCCAGAAAGGGTAGTCAGTGAATCTACGGTTATGGGTTTCGAGCGTCAGTTAGACGCTCTTTGGTGGCAACACGAAACCTTTCCCTTTTCCTGACCATATCCATCTTCAAGCTTTTAGTTCTTATTCTGTCATTCTCTTCACTCTTTGGTGTTATCCTCCATTTTCATGACTTTCATTCCCCTTTATCTTCCATTTACTTTCTACTTCTTTCTTACTTCACGTAACCTACACAGCGCGAACTTCTGGTGCAGGGAACGTGGGCAGTAATTGGTTGACCAGGGTGTGTTTCGTTTTAGATCCATCAAGAACTAGCACCTTATCATTTCCTGGCTCAACGATTTGCTCAAGAAGGAACACTCAAGGGATTTTCCTATCGTTCCAGTCCATCTGAATCTGAATCACTTGGTCCTGATGAAAGCCGTCAGAAAGCGATTAGTAACTTAGGTGAAGCTAGCGTCAACTGAATTGAGATGCAGGGCAAAGACCAGTCAGTTCCTACAGGGTTCAAGGAGAGGAGGCAATGCAAAGCATGCAACTAGAGGTGTGGTATTTGGTAATGGAATCACTCTGTGGATAGCCAGCTCCGTTGCGTTTCCTTCCCGTCTTGAGGATTCATTCTGCATTTACTGAATAAGGGATACAATGTCCTCGAAATGCTTGGATTGTTATAAGGTGGTCACTTCTCGCTCGAAGGCTGTTCAATGTTCCTTCTGCGAAGGTTGGCTTCAGAATCTGCTCTCTGATTTCCAGCACGGTTTCCGGAAACCGTGACGCCGGCCGGCGTCAGCGGTCATGCCTGAGTAACCTGCTACTTGCCAGGGACAGCTGGACGACTGCGGCCGACTCTGGCCTAGAAACGCATGTTATATCCCTGGATTTCGGCAAAGTCTTCGACAAGGTCGACCACAAGAATCTACTGCAGAAACTGTTGTCTTACTGCGAAGATCTGAACTTCCCTTCAGTCACCCAGCATGGCTTCCGAAAGGGGCACTCCTGCATCACTAACCTGTTGGTCTCTAGAGAGAAGTGGGCTAAATCAGTGGACGATGGAAAACGTTTAGATTTGGTCTTCATCGACTTCAGCAAAGCTTTTGACAGAGTCCCACATCAGCAACTACTCTCTAAGCTCTGCGGAATTGGCGTGACAGGGAACCTCCTACTATGGATCAGTGACTTCTTGCAAGGCCGGAACATGCAAGTCAAAGTAAACGATACCCTCTCATTCCCCGTGCCTATGTATAGTGGCGTACCACAAGGCTCCGTTCTCGGACCGGAATTGTTCAAGATATATATCAATGATCTACCAAGTATGCTACAAACGGACTGTCTGATCTATGCAGACGATCTCAAGCTATGGTTGGAAGTGTCCAGCCTCGAAGACGTCGACCAATTACAGGAAACGCTTGATCTACTACACTCTTGGTCTATTAAGTGGGGTTTGCCGGTCAACAAAGATAAATGCTCAGTCCTTTCTATAGGTGCTGCTGAACCACTGGGCATCTATCACATTGGCGGGCACCTACTCAAGATTGCCACACAGGAAAAGGACCTGGGGACAATAATCTCCTCTGATCTCAAAACGACCCTTGACACGTTAAAGAAAACTGCTGCGGCGAACAGGATGTGGGGCGCCATAAGGAGATCCTTCTCTAAAATGACGCCGCAGATATTTAGACTTCACTTCCCATATCCGTCCCATTCTTGAATTCGGACATCCGGCCATAGCCCCTTTATCTAAACATGAAAGTGACAAGATAGAAGACTTCAGCGACGAGCCTCGAAATTTTTCCTTGGGCTACGCAACCTCCCGTACCCCACCCGACTACAGAGGTTGAACCTTTTTCCCTTAGACTATCGCCAACGTCGCGGAGACCTCATCTATACCAGGCGCATCCTACGAGGAGAACTGGGAAACGAGCTAAGGCAGTTCTTTCAGCTAAGACTTGGCAGCTCGACTCGAGGTCACAGCTGGAAGCTTTTTAAACCGAGGAGGCTCAAAGTCCGCTCAGATGTTGCTCTCACTACTCAAATAATTAGTGATTGGAACCGACTGCCGGACCCGATTGTCAATGCGCAATCAGAAGCGAGTTTCAAACGTTTGCTAGACATCTTCCTACTGAGTACTCCAGGATCCTGCAGGGCTAATATTACATCCTGAGCCATGACAGCCAACTCGCCTGCAACCCTTGGAAGATCGGGAAGCGAAGGAGCTGACACGGGACCCCCTTCTGCTCTCTACCACTCAATGAACTCAATGAACTTACGGCGTTTCTGGGGCCTTGATGGACTGGATCCGGAACTACCTTCAAAACCGTACCTTCCAAGTACGCGTTGACGGAGTGTTGTCTCCACGCACCCTTGCCACAAGCGGAGTTCCACAGGGGCCTGTTCTCGGACCGCACCTCTTCCTAGCCTTCATTGACGACGTCACACCGCAAGTGGAGTCTTCGCTGCTGCTCTACGCGGATGACGCGAAGCTGTGGTGCACAATTAACCTTCCGGACGATGCCCACACACTTCAGACGGACCTCGACCGTTTACATCATTGGTCCGTAGAGAACAACCTTCCGTTTAACGCTTCGAAATGTCGCGTCCTTTCTGCCCGCCCTTCCGCTTTTTCTCCTATATATTACCTGGGATCGTCTATCCTGCATATCTCCAGCCGTAAGAGACTTCGGTATCATTACCCAGAGGAGTCTTTCCGTATCCGCTGCTGCTAACCGCATGGTGGGATTGCTGAAACGAGCCTTCGGTCAAATTGACCCCAGCAATTTCCGCCTCCACCTCAACGCTTTTCTTCGACCCCACTTGGAGTTCGCTATTCAGGCTTGGAGCCTTTGGTTGTTGAAGGACCAACGCATACTCGAAGCCCCACAACGTAGCAGCCAAACTGCTCTGAGGTCTCAAGCACCTAGATTATCCACAACTTCAGTGCCTGGGCGTCTACTCGCTTAAGTACCGACGTCTACGGGGCGACCTGATCCTTGTATTCATGATCTTATCCAACCCTGGACATCCCTGTCGCCACCTACGCACACTGCACCAATCGGGCTCCCACCTACGTGGCCACCCACTGAGGCTCACACATCAGCACAGTCGGCTGAACTGCAGGCGACACTACTTCGCTTTGCGAATCTGCCGACCATGGAATGCTCTGCCTGCCGATTTAGTCTTGGCACCCACTGTGGCGGACTTTAAGACCCGCTTGGACTGTCATCCGGCCGAGTTACACCGCGATATTTCCTAATATAACTACCTTCTACTGGATGGAATTTCTTTCTTTTTTCTTCTACCTACTTCCTTTCTAAAGCCGTTTCGGAGGGCGTGGTGGGATGTCACGCTTTGAGCCTGCGTGCATTCTGTTTAAATGCCGCATAAGCCCGATGAAGCTACAGCTAACACGCGAGTCCAACCCGCTATAAGGTTGCTTGGCCTTTCATTAGACCCGATCCGAACTCTTACCCTATGGGTCATGTAAAGCTCGAGCTTTTATTCCCATTAAATACAATGTTCCAATTGCATGTTGTAACATCGGTCCAGATCCATACGATCCACTGCAAAGGACCATTACCTCAGTCGTCATCTTTATTTGTGACCCTTGTCAGACTGGGCTGAGTGTCGGGCGTGTTTCGGATGGTCTACCTCCAATCAGTCCATGTCCCTCATGCCTGCATTCTGTGCAAAAGAAAAAGGATGCACCGCTGCTCCCTATTTTGCCTTCATCTGCTTCTGGGCCGGACACTTCCCTTGGAAAGCAAAATCTTGTTTTTTCAACTTCATTCCCAGAACCATCATCCATTGTCCGGCAGTTCAACGAACACAAGAAAAGGACCTATGCAGTGGTAGCGGGCTTCAGCGTAACTCCGGTACCCATGATTCCAGAGACTCCGCTAAATAATCGGAAGATGAAGGTTTCAAAATCTAAATTTAATTCGAACTCTTCTCAGCCACAGTTAAAACTTGTTATCGATAAAGTGAATCAATTGGAGAATATGATCAAGGCAAATCCTTACCTGCAAAAGCCGCATCAAAGTGAAAAAGCCGATTTCCCGAGAGGGAACGATGTCTGATCATCGTAAACGCCCCTGAGTCTAATAAGGAATCCTCGGCTGAAAGGATATTGCAGGACCAAGCCTTTCTGAGGCGGATGGTTTCGTTACTGTTCGATGCTGGGTAAAAGGGTATGAACTTCGTTTCCGTTTTTCGCCTCGGCACGAAGCAGGATGACTCCTAACCCCCTCGCTCTCTAAAGATGGTCTGTCAGGATGTAATAATGTCAGCTGTACACCGTAGCGGCGCTTCGCTGCCGCTCGACCACCACCACCATTCGCGCGCGGGCTGAGTATACCGCGAGGACGCCCACCCTACGCGGATCAAGATGAGGAAGAATGCCGCCGGATTTTCCGGCGAACCTCACGTTTGGAAGGAGCAACGTTCTATGTTTTGAGAGACCTCTTCCCAGAAGATCGAGTTAAAATGAAGCAGGCGGTTGATGAACTACGAATCCGACGAGCAGCTGGTGAAAGCGACCTTCACATTGTGGATTTTCGGGTAGTAAAAAGAATCCTGAGGACTCGGGGGAGACCAGTTTTCGTTCTCCTGATGTACTGAGAATCAGGAGTGGATTGCTTGTGATATCGGCGAACGTGCGTAGTTTGAGAAACAAATTGGATGAGATACTGCTCATGAGCAAGAACCCGATCTGATGGCTTTTACGGAGACTTGGCTATCCTCGGATATTTCGGACTCGGAGGTATGTATTCCGGGGTATCAACTATCCCGTGCGGATCGTCTAGGAGAGAGATCCGGGGCGGTGTTGCACTTTCCTGGAAGTCAGACCTTAAAGTTCACACAGTGGAAGCCATGTGTGATCTCGATGGAGGAGCGGAAATTCTTTGGAGTAGGGTTCACGATGGGTTCAGACCGCCCATAGTCGGCGTTATCTACAGATCCCCCTTGGGGCCAGGATCCCATCTGCTAGACTCTATGAGGATACACGGGGGAGGCAAAGGTTGTTTGATTGTGGCTGACGTCAGTGCTCCGGCCATAGACTGGGCTGCGATTCATTATAATTTATCTCCAGATTCTTTTGATACGCGTTTATTAGAAATAGTCCTCGAATGTAATCTAACGCAACACGTTTTATCACCTACCCGTTTTTTTCCAGGCCAGGTGCCACACATCCTTGACCTTGTGCTCACACCTGGCTCATCAGATGTTTCCGCTCTAGCCATTCTTCAATCTCTTGGTAAAAATGATCACTGTGTCGTCTCCTTTTTGTGGACACGACAGTTAGATATCAATGTCCAAGGAGTGCACCGCCGAAATTTCTGGCGTGCTGACCCCCTCCGCTTAAAATTGGCTGCTAGCCTCATGGACTGGAACATCCCTCATCAGTTGGATCTCGATGCTGCTTGGGACCTTTTGTGCTCCAAGATGATGTTTATCATTGATCAGGTTGTTCCAAGGGTCACAAAACAACTTTTCTCCAAAGGGCCCCCATGGATTGGTCGGGAAATCAAATCGCTGATGCTGAGAAGGTGAAAACTTTGGGGCCGGTTCAGGTTCACTCAGACGGCGCAAGCTTACGCTCATTACAAAGAGGTTAGCAATTTATGCACCCTGAGAAAGCGCAAAAAGCGTGAGTTATATGAGCAGCACCTGGCCGAGCAATCTGCGATTAATCCGTGGTATGTTGCACCCCAGCATTGACACTGCATTACTTCGTTGTGACTGTGATTCAGCCGGTCATGTTCTGTTACGGTCCATAAAGCTTATTTCCAGATGCAGCGGATTGACTAGAGACTCTTGTGGATATTAGTGTAAACAAGTACCTAGACGCTTATACCAGGTTTTGCTCCAAAATTCTAAACGACCCTCTTCATCTACTACATTGTGAGCTATCGAAAGCATTGGCTATTTCCTCTACCCTCTACAAATTTAAGATTTTATTTTGACGTACTGCATCTTACCGCAATTCTGTGCTACCGTACCTGTACCCCATTCTTGCTGATCCAAGCAAAAGCATCAGTATGATGGGAAATTATTCGCTCGAGTGAGAACTGTTGATATTTTAACGAAATTTATTATATTCTGTAACAGCGATTTCCTAGACATTACCCTCTGCAGTGATAGTGTAACATGCTGAAAGTGTACCTATCTGGGTGCATAAAGCCCACTTTGACTGGATTGAGAGAATCCTCCAGTTTTTCCAGCCATCAGAGTAGAGTTTTGAGATATTTCTTAATGACTGGTTTCAACTGGAGAAAACGTTTGTGACTAAGAGCAACAAATCGCTAATGGTGCGCTGTGTTCCAGTACAGTATTCAGAATACGGTGACTTAGACGGTCCTGGTGAACTTGGAAGAACTTTGGACAAAGACGTCAAAACACGCCAACAAAACTTATGTATCCGTAGTAGGTAAAGTGAAAAGGATGTTCAATTAAAAGGCAACGGCCGATTTAAAAGCCCTGCCCAGATGTTAGGGTCAAACGTTAACTTTCCATGGCACTTGCCAAAACATAGAATCCAACGGTCATGATGAGAAGATCGAGATGTAAGCAAAGGAGTTCTCAGAAGCACACACACACAAAATCTAGTATCCAACCAATAAGGAGTGCACAATGTATTATCAGAGTGAATACTTGCGGCATAATTACACCTATCTCTTGTGCTTGCTGTGACGCACCTGCATAAGGTGGTAACAACTGCTCACACAAAAATACCTTAGTGAATTACCAAGGACATAAGAAGCACACCAACCATTGGTGGCACTATTTCGCCGCTATGAAACGGCAGAGGCTAAACAGGGTAAGTGGTAAGGAACCCTGATAAACTCATGGAAATCGCAGAACAAATCCCTTTCAATATGCATCGTTCCGAGGCCTACAGATGGAGGCTGCTGAGTATGTTTACCTTACGTGAGAGTTTTCAGGATGAAACTACTCGGGAGCTCAGTGCCAAACGTAAGAGGGAGTGATCAGTCGATGATGGGAATTTGCTTCCATGCGATTAGTGTCTGGGGAACAGCCTAACAGTCGTTATCACGGGGCGTATACCAAACCAAATGCTTAGGTGAGAAAGTAAGCTCGGCCACTAACTAATGCAAAAGATATACCAACATATCTCTAGCGACAGGAGCCGGTACGCTGGAGAAAAAGATACATCTAACAGTCGAATCAGTGAAACAGCCATCGTACGGTGCAGTTGCCATCCAGCAATGAGGCTGGACCTTACCGTGGTGCGATGGTTTGTGTGCCTCAGTGATCCATTGAGCTATACTGGGTGGTGCTTTCGCACCTTCAGAGCCACTCATACCAGATTGGTCAATGGTTAGAGGCCAGACAAACTCAGCCTCCCGGTCCTCCAGGTTGGGGGTTGGAATGAGGGTGGCTCCTTATACCTTAAAACGGACTCCTTGTAGTCCAGTGGCAAACCCGCTGCCTTGCGGCCAGGTTTTTGAACCAAAGGCTTTGGTTGAGAACCCTAAACGTTCTCCTGTCTAGGCCTGGACAACCTGACAGTATCCTGCCCACGCAATACAATGAATCCTTCCCCAAACAAATTTCTGATGCTCTGGCCACCGCAGAGGATACTCAACGGCGCCCTATCTGCTGCATCGAGCAGGGTGGATAGGGGTTTGGATGCTACTGCTCAAGCCTTCCCATCTTCTTATTCCCCTTGCGCTTTTTCACCCTTATCGTCCCGTTCCAGCTTCACTTTTCTCCCCCGTTTTCAACCCCCAATTCTCGGCCGTCCCCACCTTGCTTCAAGAGTCGCTTGTCTTTAGTTTCAACTCACAGGTGAACGCAGAGCGTCGTTCCTGCACTGTCAATATGCCCATGTCCAAGCAAGCGGCCCATTCCAGTTCATCGGCTTCCATTTGGAGCCCTCGATCCTCCTTCAGACTGGCATGCCTCAATGTTCGTACATTGCTACAGATCGGTCAACAGGCAGCACTTGCCCGAACATTGGAGACCCTCTCGATCGATATCTGCTGCTTAGCGGAGACCCGCCTGCAAGACTCGAGCTCTGTACTCACTCTGCGATCCCCTTCAGGTGACACTAGCAGCACTTTCTCATTGCGCCTATCCGGTGACAATGCAGCTTCGAGCACCGGCCAAGTCGGTGTTTGTATTGCCCTGAGTCCCCTGGCTGAAGCTGCTCTGGTTGATTGGATTCCAATCAGTAGCCGGATGTGTGCGGTCCGATTGGCTGGCTCGTTCAAAACTTCGAAGTCGCGTGGGACTAACAGGTGTCTATTCGTTATCGCTGCTTGCGCACCGACAAACTCTAGCGATGACTCGGTAAAAGACGACTTCTATCGCCAACTGAACGAACTCCTTCGCCACAGAAAAAGCTCGGACACTGTAGTGCTGGCTGGGGATCTGAACGCTCAAGTTGGAAAATTATCCACAGATGAGCTGCATCTGGGCGGCCAACATGGTATGGGCTCCCGTAATGATAACGGTGAGCCGTTACTTCATTTGTGTGAGGATGCTCGCTTATTTCTTGCGAGCACTAATTTCCGACACAGCACCCGCCGGAGGGTGACTTGGCGCCCACCAGCCTCGAACCAGCTATGGACGCAAATCGATCACATTGCTATCAGTTACCGCTGGAGAGGCTGCGTCCAGAACTGTCGCTCGATTTGGAGCACAGGTGTTGACACCGATCATGCACTTGCATGTGCTGACCTGCGGATGCGCTTTGGCGGACGCCCGCGACGATGTTGTGAGCGCATTGACACCAGCCAACTGGTGAAGCCAGCTGTTCTGAACGCCTATCAATTCACGCTGTCATCCGAGTTGGATAAACGCTCACTAGATGCAATTGAAGCTCACTGGTCTCATATGCAACAGGCCTTACTAGCAGCAGGCAAATCCTCATGTGGTATGTCTAAAAGCCAACATGGACATTGAGTCTCTTCACAGTCCCTGGAACTTATAGGTGCTCGCCGGCATATTCCGGCTGGAAGCGAACACAATGAAACTCGCAAAAAGCTCCGGGCGAAACTCCATGCTAGCCTGAAGAGAGACCGCGAATCCTGGTGGTCTCGTCGTGCAACAGAAATGGAAATGGCCCTTGGTAACCATCGTGAGTTATTCCGTCTTATACGGGTAACGGGCAGCAGGAGACCTGGTGTTAGTGAAACAATTTGTGACGAGAGTGGACAGCCTATCCACAACTTGTCAAAACGCTTAAAACGTTGGACTGAGCACTTTGAAAGGCAATTTAATCGGTCGGAATTGTTAGATTTCTCGCCGACCATTGATCACCCTGCTCCCCGTGGGCTGTTCCTTTGGATCCACCCTCGCTCAGGAGTGGAACGTGAGATCGGACTGTTGAAGTAAAACAAAGCCGCGGGACCTGATGACCTTCCTCCAGCCCTTTTCAAATTCGGGGGACCTGCTCTTACGGATGATTTACACTAGTTACTAATGAAACTGTGGGAGCAGGAAACTGTGCCAACCGTTTGGAGCCGCTCCATCATAGTCCCAATTTTCAAAGGAGGCTCACGGTCGGAATGCGGCAGCCATAGAGGAATCAGTCTGATCTCCATCGCCTCCAAATTGCTTGCCTCAGTCATCCTTCACAGACCGACTGGCACTCGTGAAAGCCAGATTCGCAAGAGCAAGCTGGATTTCGTCGAGGTCGTGGCTGCATTGACCACATCTTCACCTTGCGTCAGTTGTTGGAGCACGGTCACATATATTGGCGGCCCACCGTTGTCGTGTTCCTCGATATCAAAGGTGCATTCGATTCGGTGGATAGACATGCACTTTGGGACTGTCTACTCAGGAAAGTTGTACCTGAGAAATATGTGCATATTATCCGAGCATTTTATGCGCGTAGTTCGGGCAGAGTGAGGGCTTACGACAAGTTGTCGTCGCCCTTTAATATCTCCACCGGCGTGAGACAAGGATGCCCGCTGTCACCTTTCCTCTTCAACTTGACGAAGTCATGGAAATCGCGTTCACAGGACACGACTTAGAGGGTGTGGATGTGCTCCCAGGTGAACGAATTCTTGACTTAGGGTATGCTGATGATATTGCCCTGATCCGTGACAGCTCACAAACGTGCCAAGTAGCACTGGACAGATTAGCACTAGCTGTCCGTCACCTCGGGCTTTGCTTCGTACCCTCGAAGTGCAAAGCGTTTCTCCAAGATTGGTCTGGACCGCCTTCTACGCTGACCCTTGGTGGGGATCAGCTAGAAGTCGTTCAAAAATTCAACTACCTGGGAAGTTGTATCAGCGCCCGTGGGATTGAAGATGAAATCACGAATCGTAAAGCAAAAGCTCGGGGCGCTTTTGCTAACCTTCGCCACTTATGGCGCCGGCGCGACATCACTCTCACCCTGAAGGGTAGAGTGTACAATGCAGCGGTACGTTCGACCCTACTGTACGGTTGTGAAACCTGGCCGCTTAAAGCAGCGGACCTGAAGAGGCTAGTTACGTTCGACCACCGGTGCCTTCGTAATTTAGCTCACATTTGGTGGAAACACCGCGTGAGCAACGAGCGTGTTCGACGCCTTGTTTATGGCAGAGGAAAAGGAATTGAACCGCTCAGCACCGTTATTTCACGCATCAGGCTCCGATGGCTCGGCCACTTGTTACGCATGCCATCCCACCGACTTCCGCGACGTGTGTTGTTTGCGCGCCGGGGTTGTGGATGGAAGAAGAGGAGGGGTGGCCAAGCGATGACTTGGTCCAGGGGAATGAAGTCCCTCACTTCGGAGCTGGGCTCGGTTGGAGCGTCTCGGCTACCCGGTTGGCGTCCGAAAGACGATGAACACGTTTGGTTGGACACACTTGGTGATATGGCTAGGAGCCGACCTCAGTGGCGTTCGTGCTTTGAGTTTCTTTGTCCCACCCCATCCCTCTTAGCCTCCCCCTCCAACCACGATCTCATTATTTAGCCTTATATAATTTTGCATAGTAATTTTTGTTGGTGCACAGTAGCCGGCTGGTAGCTTACCGGAACGATGCCCCTCCGTTACCGGTAGCTCAGCCAGCTTGCACCAGTTGCATTTTTTCTCCTTTTTTCTATGTATTGCGTCACAGTAGCTGAGGTGTTCCCCACCTCTAGCTAACGTGTATGATGATGAATCCGAAAAAAACTTTTCGCATACTTAAAATGAAGCACCAAAGCTGGCAACGGTATACCCGCACTGTATTCAACCAAAGTGGACACCGTGCTTCATGACATAGCGAAAGCTTGTCTACTGGCTTCGCAATATTCCTCTGTGTATACGACGGCGGCGCCATTAGTTGTCGAGCACACAATAGCGGAGGTATTTTCCCACCTCTAGCTGACGTGTATAATGATGATGATGACACTCCCTATCACCCCTCTCCATTAGAGCATGTTGAAATTACCACTGACAAAGTACTGGAACTGCTTCTCGACTTGAACTCGAATTCTTCACCGGGTCCCGATGGCTTACATCCCTTGTTCCTCAGAGAGGTGGCTGAGTTCATTGCTGCACCAATTTGTCAAGTATCTCGAAGCTCACTTGAAGCAGGTCGTCTTTCAACTAAATGCAAAGCTGATGTGAAACCGATGTAATGGTGGGAATCGCCAAGACCCAGTGAAATACCGACCGATTTGCCTGTCATCTGTCCTCTGTAAAACCATGAAAAGGATTTTGATACAGGCCTTGCATCTTCACTGTGAGAAACTGGACGTCATATCTCCTGCTCAGCACGGATTTCGGAGGGCACGCTCTTGCATTACCAATCTGCTTGTTGCCCGAGAAAAGTGAGCGGTCAGTGGATGCTGATCATCGCCTTGATGTAGTTTTTGTGGATTTTAGCAAGGCGTTTGATAGGGTTCCACACAAGCGACTTCTTATCAAACTTCGGCAGATTGGCATCGCTGGTAATTTGCTCGCCTGCATCGCAGATTTCCTAGATGACCGTAGTATGAATGTGAGGGTTAACGAAGTTGACTCTGGTCCTGTTCTTATGACCAGTGGGGTTCCACAAGGCTCCGTTCTTGGTCCCGAACTATTCAAAATCTTTATCAATGATCTCCCGGAGGTGCTCCAAATCGACTGCTTGATCTGTGCTGATGATCTTAAACTTTGGTCGGAAGTATCCAGGCTTGAAGATGCTGACAGGTTGCAACTGACGCTCGATCTGCTGCACGATTGCTCGGTCAAGTGGCAAATGTCTATCAATCGTAATAAGTGCTATGTTCTCCCGATCGGTGATCAGGAACCTTTCGGTGCTTACCACATCGGTGGATTTCTGCTGAAGAATGTGGTTGGTGAGAAGGATTTGGGTGTACTTGTTTCTCCAGACCTAAGAACAACCCAGGACACGTTGCGGAAGGTAGCATCTGCCACCAGGATGCTCTGTGCCATACGAAGGTCGTTCTACAAATTGACTCCGCAGAACTTCACGCTACTGTTTTCCTCCCACGTTCGTCTAATGCTGGAATACGGCCTACTTGCCATACACCCACTAATGAAATTTGAATATGAGTTGCTTGAGAAGGTTCAGAGGCGTGGATCCAAGTCTGTGTCTATGCTACGTGTTTTACCTTATCCCCTTCGTCTCCAATGTATGAAATTATTTACTCTGGACTACCGTCGTCACCGCGGTGATCTGATTTATACTAGACGCATTTTAAGGAACGATTTGGGGAAGGTGCTGCAGTTCTTCCAGTTCAACACAGATTGTTCATCACGGGGCCACAGCTTGAAACTTTTTGAACCTCGGAGGAACCATATCCTGTCCGATATCACGTTATCCACACGGGTTATGAATGAGTGGAACAATCTCCCTGAATGTGTGGTAAGTGCCCAGACAGAGGAATGTTTTAAAAAACGGTTGGACAGGTACATGTTGAGCAGCTGCAACAATCCCTCGGGGAACACAGTTTAACAACATGTCATCCAACCAATGAACGGGAGGTGATGGAGCTGACACGGGTCTTCCCTTTTGTTATCTACAACTCTGTGAACTCTATGAACTATGAACAGATGACGCTTAAGCGCCCATAAATAAATAATTAGGAATCTATCAAACACGAGAGCGGCGGGATAGAGGAGACCAAATCTTGCTATGCTAGGAGGTCGTCAAGCATCACAATCCAATCGGAAGCCTGTTAGGGAGAAACGGACATGTTCCAGCAGCTAGGCGGTTTTCCGTAGCTTAGGCGTCATTCTAGGGTGAAACACACGAAAAGCAGAAGCAGAAGATAACAACCTTCAGCATCGAAAGTAGATAATTGTAAGAGCAAAAGACCGGATGATTATCTGGCATTTGGTATAGATGAACATGTTGGAAGGACGGATGTTTGTGAGCGAGTGGCATAATAATCCAAAGTAAGTCTGTAGGGTGAAACGGAAATGAGCCACGAGCTAGGTGGCTTTCCTTAGCTTTGCAGTCGTACTATGGTAAAAAGCAGGGACCTAGAATCCGCTTATAAACGTCAGAATCGAAAGTAGCGAATTGTAATTTATATGGGCGAATGAATATTCGGAATGTAGTATAGGGATGAGACTGTTTGACGGGCGGATGATTGTGAGCGAGTGGCATCGTCATCCAAAGTAGGACTGTTAGGGTGAAACGGAAATGAGCCAAGAACTAGTTGGCTTCCCGTAGTTTAGTAGTCATACTAGGGTGTAAAAGATGGGGCGTAGAAGCAGCAGACATGGACAGTCAGAATCGGAAGTAGATAGTTGTAAGGATATACGACCGTAGGAGGGGGTTGTCCTTATGCGAAGTACTTGGTCGCTGGAGTCGAACTCCCCCGTGTATCTGGCCAGGTTGATCTAGGCGTCGTGCACTCTTCGGTTTTACACACAACTGGAAGAAAGCCGCAAGCAGAGGTTTCCGCATGTTGTGGTTAATACGACGTTTTTTCGGACTCTTGACAGGCGGCATTTTTACAAGGCTGTTCTCGGCTTTCGTTCAGCCTCATCTGGAGTACTGCGTCTAGGCTTGTCCGCCCTGCCTCGTCCGGGACAAAATGGAGCTAGAGAGGGTTTTACGGTTGGGAACTAGGTTAGTTGAGGGATTACGGGGACGGACACACCCCGCCCGTCTACTTAGTTTGGGAATGCATTCAGTGCACTAGCGAAGGCTTAGAGGAGACCTCATCCTAACCTACCGTATCTTAACTGGGAAGGTTGGTCCAGATTTAGCTTGGCTATTCAGTCCCGCTAGATTATCTGGTCTACGTGGTCATTCCTTGAAGCTGAACAAACCGCAGTCCGATCGGATTAGGGTGGAAATCTGGCTGTCACGCCAAGTTATCGACCGCTGGAACATGCTTCCGGAAAGTGTTATCAGGGAATCTACGGTTATGGGGTTTGCGCGCCAACTTGACGCCCTTGGGTGGCAGCACGCAATCTTTTCCTGCCTAACTCGCATCTTCATACTTCGGATTTCTTTACTACTTTTTGCTCATTGGTATTATTTTCTTATTTCAAATGCACTTCCTTATTCTGTATCTTCGATTTCTCTTCGTTTGCTTACTTCACGTGACCGCCACAGCAGGGACTGCTGGGGCAGGAAACGTGGGCATTAACTGGTTGGCCAGGGTGCGATATGGGTGTTCCGTTTTAGATCCATCAAGAACTCTGAGCACTTCATCAATTCTTGGCTCAACGATACACTCAAGATGGAACACTCACGGGATTCTCCTATCATTCCAGCCCCCCGGACTTGAACTTGAGTGGGAGTGGCTATAGCCATTCCCGCTCAACCTACGCTTGGTTGCCTCTCGGATCTTCGGCCACTTTCTGGTGTCGGCTTGTCAGCAGGCACTCGATACGTTATTTGCCCATATTTGTTCTTACTAGGTGCTTGGGTTTAACTTCCGGCCACCTGCGTTCTCTTTGTTTTCCATTGCGGGTCATCAGGTTCATTACCACCTACTCTACGTGCCGCTTACAGAAGAACCAGGAACCCCCGACCTGGACAAATATTACATAACTGGCGACCCTTCCAGGATACACGATGTCGTGTCTCGTAGGAATTAGTCACCGTGCTCTGCGTGAACCTTCTGTGTTTACACTCGGCGCTGACTTCGACCTTTGGGAATCTCGAATGCAAAAGTACCTGGCGGGCGTAGCCCACAGTGATCACTGGAAATATATCGTGAGTTTCCTCAGCGACAAAGCTGCTCACCAACTACTAGCTTTTCGGCTTCCGCAGGATGCCCACCGAAAGGCATTTGGTCCTGTCTATGAAGTCTACGCAGTTAAAACCCCGTCAGCCGTGTTTCTTAAATCTTTTTATGCTCGCCAACAGTTGCCTTCAGAAAATGTTCAGAAATATGCTGCGATCCATCTGAAACTAGCCGCAAATGCTTTTCCCTATGCATCACAAGCAGAATTAGAAAAATCCTTCACCTTCTTCGTTTCGGGGTGAAGAACCACGAGCTGCTTTCCAACTCCAGCCTTAAGCCTCCGCGATCGCTGCCAGAAGCTGTCGAGATTGCAACCAGCTACGAAGGCGTAGAACAACTGCATTCGCAATCGAAATGTAATCTGTTGCCTCTAAGTGCGGAGGTCACTCAATATCTTCCGGATACCTGCTTCACTCATCGTCTTCACTCAACCATCCGCACAGATCGCAAGAACGATCCCTACTCCCGAATGTCTGGTAACAGAGTTCGGTGGATTAGTCATCCTCCTCTTTTTCATCCACGACAAGAAGGCCCACAAGTTCACAGGTCTCAAAAGGCCGCTTACACTGGCGAGCACAAACAGCGTAGTAAGCCCCGAAGGTGTTCGTTTACTGTGCCAACCGTTTCTGGTGCCAACCTGCTCGCCATTCCCCTGATCTCTGGGTTGATATGGAAGAAAGGTGTTAAGATGTTTATCGATACCGAGGCCATGTGTTCTTTAGTCCGGAAGCGTGTAGTTCCGGCAGACGCTACTGTTTTCCAAGACATCTCTGTGAACCTGGTGGCTGCCAACAAGACAGTTATCAAATCCTTGGGTTGGGCTACAGCAACGATTAAACTAGGAGAGATGACAGCGACACAACGGGTTTTTGTAGTGGACGACCTCACCTGGGATGTGGTGCTGGGAGTGGATTTTCATTCCCGGTTCAATGTCAAGGTCGATTTGGTCAACAAAACCCTGAAAGTCGGCAATCACATGCTACCGTTTGTCTCCATGACCTGCTCTGTGGTGTCCTATGCGGTTTCCGAGACCTCCGTGCAGCAACTTCTTCAACGGGTTTCTGCTGAATTACCGACTCTTATCGGCAGTGAATTGGAGGAAATTTTAAACAAATACCAGCGCTATTTCGTTTGGTTATGTGGCGATATGGGAAGATGCAACTTCTTACAGAATTGCAAAGAGCTTCGGCCAGTTGCGCGATGCCTTCGTTAGTGATTTGGTCACAGTGCGAAAGAATTAAATTATTCGAATGTGGACAGTGCACTGAGAGCTGAGCCAATGTGGTATCGGTAACCAAGCCACAATCTTCCAAATTGAGTTTCTCGAGCTTAGTGCACGCGCGCGCAATCGCAGTTAGCCCGATATCGGTAATAGCGGTGCAGCGCGCCACTTCTAGAGTGGTCAAATGAACACATCCGACAGGATTCAGTGGATTGCTTGCTGCATCCGAAGGAGTACGACACTCTCGCGAATCTTTTCGACCGGTTCGTTGCGGAGCATCACCACTTGCAGAGACCTCGGACTCGTTTACAGCACGACTCACGTTACCGTTGGCAGTCGGTGGAGGAGGAGGCACACGGATAACCAAAGCATCACCGTTCTGATGCACAGCTACCATGCCGGCGTGTCCGAGGACGGAAGTCGCTACTGTAGGTGTCAGGGTGCCAGCAAGCGCCCTGTATCCCCATTTTCGGCATCCGGAGAACACGTACGACTGCTTACCACCCGGATGGGAACTGACTATTTGTACGGACGAGCCGTACGCTGAAGACGCTATTACAGGCTTTCCTGACTACCGAGACTCCTCAGGAATGGGACATGGCTCTGCCCAAATATACCGGTCAGACACCACATCTCATGATGTGGGGTCGTGAGCTGCGTCTGCCTTCAGATACTTTGCTACCGACGTCACAATATGAAAATCTAACCGCTTCGGAGCATGTACTTCGGTTACAGTCAAGTCTGTTGCGAGCACACCAAATGCCATAAGCGCATCTGCAAAACTCGCAGCGTCATCGGAAGGCTTATTTTGACCGGAAGGCTTTGGGGAGTGCGTTCAAGCCCGGTGATAAGGTCTGGCTCAAAGCAACAGTAACACCACCAGGCGTCCCTTCGAAGCTCCGTCAAAATTGGGAAGGACCGTTCGTTGTGGAAGAAGTGTTGTCAGATATATTTATTGAATCATGAGGCCGGGAGTTCTTGCTTCCTCAACGGTTGTAAACTTTGACAGGCTGAAGCCAGCCAAGCGGCTCGTACGCGCTGAGGACAACGCCTGTTAGTAGGGGGAGCAAACTAACTCTACGCGCCATGTTGTTTTAACCCCCCCCCGGCAGAACCAGCGCTTTTCCTGTTGTCGTGACTTTGACTGCGAACTGCTCAAACTACGCTTGGTTGCCTCTCGGGTCTTCGGCCACTTTCTGATGTCGGCTTGTCAGCAGGCACTCGATACGTTATTCGTCCATATTTGTTCTTACTAGATGCCTGGGTTTAACTTCCGGCTACCTGCCTTCCCTTTGTTTTCCAGTGCAGGTCATCGAGTCCATCGCGACCTACTCTACGTGTCGGTTAAGAAAGAATCAGGAACCTCCGATCCGGACGAATATTACACATAACACCGCCATGACTTCGGCATACAGCCCCACCGGCAGTCGTGACGCCGTGCTGTGGGCGGAGCGAGTACAAAAGCTGACTCACACAGGATTCAAACCCAGGCCGCCCGTCCGGCAGTCCGGCACGCCACTGATACGCTATGCTAGTCTTTAACGCGCACGACTAAAACCGCCCGCACGTCGGCTATATCATCTTCCATAACCGCATGGCTGCTGTACGATAGCAACTCTCAAAATCCCATTGATCGCTGGTGGCGTATTAGACGGTCCGGGTCCAACAGGGCACAGTATTTGGTCCAGCACTGCTTTTATTTCACATCGGTGATCTGCCACGACACTTGAAATCTGCGTAGCTACCTTATCTGTTTCTCACATTCACGCGACTTCATCATACACCAATCGTTTGCTAACAATTTTTACTTTCCGTTACCCGATTCAGGTGTCCAACAATCTGGCTGCAATTCCGGTTGCGCCGCGAATCACGGAGTTCTACCCATGGCTCTGCTTCGTCACCGATCTTTGTTCCTTCCGGTGTGCTTCAACCTTCGGACACTTATGCAGATTGGACAGCAAGCCGGTCTAGCGCGCACACTAGAGTCCCTCGTTATTGATGTCTGCTGCCTTTCAGAAACCCGATTGCAAGATCCAAGCACTGTGCTTACATTGACATCCCTTACTGACCAGGAAGCCAGATATCATCTGCGTCTTTCTAGAGATCCAGAAGCAGCCTCAGTGAGTTTGGCTGGTGTTGGTATAGCACTAAGTGGCAAGACCGAGGCGGCACTACTGGACTGGTTCCCGATTAACACCGACTGTATGCAGTTCGGCTTCAGGGTTCATGTAGAATCAACAAGCGCCGCGAAGAGAGACGCCACTTGTTTGCGATCTCCGTGCACGCTCCAACTGATTGCAGTGGCGGCTCGGTCAAGGAAGAATTCTACCGAGATCTACATCAGCTCTTGACTAATGCTAAAGTGTCGGATGTCGTTGTCCTTGCTGGGGATTTTAATGTGCGGATTAGCCGCCTGATACTATACGAACACCACATTGGTGGTCACCACGCGCTCTTTGAGAACCGCTGTGATAACGTTGAGAGGCTTCTCACATTGTGCGAAGACAACCATCTGTTTCTCTCGAGCACTAACTTGAGGTGTACCAAGAAGCGTTCCGCAATGTGGCGTTCCCCTTCGCCAATACAACCGAGGTCTCAACTTGATCACACTGCAATTAGCTTCAGATGATGTGGCAGCGTACTCGACTACAGGTCCTTTTGGTCCACCTTCATTGACTCAGATCATGCAATGGTCTGCGCGAAAATCTGTATGTGTTTTGGAGGTCCAGAAATACGAAGCACCACAAGATTGATGTAAACAGATTAACGGATTCCTCTGTCCAGGCGAGCTATCAGTCTTCACTGGCATATGCACCCAGTTGCAATCCGCCGCAAAACGTGGAGCAACACTGGACTTGTATACAGAAATCGATAACCATTTCCGGACAGTCCTGTTGCGGCCTAGCTCGACGCCGCTTAAAGGCTTGTATGTCTGCTTCTTCTCTGGAGCTGTTCGAACGCCACAAAGATAACTCGGCGGAATCAGATTGTAATGAGCGCCACCGTTCTGCGAAACGGCTGCTCAAGAAAAGCCTACACAAGGATCGCGAGGCATGGTGGTCTGAGCGTGCTTTAGAGATGGAGACCGCTGTCCTCTCTGACAACACTCGCAGGCTTTTCCAACTCATTCAGTCCACTGGCCTCAAAAAGCTTGGTGTCAGTGAGGTTACTTGCGAGGTGGATGAGTCTCCGATCACCAGCCAACAGAGGCGTATGGACTGCTGGGCCGAGCACCTTCACTCGCAGTTCAACTTGCCTCCACCGTCCATCAGTACATGCAGTACACTTTTTGTCCACGCTGGCTCGTTCCACTGATTCCACCCAGCGAAGCGGAAGTCTGCCTCGAGGTTCGACGCTTGAAGCGGTTCAAGGCTGTCGGCTCAGACGGACTTCCACTGGAGCTGTTCAAGTACGGCGGTGTGGCGATCATTAACCAGCTGACCTCGCTATTCGCAAAAAAACTGGCATAAAAAGGAAGTGCCTTCATCTTGACGCGAATCAGTTATTGTCCCGATTTTCAAGAAAGGCACTCGCACTTCATGTGTAAATCATCGCGGGATTAGTCTTATTTCGGTTGCCTCCATGCTATTGGCATCCATTCTGCTCCCCAATACATGAATCACCCTACCGTGAAGAACAAGCTGGTTTGCGTTTTGGCCGCGGATGCGTGGATCAAATCTTCACGCTCCGCCAACTCCTCGAACATCGCCACGCTTATCACAAGTCGACTATCGTTGCATTCCTAGACATATGTGTCGCTTTTGACTCCGTTGATCGACCTGATTTATGGCGTTGCTTACTAAAGAACGAGGTACCAGAGAAATATACGGCCATCTTACGAGCACTTTACCTTCATACCTCCGGCGGAGTGAGTTTCTATGGCAAGCTTTTCTCGCAATTCATTGTCAATACTGGTGTGCGACAGGGCTGCCCTATGTCCCCATTCCTTTTCAACTTCGCAATCAAAGACGTTCTGTCGAGTGCTCTAGAAGGTTTCCAACATTTTGGCCTAGAGCTTCTACCGGATGAGCGCGCGACCGACTTAGATTATGTTGATGATATCACCTTACTTGGTGACGATCCTCAGGGTATGCAACTCATTCTGGATAGTTTGGCGGTAGAAGCATCTAAGTATGGCATGAGCTTCGCCCCATCGAAGTGTAAATTACTGCTCAAGGATTGGCTTACATCTGTTCCCGTGCTCACTCTCGAAGGTGCACAACTTGAACTTGGGAGCTGTGTTTCCGTTGACGGCACTATCAGCAAAGAAGTTCCTCTTCGCATCGCTAAAGCCCGATCAGCATTAGCCAATGTGAGGCACTTGTGGCGTCGTCGCAGCGTCTCATTCTCACGAAAGGGCCGCGTTTACCTCGCATCGATTCGCGCGGAAGACATGCGTCGTCTTTCTGCCTTCGACAACGGTTGCTTAAGGAGGATTGCTCGCGTTTGGTGGTAACATCGAGTTAACAGTAATTACGTTCGACGTCGCATCTTGGGGAATGCGAGTATTCCCTTCAACAAACTGGTATTGATGTGCCAGTTGAGATGGCTCGGTCACTTCCTACGCATGGCATCTGAGCGCCTAACTTGTCGCGCTGTATTGGCTCGTCAATGAACATGCCGGAGGCAACCGCGTTGTGGTCAATCGGCCACTTGGCAATAGCACAAGAAATCGCTGACGTCGTGTCTAGCCGTTGTTGGACCCGTACGTCTTCCAGGATGGGGACCAAAGATGAGGAGTGCCGATGGCTTAACACTCTTGAAGACATGGCCCGCAACCAAGCTCAGTCGGCGAATTGTGTACAGAATTGTATTGATTCACATGTTTAATACTTCAAACATTGAAAATGACAAGAAAGAGAAAAGTTGGCGTGTGAACAACAAACTAATGATGTTTTGTTCTACATTTTATCAAAATGTTCATTTCTTCCTGTTGCATATTAGATGAAGTGTGTTCCTCGCGTTCAACTACTATGCCACGATGATTATGACGCAGTGCCTTCCTCTTACCTGCTAATCTTCATGGCCTTGTTGGCTCTCTGCCTAATTGCTAGTGTTGTGAGTACATACATACATCCTTTACTTGAGACTCTTTCCTGATCTGAGACGTATATATCGATCACCCGTAGACATGTGTGTTAATTTGAAATTCCACGGATGGATCATGTTATTCATTCACATTGCTTCGCTCGTCGTGTGATACATTTCTGGAACTGGCTACCCAGTCTGATTGTTGTCGCGGATTCTGTGCCGTGTTTCAAGCAGCGCATCGACAATCATTTTGGCAAACTAGGTATCGTTGCGAATGCTATGTTCGACCACCTCACGTCGAACGGTTGTTAAGCCTGGTTTAACGGCCTTACAAGACCGAGAAACTTAAGCTTGCAGCTAGCATCGCTTTTTAGACAGTTTTGTATGACCGAAACCAGACGATCGGACTTGCGACTTACACAGACCACTATCCTGCCTTGGTCTGTTTTATTTTACCTTTTTTATGCTGGACATGACACAGATTGTACTCTCACACTCCTGTTACAATGATTCTGATATCAGTATCATCTTTAGCAGAATGCAGCCAGCCATAGCCATCTGCAACTGCAGTCTCAACAGAGATGGCGTCGCTATCTGCTGGATTGGACTACACTTCTACGGCCCAGAGTAATAGTAGGTTGGGTGGCACACAGAACGGTCCTACCAAGGTGTGTAAGGGTAAGTGAACTGGCGGGAGAAAGAGCTAAGTAATTGAGTCTACTCAACCAACAACTGTAAAACCGGTTGTGTAAAAACAAGTAGGCCAAGATCCAAAAAACCAAACTTATCCTGTGGGTGTCTACAGGAACCAGTCATTACCCCTGAGAAACCGGTTATTGGAGTAACCAATCATACAACATGTGCTTCGGAAAACGGATTATCCTTTTGGGTTTTTCGCCCGAGGGGAACTGTAAAACAAATGCGGTATTAAGATGGAATGTAGAAGGTTTAAGGGTGTGGTACACCAACAGTTGTAGCATAAGGAATAAATAGGAGGAACTGTCGGTATACTGTAAGTTTTCTGATGTGATTGCGATTACTGAAATCTGGTTGACTCAGGGCGATGCAGTCGGTGACTTACTGTCTGGCTTTTCATAGTAGAGCAGATAGACCTGGACAGCAGACAGGTGATGGCGTACGTCTTAGCAACAGCCATGCACTTGTTATGTGCTGACCTGCGGATGCGTTTTGGCGGACGCTCACGAAGACGTTGTGAGCACATTGATACCAGCCAACTGGCGAAGCAAGCTGTTCTGAATGCCTATCAAAGCACGCTGTCATGCGAGTTGTGTAAACGCTCACTAGATCCAGTTGAATCCCACCGATCTCATATTCACCAGATCTCACTAGCAGCAGGAAAATCCTCATGTGATGAGTTTAATCGCCAACATGGACATTGGGTCTCTTCGCAGTATCTGGAACTTATCGATGCTCGCCGGCATATTCCGGCTGGAAGCGAACCCAATGAAACTCGCACAGAGCTCCGGGCAAAACTCCATACTAGCTTGAAGAGAGACGGCGAATCCTGGTGGTCTCATCGTGCTTCAGAGATGGAAATGGCCGCTGCCCTTGATAACCAACGTGTTATTCCGGCTGATACGGGAAACGGGCAGCAAGAGACTTGGTGTTAATGCAACTATACGTGACGAGAGTGGACAGCCTATCGACAACTTATGGAAACGCTTGAAGCCTTGGACTGAGCACTTTGAGAGGCAATTCAATCGGTCGGAATCGTTAGATTACTCGCCGGCCACTGATCGCCCCGCTCCGTGGGCTGTGCCTTTGGATCCACCCTTTCGCTCAGAAGTCGAGCGTGAGATCGGACTGTTTAATTTAAATATATCCTCAGGACGAGATGATCTTCCACTAGCCCTCTTCAAATTCGCGGGACCTGCTCTTGTGGATGATTCATACGAGTTACTAGTGAAACTGTGGGGACAGGAAACTGTCCCAACCGACTGGAGCCGCTCCGTCATAGTCCCAATTTTCAAGGGAGACTCACGATCGGAATGCGGCAACCATAGAGGAATCAGTCTGATCTCCATCGCCTCCAAATTGTTTGCCTCTGTCATCTTTCACAGACTGACTGGCACTCGTGAAAGCCAGATTCGTGAAGAGCAAGCCGGGTTTCGTCGAGATCGTGGCTGCATTGACCACATTTTCACTTTGCGTCAGTTTTTGGAGCACGGTCACATATATTGGCGGCCCACCGTTGTCGTGTTCCTCGATATCAAAGGTACATTCGATTCGGTGGATAGACGTGCACTTTGGGACTGTCTGCTCAGGAAAGGTGTACCTGAGAAATATGTAAATATTATCCGATCATTATACGCGCGTAGCTCAGGCTGAGTGAGGGCTTACGGCAAGCTGTCGTCGCCCATTAATATCTCCAGCCGTGTGAGACAAGGATGTCTGCTGTCACTATTCCTCTTCAACCTCACTATTGTCGAAGTCATGGAAATCGCGTTCACAGGACACGACTTAGAGGGTGTGGATGTGCTCCCAGGTGAACGAATTCTTGACTTGGAGTATGCTGACGACATTGCCTTCATTTATGACTGCCCACAAACGTGCCAAGTAGCACTGGACAAATTAGCACTAGCTGTCCGTCACTTCGGGCTTTGCATCGCGCCGTCGAAGTGCAAGGCTTTCTTCCAAGATTGGCTTGAATTGCTTCCTACGCTAACCCTTGGTGGGGATCAGCTAGAAGTTGTTCAAAAATTCAACTACCTGGGAAGTTGTATCAGCGGCCGTGAAATTGAAGATGAGGTCACGTACGGTATAGCAAGGGCTCGAGGCGCTTTTGCTAACCTTCGTCACTTATGGCGCCGGCGCGACATCACTCTCGCCCTGACGGATAGAGTGTACAATGCAGCGGTACGTTCGTCCCTACTGCACGCTTGTGAAACCTGGCCCGTTAGATCAACGGTCATAAAGAGGCTAGTTACCTTCGACCACCGATGCCTTCGCAATTTAGCAAAAATCTGGTGGGAACACCGAGTAAGCAAACAGCTTGTTCGACGCCTTGTTTATGGCACATGGAAACGAAATGAACCGCTCAGCACCGTTATTTCACGTACCAGGTTCCAATGACTCGGCTACATGTTACGCGTGCCAGCCCACCGGCTCCCGCGACGTGCGTTGTTTGCGCGCCGGGGGTGTGGATGGAAGAAGAGGAGAGGTGACTAAGCGATGACAGTCGAGAGGAATGAAGGTCCTCACTTCTGAGCTGGTCTCGGTTGAAGCGTCTCGGCTCCCTGGTTGGGGGCCGATAGATGATGAACACCTTTGGCGAGATACGCTTGCTGATATGGCTTAGAGCCGACCTCATTCGCGTTCGTGCTGAGTTTCTTTGTCCCACCCCATCCCTCTTAGCCTTCCCCTCCAACCACGATCTCACTATTTAGCCTTATATAATTTTGTATAGCAATTTTCTTTTGATGCACAGTAGCCGGCTGGTAGCTTACCGGAACGATGCCCATCCGTTACCGGTAACTCAGCTGGCTTGCTCTGTTGCATTTCCCCTTTTTTCTTTTATGTATTGCGTCACAGTAGCTGAGGTTTTTCTCACCTCTAGCTAACGTGTATCTTGATGATTATACCGGAAGATATCTTTGCAAAATTGAGTGGTGTTAAGCACCTTGCCTAGCTTGATCTGTCCGACGCCTACCTCTAGGTGGATGTTGCCGAAGACTCGAGGGAACTGCTGATTATCAACACACATCGTGGGCTGTTCCAATGCATCCGCTTGCCTTTTGGTCTGAAAACAGCACCAGCCATTTCCCAACACTTAATGGGATACCATGTTTGCGGGATTCGCCGCATATCTAGACATCATCATAATGGATCGGACTGCAGAAGAGCTATTTAACCGAGTGGACAAAGTGCTTGGCCGCATCCAGTCGTATTGATTCCGGATCCGGGAAGATAAATGTACGTTTTTCACACCGACCATCAAATACCTTTGTTTTATTATCGAAAAGGATGGCCGTCGGCCAAATCCAGCGAACATAGAAGCCATAACGAAAATGCCAACAGGCCCACAATTCTTGCGTTCATTTTGTGGTCTCATTAGTCATTACAGCGCATTTTTGCTTGTGACGCTTCGCCTGCGTGCCCCGTTGAACAAGCTGCTGACCAAAGACCACGCTTGGAACTGGACTCAAGAATGTCCGAGTGTCTTCGAACGAGTCAATTCGTTATTGGCGTCAGACCTGTTGCTGAGTCATTGCGACCCAACTCAAGAAATCGTTCTCGCAACAGACGCATCAAACAATGAGACCGGTGCGGTAGTATCACATATGTATCCAGATGACTCTCCGAAAACGATCACACATGTGGCAATAACATTGACTAAATCCGAGAGGAACTTTAGCCAAATCGAGAACGAGGCATTGCCTATAATCTTCACAGTGAAGAAATCCAACAAGATGCTATATGGCCGCCGCTTCAAACTTTTGACGGATCACAAATCGTTGCTGGCTATTTTTGGCTCTAAGAAAGGCATTCCTGCCTATACAGCAAATCGTCTCCAACGCTGGGCACTCACTCTGCTGAGCTATGATTTTGAGATCCGCTACCAAACCACGGTTTCCATAGGCCAAGCGGACGCGCCGTCACGCCTCATTGACTCTCATCAGCAAGATGAAAAAGGCACGATCATAGCCTCAGTCGAGCTCGAGCCTGATGTCAAATTTCTCATGAGTGACGCTCTACTTGACCTACCACTTACTGCAGTAGCTGTAGGAACGGAAACGCTTCGGGTCTCAATACTCAAGAAGGTGACTCGGTTTCACAGAACCAGTTGGCCACGTTCATCTGCAACAGCCGAATTGCAACAGTACTATTAGAGCAGGCATTCACTCTCCATTGTGGACGACTGCATACTATTTTCGGAGAGTTGTCATCCCAAAGGCCCTACAAGAGTGCTTGCTTCGGTAGTTCCACGCCGGGCAATCTGGGACCAACCGGATGAAGATGCTTGTCCGTAGCTATGTGTACTGGCGTTGCATGGACAAACAGTTGGAAGAGTTGGCCAAACGCTGCCAAAGGTGTGCCAACATCCAAAGCACCACATAAGCAGAGCTGCATTCATGGCCAAAACCCACGAAACCATGGTGCCATATCCAGGTTGACTTTACAGGACCGACCAACGGCCAGTTTTCTCATCGTAGTCGATTCTTACAGCAAATGGCCCTGAGTGTTTCTCATGGATAGCAGTACAACAATGCTACACTATCAAGACTGCACCAAATCTTCGGCAGGTTCGGCTGTCCAAATGCACTTGTAACTGACAACGGCCCACAATTCAATTCGTCAACTTTCACGGAGTTCTGCAAGCAACGCGCCATCCAGCAAATTCGCTCGCCGCCGTTTCACCTACAATCGAATGGCCAGACAGAGGTTCTTTTGTACGTCGTCAAATCAAAAGGGAAGGGATGCAATAAGGAAGTGATCGACAGATTCCTTTTCTTGTATCAGCCCACACCAAACCAAAATCACCAAACGGTGTGTCCCCTGCAGAAGAAGCACTGATGAACAGGAGGCTCCGCATGCCGTTCGATGCTTTTCGACCCACTATTGAGTCCTCATACGGAGAAAGGAACCGGAAAATGGAATAAGAATTCAATCGACGACATTTAGCAAAGCAACGTTCATCCAAGCCCGGAGGTTTACTGCTCGTACGCGACTACCGGAAATGTCATGCAGCATGGACTCCAGATGAGATCAAATGGATTTTCGCATATAACAAGCCACAGTTATCTGCCTCTCAACACTGCGACGTGGCGCATGTGACTCGCCACAAACTAAACTCACTGCCTCGTGGATATCCGGAATATGCTATCCCACCCACGGATATAAATCGCTTATTTTCACATTCCTGATGATTACAAACAGTCAAAAATGATGCGTCACATTCACAAACACAAGCTACACAACTACATTCATGCACATCCATACACACATTCGCTGTCAAGCCAAACATGTATTTTCGTACATTTTTGATCACATTATGTTAGCTTAGCGTGATCATACCTGTAAAGATGTGCTTCGCATTGTCGAGAATAAAAGTTTATTTATTTATTTCTTTATTTATGTAAACGTGGAGATGCAATTTACGATGTGCTTATTGCATTGCAAACATGGGTCCGCCGTGCAAATCAGTTACGCCCAACGCTGTGCCGCTCAGAGACGAGAAGCTCAACCGAACTGCCTTTCGACCACCTTGTGCATCGTTTCAGCTTACCGAAACCAGACAGATTGGGCCACAGTCAATCGAACGGTGCAACAAATAATCAACAGCCCACTCAAAAAAACACTTCAACCCAGGAGATAGACGGGCAGACGGAGCACGCCGTCTTCAAGACTGCAAGTGAACCCGAGGCTATCATCCTACACCGCAGCCGCGATCTCAAGAAGGAAGATGTCAGGGAGAGGGAACTCTCCGTGGAAAACTTATTAATTCTGGGGAAACGATTCTAACCAATAGTGTACAAAGGAAACATCAAAACCTTTCAGGAATGTTCGCGTCAGGATCATTCAGGTTTACTCGACGCACGGATAGCGGAACTGAACTACCAATCAGGTCAGCTGACCTAGCTGTTCTGAGACGCGAACGTTCCTTGGTAGGCCAATAAATATTCACTGGTTTTCACACTACTTGTACCCGTTTCTGTAGCTGGTTCCGCAACACGCTTTTGCCTCCAAGCTTTGCCTTCTGATTCTCGGCCGGGGTTCGGAGCTGGCGGGGAATGAATTCAGTACAACCGGAATCGCCAGACATGGGTAGATCAAAGCAGTTGGAGCACCGCCATGTTTTTGGTGACCCAAGGTAGTCGTGTTCCTAGACATCATTGGGACCCTCGCGGTTCAAGGCGTTGGGCTGACCTACGCAAAATGTGTCCGAGCTAACGTATGCGATGTCGGAAAATAACGTTCTGAAGGCTGGCACTGCTCCTACAAGCACTCGGTCTCGGACCTCTGCGTTGCTTACGTGGTGTTGCCACCACACCCGAGCAATCCTTCGTAGACAGCGGTTGTCGAAGACTGACAGCCACTTCATGTCTTCCGAGTGAATAGACCGGCTCACATCCGTACAAGAGTACTTCACGGACGGAAGCATTGTAAACCTTGCCCTTGAGCTTGAGACTGACATCACGACGATGCCATAGGTGTCTCAGTTTAAAGAATACAAGACGGGCCTTTGCAATCCGTTGTGAGACTTCATCTGCAACCGCCACCAGCCGTGATTCAACTCTCTAGATAAGTAAAACGAGGGACTTGCTCCAGAACATGTCCAGCAATGGTGAGCGCGGATTCAGGCACCTGCCAGTCCTGGAGAAGCGTTTTACCTTTTCCCGGATTGAAGCATAAGCCGTACTTAGACGCCTCCATCGCTAAGCGGTCCAAAGCTCTCTGGACTGTTTGTGGATCGTCTCCCAGCAAGGCGATATCATCGGCGTAGTCCAAGTCCGTGTCTCTGTCTCTAGGGAGGCGTTCAACACCGCAGTTCTGGACATTTTCCAGTGCTCCTTGGACGACATCCGATGGCAAAATTGAAGAGGGAACGTGAAATAGGGTAATCTTGGCGAACACCGCTGGTCACAGCAAACGAAGAAGAGAGCGTGCTGTAAGCCCTGACTTTACCCGACGTGTGACTGTAAAGCTCTTTCAGGATGGTTACAAACTTGTCGGGTACACCTTTCTTCAGTAAATAGTTCTGCGACGCCGATCTATCCACTGAATAAAATGCCGCTCGGATGTACAAGAACACTACGATTGTTGGCCGCTGGTGCATGTTCGCTTACACAGACTTCTGATCAATCAATGGGTTTTTTCCATTCAGGAGTTCGAGAAGCTGGCGGAGCGTGAAGATTTGGTTGGTGCAGCTGCGGTCTGGACGAGATCCGGCTTGTTCTTCTCGGGAATACTTCTCTGTAGCCTGCGAAGTAGGACCGACACGAAGATTTTGGATGCGAAGGTAACTAACGAGATTCCGCAGTAGTTATAGCAGTCGTGGCGGGAGCCTTTCTTGTGAATCGAGACAATGACTGATTCTCCCCAATTTGTTTTATGAGTACATATGCTATGAGTATACTATAAGTACATATGCTAAACATACCACTTACAACCCCCTACGAGGTTACTGTGGACGCGGTTATGATCTTCTCAATCTCTGCATGTATAAAATGCGGACGACTAGATTGCCAAGTGCATGATGAACACTTCCGATTCACTTTTCCAGACTAGCGTCGGAGAACCAATCTGTGGTCACATTTGTCACTCCAGTTCGCTAGAAACTGCACGTACATTCTATACTGATTTACTTTACTTCTCGAACCCGAATGCTGTCTAAATTTTTTATACTTACAGACGTATTTTGGTATTTCTTTCAGGCCAAAATCTTGTATTCATCAGGTCTTCATTTAGCCGAAATACACTGATCCATCGCTCTTCTACCGTACGTCAATTCAATTATGTTGAGTTGAAAAGTGGCATTCCACCAACCTCGTCCTACTCTTCCAACTATATTACGCTTCCTCACAGTATTTTTACAAGTGCGTTTTGTTTTTACAATTAATATGTATAGTGGATAACCTAAAGAAAAAGATTTCCGAAGTCTACTACAATCATGGATTATTTTGCGCTACGCATCCTGTTCAAGTGATCGTATCGGTGTGTATTATCGTGGTGATTTTGTGGTATGCATCTATACCCCCTGAATATCATCCACAGCTTCCCTTTATGTCAACTATTCATTATGGAGGATGTTCCATTGGAACATATGATTTTACGCGAGGATGAATTTCAAACCTTTGAGAACTCCCACATGCTTTTCGTAAGTCCTTTTTCCATAACCTGCTTTAATTAAGTAAATTTGGGGTGTATGTGTTTATGCTTGTTACCTCCTAGCCATTTATTCATATGCTTCGCCTATTTCCGTGACTCTAGGAATGTAAAAATGTTATCAGGCTTCTCGCTTTAACACTTCTGTACTAATTTACGCGCAACCCGATTATTTCTGTTTTGAAACGGTTCTCATGACTGCTTGGACCAACGACATTTCACTATTTTGTATCGATCGTTTCATTCATGTTGATGTTTGCAGTGGGATACATCGCCATGCGAATCCAAGATACTTACAACATACCATATAAACTACGTTTGCGGGCTATTCTACTAAATTTATGTACAAAAGATGCGCCGCTAAAGTGGTTTAATACTGGTGTGTTTGGGTTTTGGATGATATAGGGAACAACCGTGCTCTTCATAGAGGATATACTTTCAACAGCTATGGTGCGTACACTTTTGATCCCTCAGATCAGTCATCGGGACTGTTTGTGGCGTCCTCACTGAATTGAATCGTAACTCAACCTTATCTTGAGACAGTGGTATAGCTGTCCCGATTGTCCGCTGGGTTATGCTAGGTGGTACTGCATTCAAAACCATCCTTACTGGTCAATACAGTGTTTTGATTTCAGACTATCTTATCCTCACCACCATCGCATTGGGGTTTGCGGATAAACCTGAATCTCTTCCTTCAAAATCCAGCTTGCGGAATATCCGTTTACAGACTATAGGATCAGCTCAAGTAACACAACATGACCATTACGAGTTTTATTTACCTTCGGAGAACCATTTGTTGCTCATCATCTCCATTATACACCTTAGCTGCAGGTGGAAAACGCCTCAGCTGTTATGCCGAAATACAAAAGACAAGAAAAAATCAAGAACGGCACGCCGGCTGAGTCTTCAGTAACAGATGCCCATCGTTCCGGAGAGCTAACACTCGACTATCGTGCCACAAAAAGAGAGTTATATTACGTCTAATGAATGAGATCGTAATTGGAGGGGGAGGCTAAGCGGGAGGGGGATGGACGAAGGAACACACAACACAAGCGCCATTGGGACCAACCAAACGTGTTCATCGTCCTGAGAACCCTAGCTATGCAGTCGGGATGTACCAACCGACGCCAACTTCGAAGTGAGCGTCTTCATTTCTCTCAACCAAGTCATCGTTTGTTGCTCATTGCTACACTGCTTCTCGCCTTAAGCCAAATAGTCTTCTTCAAATATAGATGCAGCGATTTGCCGGTGATTGTCATTGCTCGTAACTTTATCATGTAATGCGATCGAACAGTTTATTCTTGTTGCTGTAAGTTTACTTAAATTTGGTGTACTTATCATCAGACAACGTTACATTGGACACTACGATCACACTTCCAAGTTTGGCTACCTCCGGAAACTCTCTAACAAACTTTTTTCTCGAAGTAAGCTGCGACAAAGCATTACGTCCTTGCTGGTGTCCACCACTAGTTTTCCCTCCTCTTCCGGTTCTTTTTTCTCTATGTAGCCCCAAGCAGCCACCGAATTCGTTAGCCCCACAGACAGCTAGGCTTGGTTCCCTTTCAAACTAGAGCTCCTTTATTAAAATAAGTCACCGTTTCTATCGCGAGCGGCATGTAGCTTTAAAGATTATAAGCCTGCCTTGTAATCCGAGGCGCGGATACGAGCCTGTAAATGGACCGGGTGACCCTCGCAGTAGCCTTAGTTTACGTGCGACTGCTGGTGTTGCGCGGCACTGCAGCGTCAGTACTACATACCGGCGAACTGCTGCTGCCTTTTTGAATGCCGCTATGCGCACAAACAGGCTATCATGGTACTTTTCCTTGCCTTAAAGGCCGCATTTGATTCGATTGATCGCGCCTGCTTGTAGCGATGCTGAAGCATCCCACTCTCCTAACATCTCTATACCACAACTCTCCTTACTCGTATACGAATAAGAGAGAGGTTTGCTCCTAAATTCTCCACGACTAGTGGAATACGTCTGGACTGTTTCATTTCTTTATTCATCTTCAGGTTTGCGATAGAAATGATCATGCATATTTTTTCTCTTCATTTTTCACAGAGTGGTAGTACTTTTCTGTCACCCACTGTGAAATTTAGACTAAGTATTTGGTGTCGCTGCTTTGGCCAGATGCAGTTACTGTGCAAGCGCTGCCGAACAAGCTAACATGCAACGCTGCACATCCTGGCATCTACTTTGCTTGGACCGACTCATCAATAGTTCCCATTACCACTTTAGTTAATTGATCAATTTACTGTCTGTAGGTCGCATCACCACGAACATTGTGCTACGACCTACTGATACTCCTGTGGCTTTTTGATATCCTCGTCACCTATGGGGGTGGCGGGGCATGGCTTATGTGCAATGAGAACTTCGTGCGAAAGCGCATTACGACAACTGTTGTCTTTGGACCACTGACAATGCACTATGGCCAGTTTTATTCCTTAGACGCCTCCTCTATGCATTGAAGAGACTGAACGTGTTTGCTCACCGATCCTCGAAGTATTCTCCTTGTCTGATGAACCACTGATTGATTGCGTATGGAGTACGTCCTTGGTTGCTTCTTGGAAGACTACATGGTTCTACGCTGGTTTATTTGTGTGTTACAGAGCGCCTGCACTGGCTAGTCCATACCCTCTTCATATGTGCTAACCGTCTATCTTAACCTCTATTACTTACCAACATCACATCTGGTTGCGTGAAAACCCGAGGTGTTCATTCATTGGCGTAACGGAAGAATATGACTAAACACCGGAACGTTGAGTAGAGTAGATTGTCGTATTCCTGCATGGGAGCATTGTGATCAGCCACATCAACTGTTAGATCTTCTGTCGGATTGAGCGCGTTCATGGAGGCGGTGCCGCTATTGCATTCGTTACCGTTACTTATGGTCCTTTGCTGATCCATTTGACAATGGACACCGACACCACGAGTCGGGTTTCTCCATAGTAATCAGACATGTGAACTGTGTGCATTGCAATTATTGGTATGTTTCTCTTTAGTAAGTGGTGTCTTTGAGGCAGTGTATGTTTCTGGTAGAACCAACGACATGCTTTTTAGTACTGTCATCACATTGTCCGCTCACTGTTCGCCGCGGGCGTGTCCTTCGGATGTCTGTATTTCTTTCAAACACCGCTTTGTTGACTGAAGCCGCAGGGTGACCACTCCATACTAAAGGGAGAGTGTAAAGTGTTACAGACTGAGCCGCATCCCCTATCCTGTCTTCTTGAATGGGGCTTCTTAATCTGCCAAATTATTTGACAGATCTCTTTTCTTTGTGACATACTAGCAAGGAAAACGACCCTCTTGCACCCCATAACTTGTTTGTCGCCCTCGCCCTTTCTAAATAGCTTTTCTAACCTTCCTAACTCTTCACCGATCAGATTTTTGTTTGACTACTTATTTTCATTACTTCAGTGGACCGAGTTTTACACACGCTTTTGTCTCCGACTCCTAGTTGGGAATGCGAGATGAACTGTGTTAAAAGCGTCTAGGCCCCCCTTGATGTAGTCGCTCCAGCTTTTGACTTGTGGCCTCTGCTTCGAATCCCTACTTCTGCACAGGTTTGGTCGCCCTCACAGAGCCCTTGCCGGTGCACAGCCAGACAGCCTACCGCCATTACATAACGCTGGTTGCTCATGGTTACATTTGTAGTTACCGCCTGTATACTTTGGATGGATGTAACGGGTGTTCATTTTTTAAATTTCGCACATGCGGCAAATTGGTCATTTGCCTTTCGTTCTTTCGTATTAGGCCATATCCTAACCTATACTTGCGCACAGATTTTTTCCTTAGTTCGCCTGGGACATTTATTTTATGGGGCTCTTCCCAGAAGTACTTCGATTAGATAACTACGCTCTGTCACTTCATTAGGTTTTTCATTGGAACCACGTTTACTATGTTCTCGCCCTCAAGCACTGTACCTCGTTGATTTTTAGAGCTCCGGTAATCGCAATAAGACCATCGGATATGGCATTCAGATTGTCCTTCATGCTTCTCCGCCTCCAAATGCTCCTGTCGGCTGCTTTTATCTCCATAGATCGCTACTCGAAACGTTGAAGAATAGTGTCAAAATCGTTCAATTGCTGCTCGAGTTTCAGCCAACCGGCTCTCAGACACAGTCATATAGAGACATATGCCTCCAAGTAAGTGACAGCAACATTACTAGGTGCTAGCATCCGCTATTCAATTTGGGCTAGTTTCCTTTCTTAAGTCCGGTGTCCAAAGTGCTTGTTCTCACAGCTCCTGGATACGCCGCATCTATCATCGACTGAATAACAACTTCGCATTTGAGGATAAAATACTTAACAACCCAACTTTAGGTATTGGCACACAAATCATCCTATCCATCTTGATGGTAATGCAGTTTATCTAATACAAATCATCTACATCACATGAGACAAAAGCGAGCTTTCCGTGAGTCATGCGCTGCAGATTTTGGTCGCGTCGTCATTTTCCCCACAGCACCAAACCAAACGATACTAAATTCAGGCCAACTTATTTTGGGAACCCGAAGACTTATTTAAATCCCTGGGATATATGCGCTGCAATTATTTTTTTTCACACCGTCTTGATCACATTCCAGAAACCTCCACTATGCGCCGTGAATCGCTTGGCGGACGAGAACAGTTGGCAACTTGCTTTTGCTCCAGTCGCTCTCTACGGACAGCGTTTTGCCATCTCTCATACACGACTTCATTGTTATTTATGATGCAACATTTGTGTTTCATTTGTCAACCTTGACGGACCAAGTTGTTAAGCAGACTACTTGTAGAAATCGTTTCAGCAGTCATTAAGTAAACTCACAAATAAACCCACCTTGAGGCCATATTGTCAGCATTCGGCCACTTCAAGCCCTTAGATCTTTGCCACAATTTTTAGGAGCAATAAGCCTTCGTTGGGCTCACCTGTCCAGCTTCGTGAGCAGAGGCATTTTGACTATTAAAGCCGTGTATCTTGGGATTTCATGGCAGTTTGTTGTCAAGTTTTTGATTTGCGAATTTGACCGAGTCACAGTCTGCAATCGCTGTATTCGATTAGCTACTCGTAGCACCATTACAGCATGAGTATAAAGATACATATATATTCCACACTACCAATTACAGTACACTTGCCTGAGTGCCACAACACATAAAAGAAAAAAACAATAAATTGGAAGGGTAAAAAGATAGTTATAGGAAATGCCTCACAGCAAATGCGCCATTGCATACGGGTCTTGGCTATATCTAGTAGCGTTTACAACCCGATGTGCTGGCGATCCTTTGGTTCCCAACCCCGGGTGTCCGGAACGCCCAGCAACAGCCAGCTTCGACGTCTGCGCCTTAACGGTTTGTACCTCCTTGTCGTCCCTTTTAGTTCACGCTTGTGCTTTCAACTAGGGCACATCATGGTATTCGTTACATAGGAATACGCAGCACATTCCCATGCCAGCGAAACCTTCAGTGAAATGAATGAACTTATGAAGCGGTTTCGTGCTGTTTGAATCTAGAGACGTTCGGACAACAAGATTTCCATGCTTTCATCAATACTGCTCCAAGAGCAGCTCTATTCGGCGGTTTGATCATTACCACGACCATCTACCTGCCACAGTTTGCTCTCTTAAGTATGCGTCATCTCCTCGTTTCAGTGTTATTTTATCCACTCTTGTAGTGCTTACGATATATTGGCGCATCTCGCATACACGTCGTTCTTTCTTAGCTGGGCTACCTCTTTTAGTTTTGCCTTCTTTATTCAATATATTCTCGAGGCCGGTTGACGAACTGAAGTTAACCTACCTTTTTGCCAACTGTTACTTGCATGTGTGTCGCTGTTTACTGCTCAAAAGTATACTTATGTATACTAGCACAAGCATTTAATACTGTTTTCGCAACCCTAACCTTCTCATTTGTTTTATTGATTTGTATGGTAAAGGATCAGAGTCTAGATTTCCGGTTCAAAATACTGATTTTCTGTCATTGCCGATAACTTCCCATTAGTGCGTAGCTTGTGAATTCAGCCTTGCTTCTATATCACAGGAAAGTTTACTCGTTGACTGTTCGAAATATCCATCACTTAAGCCTGGTGCAGCAGCTGTACCTCGCTCAGTACGCCGTAGTTTATTCACTTCAGAGTGAACACAAATGGATTAACCAATAAGATGTTCGGCAGGAAAAGTGGGAATTGATTGTTAATGGTTATATTGAACCAATCTCCATCTGATGGTTATATTGAAATTTTGCTACCTAAAAACCAGGAATCAAAGGCGATAGCACCACCAACTCCCCGACTGCACCGTATCGTGCAGTATTTCCATCCACTAATGTTTTCAGTCACGGGTTCTCTACCCGAGAAGACAGCAAACACCAACCCAGCTCATCCTCGATCGGTTCTTTCATCATTTTTGTCATCTCACCATCTAGTCATTTCGAAACCTTACTTCAGTTTACTCGCCATCAGCAAACAACACTCCGGAGTTGGGAGTTGGTCGGTGGGCGAGGAGCAACAGTGCTTCGTTGTGTCACGATATATCCCAACTGCAATCAGCTTGACATCAGCCCGACCATCGTACCAGACATGAACACTGCTGAATACGGTTTTTTACGTGAATGGAGCGTTTGCGCTTGTCCATTACGTATGACTACCGTTCATCTACTTTAGCATTTTCAACAGGCAACCAATTTACATTTTATGTTTAACTTCGTCCCTAGTTCTCTCTGGTTATCTACTATTTAAAAACATGAGCAATACATCTGCACCTCGTATTGACGATTCATTACCACTTTGCAAGTGTGCCTTGCTAACTAAACATCTTTATCGGGATTATATTATATATGGCCGTCGGATCTGTTCACACCTATTCGCCTAACCTTCCCGGTGGACTGGGCAGCCATCGCGAAAAATCGGCGATTTCTTTTTTTCTCCTTCACTGCTGCTCATCCTAGCTCATGGCTAAATAACACAATGGCTCTGTGAATTCAGTGGCGCTGATGATCCGAGGTGCCAATGGACAACTGCGTTTGTGCCATCCGTACGCTTGGATCGCATCTCATCTCAAATAAACACGCGTGCTTTGAGTCTCAGACGTTTTGGCTCAGTTGGAGTGGAGGTGTATCCGGAAAGCAGTATAACCTATTCGATAGTTGAAAGACACGTCAGTAACATCGGACCGCTAAATTTACCCGAACAGAAAGCTGGGGGATTTCGCTGCATAGCATCCGGTAGTATAGTGTGGCGAATCCTGTCTTGAGCGTCTACCCATTCCCTCCGTTCCTGGTAATTAGGGAGCCCCCTTATCTGTCCATTATTTTCTAGTGCGTTATGTTGATAATGAATCCCGGCGGGAATTAATCAACCGGTTGCCTATGGATCGTTAAAGTTTCCTACTTTCGACTGCGCTCTCAGTGAATTCACTGCTTTTTCAGATTGAAGACCGTTTGGTTACTAAGATCGGAGAAAATGATGCTGTCCTCAACACTTTGCCCACGTTTGGCTGTCTGTTACTTGCCCCCAGCCTTCTGTGGAACAACGATGCCGAACAACTGGAAGAGGCGTACAACACATTGTTGTCTAGACTGAAGAAACCCTCTATGAGCAGTCTACGTGATCTCTGTTTTGGGTTACCGTGGCGTCTCACCGGAGTTCGTGATACTGCGATTTGCACCCCGCAGCCACTGGCGTTTGTAGTGACAACGGTGCTACGCGAGTACGACTCACGGTTAGTTTCAATGCGTTTTCTGATTGGATGAATTGTTTACGCTTTTTACCTGCCCTTTTCGATGGGCCTTTCACACATGGCCTTGCCGCTTTTGTAAGATACCCGCAGGTTCGGAGATCACCGTACGAACCCGCAATCGTGCACCATCTCTAGTCATGGTAAATCCGCATAAACTATGAAGGTGTTGAGCTGCGTTCTCTCTTGATGTCAGCCGTCTCTGGCCCTTGACGTGTCTCCACAGCCACCGCAAACAGATCAGAGCTCTCAAGTCCCCTAAGTTCGCCTTTTTCGTATATTCGTCATCGTGTCGGCATTATTAAATTGCATTGGACTTCACGCTAACACATTTGAGGAAGCCGTTAATGTAATGTTCGATGGCTGTTGACTTGCTGTGCTTCACTCTTCATCGATAACTGCTGTTGCGCGACCCAGTGTTTCAAAAACCTCCAAGACAAGCTTCCTTTATGCTCTGTTGCGCAATAGAAAACTACACCACGATTCTTTCTTTACCTGTGTTAAGTATGGCCCTTAGCCGGTGGACGGAACAGAACGCGCACGCATAGTATGAAACCGTTCTGAGTGTCTAAATTCTGGTTGTACCGCACCTGGTTTTGGTTTCTAGTTTCGTGAAGCAGATTCTCCGTCCGTTTTCGGGTCAGTAGCAGTCGCTTTTTGATCCTGCTCATTTGGTTCTTTTGAGCGTGGCCGGATATGGTCGAAATGGCGTTGCCCCACAGGGCCGTCCTCCAGCTGTAGCTCCGCTTGGTTACTCTTTGAGGACATGAGTGTAGCAGGTTGCCAGCTAGTTTCGTGAGGCAGTCTTGTGTATACCGGATCAGAATCATTAAGACACATTTCCTCTGGCATCTTTTCATCCACACACATTTTCTCCTGCTTTTCCTCCATTCTCCTTCGAGGTTTCGGAAAAGGTAGGTGCAGTCTCGTTCGTAGTGACCGACCAAACATTGTTTCCGCGGGTGACTTCCCTGTCGACTCAGTTGGTGTCGTGCGGTAAGAGAACAGGAGACGATCCAACTTAGTTTGTAGAATTCCATGAGTCTGCTTGAGGAGACCTTGCTTAACAGTCTAGACTGCACGTTCTACCATTCCATTCGACGCGGGATGGTACGGCACAGATTTAATGTGTTGTATTCCGTTGTTATTCAGGAACTGTTGAAACTCCTCACTGGTAAATGGGGTTCTGTTGTCGGTGCATACCGTCTTTGGGATACCGAAAATGGCGAATATGGAGTGCATTTTTTGCAACCATTGCTGTGGATGTCACATGTGAAACTGGATTTACTTCTGTTCATTTAGATTTGGCACCAATCTACTCTAGACACATCATCCCATTGATTGGGCCAACATAGTCCGCGTGTAATCGCTGACAGGGCCTTTCCGGCCAACGCCATGGATGTATCGGTCCGGGAGATTTTTGTTTTGATATTTCCGACATTGTTTGCAGTTTTTCAGCAGCCGCTCTATATCCTGGTCAATGTTCGGCCACCAACAGTAACCACGTGCTAGTGCCTTCATCCTGTTCACGTCGGGATGTGCGTCATACAGCTCTCTCAGCAACTGGGGCGGTAGTTCTTCTGGTGGAACTATGCGCGAGCCTCGAAATATACAGCCGTCGTATAGACTCAACTCATTCCTCCGACAGGCGGATGGTTTCAGTTCGTCGGACGTGCTTGTAGGCCAGCTGGTCATCAGGAACTTTTTCACCAAAGACAACACAGGTTCCCGGTTAGTCACACGCCGCACCACGTTAATCCGGATGGTTGTCTTTTCAAGGTGTTGCATCAAATTGGTAAATTCCATGGGTTCATTATTCGTTTTTATGCCATGCTGCTGTGGGAGGCGACTAAATGCATCGGTACTCGTATTACTTGGTCCGTTTCCATACTGAGGTTTGTAGTTATAGGCGCTCAAAAGTAGTGCCCACCTTTGCATTCGAGGCGAAGACATCTGTTGGATTCTTTTTTTTCCTCACACAGAAGCGAAAGAAGTGGTTTATGATCGGCATGGATATCAAACTGTCTTCCCCAGATGTACTGGGGGAAATGCTTGACTCCAAAAATAATCGTTAAGGCCTCTGTGTCCGTTTGGGAGTAATTCCTTACGGCGGTTTGCATAGTGTGAGAAGCAAAAGCGATTGGACGAAGAGAACCGTCATCCGTTCGATGGTAACGGACTGCATCTACATTGCAGCACTAGAGGCAGGCTCGGATCGAAATGCACGAGTTACGGGGAGGTGCTGAGCACTCTTTTTGCGTCTGTGAAGGCTTTTTATCCGGACACCAAGTCCAGGGCTTTCCCTTGCGCAACAGTTCTCACAGGAGTACAAATACTGTTGAGGCGTTAGGTAAGAAGCGACGATAGTGAAAAAATCCCTAGAAATGCTCGGAGTTCTGCTTCATTCTTGGGTTCAAGTGCGAAAAGAATAGGCTTTACTTTGTCTTATAACACGTTGCATTCGTTTTTATCGAGGCGGTACCTCAGGTAACGAACGGAATCTGGGAGAAAAGGGCTTGGACTTTTTCAATTTGAGTCCACTCAGTTGTGGACGTTCGAGCACAGTGGATAGCATTTTTAAATGTTCAGCATCTGTACGTCCTGTAATTAGAATATCGTCAAGATAGGCGCAAGTGAAAGGAATATCTTTGATCAGGTTGTCGATGATCCTTTGGAATATTGCCGGGGCAGAACTGATTCCGAAGGGCAGGCGTTTGTACTGGAATAGACCCATGTGGGTACTTATCTTAGTGCATGAGCGAGAGGTCACGTCCAACTCAGTTTGTAAGTACGCACAACTAAGGTCGATCTGTGTAAACTTTTGTCCGTCTGCCAGCGTCGCATACGGATGGACTATCCAAGGTAAGGGATATTTACCCAGAATTAAACGATTAACACTTACTTTATAGTCACTACAAATATGCACAGAACCATCCGACTTCAGGAATGGAACTATTAGAGCTCCTCACTCACTGTATTGGACTGCTGACTGCAATCTATCTCGTCTTCCACCTTTGATCTCAGTGAATTAGGGTACGTGCCCTGAAAAAGCGGGGTTGATTTCCCGCCGTAATTTGATACTAGCCTGATATCCGTGCAATTTTCCTAGTTTATCATCAAAACGTCAGAATATTTGTTGAGCCCATCCTCCAAGCGCTGGTTAGTGGACATGAATTTCACTATCTCTAGCGTGGCCGGAAGGCATTTAATCCTGTCGCGCCCGAGTAAATTTGGACAATCATTCGCCACAACATATGTTTGTAAGGTCCGCTTTTCCCCGTGATTCAATTTAATGATTATTTAGCACTTATAATTTTTAACATTTTAACACTGTACACACATCCGCGGCGCCATGTGCTACTCTGCTGCCCTTGTCTGTGGCTTCACCCGTAGTCCTGTCAACCACTGGATCTCTGCACGATCTCTCCGACTCCTGAATGCCCTTCGAACGATTGCTGCCAGCGTTAAATACCATTTACAACGTAAGACTACTAGCGCAGAGCTCAAACAGCTTCTCCGGGAAGATGGCCTGGCCTGGTGGACGCAGCGGGTCATTGAGATGGAGCATGCGGCCACTTCGGGGAATTTCCGTACGCTTTTCCTCCTGATCCGAGCTACTGGCGGCAAAAGGCCGACAGTAAGCGAAGTTTTATGCGAAACCAATGGAGAGCCAATCCACTGTCAGAAACACCGACTAGAGCGTTGGATCGAGCGTTTTGAGCGGTAGTTTCATTGTTCAATGGCACCAGTGAGTTCCGATTCTGGTGTCCAGAGTGCTCCCTGGTGTGTAGACCCTTCACCACTATCCGAGGCTGAGATTGCCTATGAGCTTTGCCTCTGAAAGTGCTACAATGCCGCTGGCCCAGAGGAACTCCCTCCGGCTCTTTTCAAAAATGGTGGCCCATCACTTGTTCAGGATTTAACTTCTCTCATCCAAGAGATTTGGCTCACTTAAGTTATCACATCTGATTGGAGCCTAGCGGATATTGTGTCCGTCTTCAGAAAGGGTACCAGAACTCACTGCGCCAAACACCGAGGGATTAGTCTCATCTGGGTTGCTTCCAGCGTGTTCGCAGCTCTGCTTTTAAGGAGGCTCAGCTTGGTACGCGAACAGAGCATACGTGAAGAGCAAGCTGGGTTCCGCTCAGGTCGGAGTAGCATCGATCACATCTTTACACTCCGCCAAATACTTGAGCGTCGTCAAACATTTGGCCGACCAACGATCGTTGTCTTCTTAGACATACGAGCCGCGTTTGACTCAGTCGACAGAGTTGCTCTCTGGAGTTATCTACTGAGAAGGGGAGTGCCCGAGAAGCATTTAACCTTACTTCAAGCCGTCTACTCTGAAATATCGGCTCGAGTGCGGGTGGACTTTCGTCACCATTTAGTATCACCAGTTGCGTGAGACAAGTTTGCCTAGCATCCCCTTCTTGTTTAATTTCGCCATAGACGAACTCTTGGAGAGTGCTCTGGAGAACTGCGAACCCAGCGACGTCGAGCTGCTTCCGGGTACCGACTTCGCAATTTACAGTACGCAGACGACATCGTCGTCTTCATAAGCCGCCCAAAATGTCCTGTGTAGGTTGGAGGTGTCTGTCTCCCAGTTTAGAATGACCTTCGCACTATCGAAATGCAAAGTCCTCCTGCAAGACTGGCTAGTCGCTGCTCATATCCTTACTCTTCTAGGTCATTCATTGGAAGTGGTGGACAAATTCGTTTACGTCGGAAGCTGCCTCAACGCTAATGGTTTAACGGATGAGGTATCTTTTGCGCGCCTCCGCGAGGCTCGGGTGGCTTTTGCTAATAATCTCCGCCATCTCTGGCGTCGATGATCTGAGTCTATCACTAACGGGCCGAGTTGACAATGCCACAGAGAGAGCGGTCCTGCTCTATGGCTGCGAGAATTGGCCTGTCCGCGAACAGGATGTTGAAAGGCCGTCTGTTTTTGATCACCGCTGGCTTCGGAGCATTGCTTGTGTACAATGGCAACATCACCCTTGTAATGAAGATGTTTGACGGAGGATTTCCAAATTAGACAGACTTTGCCGGCCAGTGAGCAACATAATTTTTCTGCGCAGACTACAGTGGCTTGGACGTCTTCTTCGCATGCCTACCCATCACTTACCTCACCGTGCTCTCTTCGCGCTCGCAGCAGTCGGCTGGAAGCGAAAGCAAGGTGGGCAACGTATGACTTGGGCCAGGAGCATGAAGGAGCTAACGTCAAAGTTAGCCGTCGTCGGTCGCTCTCGCCTCTCTGGCTGGAGTGCGAAGGATCCGAAACGCGCATAGCTGGAAACACTCAGTTATGGCAAGAAACCGTGTGCAATAGTTGACTTGTTGTGGCTCTCTGTTCCCATAAAAACCAGTTTTGTTCCTCTCCGTTGTTTCGTTTATTGTGTTTTCCATACGTTGTGGCACTATGCCAAGTGTACTGTTGGCGTATATATATATATATATATATATATATATATATTATCCAACCCACCAATGTGCGCATGTTTTTCAGATGCTATCAGTGGGTCTTCAAGCTTAGTAAGAGCACAGTAAGAAGCAGTGTAGATGAAGAATAACTCGGATAAATCTCTTCTGTTTACTCATCGATGTGCTCATGTTTCCATAGGTCACCAACGGGCCATCAATCTGAGTAACACGAAGAATATAACAGTATAGGCTTAGAGAAAATCGGAGATAAATCTCATTTATCCAACCTATCGATGTTATAGTCATTTCATAGGCCACCGGTGGGTCATCAATTTGAGTAATACCGAAGCATGTGACCAAGTAGAAGGAAGGAATGCGAGACACAGCTAAGTTATCCAGCAAGAAAAACACGGTGATGGAACACTGTATTTCACGTTGTGTCAACAAACCCTTGTCGCCATATTTATCTGTACCTTTGTATCGCGTATTCCGCAAGTACTTGGATGTTATCAGGGCCATTCTCGTACAACCATTCGTCTGTGCAACTAACACGAAACAGTTACTTAACTTTATTAACAGTTAAGTGCTCTTAAATTTTCGAGGCGAATATGTACTTCTGATGGCCATAACGTGTGATATTTGTGTGTAAAGCTATTGTACCCGCAGACGTGTGCGGCAACGGGATATTTTTATCACTTATCCTGTTCCTTAGGTCATATGGTGAAGATGCTTGGAACATTGGCTGATAGTAACTAGCGTAGGTCAGTCTATGAACAATTCTGAATAATAGACATAAATTCAGCCTTAATCTTCGAAGCCATAGCAGTTCGATTTTTAACAAATGACATCTATTTTTATAAGTAAGCTTAGAGGTGCATCCCACGATTCTTTTTGTGATAGACTTTTGTGTAGCTTCGATTGCACTCGTGTCGCATTTTCTAACACTACTGCAAGTGGTGACACACTATTGTAATAATCAGGTGGTGTGCAGTTTGAATGACAGGAGCTTGACGTTGCTTGATATTAACAATCGGCCTATCATTCCAATAGTCTGTCGTGTTTTAGCCACCGTATACTCTACTGGTTCATGGAAATCGAACGAACGTGTAACGGATACCTAACTCACATTTCAAATCGCTTAAACGGAGTGAGATTCCATGCAAAAACAAACATTCAGACAGAACCCAGCATCCATAGCCATAATGCTATATTTAGATGTTGAAAATTTCATGGAAGATCCGACACACCGTTCTTCCAGTGAAGCTAGGTCACTTTGGATTGCAGATATACAAGACGGAGCTTGAGAAACAGTGGTATGTAACATTTTTATATTATCTGCTAACAACTGAGGTCTACCATGACTTATTGCAGGGAAAACATCATTTACCTATATGAAAAAGAGGAGAAACGAGTACACTACCTTGTAGCACCCCAGTAGTAGTATCTCTTGTTTCCGATAGATAATCATCTATCTTGACTGTCTGCTTTCAACCAATGAGGTAAGTTTCCAACCGAGATAGTAGTGAACCTGCCACTCCACGCAGCCAAAAGTTCTAGTACTTGGTTTTTTGGACTTCGTTTACTTCTCTAAGTAGGGAGCGGTCCGGTAATTTCCACATCTGTTTGGAAGAATCAACATTTTATTCATCCTTTACGTTTTCGCCCTTGTGTTTATCTTAATGGAATTTTCAGATTCATCTCGGAATTACGCCATCATCTTACTTCCCGCTTCCAAACGAATAACACCAGCGACGATTCGGATCAGCTATCCACCCCGATGAATGACCCTGCTTCAGACAAAACCGCATCTAGGAGATTGGGCTCGCATACAAAGCATGCAAATCGCGTCTACATGGTTTGGTATCGTGGTCGTTCCTACTTGTCCAACTATGCTCCATTGATCCTCATTTACATCGTCTTGCTGCTTTACGTCTATTTTTCCGTTTGTAAGTTCTTATTTTTTCTTCTTAAAGTGATAGTTTGTCGTTTGCCTTCACCATCGCCACTTGCGATGACGTTACTTTTGTTCTAGATCCTCGGTTACTCATTGTTCACATTTCATCGAACGCTATTGTTTCTCCTGCACCATGATGCACTCTCCTTGTGAGCATCTTGCTCTAATCCGGATACGTTCATTGTCTGTGATATTCTAATTTCTGTCGGCACCGGAAGAGCGTAATTTATTAGCAACTTGTATTTTTCCTTCCGGGTTTCACATTGGACGAGCGGGTGGAATTGGCATTCGCGCAGCTATTCGATTAAGCTTTAACAACCGTTGGTTACGTCCGTTACCAAAACGTGACCTTCAGTGTGACTGCGAGCAGCTCCAGCTCCATCATTGCACCCCAACATGAAGCATCAACTCCAAATAACACGACTGAGTAGCAATGAACTCGGAACCAGGATTGGTTAAAATCCGGTCTATAGTATTCCCTAGACAAACGCATCACTGATGGGGAAGCATGTCTAGCAAGCATGCACAAGTTAACATCTAGGCTGTGTAATCCTTTCCATAGCGAATTCCATTTTTGGACCTAGCACTGTCACAATGACTGTGTAATCCTGCTTAACACGTGTTATCCGTTGCTTGGAATCAATAATCGAGATGGCAGCATCGGCCGGGTAGACCTTTCGTTAACTAACACATCAAGCTCCCTCAAACTTGATGGTTCACTCGGAGATAGACCACCACACTGCAACCACTCAGGTCCATCCCGGTAGGATCGACGAGGCACAACACCTAATCCCTTAGACATCATGCTGGCAATAATTCCTTATAGTTGCGTACAAATGTGCCTTCACTTCACACTCCCTTAGGTTACATAGATACCATGTTGTCTTACACCCTTCCTTCATTACAAACGAGTACCCATCTTGCTTTTCATTTTGTATTACGCGTCTTAAGCCTCCCACTTATCTGTTCAAAACACTTGCGAAATATATAAACATTTTATGCACCCTGTACTCGAACATCACACGCCGCGCCAGGGTCTGCGGTAACTTATCCGATATATTTCCGATAACGAGTGGGGTCATCATCATCATAATTACACACGTTAGCTAAAGAGGGGAAACACTTCAGCTATTGTGTCACAATACATGAGAAATGAAAAAATGACAACGGAGGCACGCCAGCTAAGCCACCGGTAACGGGTGAACATCATCCTGCAGAGCTAGCAGCCTGCAGTTGCACCGCGAATAAACTTGTGTATCTGAACTGAGATCGTGGTTGAAGGGCATGCTAAGCGAGAGGGGAGGGGCAAAGAATCTGACAACACGAACGCAATTGAGTTCGGCTCCTAGCCATATCAACAAGTGGATCTAGCCAAACGTGTTCATTGTCTTTCGGACTCCAACCAGGGAACCGAGAGGCTCAAACCTAGACCAAGGGCCGTCATTTCTCTTCCCCAAGTCATCGCCTGACCTCCCTTCCTCTTCTTTCATTCACACTCTGGTCGCGCAAACGACGCATGTCGCGGGAGCCGGTGGTCTGTTATGCGCAACACGTCAAGCCATCGGAGCCTGGTGCATGAAATAATGGTGTTAAGCGATTCACTTCCTCTTCTTGTGTCATAAACAAGGTGCCGAACACGCTTATTGTTCACGCGGTTTTCCCATCACATATGTGTTAAACTGCAAACCCACCGGTGGTCGAACATAACTAGCCTCTTTATGTCCGCTGATCTAAGGGGCCAGGTTTCACAACCGTACAGTAAGGTCGAACGAACCGCTGCATTGTACACTCTATCCTTCAGGTCGAGAGTGATATCGCGCCGGCACCATATTTGGCGAAGGTTAGCAAAAGCGTGTCAAGCTTTTGCTCTATGGTTTCTGATTTCGTCTTCGATTTCATCGGCACTGCTACAACTGCCCAGATAGTTGAATTTCTGACAAACTTCTATCTGATCTACACCGAGGATCAGTGCAGACGTTTGTCCCAGCCAATCTTGGAGGAGGGCCTTTCACATCAATGGTGCAAAGCAAATCCCGAAGTGACCGACAGCCAGTACTAATCTGTTCAATGCTACTTGGCACGTTTGAGCTTTCACAGATGAGGGCAATGTCGTTAGCATACCCCAAGTCAAAAAGTCTTTCATCTGAAAGCAGCTCCACATGTTTTAGATCGTGTCTAGTGAACTCGATTTCCTTGACTTCACCGATAGCGAAGTTGAAGAGGAATGGTGACAGCGAGTATCCTTACACTGCTGGGGATTTTGAAGGGCGGCGACAGCTTGCCATAAGCCCTAACTGTGCCTTAGCTACCCTCGTAAAGCACTCGGATAATCTTTCCATGTTTCTCGGGCACACCTTTCCTTCGCAGACAGTCCCTCCGTTGGACGATTTATGCAACAAGCGCCAACTACTAAGTGTGCAATATTTTTTCCATCGACCATGTGTGGAGTTTGCGAGCAACTCAATAACGGACACTGTCACTTGCCACGCTCTCCAGCCTTACTCATATTAATGAGGGGACCGACTCTCAACTTTCTACTGCTAACTTTCACAACTAGTGTCAGCTTTCATCAGCGTCCCTGTACCCAAGTTCAGCGATTGCTTACTAGCTTTTTATTTAACTTGCCGACCCGTAGGCCAAAGGATCACAAACCTGCATTGTAATCCGAAGGCGCGGTTTTGAGCCTGGGTAGGGATCGGGCCATTTTCGCGTTATCCGTAGATCGCGCGCGACTATTGGTGGTTGAGCGGCAGCGAGGCGTCACTGCTGCATACAAGCCCACTGCTGTTACCATTTTACTGAACCTCCAAGTTTGCACTCTGATGGTTCGCTTGTGATGGCATTTCTCGAGAGAATATGCTACCGACTGTTGGTACTATTGTTACAACCGCAACGGAGGGTTCCACTAATTGTCGGCATTTTCTTTCGAATTCGCATAAGCTACTCATCTGTGACTCCGCTAGACGCTCTTGTCTTGTAAGTTAAAACATTTATGTGAGAGGGGGTCGTGAACCATTTTCTGCTTGTATCTCTATTTCATATTCGTGGTGGCGTTCATAACGTAGTTCTGCTTTTAAGGCTGCATTAAATGACCGCCAACCTCGCCTATCGCACTTTGAACATTTTCAGCGTTTATACTACTTTCCTAGACTTGATGCCTTCACTACTATTCTGGATTGAAGATTTCAAACTGCTAGAGGATGCGCAGATTCCGGAGTTTACTGATTTATAGTCAGATATTCTTTCTCCACCTCCTGCACCAGACACCCGAGATCCTCTCCGCTACTGGACTTGATCTCGAGATGGTACGACCAATTCACTTTCAGTTGAACAACTCTGATCCGAGCATCAAAGTGTAGTGGATCCAGTTACCACGACTCACATCGCAAGAATAACAATTAATAACAACGGCAAGATAGTGGGGTTAAACGCAAATAGAATGTAAAGAAAATGGAAGCCAGAAGGAAGTACGTTAAACTAATCAGAATGGTACGAAAATTAACAACCAGGTGCAAGAAACCGCATGCAGGAACGCCACTAACTGCGCGACTTCATGTCTGATACGGTCTCCAACCATTGGAGTGCACCATCCCGAGGCCTCCATCCACGAAGATGGCATTTACTAGTATGGCCGTCTCTCAGTCAATTTTCCATGTTTCTATGCCACGTCATAGACTGGCCACCTCGCGGTTTCGTCCAACTTGATGCAGCCACGGCGTATAATGCACCCCGAGGAAGCCGATTGACGGGCATACGGAGGATATAGCCTAATCAACGTAAGCGATAAAGATTCAGCAAACACTCGATTGAAGCACCGGGTTCCTTTGCAAAAACCAACTGGCGTACTTCAACATTGCTCACTCGGTGTTCCCACCAGACGTGAGCAATACTCCGCAAGCACCGATGGTCCAACACGGCCAAGCTTTTAATATCTTCACTGTGGACTGGCCATGTCTCTGATCCATACAATAACACCGGCGGTACTGCAGCGTTTTACACCCTAACTTCCACTGACAGGCTGTTATCCCGCCGTCTCCATAGCTGCTTGAGTCTATGGAAAGCCACGTGCGCCTTGCTGATAGGCGAAGAAACCTCCTCAGTGATGTGATCACCAGAGGTGACAGCTAATAAGGTAAGAGAACCGATTCACCATTTCCAGTGGTTACTCGGTGATAGCTAGAGCCGGAGCTATGTCAGTTTACTCCTGCAGCAACACTTTGCCCTTTAAAGGTGCAAAGTACCTGCCGAAGCGTGCAGCGCTGTACGTCTGTCTATCCATTAGTGTTTGCATAGCCGCTGCGTCAGACCAAAGAAGAGCTATGTCATCCGCATATCCCTGCTTGGTCAGTTGGTCACCTGGCAGAACTTCCATTACAAAATAGTCTGAAAGAACCGAGTCATTCATGATCATTTCGATCACAAGGTTGAAGAGGGAGGGATATATAGGACGAATCGGGAGAACTCTATTTTTCATGGGGAAATTAGGAGACATTTTCCCGTAGCCCCTTACACGACCTCTGGAGTCACGATAAAAAGACAGGATAAATGGAGAGGAATTTAGCTGACACGCAGTTCATGGACAGGTTATGCCGCAAGCTGGCGCGGTCAACATAATCAAATTCGGCTTTCAAGTCAAAGAAAACTACCCTAGTCAGTCGTCTGTATGTGCGTCTCTGGGCTTGATATGCGGTCGATACAACCACGACCAGTGTGGAATCCAGCCTGACTTTCAATGATTTGGTTCTCACCTGGCTTAGTAACTCATCGGATAATGATACCCGTGAGAAGTTTCGACGCAACGGAGACAATACATCGATGATTTTCGCACAAAGTACGCTGACCCTTCTTGAAGATGGACACGACACTTGACGGTCGCCAGTCTGAAAGGACTTCTTCAGTGTCCCAAATCTTGTTCAACCGAGGAGCGAGTCGAATCAACAGAGAGTCACCACCACCTCTCATCAAACGTAGAGGAAGATCGTCGGTTTCAGGAAACTTGTTTCGATTTAACACAGAAAGCTCATATCGAATCTTTTCCCAAGTTTTAGATGTGACATCTACTTCCCACGTGGGATCAGGCGATTTGACAATCGACAGTGCCGCAGAAGATCTGCTGAAGTGCTTTTCAAAATATTCCGCCCAACTTGGCTAGTCGTCGACGCTGAGAATGGATCATCTGTCCATCTTTCTCTCCTATTGTCTTGCTAACTGATGGCTTTCTCGTACTACTGTTCCGGATAGACTGCAATAGCACTCGTCTGTTCCCAATACCACTGGCGTTCTCTATCTCACGAGCCTTTGCCATTCACCAATGTTCCCGGTCGATTTCAGGACTCCTCGTCAGACGTCGTTTGAAAGAGTTACGGACACCGTAAAACTCATTTCCCATCAGAACCTATTTCCGTGCTCCGATCAAGCTGTTCGATGCTTCAAGGATCCACTCACAGTTACGACGTCTCAAATGGGATGCGGACCATACTTCGAAGACATTTATCATGGCACATTTGAAACGATCCTAGTCCGGGGTTCGGTTCACCAACCTCATTCATCACTGACATTTGGTGGGTTCGTCGGTAATGATATTGTTGGACAGCAGACTGCGTGTTTAGCTTACAATTAAGTACGTTAGAAGACAGGCGCTTCTTTGAAGCGCAAAGAAGGGACGCCACACGTGCGTACATTAGAGCATGATCCGAATCCTGATACGTGCTCCCAATTGACTGACAGTTTTTGACTGATGTGCGCCATCTGTAGCTGGGTCCAGTTAATGGAGAAATTCGGTGGGGGCTAGATGACGCGGTGTGAACGTTTGTGCTGGAAAGCAGTGCTGTTATGGTATAGGTTGTGGTCGGCGCACAGTTACAGAAATCGATCACCATTGTTTGTTCGGCGTGCATCCACTCTGAAGCGACCGCCCAGGTTTTGTTCAGCGTCTAAAAGATGACCAGCTTGGGCATTCACGTCACCAACAACGATCAGGATGTCCATACTTTTCGCCTTGCGAAGAAGAGATGAGAGCTGTTGATAGAAATCGTTTTTGATACCCTCTGAACTGCATTCAGTTGGGGGTATACACCGAGGCGGTGAAAAGGCACCTTGTCTTCAGACGCTGCTTATTAACTCCAATAGAGGTTCGAAGTCGAACCGCACACATGCGGCTGTTCATCGACATCCAGTCGAGCAGATTGACTTCAGTATGTTTGCTGAGGGCAATACCAACACCGCAAATACCTTGAGCCATTGACTCGGTATCGCCAGAAACGCGAAGAGTGTAGCCCGCGTCGTCAGAATCAGAACCAGGGAGTGGAAGGTGACGCTGTTGTATGCGTGTTTCGGAGACAACACACATCAATGCCAAAAGGGGCCAGCTGGCTGATCTGACCTAGAGTGGACGTTAAAAGAACCAATCTGAAATGAAACTCAAGGTTTTCTGGAAGAGCTACATGTATCGACGGTGGCAGCTGGGAGGTCGGTTGGTACGATCGGTACCCATAGAAGAAATGCTTTGCGCTCTTCGGCTTATGGAGGGAGGTGCACTCGGTGTCGATCGCATCATTTCAAAAGATGTGACCCCGATGAACTTCATTTACGTCACTTCCTCTTGAGACTGTCTTCTTGCATCTTTCCCATACCCGCCCCACCTAAACGCTGCTCGGATTACCTTCATTCCCAAGATTTTAAATCCCTCACGCCTCGAATACTTTTCTCCCATTCATATGAGCTCTGTCTTTACCCAACTTCACCACATTCTGAATGGATATATTCGGGTGTTGCTCTTCCCAACCCTGACACCCCACGACCGCGGTTTCGTCTTGGTTTAGACTCGTCAGGTGGGGATAGCCTGAGCTGGGGTGGAACTCAGAGCTTAGTAGCTCATGACTGACGCCCTGAACACTATACTACTGAGATCCGCGAGCAATGCTTGGCACAGCGGAAAGTAATTCAAGTTGAATTTGCAAGCACGCTGTGTGGCTGGGTTGCGACTCGCAACCTCTATTGAGACCTCGGCTCACTTTGAGGTAAACCTCGGTCATTCCGATCTCGAGGACCGTATCCTGAATGGATATATTCGGGTGTTGCTCTTCCCAGGGGCTTCTCGCTACTCCATCACATTCATAGTCCTCGAGCGGTACTACATCACCATACCTTAAAGCATACCGGTAAATTAGTTCGCTCCCACGTATGCAAATGGTTACGGCTGCCCAAGAATGTAACGGTGACCCACTTTCACTGCAAATGGAGATTTTGGCCTCCGGATGCCATCTCTGTCCACTATTATTCCCCTTCTTCCGAAATCCCATCCGGAACGCCATTTGTTGAACTCCCATTCTGTAACCATTTGGGCTATCCGTCCGTGGCCATTTTCCATCGGATTACTACAGCGTAAGTCTTTGTATGTGAACAGTCTCTCCTCGAGAAAGCTATCACAACGGAGGCTTATAGAACGGCGTTTTTCTCTTCTGTCGCTTGTTCCCCTCTGATGGCGTTGCTGTTGCACCCTCAGCTCACCACTGGCTCAGAAAACCGGCCAAGCTCTTCCCTCGACTAATCATGCGAGAGATTCCGCTACAGTCGGGGGTCCTTTCAACGTAGCCTAGTCTATAGAGGTAGACCAACTCCTTCCACATCGCTTTTTCATTGCAGCGGAGCTTGTGGACAAAACGAAACTTACGCACCCTTCAGTCATGTACCATCACGCACGATACTCAGTGCAAAAGGCACAGTGGTATTACGGAATAACTTGTGACTGTAATCCGCCGCCGGGGTATTTAACATTAGAACTCAGAATGTCCACTTTCAACTTCTTTATCAGACCTGACCTGCTCGATATTAAGGAGACTACCGCGTATGTTATGGATGTTATCTGTACTACAGATAGCGTGGAACAAGCTTACACACTGAAATCGAACGTATGATGTCGGTCTTCAAGTAGATGCGACTTCCATGTATGTGCGGTCACACTTTCTGCAGGTGTCTGTAATTATCCACAACCAAGTGATTTTGAAAAGTGGCGGATTTGTTTGCCCTGCGTTAGACAAAATACACAACCTTGACTTGGCTGCGCTCAGAGGTTACAGATGCCGTGATCGCGATCCATTGAATTTCACTGTTCGGAATCGATCCTCCCGCCAGGAGAGGTGGTCTAGTCCTATTCTACCACAACGACTTATACTGCGAACCATTGGATGATCCGGCGACGTGGGTCACCGATTCGTTATGGTGCAGTTTGCAGCTCAGATATAATGATAACTGCTTCGTGATTTATCGCCCCCCGTTGTGCACCTCAGAAACGAAGTACCGCTTGATATCGATATTGGCAAAAGGCATACAGTCACGTTCTTATCTCAAGCGATTTCAACGTACACTACCTAGACGCATCTCCCAGCGAAACCTACAAGACCAAACTGCATGATCTTATCGCAAGTATACCACTGTACAATCACATCGCCCCACCCACCAGCTGCTAACAAACCATTGGTACTAGAGGTAGTACTTACAAATGAGGTACTTATGATCGACATTGTTAGACACCCCATTTGGGCTAAGCGATCACTTCACTGTACTTTACAGCTGTGTTACGCTGATTATCCAGATGAACACACTGAACTAACACGCTGCAACTGCGTGCCTCATCTGCTTTCCATAAGCGATTGGGATTTCTTGAAAGGTGGCTCCCACGACACCGCCTGGATTCAGTTTGTTAGACGTTTCAGCAATCTGATCTTAACTGCTTCAGAATATGAGCGGGTTCGTTCCACAAATTTATTGCTGTTCATTAGAACCAGATCTCGAAAACGTATGTCATTAGGAATGCAGTTTGTCACATTTACAGTGCCCGCCCTGCTCCCGAACCTGGAGACTACATGACCTAACGCAATCATGGTAATACACTTGTTCGTGATGACAAAACGGCCCACCAAAAACACTGCTTGTGAATTTGTCAAACGAGAAAAGCTAGTAAAAACTTGTTGACGATATTCACTAAGCGTAGCACTGTATCCCCCGTTTAACACGATAGTCGGAGTGGCACACAGTGCTGAAAAAGCATCCATCGCTCTACGGATGCAATATGCTCCGACCTTCCAACGAGACGTCTGCCAGTGTTACATTACCTAAATCCATGCCTTCGGTCCCAAAACTGATTAACATGACGTTTACAGCCACATGTATGTTGAGGAAACTGCTCTCACTGCGCACCTACAGTTCTCGCGGAGTCGAAGATATGCGCTCGAGGGCGATGAACATGGCAGCAACAACACTGGCCAAGTCATTAGCACATTTCTTCCAAACGTGCTTGGATGAGTAAAATCTACCTACCATATGGAAGCATGATCTAATCACGCCAATTCTCAAATGTGGCAGTAGCTCGGAACCCGAAGACCTTCAGCTAGTGGTCCTCCCTGTACTTTCGAAGTTGATGAAGGCAATCATCACTGAGGTTTTAGCCGACCACCAAGAATGCAGCACGGTTTCCGTCAATGCGGCCCATACACAACCAACGCAGTAGTTAGACGGAAACGGCCGACAAAGAGAGGGAACCATGTCATCTACTTCAATTTCTCCAAAATCTTCGATCGCCTAGACTACTTCATTCTGCTTCACCGGCTCGAAAGCTATGGTGCTGGGGATTCCCTCCTTGAGTGGATGAGGAATTTCCTACACAATCGGTTCCACACTGATCAGTTCCGGGGCCGTGTCTGTTTTGCGTGTTGATTGACGAGCATACCCACTTGATTGCCTCGGATTTCTTTCTTTCCGCAGATGATGTTAAGGTGTAGCAGGTGATTACCAACCAACAATGCACTTCAACGAGAAATAGACAGGGCGTATATCATCATGATCATTAACAGTACATCAGACCTTTGGACAAATGCTTCGCTGCCATTCAACCATAACGATCTACGAAGAGAAAAACAATAAGAGGGAGAGAAGGGTGACTTGGCATAAAAGCAATGTCCTAAACCAACTCACAGGGTCAAGGCGCCTACACCTTGTCAACAGCATACGATCACAACCAGCTGGCTATGGTGCAAAGATAAGCCGTCATCGGTGAGACAGCTTTCTTATGGCTTTCACTGCCCCGCGTCATAATCAGCCATTACCCCACAGATAACTCAGCACCAAACACAATGTAAACAGGCAGTCCGACTGGAAGACGACAGCAGACACGCCACTGGTGCTGACTGCGAGCCATGTCCAGTAACATCCCAAGCTAAGCACAATACGGATCACGTGGATTCCAGCCTGGAAGGCGAGACGGGCCGAAGGCACTGAGTTTGCTCGTCATTGACGCCATTTCCGTCACACCACGTTAAGCTCGAGTTTCGTTGTGACGGTGACAGGGCGTATAAATGGTCATTCCACAATGTGCTCCATTTTAATTCGTCTAACTGTATGGTGGTTCACATTCGTCCTCAGTCGAGTTTCATCTGCAAGCTTGGAGACCATGACCTGCAAGCAGTCACTCAGGAGCGCGACCTTGTGGTTTTACTCCAGGCTGATATGAAATGCTTAGAACAATCAGGGTTGACATCAAAGACTGGGAACTAACACGGAGGGCATTCAGGCGTTTTGCTCTATCTATCTGTTCTTACTTTCTTAATGCATACGTGCGGCTTCACGTAGCATACGCGATCAAGGCCTGGCTGCCCTGACAAAGGCAAGATCTCGCAGTGCTGAAGACTACAGCGAAAAACATCCAAGCACATCAATGGGTTGTTTCACCCTAACATTGCACATTAGTATCGGCCTATACGAGGCGACCTAATGACAGCCTACCAGCTTCTGAGGAACCTCAACCACGTCTAGCGCCACCCACTGCTACTCAATTGAAACATGAATTCGAAGGGCCACCAGTGCAAGCTGACCACGGAATACAGTCAACTAGAGTGTTGACGGAACTTTTACTCAGTTCGTGTGTGTCAGCCATGGAACGTTGTTTCCGCCCCCCATTTATTCCTGTTTAGAAAACGTTATCCTAACGCACTTACATTACGAGATGTAGCTTGTGTACATTCACAAACGATATAATGTGACAAACATTGCACGATCAGCATTAACCTACACAGTGCATGTCGGCTCTATTATGCATGCCTCTTTGTGAACACTGGTGAGCCCACCAAAACGCTTTTCATTTTATCACTGTTTTCTCCTAACCATCTTTGCGGTTCTCCTTCTGGCCATCCTATGAGGCTTGTTAAGCATTTGCACTTTTACCCGTGATACGCCATTGTTACTGCGAAATGTCTCAAGTCCGTGGGTCATCCACGGTTCGACATTTCGGGTCTCTGTGTCTCCACTATTCTCGGTACACACAACGTGTGACATGTATATGCGCGGAGACTCCTCCTTACAGCTTTCACATACCACAAACACACTGACCAATTTGGTATGTTTCCACCAGACCTATAGAATCCTTTGTTTTTGATTATTCTCTCCTTATTCTGCTGGGAAATTATCCTACCTTGACAATTTGCTGTAAGCTTCTAGCTTGAGCCGCGCACACATGTGGAAAATAAATTTTTGTAGTCCAGGCCTAGCGAAAGCTAGAGCTACTTTCTTGAACCTACAACATCTGATGCCTTAGAAGGGAATTCCTCTCGGCCTTGTGTACAGGGCTACAATGAGAACTGTCCTACTCTATTATAGTGAGACTTGGCCCCTTCGATCTGAGGTGCCTTCAGGTCTTTGACCATCGCTGCCTATGGTGCACTGCTGGTGTCCGATGGCGCCAGCGTTACTGCAAGCATAACGTGTTTAGATTAGTACCATGCTATGATAATCAGACTAGTTCCTTAAAGCTGCATATAACATTGAATAAATTGCATTGGCTTGGGCACATGCTACGCATGCCCGGTCAACGCCTACTGAAAAAGCCTTGTTTTGCTCGCCAGATTTAATGTGGGAAGAAATTGTGGGAGGCGAAAGTGGATTTGGCAGCTGCAAATAAGTTCACTGACTACCAAACTGGGTGCTGGTGGTCCGTCTCGCGTTTTAGGTTGTAGTCATCATCATTATACACCTTAGCTGCAGCTATTATGCTTCAATACAAAAAACAAGAAAAGAAAAACAAAACAGGCTGTGGTTCACACGACCGACTTCTGAGAACATACAGTACATAGCTCGCAATCGGTATCAGTTACACGTCTGCTGTCCTCCAGTCGGCCTGCCTACTTATATTTTCTTGGTGCTGAGTTATCTGGGGAGAAATGGCTGATTATGGTGCGGCGCAGTGAAAGCCGCAAAGAAGCTGTCTCAGTGATGCCGTCTCATCTTTGTACAATGGCCAGTTTTTTTGTAACGGCACTTTGTTTACAAGTTGTAGACGCCTTGACCCTGAATGTTTGTTTAGGGTACTAAAGTTTTACGCTAGATCCCTTTTTATCATTCCTTAAGTCATTGTGATTGTATGGCAGCGAAGCATCAGTTCAAATGGCGGATGTACTTCCGTTGTTAATGATGAGTGCGCATGCTGTTGCAAAACAACTTATCGGGATGCTCATTCAACATGCATTATCTTTTCCTCTACGTAGTTACTTTTTCCTGTCGCACGGCAGATGTAGCGTTTATGCTAAATATCTAGCCATGTCAATTGTGATTCAAATGCTCTCTGGCTCTGCGCTTGACCACTGTTCCACTGCTGTGCTGCTATTTCCTCCGTCATCCGCATTCGGACACTGCGGAATGTTGCCCCAAATGTGCTGCTGTGCTTTATTCTCACAATAGCGTTTGGATTTCATTTGTCTCACACTCTCGAACCGTTCCACCAATCACATGGCTACTCAATCCAAGGTGGCAAAAGACGCATTTGGTAATTTCTTCCGCACACTGGTTCGTTTTCGTTCGCTTCAGTGATAGACATCAGAATCAACTGGGCTTCTCTTTTCGATTCTTGGGCCATGGTGAAGCGCAAGGATCTCCACGTTAGCAGATCGGATCGACGTATAATTTTTCATGTTGTCCAGCTTTTGTACCCGGTGTCGTATAGTGCCATCGTGGTGAAATGTCTCGGGCATCCGACTTGCGATCTCAGCGTCACAGCTTCGGATCCCCTCTCCTACCTTGGTCTAAGTGCCTTGCACATTTGCTTGATAGGGAAACGTCCGTATTGTTACTACCTTTCTCAACTTGTTTACACAACGTCGATGATTCCACTGACTGCAACTGGCATAATCGTTTGCTCGCTTAATCATCCAACCTAAATGTATGTTGTTATCTGTGGAATTTGATGTTCGCATTCACCTTTGTCCTTGCTTCACAGGCAAATTGGCAATGGTCAAATCCAAATGGGGTCTCGCTTTCAGCGCGTGTTTCACCGTGGTTGCTTCACTGTGTATGTCGATAGGCTTGTGCATCGCCATTGGCCTCATGGTCCCCACTCTAAGTGGCGGGTGAGTCAGACTATCTGATTTTCTCAATGCTACTACTTTGACTATTGTTTAGTGCGCTGCGCCAGTCGCTTACCAAACCGGACACATTTAATAGGTAATGCTTTGAATTGGGATGTGCTTTTCAATACGCTTTTACTAGACTCGTGCAATTAGCTCCAATAGCCCATTTCAGGATTCATCACTATTCAGCCGACTCTGGGGGCAATTCAACGCAACGAATGGTTACCATCTTTGCCATCCGTTAGAATCCATAGCTTCTTTCACATTGCAATCGTTTGTCATGTTTTCCTATTTGATATGCCACTTATATATGTTAGTTTATAATTGGCTGCATTTATATGCCTTCATAAGTATGTTGAGGGGTAACATTGCTTATCGAGGAGTTAACTGTGACATCCACCTTTCCCGTGCGTTATGCGTCAAAACGCAATCACAGTGATGAATCTTGCAGTGCTGTGCTCCAAATCAAGACTCTTGCGTGTGCTTATAGCTCAAACCGTAGTTGTTCAACTTCATGTTCAACTGTGACTGGAATGATATAAAACTCCAGAGGATGATACCACATTTGAATACAACAATAGCCGATGACTACAACTCACACGTAGCTAACCCTGGCTGCGCAAGGAGGAGCAACGTACATCGGAACAGCACTCCAGTCTATGCTCATAACAATCAAGTTATCAGAGCTTCCCTGATGGTTCTACCATCAATCGCATCACTGACTCCGCAGTGTTCACAAATTTATCATTCGGCCACTCATGCACTGTACCCATAATCCGATGTCAACCATACCCGATGACAATGATTTTCAAAATTATTGAAAATAGCTGAAAATCTCCTGAAAAGCTAATCTCCGGTTCCGTCAGCCGATCAGCAGTCCGATCAACAAAGCCATTTACAAGCTTCATAGACGCTTTTGACTAAACAATCTCGCAAAAGTAGAGAGTATCGGAGCCGTTCTCTCCACACACTGCACTCCATTGCAATGCTTCGGCTCACGATTGACATCTTTCGCTTCTACTGAGTGTTCCATCTTGCTGTCATACCTATTTGCATCCATGCTTGCAATTAATTGTTCATTTGTTCTCCGAGCTTGGCGGTTTTGTCGCAAACGTTTCACCACCATGCGAGGTGGCATCCTCAGTGCAGTGATATGTGGCGTACAACCATAACGTGTTTAGATTAGTACCATGCTATGATAATCAGACTAGTTCCTTAAATCTGCATATAAAATTGAATAAATTGCATTTGCTTGGACACATGCCTTATGGGCATGCGTAGCATGTGCCCAAGCCAATGCAATTTATTCAATTTTATATGCAGCTTTAAAGAACTAGTCTGATTATCATAGCATGGTACTAATCTAAACACGTTATGGTTGTACGCCACATATCACTGCACTGAGGATGCCACCTCGCATGGTGGTGAAACGTTTGCGACAAAACCGCCAAGCTCGGAGAACAAATGAACAATTGATTCATCAACCCGAACTACCAGTATTTCGAAATGCTTTCAACTGCTTACCACTGCATGCCACTGTCCACTTGTTTTTTTTCTTTGTCGTGGTAAACATCCTTTATCTATGCTACACTGTTGTGGGACCCATTTTTCTTTACCAGCGAAATATTTCCTTATTTGGTCGTGCTGATTGGATTTGAAAATGTGATCATCCTCACAAAGTCTGTGGTGGCCACACCAATCGACTTACCGGTGAAGTACCGTATAGCTGAAGGTAAATCGCTTGTTAACTGCCATGTTATACTTTGCACCTCTCTGTTAAAACTGCGAAATATTTTTGTAACAAGCGTTACGGCTCCGATCGGGTTAAGTTTACAGGGCCTCAACTTGTTTACTGCCACTATTCTGTGTGTGCGCTGGCTACACAGCATGAATCTTGTTGAATCGCTTGTCACTCGACTAACTCGTGTTTGATCTCTAACATCCTAGATTTTTCTCCGCTACTTCGCTCCATCTATGACCTCCTGAGCTATTCATTCGCGTCTCGTTAGTCCCCTGATATAGTTGCATCAACATGTTGCACGACCACACCTGTTGACAATTTGCTTCACGGACACGCCATGTAGCGAGTCCTGAAGGCCCATTGATTTTATTTGGTGCTAACTTCAATTGTCTCACTTTATTCATGTCTGGAATAAGTTTTACTTGTGCGGCATTCCCCAGCACCTACATTATCACCAAACCGCGCATGCAGGTCTAGTGCGTTCAGACTTTCTCGTGAATCTTCGGTTACTCATTATTCGCTGTTGAACAGTCATGAGCATGGGCCCTCGTCGTGTCGAACAATACGAAAACGATCGCGACTCTTTTCTAGCGATTCTACTTTGCGTGTATAGACAATTCATCGGGACTAAGATCTTACTATGGCCGTCTGTCCTTAGGTAGAAGCTCACGCGACGCGGAAAAGTTGTTCAATGGAGCAACGGATTTCTGCAAGTTACTATTAGGACTATTAGGAAACCCTTCCTCTGATTGCTGCTCCATCTCACCACGACTATCTTCTCCCGATCTTTGGCTCTTCCTGTGGTACATCCGAACCTGTGGTCGCTAGGTGTTCAAGTTGTGTAACGTGTTTGGACTGCTCTATTGTTCATCCGTTTGTACGATACCACTTAGACGGCGCACCACAAAGGATGATGACTCCGGAGTGACTGCACCAATCTCGGCAACACGTTCTTCCACTGATGTCATGTTGGCGTTAACCACATCGAGTAACTTACTCCATCTTGATGTATAGTAGATACATAAATATGCTGTTATTAGATCGCCTACGGAACGCCGAAAACCACCTTAATTTTCACTCCGAATTTTTAGGGCTGACGCTGGAATTGCTTACCAATTGACTACCTGTTGTTAGTTTATCCGCGCAGATTGTCAAGGGAACTGCTGCTTCCGTCTTTGAATTTTACAGCACTTATGCATGCCCCATTCCCTGCTCTCCGTACTATGATAATTTGGCACTAAAGATTATTACGTTATTGCTCTGGTTCCGGATCGCCAATCTCTCAGTACAAGGAGATAAACCTCCTTCGAATAGTCTATATGGATATCCCACTATCATCGGTTCGATGTTTACTCTTCTGCCGATGTCGCGTCGCTGACCAACTCGCCAAATCTCCCACAGAATTTCGCCAAGAATGTTAGTTTTTGGTTGTAGAACATGGCGTTAATGCCAATTACTTGCATTTTCTCTACTTCGGCTTGGGCAACCGGGTAGTATTTCGCCCTCTGACGAAACCGTGGACATTGTTGTGTTGTGTTTTCTTTTACTATTTCTGTACCTTGTTTTGAGTTCCATGGTTTCCGATGGTGCAATGTCTATTCATAGACTGTTGCAAATATATATATATATATATATATATATATATATATACTTGCATTTTCTAACCCAGGGAGGTGACCGTGTAATCTTGCTATCCCGATGAGGCTACGCCGCGACTGTGTCACGGATGTTCTACTGTTTGTTTCTTCCACCCTCAATTCTTGCATAGTCATCTGAATGGCTGGATCTGTTTTTAGTGTCTTTTAGCACGATTAATTCGATCTATCACTTTCATACTTCATATAACTCATGACTTTATTAACTGCTACAAATCGGTCAGTCTGTTTCCATTGTTTCACGTCATTGAGCGTCCTTCTCAGTTTGTTCTTTAAATCTAAGTTTGAGTTCCTTCACAAGTTCTTGTTTCTCAGTGGAACCGTTCCATTTCCGTTATCTCCTTTTCCATTTCCAAGGCTTGAGCAAAGAGAGCTGGCCACTTACCAAGCACTATTTCACGCAACTCGTGCTGTTGTGTCTTGGTTTCTTCACTTTTCATCCAACAATGCAGGAATTCTGTCTCTTTGCTGTCGTTGGATTGACCACGGACTTCTTTCTGCAGCTTTTCTTCTTCGTGACTGTATTGTCCGTCGACATACGGCGCATGGAAGTAAGCTCCTGATAACTTATTTTCACTATCGTAGTTTCAGCGTTGAATTCCCATCTATTAGTCTTTACGCCAGTTTACCTGGGTGTCGGGTCGATAACTATCACAATTTCCCATTGTTTTGTCCTTTCCAACACTAAAAGCCACACTAGAAGAGGTGTGAAACGTTGCTAATGCTCTCTCTTGCTTTACACTGTTGTAATGTGTTCTGTGCGGTGAAGCTCCTGCTTCTTGCTAGGATGGGCGGACGAGGTTAAGCTCTAGACCAGACTCGGCCCAGATGCAAGTACCGTATTTTTCGGACTATAAGGCTCACTTAAAATCCTTATATTTGCTAAAAAATCGGAACTGAGCCTTAGATTCCGGTGCGCCTTATGTATGAATGGTTGTGCTGAGGCCTAATAACCTCAAATCATTTTCTATGTTCACACTGCGCTGAAAAATCTGTCAAAATGTTTTTATTATGACTTTTATTGTCGAAGCATAATCGCTGGTCAGAAACCTCGTGGAGTCAGCTTTCTAGGTTGTCTAGGCAGACTTGTTTTGTGGTTGTGAACTCTGAATGAGCCAACTGATTCGAGCTTTTCTGGCGACGATAAACCTACCAAATATTCAACCGTCCACGCTGTTATCCAATACTGTGATCGTTACTCCACCCGGCGAACTCACTTGGTCCAACAATACACCTTGCAAACACTGTCCAAAACACGCACCTGTATCTCGCTGGTTGCAGGTGTGTTTGAACACACGATCTGCGCCCACGCCAGTGTTCCAAAGACGCGCGGTCATCCAGACAGTCGGCGACGCACGCGAGCTTCACTCAAATCATCGTCCAAACTGAGGTTTCCGGATAGCCAACTGGAACATACGTCCTCGTGCGTGTACTACGGAGGGAGTAACAATGCACTTACGGAGAAATGCGTGATAACATACAATCTGGTCAACATATGAGGTGTCAAGCACGACAGCATTTTTCAGCGCCAGTCGCATGCTGGCGATCAGGACGAAGCTGGTTCGCTTACCCCTACCACTTTTCCTGGTACGTACTGTGCTTCAATATATCGATAATTAAGGACCCCAAAATGACACCTGTTAAGAGACATGCTTACAAAACGGACTTATCAAGACAGGGAGGCAACGCCGGGCTAGTTACGCCACTATCTGCCAATGGATCGTCGATGCTTGGGCCAAGGTATCGGTCTCAACTGCCGTCCAAGCTTTCACGAAGGCCGGAATCATCAATGAACAACCAAGCAACAGCAACGAGACTGACTCAGATGATGACGAGAGGGATCCGGGCTTGCTTGATTCCGCTATCGCCCAACTGTTAAACTCCGACACTGAAGATGAGGAATTTGACGGATTTGTAGAAGAGGAATGGTTGAAAAAGTGAGTGTATTTTTCTGTGTTTTATGTGTGTTACAAGTGAACAATATTGACAGTTATTGTTAATGAGTTGAATTAAGTCTGACCTATCCGACTATTTTGTTTCGCTTTATGCGCCTTATAATCCGGTGCGCCTTATATATGAAATTAGATCCGTTCACTGATACTGCGTCTTATAATCCGGCGCGCCTTATCGTCCGAAAAATACGGTATTGCTTAATCGACACGCGTAGAATAGCACGCGCTTTGACTACTGCTTTACATCTTCAAAGTGCTAAAGGTCTGGACCAACACGCCACCTATCGAAATAAATCGACTTGCTTATCGGAATTGTTGTATCACTTCCGTCGACCGCTTCACCACCCAAGAACACGCATTGACAAGATTTATGTGATTTTTCAATACCTCAGCCAATGGAAGAAATGGTTCGCAACACCTCGGAGCGACCAGTATTATTGCATGGATCTGAGACCCAGTCGCTTAGTTCCAAATGTATTGTTTGGTTGACTGTGTTTGACCACCGATGGTTGCGTTATATTGCTCATATCTTAAGGGAGTAGCGAATTCGTTGTTGAATTTTATTGCCTGATGCTTACCATCAGGTGCCCCTTTGGTATGCCTGTTAAGGCCAAGTCACCTTCGCTGTGGCTCGGTCACGTGCTCCGTATGCCTGCCAATCGGTTGCCACCGCGTGTAATGTTGGCCAATACGGCACCTAGTTGAGTGTAACCTCGAGTTGGCCAATCAACGGTAGTTCAAGAAAGCGGCTTGTCGAATCGGATCACGGCTTCTCGTCCGCTTGTATAGGGACTTCAGTCTATGCCACATCATTTCTCTTGCGCACAACTTTCACCTTTCAAATTTGCTTACGAACGCAGCGTACACCTATGCTCCGAAACTATACGGTTGCATCCTGACTCATGGTTAGCCAAGTTGCGTGATCACACTAGCGTCCAGCGACCACAGCGACAAGGTTCCTGGCCTTGAGTCTTTGGTAAAATCAGGGTGAAAGTAAGCCTTTGATTTTTCGAAAGTTCACCGCCATCGTACATCGGTTAGACGTATAACCGTGTGTGCATCGTGTCGATCGCATTGGCCTGATGGACCAACGGATTTGCTTTCATTAACCACATTCAACTCAGGATATCGTCTGCCTTATTTTCGACGTATCCTGCCGGCAGTCAGTTGTTGGTGGCAAAGTACCAATAGGCACATGGGCGTTGCGAAAAGTTCTATTCCACATTTTTATACTGGTCACAGTGCATGGGTTCGCTGATGAATTTGTGACCTTCTGTTGCAAACTTATAGTCTGTGTGACTTATCACTTTGGTCACTGGGCAATCAACACTTTCCTGTTCATCCTAGTTGGGCCCCCTCTCTTTAGTGGAAAGTTCGCAACTACTTTGTTAAGGCTTTGTTCCCTAGTGCATGGTCTAGTATCTGGGATTATAACTGAAATGAACCTAATCCGGCCATCGCCTAATGATTCATGCTGTTAACAACACATCAAATCAAATCGCGTTCTTTCATCCTTCTCTCAGTGCGATAGCAATTGCTTACAATCCTTGCAGGCGTTACAATCCGTTTGTCGTTATCACTTTTCGTTTCACTCCAGCTATCGGATTTGACTACGTTATCTCCCAATCTATCAGTAATTCATGATTCTCAGGATTTGATCTCCACCTCCGATGAACAGCACCAGTCTTCCGACACTCAGGTAGCCGATACCCCTTACAAAACTTACCGGACCTCTTTTCGCCGCTACACCAATGTGAACCATGGGTTTTTGATACCCTTTTTTCGCGGAGTCTGGCTGTGTGCGGTTTCTTTATTAAACCGCGTGAAAGGAGGATTCAGCCATTTTCTCTCCCGGATTATGCCACCCTTCAATCGTTCATCGTTTCATCCCACTCACAAGAGAAGAGTTTCAGGTAAATGGGTAATTTGCACCACTATTCCTTTTAGATATGTGCACTAAAAATCGATTGGGTTTTTTATCGGACGGCTTATTTGGTCCTGACCAGTAATCATGTACATCACGGGCTTTGCATGATGCGTCGAACATGTTGCCCGGCATCATCACCATGACGCTTTTTCTCAGCGAGTTCGAAGAGCCCGTTAACTAGCATTTGCAATGAGTAAATGTCATATTTTGCCCATTTTCGCTTACGTTAGGTTGAGATAGCGGGACTACGGCTCGATTCCAGTCCTTGTTTTTACGCCACCGATCACCGCAGGCTTATTGAACATCTTGGGTTCATTTTGACGCACCCGTCGCGTGAATAGCCTGTGACGCATCAGCTCAATCTGGACTTCAGTCTATCCAACAACGGGTGCTTCAAATGAATCAACAAAGAAATGATATCTTGGAATATGTTTGAAACCGATCGGGAAGTCATCGTTTCAGGAGGCTTGGTGAACTACCGGCTATATAGCAAACCTCCTGAAAAGGACTTAAAGCAGGAGTTGCCCACTAGCAGCACCGCAATGCACGACTGGTTCCGTACTCATTTGCATCCTCGGGCAGCGAAAGCAGAACTGCAACTCGAACCCTGGATCTTAGGGATTTTAACTGAAACCTATACCCTTAAGTCACCGTGTCGTGGCGGGCAACGCCTATTGTTCTCTTGGCACTGCCTACTCTCATTTGCCGATCCTACTGGGCTTGACATTCCTAATATCCATGTTCACTTACATTTCATTTCCAACAGCTGCCGAAGCTGCCGCATTCCTGTCGTCTGATGCCAAGACTTCGGAGAATGTCCCTCGGCGACTACGGCTGTTACGCTTGTGGGCAAATCACCGTCTGTTTCAACGAATGTTTATCGTAAGTTCCACAATAATACTGTATCTTCCTCAATTGTTCTCTCCGTAGAAGCCATAGTTTGGCCTTTTTCATTTTTGTATCATGTCATACCGCAGCAGATTGCCGTCGACTTGTATTAGTTAACGTATGCTCTCGTTTTCCTAGAGTTTGTGGTAGTGATACGGGGCCGCAGTGATTCATCACACTTCGTGTTATTTTCCGTTTTCATTGATCATGGAGCTTTGAATAAAGTGGGTTTCTGTATCGATTCTTAGCTAGTTCAACTGACACCTGTTTTTCGCTTGCTCTTTGAAAACTACGTGTCACTGAACTCATTTGCGGACAAACCAAAAAGACCATTAAAATGGTGTTGTCGCTCAGTGTACGTCCCTGTTTAACGTACAGTTTCGATCCTACCCTTCTGTATATAGGTTCTCGTGGCTTTGTGGATAACATTTACTGTCGTCTACACGGTGTACTTGAATCCGTACTTCACCAGAGACGCTGACTCAAACCAGTCGCCACTCATTCCCGTTGATCCCACTGCAGCAACAACCGATGGGGCCAGTGTTGAAGGCGGATATGTTGCTTCTTCGACATCACCAGCACAATGGTTCGGAGTTGTTGACGAATCCCTCGCGAGTTCGTTGAAAATGTCTACTAAGTCCTCAATGTTTCGAAAGCTCGATGGATCTGGACACGACATACGGCGTATCAATCCCTTTTTCCAGCCGACGGAGTCCACGTGGGATGCGACTGTCTTGTGGAATTTTCTGGCATTTTATCAATGGCCATTATTGGCGAAACACTACAATATGAGCTTGGCTGGTCATCACTTGGTCCTTTTGGAACCCATTCACCTAGAGTACGAAATACCAGTGTCTGCCTTTGTGGACGATATGCGACCCGAAGCGAGCTCATTGCTGTTCTCTCGGTGAGTCGCCACTTACATTTTGTCTGAAGTGTCTTAGAATCGAACAATAGGGACAAAACTGACTTTACTGGTGCACTTTCAACTATCTGGACTCCATCCTGGAAGGCCGAGTGGACCAACAGAACCCATTTTAGTCTTCAGCGATTTTATTTTCTGCTACCAAGTTAACTTTGACCACCTCTTCCTCTGCTTCCTCCTACATCCGGCATCTAAAACAAGGCCCTCCATACTGAAAAACTGTAAGAGAGCGCCAAGGGGCAGTTCGGTGCTTACGGAGCATTGTTGGTGTCGGATGACGCCATCGTATCCTACTGGTACAAGTAACATAGGCGAAAAATCGAAACGAGTTAATTACATGTTACGGAGTTGGACCTCAGTATCCCCCGTTTTCTCGGGCCATGGAAGATGTAGAGCCTGGACTAGGTTCTTTTGCGAGCACAAGGGCGGTTGAAATAATCGAATGCAAATGGCTTCGGCCGTCGCAAGTGTACGAAGGCGTTGACCTTTCGATCGGTGCGCTGGAACCTTGTATACAACTCTAAAGGCACGCTTTAGATCCACCTGATGCCCACTGTTAATAATATGAGCCAGAATGGAACTACTAATGGCCCCGGTGCCATTTTGATCTAACCAATGTGGGCAATGTTCATTCACGTGTCTGGACAGGTACCGCGATGTTCGACCGATATACGTTGCTCCACAGGTGCACTCGAGCTGATAAATAACCATTGAGGCGGTCAGCGTGGGCAACCTGTCCTTGTTTCTTGAACGGACAAGTGGTTCCGTCGAAAACACGCACTTTAGTGTAACTGCTGCGAAGGTCGACTTGATTGCACCCGAAAGACTTCGGGTTAGACGCTCAGTAACTGCGTCCCCTTTGAAAGGTAGTCATATGAATAGCTCTTTCTTTACCGCTGGTAACACTAGCACCTGTAGTGTTTTCCCCAGTTTCTTAAAATAATTCTGTCGGGGTATCCATTTTCGCGCAACACATTCTATATGAACGTCATTTCCGCATTTGGGGTGTCTTCCGGTCAGATTCTACTTGCTGTCGTGGCGTGGCATTCGTCCAAACGCGTGAACCAACATTGCCCACATTGTTTACATCAAAGTGGCACCGGGGCCATTAGTAGTTCCATTCTGGCTCACATTGTTAACAGTGGGCATCAGGTGGATCTAAAGCGTGCCTTTAGAGTTGTATACAAGGTTCCAGCGCACCGATCGAAAGGTCAACGCCTTCGTACACTTGCGACGGCCGAAGCCATTTGCATTCGGTTATTTCAACCGCCCTTGTGCTCGCAAAAGAACCTAGTCCAGGCTCTACATCTTCCATGGCCCGAGAAAACGGGGGATACTGAGGTCCAACTCCGTAACATGTAATTAACTCGTTTCGATTTTTCATCTATGTTACTTGTACCTACTGGTCGATTATACTCTCCATTTTTAGCCCTATATACGATTGTACTGGTCTGATGATGAATCACTGAAAGCAATTGCTCACCAAACCGTCTCCTTGTTCTCATTAATTTACTTATTTCTCGGGCACACCTTTCCTTAGCACAGTTCCAAAGGGAACATGGACCCATCTAATCGTAGCACCTTTGCTGTTGAGGAACACGACAACAGTGGGCCGCCAATATATGTGATGGTGCTCCAACCAACTGACTCAAACGGAAGATGTGATCGATGTAGCGCCGAGCTGGGCGAAACTCTGCTTGTTCCTCAGGAGTATCGCCTTCAGGAGTACCAGTCAGTTGGTGAAGGATGAGAGACAAGGAATTTGGAGGTGATGGAGCTCAAATCGATTCCTTTTTGGTTGCCGCATTCTAAACGTGAGCCTCCGTTAAAGATCGGGACAATAACGATGCAGCTCCAGTCGCTTGGAACAGTTTCTCGCTCTCACAGTTTTACTTGTAATTGGTGTAAATCATCAGCAAGAGCAGGTCCCCCGAATTTGAAGAGCGTTGGATAAAGACCGTCTGGCTCCGTAGCTTTATTCAACTTCGGCATTCCGATCTTACGTTCTTCTGAGCGGAAGGGCGGATCCAAAGGGACGGCCCAGTGATCAGGGCGATCACCGGCCAGTGACGAATCTAACAGTTACTATCGATCAAATTATCTTTCAAAGTGCTCATCCGAACACTCCTAGCGTTTTGACAAACTGTCCACTCTCGTCACGTATAGTTTCACTATCACCAGATCTCCTGCTGCCCGTTTCTTGTATTTGACGGGATAACTCCCGATGATTACCATCTCCGACGCACGAATAGACAACCAGGATCGCGGTCTCTCTTCAGACTAACCGCTTACTGCGGTTGTCTTTGTTTTGTTTACTAGGTATAGGATTGGAACAAGGCTCGAAGCGAGCAGAAATTTGCTTAGCAACGAGAAATGAAATCACAAATGACCAAACCGGGTGCTGTTGGTCCGTTTCGCCTTCAAGGCTGTGCTTCACACGACGCACCTTTTGCTCGGATCGAGACTTTACGAGAGATAATTCCCAGTTGTCATCACTGGTGCGTCTGCTGTCGTCTCGTAGTCTAACTGCATGCTTAAATTGTGTCCGGCGCTGTGTTTTCTGCGGAGTACTTGCTAATTATGACGCGGGGCAATGAAAGCCGCTAGAAAGTTATCTCGTCGATGCCGCCTTATCTTCCTACGATATCCAGCGGTTCGTGACCTTGTATTCTTGACTGGGTGGATGTGTACACCTTGGCCCCGATTTTTTACTTTATGCGTTGAGATTTTCAGCTTAGTCCTGCTTCTTTTTTCATTAATCGTTAGGGTTGTTTGATAAGGAGATATCCGCGCAAATTACAATTGCGCTGCCGTTGATGACCGCTACTGTTCGGTGAAGTAGGCGGATATAGTACCGACCTTAATAAGTAAACGGATCGACGATTTCTAATGTTTGTCCAGTAACGGTGGAATCTGCTGATACCTCTCCAGTACACATAACAGCCATGCTTCCTTCAATGACCATTCGTTCCGATTTGTTAGACCCAACACAACCCACAGAAGATTGTGCTACCGATTACGCCAAGCCATAAAAAGGTGCTACTACGCAGCTGAGCTCGTGCTGTTACATCAAACCAAGAAGCTGTTCCATGAATCCAACTTGGATATGCCTCACTCTCAGGTTACCGCCTCATGTTGTTACCAATTCACCTGTACTTGCGATAGCATGTACATTGGCCGAACCGAGAGAAGGCTATCAACTAGGATCATGGAACATGTTCCACGGAACCTGGCAAATAGTGGACCTAAACTCCCTGCCAGCTCCATCGCTCAGCATCTGCTCGATTGTACCTTGTGCGAAAACCCACGTGACGCATTCAAGGTTATCAACAGACAAAACAACGCGAACTTGCTTCGTTTCTCTGAAGCCTCGGCCATTCGACGATTGAAACCAAACCTTTGCAGACAAGTAGACTTTGTGGCCAGTCTTGCCTTGCCCTGGTAAGACGCAGGCAATGACCTTGGTTTGCTCAGTGTTTTGTTGATTTTCCTATTGACCCCTTTTTCAATTGCATTCCTTTACTCTTTCCACGATTTGTCTGTAAGCGGCTGAATGAGAAGACACGAAATAATCTGAATTCAGGTTATCCCGCACAAATGCTGTTCGTTCTTGCTCTCTTGAAACAACCCACATACTTTTTCAGTGGTTTATCTGCTCAGGGTATACAATCCTGGCGATAATGAAACCCCAAAAGAGTGGCTCCTTGTAGTCATCGCTCGGCCTACGCATGGTTCACTTGTTTCTCACAATTTCGCGAAGATAATATACTGAATACAGTATTATGGGATCAAGTCGACTTTTAAATCTGTACAACTCAACCGAAATATGGTCATTAACGTAAAAAAACTGTCTATAAGGTGTTAATACTCTGATTGTTTCTCAGCTTCCCATGGGATATCGTAAAAAACGTTAACTCATGGTAACTTGTGGCTCTTACATGTGAGATCTCATTGTAAGAAGGTACTCGTTCTCAGAACCCATGTTTGGAGGAATGCACATCGAACAATGTTTGAAACTGCTTCACTGAGTTTGCTTCCATTATATCCTTCTTTAAACTGTTTCAGACATTGACAGCTCGCTTCTGATCCGGAACCATAAGCTTGTACTGGTGTCCTTGTTTGCTGCAAGACGTTCGCAAGTAGAGCAATGCTTTCAGCATGGGGAAGTCACGTAGATGTAGAATGCGGTTGGTTATTATGAGGTCGACTCGCACCCGACGATAGGCCAGGGTGTATAGTCTCAGTCTCTCGTACCTGTCCTTGTACGGTAAGTCCCACAACTCGGGGATGAGCCTGATAGCGACGTGTTGGACCCATTCGATCTTCTGCGCCTCGCCCTGAGTAGTCGAGCAATAGGGGGGTGAGCCGTACTCTGGCATTGGTTTTGTTTTCTTTTATGTATCTGCTCGGCTTGTTCTGACAAAGGGTCGCAGTTATCACATTGCTTTTTGTCCTCATCAAAAATCCTTTTCTGCATCTACGTATTTCTGGTTCATCTTTGTTGTTGCTATTCGTTTTCCGATTCATAACGAAGTGTTTTACGTTAATTGGTTTTTTGTTTCCTTAACCTTTCAGACACTTTCCTTACGGTGTCCGCGAACCCGAAATGTCACAACTAAAACTCGATTGGGCTTGGATGTTTTCATCCAATTGCAACAAGGAAGAGACGCTTATCCATCAAGACTCTTTGTCCAATGGTAAAGGTGGCGGGTTGTTCAGAGAATACGCCGATGAGTTGCTGCGCATATTCGGTAAAGGGAACCCGAGGCCGGTATCTGCAGTTTCACCTGGCGGTGTGGCTGGTTGGACTGCACGACTGTGGTTAACGGCTACTATTTTGGGTACCAGTTTCGTCGGTTGTAGCTGCGTACTCCTTTTCACTTGTTTGGGCATGATCTTCTTCCAGGAGTTGCAAACTCAGTACGTTCACCTTCAAGTTCACCCCCTATAATCCTCTTTATTTCTTGATATCTTCGAGTGCCTTGTTATGCGAGCTTCTCTGTGCCCTTGTTCCAACATCAGGCTCCACCACTATTGCGTAGCCGTCACTAGGGATCACTTTCCCTAGTCAACAAGAGACGCCGACTGGTTGCCTACACGTCAACAATAACTACATAAGTTTTGCTCTCAGGTTTCGTGAGCTCATGCACAACAGCGCTCGATTGAGTCCCAATGAATGTATTCCGGTCAAATGTGACTTGCACATCACCAACGTCATTATCACGTCAGCAATTTAAAGCTGTTTCGCTGGCATGCAACGAGGACCTATTATAAAACTTAACTGCCCTATACAAGCGCTGTCACCAACAACTGGCGTCGGCAGTACGCCGAGACGCAGCTGACCATAACGCAACGATCTAATGACGTCAGTGAGACAGCAGCTTTGCGGTTCTCACTGTTTCTCTTCGTGATCAACCCTACCGTCTAGATAATCTAACATCTTTCGACTTGGAAATAAATGTCCCGGCTGAGAGGCTTGTGGTGTGAACTCTCGAGCTCAGGCACTAGGTTGGTCGCGGGGAGGCAATCCGTACCAACAGCTTTCGGTGTGGCTTCATTTTCCGCTATCAATTCAAACACTGCCCCATCCCCTCGGGTCTTACGCTAGCCTTTGTCAAGCAAATGAAGCAAGTCCTCTTCGGTAAGCGGCAACTAGCCATACTTAGCATGTGCCAGCGCCAACGCAACTCATTTGATTTTATTTGATACAAGGAGCAAGCAAACTGGTTATCACTTCCTGATACTCAGCTGCGCACCTCATCGCTGTGGACACACCAGTACCATACAGCACAGTAGTGATAAGGAAAGACCTGAAGGCTTCTCAGATCCTCAAACCTAGATGGCTAAGTCTTCAGAGGAGAACAGCCCCACACCGATTTTGTATGCATGTCCTACAAATGGGGATCTCTTTTTAGCGACAAAGATGTTGTAAGCTCAAGGAAGCTTGGGAATTATTGAGAATACCCGTTGCTCGGAGTGTGGATGAGAGGGTTGTTGTGTTCTTTCGCAGTGGCTTACGAGACTATGCTAATCAGACCTCGAAAGCCGCACTGAGGATGTTGCCTAACTGGGCAACGAAACGTCTGCAACAAAATTGCCTAGCTCGGTGAATACAACAACCCTCTCAAGAAGCTCTCCTAGCGTTCGCTGCATGTGAAACGAATTCAACGGTCACGTGTCCCTCTATGCTACTGCGGCTGCCAAGGTATATGAATTGGTCGACTACGTGTAGTTCCTCGTCGTCAAGAGTCGACTTGTCATTAAGTGATTAATCGTCTAGCATTAGCAGCGTGCGGTTTGATAGTGCCTCTCGTCCACCGAAGCATGTAGCATCTCCTGATAACTTATACATGGTGGACTGTGTCACTCCACAATTTTTAGACAATGCCTTTCATCAATTACCTAAGCTTCTGAATGATATCACTCCAGTAGGTTGCATGTTCATGACTGTGCACAAGGACGCAGTTTGGCTGCATGAAATGATCCGTAATATTATGCGTTGAATGCAGGTTGACCGCTGAAGTTATACTGTTCTGTATCCTTACATATGTGCTTTCTGTCCGCTGTTGAAGCTCGTTTTTTTGCACCACCACTGGCTTTTTCTTATACCGGATGCACCTGATGGGAATGCTGAGCCCCGCTATAGCAGGATCCGGTAGGTTTGGCCTCATCCGATTGTCATAAGGCCTTCTCAACTGCTTTTCTGCGAGCCTTAACTTAGGCTGCCTGCAAGTTGCTCCGTTTGGTCGCTTGTTTTAATAATAATGATAATGTGTCAGCTGTACGCCGTAACGACACTTCGATACCGCGCGATCACCACCAGTCTTCGTTTTTTGTGTTGACAGTTGCTAGCTGCGCCGTCACCAACCGCCTGATCGGTATCTAATTCAAGCTTGGGGCCATCATGTTGTCTTCGAATGTTAGTTTAGTGAAGGGACTGAGATACCGATGAGCATCTAGCGGTTAGTTGTTGTGGGTCAATATATGATCTCCAATTCGAATTCCAGTAACACAGTCGTTCATCACTGCAACCGATTTGGATTTTGAATCAGGTCGAAATTGGATTAGTATAGGACTGACTGGCAACCTGCTTTCAACTATGTCTTGCGAAGTTTGCAAGGTGGCTGCGCGTCCAACCCTCTTGTACGGTTGCGAAACCTGGCCAATCAGATCGACAGATATACAAAGGCCAGTTAAGTCTGACCATATCTGCCTTCGCAGCTTGGATCATATCTGATGGGAACACCGCGTAAACAATGAGTGTTTTCGCCGTCTCCTATTTTGTGCAAAATGAGTGAGTGAAATGCTCAGCACCATTGTATTATGTATCAGGTTCCGGTAACCGGGCCACGTGTTACGCATGCGAGCACACCGACTCCCGCGATGTGCTTTGTTTGCGCGACCAGGGTGTGGATGTCAGAAGAGGAAGGGAGACCCACTGATGACTTAGTCAAGAGGAATGAATACCCTTACTTTGTCTCCCGACTGCCCGGATGGGGTGCTAAGGATGATGAACACGTTTGGTTGGATACACTTGCTGACATGGTAAAGAACCGGCCCCAATGGCGTTTGTGTTGTGAGTCTCTTTGTCCCTCATTATTCTGCTTATCCACTCCCAACCACAATCTGATGTTCGTTGCGTAATATGATTCCGAGCGTTAGATTGTTTGTTCTGGTTATTATTTTTTCTGTAATGCTTGGCATCTTGTTCTTATCATATATATTATTATATTTCACTGGTCACATAAGACCTGGTGTCAGTGAGGCCATTTGCGAGGTTGACGGAACGCCGATAAGCAACTTACAAAGGTGCATAAACCGCTGGGTTGAACACACCCGCACTCAATTCATCCGGCCTCCTGCGCCGGAGAGCCTAATAAGTATACCTAATTGCGCGCCTTGAAACGTCTCATTGGAACCCCCACTGAATCTCTTGTCTGCCTTGAGCTCCGACACTTGAAGCGATTCAAGTCTGCTGGCCCAGACGGACTTCCTCCAGAGCTGTCCAAGTTCGGAGGCGAAATAATTGTCAACCAGCTAACAGCTCTGTTCTCTAAGATCTGGTGTGAAGAAACAGTTCCATCCCCTTGGACCGAGTCAATTATCGTCCCGACCTTCCAGAAAGGTGGCCGTACCCTGTGCGCTAACCACCGAGGAATCAAATGTCCGTGGACTCCAAGCTGTTAACATCCATTTTACTACGCAGACTAACGCCGATTCGAGAATTGTGCTCCCGTGAAGAACAGATTGGTTTCTGCCCCGGACGAGGGTGTATAGGCCACTTGTTTACGCTCCGCCGCCACTTTGAAACGGATCATCTTTACCGCCAGCCCACTATCGTTGTTTTTCTGAACATCCGAGCCGCTTTCGACTCCTTCGATCGGCCAGCATTATGGTGTTGCTTACAAAGGAATAGAGTGCCCGAGAAGTATATCACCATCCTTTGAGCATTATATTGCAATGTCTCAGGTAAAGTGAGGGCTTATGGTAAGCTCTCTTCACCTTTTGCCGTCACTAGCGGTGTACGACCGGGTTGCCTTATGTCCTCGTTTTTCTTCAATTTTGCGATCGAGGATGTCCTTTTAAATACTCGATGGCTTTCAGGGTCCTGATGTAGAGCTTCTTCCTGGGAACCGCGTGACTGATTTAGATTATGTTCATTATATTGCCTTGCTTGATGATGACGCACAGAGCACACAAGCCGTTCTAAACCGCTTGGTGATTGAAGCATCAAAATGCAAAGTCCTGGTGCTGGATTGGCATCCACCTGCCGCAGTGCTCACTCTCCAAGGCATGCAGCTTGAACAATTGGACAACTTTGTTTAACTGTGAAGCTGTGTCTCTGTTGATGGTAGCATTGGAAAGGAGATTTCCCTCCGCATTGCCAAAGCCCGTCCGGCATTCGCCAACTTGAGGCATTTGTAGCGACGCCTGACGTTTCACTATTGATAAAGGGCAGGGTCTACAATGCCTGTGTTTGCGCGGTGCTGCTGCTTGAGTGAGTCCTGGCCGATTCGTGTGAATGACTTGCGTTGCATTTCGGCCTTTGACAATGGATGTCTGCGGAGAATATTTCGAGTGTGCGCGATGATGTTAAACGTCGCGTCCTGGGTAACATGGGACTTCCACTTGACCCTGGTACCACTGCGTCAACTATTGTTGAGAACGCAACGAGGGGCGGACAATTTGCTAGTAAAGAACGATTCTCTGGTTAACCTAATAACTCGAACATAGGAACGCGAGTCTAATTTGCGCATGACAGAGCAATGCGCCCTTACAACCTTTCATTAACCGAGCATCTGATTGATTGCCTCGTGCCCCTCGTGTGCGTCATCCGGTTGATTTTCCACCACATCTTCGTCTGTCGGCGTCTTATGATTTACCTGTTTCCCTTGTGCGTCCTCGTTGATATCCATACTACCCATAAGTAGTGCACCACAAGATGGCTGGGCCACGTTTTACGCATGCCATACAAACGGCTGCCCCAACGCGCTCTCTTCGCTCGCACAAAACCAGACTGGAAGAAATCGCGCGGTGGTCAGCGTGTCACGTGGCGACAAAAGATTAAAGCGCTGGCTTCCAGTTTAGCTGTCGTATGTCCCCTGCTTCTTCCGGGCTGACGGATCAAAGATGAAGAACACCGCTGGCTGGAAACTTTTCGCAGATGGTGCGGAACCGGGCCAATAGAACATGTGTCCATATGCTTTGATTTTCTTGATTTACACGCAAACACTAGACAGACAAAAAAATAAGACGGCGTGTGATAAAAAACAGAAAAGAGAAAAAAGGTTCAAAAATCCTTGTAACTTACATTCTTTTCTTTGTGGTCTCTGTACTTATTACTGGGTTACATGCTTTTCACTGACTGTATGTTTATCAGACATATATATATATATACCATTTTCACTTTAAACTGGACATTTTTCAAACCAAACTGGACATTTTGCAAACCAAAGTGGACATTTTGCAAACCAAACTGGACATTTTGCAAACCAAACTGGACATTTTGCAAACCACATTGGACATTTTGCAAACCAAACTGGACATTTTGCAAACCAAACTGGACATTTTGCAAAACAAATTGGACACGTTGCAATCCAAGTAGCAACTCGCCAATTTGTTGGTAAGAAACGAGCAGTAAGACTGCTGAATGATGTTCAGAATATACATTGTGATGACGCTAATACACCGGCATTGTGTAAGCAGCGGGCTACACTGTAAAACATTTGCTTGATCGTGAGCAGCGACCGAAGTTCTGAACTACGCTCCCCTCTCCCCATTGACATTCGCCTAGTTGGTGTGCAGTGCCCATACGCATCAACCTGTGTAGGTGTGTGACAGTTGGAAAATCGGACTTCCGAATCGTAATTGTGTATCAATCATTTTGTGAGTGGATTGCGATGCGCAATCTCAATGTGCACCGTTATTCTCATTAGAGAGAACCTTGTCCGATTCGGTCAATGGGACCATGTCGGATGAAGCAGGTAGGCGGTGTCCCAGCTTCGCCCGTCTCTCTATTAGCTTTCGCAACTGCCACGTTATTGTATCAGCGTAGGCTGTAATGACCCCCAGCAAAACCAGTCTAGATCTATAGCCTATTGTTGCAACATATCAACTACTGAGGAGTGGGCCGATTACACGATGTTCAGGCCACATTGTGGTCACGATAATGTAACCGAACTGCGTACGTAGCGGGTGATTGTGTAAGCCCTTCTCTTGACATGAGTGCCGTTCGCCTCGGTCAAAATCGGTGACCTATTTTCCCCTACACCCCCCCCCATAGGAATTCGTGTGTTTTGTCTGGGTGTGTGGACCGACCTATGCAGCGGTACCACTATTGGAGCCGAGCATACGATAATGGTTCCACTCAACCCAACTTAGCTTTATTAGCTCCGTGCCGCACGAAACGACCAAAATGAGTGACGAACAACAGGAGAGCTGGTGTCCGACGCGACGGCACTGCAGGCGAACATCATTTGCGCAAAGAGAAATTCTCACAAAACTTGTGCTGGTCGACGGCAAAACTACTCGGGAAGCCGCTGAAGTCGCCGGTGTTAACGCGAGTACGGCAAGGAACATCATTAATGCCTACAAGCGAGAAGGCTCAAATACACAGCGCACCTGCGGTGGAAACAATAGGGAGAAGCTGACTCCCAATGTATTGCAGCGTGTCGAAGAAGCGGTTGAACGGCACTCTGAGGACACGTTGGTGCAGCTGCAGATGCGCCTGAGAGAGAATGGGATAAACCTATCAGTATCCTCTGTCTTCAACGCCCTCAGAAGACTAAAGATAAATCTCAAAAAGTGTCATTACGAGCTCGACCGAGTCAACGGTGCCACGACAATCGCTAGCCGACAGGCGTACGCTCTCGAGTTCTCGGCACATGCACCTTCTAACAAGGAGAAATGCATCTTCATAGATGAGAGTGGTTTCAACCTTCATCTGAGGCGAACTCAGGCTCGCTCAAGAAGAGGGACGCGCGCGAACGTCGTGTTACCCACAGTCAGAGGTCGCATGGTAACCCTGATTGTTGCAATGAATAACCAAGGCGTCATCCATTCAAAGATCATTAACGATGGCACCTGCAATGGTGCGAAGTTCTCAGCGTTCGTCGAGGAACTGGTGGCGCGTATAAGCTGCATAGTGGAGATGAACGGCGCGTGGCTGATCATGGACAATGCCAGGATCCATATGCCTGATGAGCTAAGGAGGATCCTTGGTTCGTCTTATCACCTGCAGTTCTTGCCGCCCTACTCGTACATGCTAAACCCGGTAGAACACGTCTTTTCAAAGGTGAAAGCGTCGGCGAGACGCCTGCTTATTAACCCCACACCTGAGCAGACGCTGAGCACGGTCATTCAGGACAGCGTTGGGATGGTAACGCAGCAGGACTGCATGAACTGCGTTCTCAATACAATGATGAACCTGACGAAAGCGACAGCCGGACAACCCTTCGTCAACTGATCTTTGCTATGGTTACTGCCTTATTTTTTGTTAATACACCATTTCAATTTCAAAATGTGCGTTTTCAATATTAACAGTTGGCTTAGCGTGTAAGAGCAGGACGGTCACCGAGAATTCGAGAGCGTACGCCTGTCGGCTAGCGATTGTCGTGGCACCGTTGACTCGGTCGAGCTCGTAATGACACTTTTTGAGAGTTATCTTTAGTCTTCTGAGGGCGTTGAAGACAGAGGATACTGATAGGTTTATCCCATTCTCTCTCAGGCGCATCTGCAGCTGCACCAACGTGTCCTCAGAGTGCCGTTCAACCGCTTCTTCGACACGCTGCAATACATTGGGAGTCAGCTTCTCCCTATTGTTTCCACCGCAGGTGCGCTGTGTATTTGAGCCTTCTCGCTTGTAGGCATTAATGATGTTCCTTGCCGTACTCGCGTTAACACCGGCGACTTCAGCGGCTTCCCGAGTAGTTTTGCCGTCGACCAGCACAAGTTTTGTGAGAATTTCTCTTTGCGCAAATGATGTTCGCCTGCAGTGCCGTCGCGTCGGACACCAGCTCTCCTGTTGTTCGTCACTCATTTTGGTCGTTTCGTGCGGCACGGAGCTAATAAAGCTAAGTTGGGTTGAGTGGAACCATTATCGTATGCTCGGCTCCAATAGTGGTACCGCTGCATAGGTCGGTCCACACACCCAGACAAAACACACGAATTCCTATGGGGGGGGGGGTGTAGGGGAAAATAGGTCACCGATTTTGACCGAGGCGAACGGCACTCATGTCAAGAGAAGGGCTTACACAATCACCCGCTACGTACGCAGTTCGGTTACATTATCGTGACCACAATGTGGCCTGAACATCGTGTAATCGGCCCACTCCTCAGTAGTTGATATGTTGCAACAATAGGCTATAGATCTAGACTGGATTTGCTGGGGGTCATTACAGCCTACGCTGATACAATAACGTGGCAGTTGCGAAAGCTAATAGAGAGACGGGCGAAGCTGGGACACCGCCTACCTGCTTCATCCGACATGGTCCCATTGACCGAATCGGACAAGGTTCCTCTAATGAGAATAACGGTGCACATTGAGATTGCGCATCGCAATCCACTCACAAAATGATTGATACACAATTACGATTCGGAAGTCCGATTTTCCAATTGTCACACACCTACACAGGTTGATGCGTATGGGCACTGCACACCAACTAGGCGAATGTCAATGGGGAGAGGGGAGCGTAGTTCAGAACTTCGGTCGCTGCTCACGATCAAGCAAATGTTTTACAGTGTAGCCCGCTGCTTACACAATGCCGGTGTATTAGCGTCATCACAATGTATATGCTGAACATCATTCAGCAGTCTTACTGCTCGTTTCTTACCAACAAATTGGCGAGTTGCTACTTAGATTGCAACGTGTCCAATTTGTTTTGCAAAATGTCCACTTTGGTTTGCAAAATGTCCAATGTGGTTTGCAAAATGTCCAATGTGGTTTGCAAAATGTCCAATGTGGTTTGCAAAATGTCCAGTTTGGTTTGCAAAATGTCCACTTTGGTTTGCAAAATGTCCATCTTGTCG